>JAKSZT010054334.1:11242489-11864933 GCA_026826555.1 Tolypeutes matacus | reverse complement strand
AATTTAATTTAATTTAATTTAATTTAATTTAATTTAATTTAATTTAAAATTTTTGAGGTTCTGGGACCAGAGATTGGACTTGGTACCTCATATGTAGGAAGGTGACATCCAACCACTGAGCCACATCGACTTCCCTGGTTTGGTTTTTTTGTTTGTTTGCTTGTTATTTATTTATTTAGGAGGCACTGGGACCTCCCATGTGGGAAGCAGATGCTCAACTGCTTAAGCCACATCTGCTTCCAACTTTATCGGATATTAAGATACCCACTACTATTTTCTTTTGGTTAGTGTTTCCTTGATATATGCTGAGTGGAAGTTATAGCTCCCCAGGACCTTCACTGGCACTATGGCAGGGTGTATGGCCTTGTTACCATTAAGCCTTGGTGGAATTACTTTCTCTTCACTATGCCTCCTCTGATATCATGCTAGTGGGGAGAGGAAGGTATGCCCCATTGCTGGAGCATGGGGATGAAATTCTGGGCTCCTCATATGATCTCCACTGCACCATAGACTGAGCCTTAATATCAATAATTACATTAAATATAAATAGTTTTAATACAGCAATTTAAAGACAGATTGGTAGAATGGATTAAAAAACCTGAATGAACAATTTTCTGTTTATAAGAAATTCACTTCATATATAATGACATAGGCAATTTGAAAGTAAAAGGATGGAAAAAGATCTATCTTTCAAACATTAATATTTCATACATGTATATGTACATATATGTACACATTTGCATATATATGCTATATGTATGCATATGTATTTTTAAAGTGTCAGTCCACCAAGAAAACTAGCAAAACTAAATGTGTATGCATCAAACAATGGAACACTTTTTAAACATTTTCATTGTGGTTCAAATTAGTTGTGCTTTATTTTTTCAAAAGCTGGGATAAAAATAGACTTTGCCATAATATTATGTTATTTCTATAGCAATAAAATTCATAGCTCTAACGTGTAAGGTTATTAATACATTTTTTAAAAAAGCTGGTGACCATGATGTTTGGACTTTTCCCATCTGAGCAGAATTAGAAACCTAAAATTATGCTGAATTTGTTCACGTTTGCTGTTACTTTAATGACAGTTGAAGCAACAGTTTAAATGTTTTTGCCACTTGAGAAAACTGGCAGTACTTTACAAGAATGAATGAAAATACCAGAACTATAAAAGGGATGTTCAAAAGCTTCAATCAACCTATTTGTTAATATTCCTTAGTTTTAAAATGATCATCATTAAATCTGTATCTAACAAGACAGTATATTTGAAACGGTGAGTTTTCTCCATGGCCTGCTATACCCAAGCTAACTGACAAGTTATTAGGCAGATTGTGTCAGTATATTTTTAAAAATTCCAATAGACATACCTCCTCTAAAGCTGCAAGGAGCAACTTTTCAAATTCACATAAATGACACACATTGTTCTGTCTTCCTCTGGCAGCCTTTCCATTATCCCCAGAGCTTTATGAGTAGAAGCCTTTAAATTGTAGAGAAGACAGGGTACAATGTTGCATTCATTATTACAGACAGTTGTCATCATCCTGAATTGAAAACTCATTTTAAAAATTTTAATTAAAATTCCAGAATTGACATGTCGTTTGGGTGTTTAGACAAAATAAATGTTTTTGAACTATCTGGAAATGTTAACAATTTGACAAGGAGGGAGGGCTTCCAATATAGATATAGGCTTGATTAGAACTTTCTGTCACTATTTATTATTTATATATGGCAAACATAAAGCAAATACCCACAAAATAACTTTTCCTACTTTTTCCTTGAGTAAAGCAGAATATGACTTGAATTCATTATTAGCTTATTAGAAACACTGATTAAATATAGTTGTAGACTTTCAGCAAGGGAAAAAATAATGGTAGATTTTTCAGTAAAAGGACAGATTAAACTCAGTAAGGGGATTTTTTTTGTCCTATAAGTAGTAATCTGGATGTAGCAGAGTTCCAGAGTCAGTTAATTCTGAATCTCTATGACTTCTCCAAGAACCCAGGTGTTATTAAAACTGGGGTTCTGTTATTGAGGAAAAAACTGATGGGTGGTTTAAATAGCCTTTGGGTGGGCAACTGTGTAGCTCAGGCCAGACAAATTACCTAGGATGTTAAATGGAACTAAACAGTCAAATCTGGTATGGGCAAAACTTTAATATAATAACCGTTATCCTTGGTTATTGTTATCAAAAATTTTGCATGCAGTTATCTTTAGTTTATAATTCCTCCTGTAAGAAAAATATCTCAATATTTCATTTGATCAGACTGCAGAATATTCATTTAGAAGATGAACTTTTAAAATTCTGTTCTCTGATGTTCATTTACAGTGATGACATTTTTATTGCATTGATCTGCTTAGGTGGTCAATCAACTGAAAAAAGTGTTTGTGAAGATAAGCAATTTAAGATAACATAAATAGATAATAATCTCTTATTTCTGTAGTGTTGATAAAGCAGAGTCTACAGTTACATGGATGGTCAAGGCGTATATTGTATTCTGATTTTGAAATCTAGGATAAAATCTAAAATAATTGTTTGCATCTTTATTCCCCTATTCCAAAGATAACAGGGATCCAGGTTCATGGCTAGAAAATGTAATGATCAAGAATAGGTTCTGTTTGAGGAAAAAGCCAGGGAACGATTATATAGACTTTGAGTGGGCATCCATAGAACCTGTTACAGGTATATTTCAAAGGATTTTACCAAATGGATTTAATCAACCAAATCTGGTTAGTTTAGATTTTGGGTAAACCTTCAGCGAAATAATGAGAGATAATATTGGTTCTTGTTATCAAACAATATGATTTGTATGTTATGGTGTTATGAGACCTAAGAACACAGCTGGTACGTAGTCAAACATGAACTTTATTGGGACTTACAGACAAGAAAGGATCTCTGATAGCAGCAGTTCAGAGAATGAAGATACCACTTCGCAAAGAGATGAGAAAATGAGAGGTGATACATAAGGAGTTTCAGAACAAGGATATTCCATAGGGTATGAAAAGAGTTTCTGCTAGGCTCATGTGAAGTGTACACATGGGGTCTGGTAATGTTTTAATGATGCTTGAAGGAAGGATGTTTACAAAGGATGTATACTGCTTTGGGAAGATTGTAGCTTATGATATCATCTATGCATTCTCTCTCCTCCATTGAGGGTTGCTAACCTTTAACTTATGTCTAGGTCATGCAGGCGGCTATGTGCTCAGGATTTGCAGGAGGCGGGGCTGGGTCACCACAATCCACCCCCTTGTGGCAGCCTACACTGATGATAGGACAAGCATTGCATCCACATTCCACAGCAACAATAAAAGACAACAGCAAAAGCCCTTATGTGTGTTTCAATGGCAATTGCAGTTCCACCTGGCACAAAATGGCTAATGGGTAGAAACACCAGGAGGTGCACTTTATTCTATATCTAGCCTTGATAGTAAAATTACTCAACTCAGGGGGTAACCACCCTACATTACGGATTCCCTCTTATTGTTCCATGCAGATAGGGGCAATGTGATCTAGGGTGACAGATTCAGCTGTTAAATCATCCTAAACCATTGTGGCAGTTTGATATAATTATGAATTCCAAATATATAATTGAATCTTGCTTGTAAACTGATCTGTTAATCTGGGCATGATTAGGTTAGGATTAGGGTGTTAAGCCCCGTCCCTTGGTGGGTGGGGAATCGAATATAAAAGGCAAGGCAAAGGACAGTTGAAGCAGTTTTTGAGAAGCAGTTTTGATATTGGAGAGAAGGCCCCAGGAGAAGAGAAGCGAGCCATTCACCTGATCGTCTACAGCTGATCTTGTGGAAGAAACAGGAGCTAAGCCTGGAGAGAAATGCAGCCCTGGTAAGAGAGGAACCCCAGAAGCCTGAACCCTGGCAAATGTCGGCAGCTGTCTTGCTCTAACACATGGCAATGGACTTTGGTGAAAGAAGAAACTTACACTTTCTGGCCTGGTAACTGTGGACTTCTACCCCAAATAAATACCCTTTATAAAGACCATCCCATTTTTGGTATTTCACATTAGCACCCCTTTGGTTGACTAATACAACTATTATATATACCATATCCAAAAAAGGCCTGGGCTTATTCACCTGTTCCCTTACAAGAGAAAAAATATAATAACGAGTCTTTTTGAAAGACAGCAACTGAATCTCAGTCTTAAATGAGAAGGTCTTTTTCCAAATTTGTTGACAGGTCATATTCTGCCATGCCAGCAAGGTGTTCTACACTGTCCAATTTGTAGGAGTTACGGTCCAAGGGAGGCCAGTAGCACCCGAGGATGATAAGTCTCTGCAAACCCAACATTCGATTGTGGGTGTGGGTTACTGCCAAAGCCCACTGTAGGAAGGTATTGGCTAGGACACTACGGGTGAAAAGAAAGATGGATATGGGGAACAATAAGGAGCAGATTGTGCTGGTCTAAAGTATACAAACATTTTCATTAGTAGATAACAAAGTACCAGGTAGGGGAGTCCTATGAGAAGGTTTCCAATACCATATATTTTCCCCTTCTAAAGTTTCTGAGTTTTCTTTGGTGACCTAAAAAACTGGTTTAGTCATAAGGAGAGTCCACATAGACACACATAGGGCCCCAACTATTTGCTCTCCTGATTTGTTGCCTTTCTACCTTCACCTATCAGCTTTTAGGGAACCAATGGGGAGGCCTTTCTGTTTGGAGTTATCCAGGACTTCTTTTGAGTCTGGGACTTTCAAACTGGACCTTGTGACCAGGATCTTTGGTGGACTTTATTCTGACCAGTTGCCTGCTGTGCTTCCTATACTAACCTGCCTCAACTTCCCCATCAGATAGTTTACACCCTTATTCTTAAGGTCGGGCTAATGGGTGATGGCCATTAATTTGTAGCTGCTTCCTGCTGGTTAGGGGCAGTATCCTTGCCTGATGGGGTGCGAAACTCTTTGACTATTCTATTGAGGTTTAGGGACGGTAGGTCTAGCACCATGGTTGGAACTGGACAAAATCCCCACATGAGTAATAACAGTGTTCTGGAAGGCATTAATTCTGGAAGTAATAAACTTAAGTTAAAATTTCAAAGGTACATGGTCCTACTATAAGGGTAAAGAAAATGGTGGTAAGTGGATCCAAAAGGAGGACAGCCATGACATACTGGACCATGGTAATGAGAAAGGCCAGGTGCCTCCAGAGGCTATGTCCTCCTGAAGTTGTTGGGCTTGATCTTGTAAGTTTCAAATGCTGTCTAGGACACTGCCACCCCCATTCTCACAGTGGTGGTTATGCCTAGGGCAGCTAGGAGCGGTATGAGGAAAGGCACTGCCCTAGGCATAAATCACTATGTAAATTATAATGCATGCTTATAGCTTAGTGGCAATGCTCCATGATGTGTTCATCAATTGTAACAAATTTATCACACTAATGAAGGATGTTGGTAATGTGGGAAAATGTGGGAGGGGAAGGGAGCAGGGCATGTGGGAATCCCCTATTTTTTTTATGTAACTTTTATGTAATTTAAGTATCTTTTAAAAAAATGTATATTAAAAAAAGACAATATAGGCAACAACAAGATAAACATATGGCAAGCAAAATAAAGACAATACTTGAGAGCTATTCTTTTACAGGCATGCTCATTAATTACTTAGAAAATGAATTAAGTTTACAAAGACTTTTAACTTGTTCAATATCCTTCTGCATATGATCTAGAATAGAAGAGATATTATTATATTCATTAGGTATATAGGTACAGTACTTAATATTAATCAATGCACACGTTCCTCTTTGAGCTGCAGTTAATAGATCCAAACTCCGGTTTTGCAATACCATACATGTTGTCTCTTCATGAGAGCAGGCCATAATGCCAATTGTGTCTATTTAGGTTCTACTCACACTTCTCTGGTAATTATTGCTCCACTTGGTATATCCTTCACACAACCAGCATGCTGCAGCATCATTGGGCCTTGGAGCGACGCTCCAGTGTTTCACTGGCCTGGGTGCACTATGAAAGAGAGCCAGTTTGGAGGCAACATAAATCTGGCCATATCAAGCCATCATTGGCTTCTACAGGAGTCTGAAACTGCAATGTACTTTCCTTCCACTCCAGGAGCCATGGGCAGAGATGTGGTCAATCCTTTTATTATTTTAGAGGTCTTAGTGACCAATCTAGCCAAGAACTCAGATGGAGAGGTACCATGCAGGGTACTGGAGGCCTGGTTTGAATGCACAAGAGAGTTTGACAATATTGAAGTCTATCTCTTAATTTTTATACAGTTTCTAAATACTTCCAATGCAGTTTATAACATATTTAATGAACTTAACTATTTTTAGTACTTTATTTTTTACTTCTACACCTTTACCGTGATTATGTTAATTAACAGATATTTTGCTTTAACAGTAGAGGAAAAACTACTTTCTCCATTATTTTATGAAAACCTAAGATTTCCCATGGAATCAAGATTATCTTCCCCTTACTACCATTTTAATATGCAGATTGAGGTGTCCTCTTACAGGTTTCCCTGTTATGAAATTATTATTTTTTTTATCATCATCAATTCAGGTTTCTATTTTATAATGGCTTCCTGGAATTAGCTATTTAAATATTTCGGTTTAGAAAATGCTTTTATAAATTTGCAATAACTATCCATAACCACATAGATGATACTTCATCTGAAGACAAATTTCACCTTTACAAAACAAATTCCCTTACTTAATGATACCTTCTACAAAACCGTCTACAACTTTCTATATTCATTCAAGCTTTGTCTTACATATTTCCACCCTGATTTTATGAAAATCAGCCATCTTATCTTAGGACAAAACACATTCCCTTAAACAAACTTATCAAATTTTAATCAGCATTGATTATGAATTCACTTCCACAGGCTTTTTCTTTTTTCTATATCCATATAAGTCTCATATCCCTCATTCTGTTCTGTAAAGAAAAAAACCCAAAACTATTCATTTCAATTTAGGCAAAAACATTTTTTTTGAAAAAGAGGTTTGTAATAATTTCATTAGCCAAAAAAATACAATTTTCATCATCTTAAAGATTTAACAGACTTAATAGTACCTTATTTTATTAGTATCCTATAAACCTAGTGAGATTATACCCAATCTAAATAAAATTGAAACAACTATAGTTATGTAAGAGATGTTCTTCTTTACTTCTTTTTGGCTAAAATCCTCTTTTTTTAAAATAAAATTCAAATTTTGTGAATAACCTTGAAGGTATACTGACTGCCAAGTTCTGGAATATATTATAATTGTTTAATTTGTTTTAATCATAATTTAGAAAAATCTTTCCATAGCTTTCAAGGACATTTTCTTTACTTACTGAAATTTGGCCATTGGATTATTACTGTCATCTCAAAAGCTGTTAAAATTTAATTGAGGAATTATAGGACAGACTATACAAAACAAGGTTTATTCTGTAATATCCCCTCTGTCCCTATTATTTTAATTTCCTGGCCTAGTAGACAAGAATTCTAGGCCAAACTCCCACCTCCCCTATCTTTCCACACCCAGTCCATCCCCTTAGTTTCCTCAACTGATTTTAATGAGTTACTGGAATTCAAGATTAAGAGAAGACTCTGGGGGCTATGATAGGCTATAGAAAGATTATGGGAGAATTCAGGATAAACTTTTTAGTTTCTTTCCTTTAAATAGTTTCTTTATTCAGACTTTATGTGACTTTTTATCCTGTTTGGCTTCTCCAATTTGAGCTTCAGGAATACCCATTTACCTATATAAGCACATTTAATTTTTAGCAATTTGAATACAGCTCTTTTAAGAATTTTCAATTATTAATTTGATATTGCCATCTGGAGGTATGAAAATACACAGTGAACAAACACAAAAAGAATTGACACACCAACAGAAACATAAAACTCACTAATTTGACTCATAATTCTAATTCCTTTGGTATGGCTGTGTCCAAGCTCTTCCTCATTTCACATCTTGGGTTTTTACTGCTTTTAAGATTTCCTCTGGAATCAGCGTTTCCTGTTATATTCAAGCTTGTTCTTGGAAACACTTTTATTAGTAACCAGCAACCAATTAGGAATACTTGAGCAGAATAAATGCAGTTAAGCACTAATTAAGCAGTTTAGACAGACAGACAGACATTTAACACATATATTCTGGATTACTCTTCAGGAGTACTCTTAGACTCTAAGTTCAGGAGTAAGCTATTGATTCAAAACTGAAAGTTCTTTTTAACACCTAACATCCCATTAACTCTTACAATTTACACAGTTTTGCAATATAGTTGATCATCAACTTGACACAGGTGATCGGTTAGGGAATCTTTCATCTCTGCCTCTGCTAGGCTTATATCCCTTTATCACTAACTTTCCTTCTAAAGGCACACAGAAGCCTTTGCCACTTCTGCTTTGGTAGCCACCTGCAAGTCTCCTAGCAGGGGCCATACTAGAGCTGCCACTATCTGGCAGTCTCCCTTTTCCTTATTTAAGTGCAGCTGCTTTGCTCTCTGCTGTAGCATAGCCAGCATACCTGCCAGAGTTTTTAGGGTATCCCCATATTCTCTTGGTGGTCTCCATTCATCCTGGAAGGCAGTCACCCCTCCCCACATGGATGTTAGAGGTCAGTCCAGGATTTCCCCCACAAGTCTCCTTTCCCTGAACTCATGCTTGCTACTGCCGGTGGTCCTTCAGTCTTCTGGCTGTAGCTTGCCAATTGTTACAGCCCAGCTTCTGAAGGGCACAAGCTGGTGAGGCCTTGCGACCAAAGAATGCACCAGGTGCTTAGTCATAAGCTTTATTGGAACTTACCAACAGGAGAGGCTCTTTGATGGCCGTGGTTCAGAGAACGAAGATACCACTTCGCAAGGAGATGAGGAAATGAGGGGTGATATATAAAGGGTTTAGAACAAGGACATTCCATAGGGTATGAGAACAGAGTTCCTGCTAGGGTCATGTGAAGCATACACATGAGGTGTGATGATGTTTTCACTATGCTCGGAAGAAAGGACGTTTCCCAAGGGCCTTTGCTGCTTTAGGAAGATTATGGTTTATGATACCATCTATATATCCTTTCCCCTCCAGGGAGGGTTGTTAACCTTTAACTTATGTTTAGGTCATGTAGGTGGCTATGTGCTGAGGACTTGGGGAGGGAGGTCCCCACATATGGGAATAAATTAATCAATAGTCTTACCAGTTACAAAGTATAGTAAGCAGTTTTATGGAAAGATCACATTTTAAAAGTGAGAGTTTCTTATTATTCTCCCTATCAATGGAACATTTTAGTCTGATTCATTTAAAAACACATGTGTGAAGTACAAGGAACTGAGTAAAGAAGACAAACCTGTTCTCTGGGAGTTTACATTCTAGAGGGGGTGACACACTATGAACAAATAAATGCAAAAATAATTTTCATTATCAAGTGGTAATAAGGGCATAAGGGAAACTGGAATACTAGTGTGGTTAGGTAGTTAGGCAGGGAAAAATATAATTCAGTGCCACATCGCAATAAGTCCATGAGGAATAACCAAAGCTAATGGGGGCACTAATGTTAATAGTAAGGGAGACTCTGAAGAAGAGATCTGGGTAAATCTCATTACAATCCAGTTTTGGACTTATCTGTGCTAGACCGGAGCCCACAACTGGAGATCCTATTTCCCTTGCTCCATCTCCAAGTAGCGATTTTTTTTTTTTTTTCAGCTACGGAGGGTTGGGGATTGAACCTGGGACCTTGTATCTGGGAAGCCCACGCTTAACCACTGAGCCACATTGGCTTCCATGAGTTGGTATTTTCATTTGTTTTGCTTGTTATTTGTTTGTGGTTTTTCAGGAGGCACTGGGAGCCAAACTGGGACCTCCGATGTGGGAGGTGGGAGTGTAACTGCTTGAGACACATCTGCTCCCCAGAGTGACTTTTAACTTTAGGACTTTGGGCTACATCTGTTCCACATTGGTAAACAGTCACAGGGCTATTTATTGGCCTATCTAAAACATTTAGTTTGAGACTGGCTTATAACTTGGCTGGACTTCGCTTAAATTAATACATTTATTCTTAAATTCTTTCAACAAGTACGTATGCCAAATACCTACTCTACACAAAAGGTTTTGTATTAGATAGACACTGTGATTTGGATACAAATGCTGCCCTTAAGTGGGTAAGATACAGTATGTAACAAAAGTTTGTAGTATGAAGTTGAGTGTTTCAGATGCTTTGAGAGGTATACTGCTTTTTTGAGGGAGATTGCTTATCTACCTTGAGTTTGTGTGGTTTTGCTTTTATCCAGTCTTTCTTGGTCTGTATGGTTCTATTAACGTTTCAGCATTTAAAATGATTGGAGTGTTACTGAGAAGATATCCATGAAACAGTTTCTCAGCTGGATCTGCTTGCTGGTTGACATGCAAGTTGTAGACACCAGATCTGAGTTCTGTCTGTCCTTCATTGTGTGACCTTTATGCAAGCCATTTAACCCCTCAGAGCCTCACTTTAACCACCACAAAGTGAGAATTGTAGGGGAGACAGTATTTTGGATCCTTTCCAATGTGGGTCAGTGTAAATTAGTAATAGAACCAAAACAAGCACAGGCAAGCTTTAAATGTAGGCATTTGATTTTTCATTTTGCCTCCTTTTTTTTTTTTTTTCCAATTGAATTCAGCCTTTATCCTACAAACTATTGTTCTCTGTATGCTTGTGGAGTCTGTAAGAAGGACTTCACTTCAGTCGACACCTTAGAATATCAGATATATTATTGTAAGTAAGGAAGATGTAAACTGTCTTGTAGCTGGTGTCTGTGAAGGAGCTGATAGAATGCATATAATGAGGAAATCATTCTTGAAGGACACACTAAACGATGGCTTGTACTCATATGTAGTTCAGTTGTGACCAGACAGATGGGTGGCTATAAACAAAGTATCTTTCTATTCCCTTCTGAGACATATGCAGGGTCGTCCTTCCCTCTGTACTGTCATGGAGATGCACACAATTAGCTACAGAATGTTAGCCACTCTGCTGGATGCAACTCAACCTCTCTCTCTGTGGTATAGAATAGTATAAAAGTGACATTAAACCTATCAAACAATGGTATTCAGGCAGCATGGTGTCACACAAACCCAGCTGTTTGTGCTAGTGATTTTGTTTTTCACCAGAGGAGATTTTGGGGGGAAATGTAATGAATGGACAGGCTTATGCTCACTTTTAATGAACCCCAAGTTAATGCATTGGTCTTTTTCTGTCCATTTAAATGCAAAGGATCACATTTCACATTGTAATGAAATAAACACACTAATACACAATGCCCTTTCTTCATTCTGAGCCTCTGGTTCCAGAAATAAAATAGCTTCCTAGTAGGAAATGTTTGTCATTGCTGCTAAATTCTAGACAGGGATTTAACTGAGCTTATTTTTTTACTTTTAATTCTTCTGACACCTGAAAAACAAACAAACAAATAAACAAACAATAACCAATAAATTAATGGAAAATAGTCAGAATGAATAACCTGTATGCTGAATCCATGATATCTTCCATCTTTGTTCAGTTTTATTTAAATTAGTATATCTTCTATGTTAATAAAACAAAAAATGTAGATCACATTAATAAAATGGATTCTTAAAACTGATGCCTGCAAGAATGAGTGATTCATAAAATAGGAAGAATTTAAAAACTTATGTTATTGGAATAATTAGTTCCTGATTTTTGAATTATATCTGTTTAGTTAAATCTGAGGTCAGTTTTGCTTATTTGTAGTTACATAAGATGTTACATACACATACATTTTGGCCTTTATTATATATTCTCTTACTCTTTCAGTGTAACCCAGTAACAACCAAAAAATGAAAGTGTTCTGTTTACCAGCTATTTAATCATCGAGCAAATTACTGAGTACCTCTAATATTCCACGCCTTATATAGGAATTTAGTGTTGCACAGGATACAGTTGCTGCCCTCAGGGAGTTTATAATCTAGGGATCTAGTACAGTTGTCAACATCTAGTTGATCATCAGAATCACCTGGGAATCATTTAGAAAATGCTTCTTGATGGTCACCCCAGGAAGCTCTAATCAATGGGTTCAGTTTAGAACTCTGAAATCAATATTTTTCAGTGTTTCCCTACTATTTTCAATAAACACTGAGAACTGGGAATTTCTGAAGTAAATAAAGGAGTTTAGATCTGGAAAGGAGAGAACATCTATTCTGACAACTTCTTTGTACATGAAAGCCTGGAGATCACAGAATTATTTGGCAGGACCATAGAGCTAGAGTTAGGAGCACTAATTAAGAATGTTCCCCATATTCACTTGCACTTTTGCGTCTCCAGCATCACAGCTGATGAGTGACAATGTCATTCTTGATTTCCCACTCCAGGTCCATACCTGAGGCATCCCCTCCGACCACAGAGGGAATGTCTTTTTCCTGTGACTCCATTGTACTAATAATATTAAATCATGGAGGGGGCATGGAGAGAAAGTGGAAGCTGAGATCTGACTTAGCTTAAATACAGCTAATAAGGCCTTTGCTGATTTTTTGAAACTTGGACTTAATGCCACTATCCCTTAATAATTCTACTTCTTTCTATCTCCCTACTTTTATTTTAGAAGTAAGTTGAATAACAATAGGTAAACAAATAAATAATGAAATGCAAATGTTAAGCCATTGCTACTACAGCTTCCCTGTTTTCTTCTTAAGGTAACTGTGGATATGGGAATAGCATTTTGAATTTTCTTGTTGGTCTCTTAAGCTGAAAATGAAGGTAAGTTAGATCTAATTTCAATCTTCCCATAAACTGGAAACTTTTTCTTACTCAAAATTTGGCCTGAGACATATATTATGTTATACTTTTGGTCTTTGAGTTAGCTCTAAGTTGCCTTGTTTTCAAGGAGTGCACTGGAGTCCAATCAGTGATGATTTAGCTATTGATAAGCAATCAGGTCTTCCATCAGTCAGTCCCTTTAATTGCTCTTTACTCTTCACTTGGAAAACCATGCTATGCTGGCCTTTGTAAATTAAAAATAGCTCCTTTCTGATATGGTGTCAGGTCTAAATAATTATTCATAAATTATTATTTTCATGATTCTTCTTCTGACTCAGATGTAAGCGATGTTAAAAGTCTGGACTATTTTTGGAAAGCATAAGAACAAACAAAACAATGGCTTTAAGGGAGGTGAAACAAATTCTGCCTTTGTGTGCAGCAATGTAATAACAAAACAAAGCTAAGAGTGGGAGAGAGATTATTTCAATATCATTGGACACCCTTGAAAGAACTTTTGTTTTCCAGTATGCAGATGGAGACTTTCTTTTTACTTCAAATTTACTGAACTATTAGATGACATGATATGGTTAACACTATCACAAGTTGCCTGAGTATGTCTGTATTTTCATGTGCACCCTCACACGTAAACACACGCCCCGCCCCCCGCACATGGTAAGAGAGGGATGTGGGTCATGAGCCATCTATAAGTGTGCTACTGTCCTCTTTTACAACCAGTATGGGGAGAAGGACTCCCTTTCAACCTCCCTTCCCCCTTGGCAGTTGCAGAGTGGTCCTTAGCCTAATCGCCACCCTGGCTATCGAATATATACAATATAAAAGTGGACAGGGACCCTTGGCAGTTTTGCTTGCTGACATAAAACCTTCCTGTGCCCAGGCCGATTAACTTTCACACTTCCCTGCAGTTGATGGCAGAAGTTGGACAAAATAGGAAGGGAAGCAAAAATGGGTTTTCTCCCTATTTAAATTTCCCTAAATCAAAAGGAAATTATAATTGATTAATCCAGGGATATTTCCTGTTCATTCTTGACAGCAAAAATTAGATTTTTAACAACATAAAAACAACAATCACAAAGAACTTTTGGTACATTATAAGTATGTAATAGGGAGTGGGTGACCCCAGAGTACTGCTGAATGCATCCCGGGTCATTTGTGGAATGAAATGTACATTTGGCACTCTTTAATTTTGTTATATTTTATTATGGAGAAGGGAGGTAGATGAGAGGAAGAGAATAAAGAGTAAACCAGGAGTGGTTTTCTGGGCCTGCTTGCAGATGTTGTCTATATACGTATAGATGAAGCAAGAACAGTGGCCTGTCAGTGGAACACTGGTCTCTGTTTAGGTTGTTGTTATTTCCAGTCCTAGTGCTAGGAAAGGCCATGATGTCAAGATATTATAGTTTCACTGAACTCTTGTAACCTAAGTCTTTTTAAATCACAATGCAATAAGGTAAGGTAATCATTAAAAAGTGGGTTTCTACAACACTAAACATAGGAAATTAATTTGAAAAATGCATTCAGGATTGGGCTTTTCATCTTAAAAATGAAACAAAGCCAGGGACTGCATAATTAATATCAAACAGGTTAATTCTGCCCCAAAATTGCCGTGGTCTGTGAGGATGGTATAATAATTACTAAACTCCTATGAAGCCCTTTGTTTTTATTTTATTTTTTATTTTTTTCTAACAGCAATATAGATTGGACTTGACAGAATGGGAGAACATTTGGCACCTTTATAAATGTTTCTTAAAAAACAACTTCAATTGCAGACCTAACTGCTATATTTTGATTTGTAGTCTCCATATGAAAACTTACTTTATATCATTTTCATGTTTTATTTCTCCTCTGTTCTCCTTGTTTGTTTCCACTCATTTTTCCATTGAAACACCCTCAGTAAAATGGAGGACATTTATATATGGTGGTAAAATATTGTTTGGGCTGTTACTGATTAAAGCATTCTCAAACACTTCCTCATGAGCGGAAGTTACTTTCATGTTTATTTTATGGATGTTTAAAAAAAGAATAGCTGAATACATGTGAAACATTTTACTTTAATGTTTTCAGAAGGGCAACTTCTGTTAATTTAATTTCCTTGCTATGTTGTTTCCACTAAATGGATTCTATTCTAAAATGTAGACTTCAAAAAAGATTGTGATTACTAACTTAGTTGTACAAATGTATATTTACACACGCACAATCACGTCTACTCCCACAAACGTCAGTCAGGTTACAGTTTCAGAAAAGTCTAATAAATATACCTCAGGAGCTCTGCAGTGTCAAAGGACATTTATATTTTGGGGCAGGATGGGCTATAGCAACTAAAGCAAATCTCCTATCACATCTTAACCCTAAATTTATATTAAAGTCCTGGAAATCAAGAGAGGAAACTTGTGATGACCAGAATCAAAGAGGGTATGAAGCTCTGTGTCCTGGGCAAGGTAGATGAGAAAACATTGTAGAAGAATGCTTAGTGTCAGGAAAGGGGCAAGAGGGTGGAAAAGGTCCTGTGCAGTCACCTAGATTGGACAACTCTTGAAGTTTACAGTGTGCTTTTATGAGTCCCACAGGGAACACTTAGTGGGTCAGAGGCAGAAAGGGCATTGGTCTGGTTTGAGAAAACAGTGATAAAACAAAAAGCAATTTGTCCCTTCAAAGTTCCCTTTGTATGTGGGAATGCTCCCTTAGCAGCTCTAGGATAAAATTCTGTAAGTAAAATAGTGATTCATTTGTTAATTCTGTAGTCCCATGCCTT
Organism: Tolypeutes matacus; assembly: GCA_026826555.1. Classification (NCBI taxonomy): domain Eukaryota; kingdom Metazoa; phylum Chordata; class Mammalia; order Cingulata; family Chlamyphoridae; genus Tolypeutes; species Tolypeutes matacus. The sequence continues at coordinate 11,849,474 of JAKSZT010054334.1, read as the reverse complement.
CAATTCGATTTGATGCAAATAAATTGTTACATGTGTATTTCCTTATTAAGAAATTGATTTTAAATCTTCTGTTGTGTCCTCACCTTATACTCTTATCTAAAATAAGAGATATTTAAAATATCTGTGCTTTCCAAAATAGAATGTTTAACAAAAAATTTCCTCTGGAAATTACGAAATGATTTCTGCTTTTCAAAGGAACACCTTTTGTTATGAAGGAAACAAGGAGACAAAATTGAAGTTAATCAAAAAGATGTGTGTTTTTTAAATTGGTTGCATTTTAATGTCAAATAGAATTTTTAAATGAATACTTTTGAAATAATACCATAGGTTGAAACCCAATATTCTTTTTCTTATTTAGATTTTATTTGCATTCAAAATCATGGTTTAGCTTTGAACATTTAAGGAGTATTAAAGGCCAGTAGCAGAGGAACGCAGCATTTGAGATAATACAGTAAGCAAAATATAAACACGAAGACATTAGTAATTATTTCTTCAGTCAATGGTTTGCACACAATTGTATATTTTGGAGTCAGAAATGCCCTGAAAAATTCTGCAATATGTTGGCTTCCTACTTCCTGCTTGATAAGCATGGAACTCCTTATTCTGAAATGAAGGCATTGGCCCCACCCCAATATATTAACCTTACCCTCTGTTCCTCAGCTCACCATGCTCAGGGTCCCCTGCACACACCTGCCTGGCTCCGTTGTTTGCCCTTTGTGTTTCTCTTCCCACAACATGGTGTCCTCTTTGTTCTCCTCCAGCCTAGGCTGGCCTTAGTGCTTCTCCACCTGGGAAAAACCCTCTCACCTTTCGAAGTCCAGTTTTGATAGTGTTTCCTCTGGAATGCACCTCTTAATTCCTCAGTTAGTTACTCCAATTTTTGTGTCCCTGTAGCACTTTATATATGAGTAGTGTTTTAGTACTTCTCACACTATATTTTTGTGCATTTATATGTCTGTCCCTCTAGATGTGTGGTTCTTGGCAGTAGCCCCAGTGAACATTTCACAATGCCCCTTTGTTATCTGGACATGAAATTCTTAAATATGTGCCTTACCTCTGCAAATTATTTTTAAGTCAATATAATCCCCTACTTGTGATATAAAGGTAAATAAAGGAAAAATATTTTATAATGTACCAATGAAGTTTTCAGTGGTAAGGGTTCACATGTGATTTTACTGCAAGAGAAAAATGACCCCTACAGATTTCCAAAATGTACCCAATGCGACAGTGCTTCCCCATTGAAAGGCATTGACTAAATTATGAGCCTTATTATAGCTATTATGGTCAATTATAGCTGTATCATTTGCTGTTTATCCCAGTACCTATGCAATGAGTAGATGATCATTTATCTAATAATAAACTGAGAGTTACCTGAAAGTTAAGGAATAATATGACATACTTATTTTAGTCTACCAAATGTGTGGCACATACTACTTTCAGTTGAGCATGTCATAAAATGTTGGATTGACTATATTAGAAATTTATTAAGAACTTAAAATAAGAGAATGGATAAAAAATATTACCAATCAGTTTTCAACCCCATATAATACCAATAGATGCATTTATATTTCTTATATATCTGTCAGTAACTATTTCAAAGGATGCCAGAAATGAAGAAATCAAAATAAACTGTCGTTTTTATTATCTTCTATATCCCTGAAATTTAGAGAACCTAAGATCCAATCCTACTAAGCCACATTTTTTTTTTTTTTTACTTCCTTATAATATGAGATAGAATACCCCTCATAATACTGTTGAATACTAAGTTTGTCTGAGTTGCTATGACAAATATCAGTGGGCATTTATTGGCTCATAGTTTTGAGGCTAGGAAAAGTCTAAAATTGAGACACCAGCAAGGCCATGCTTTCTTCTCAGAGTTTGTAACATTCTGGTATTGGTTGCCAGTGGTTTGTATCCCTGCTACAAGTTACATGGCAATGTCCTCCCTTTATCGTCCTGGTTCCTACTGACTTCTGGCTTCTCCCTGTGGCTTTCTCTGATGATGTCTCAGTTTCTTCTGCTTATAAATGATTCCAGTATTCTAGATTAAGGCCCACCCTCATTCAATTGGGCCATACCTTAACTAAAATAACATCTTTAAGAGATCCTATTTTCAATGAGTTCACCCCCATAAGAATACAGATTAAGATTAAGAGCATGTCTTAACTAGGGTACATAATTCAATCTACCATAAACAGAATATCCAAATGGATTGTATTTTTAGTTGAGTTGCTGCTTTTTATATGCTGTTGTACCTCCTGTTTATTAAGCAGTAGGAAAAGAAATGAATGTAACATTGATTATCCTTAACGTTGCCCATGGGCCATGATAATTTAATGCACAGTCTAATTAATGAAACAAAATGTGCCATTAGTTCTTAAAAATCATGAAAAAAAAAATTAGAGAAGCAGACATGAAATTTTGCCTTTGGTTATGTAATAGTCAATGGTCTTCTTAGGCTGGATATGGTTGCCACTGTTATTTGTTCATCTCCTAGCTTGAATAAGGTAATGTTGGATAATATTTTAAAGTGAAAAAGATTGGCATGGAGTTTTTACATGTTTTTTATGCTCTTGATATTTCAGAGAAAGCATCACTCATTGCCTGAATTTATCAATTTAAGCCTTACTGAATCACAGATATGACTTCAGCAGTTTAAATCAGAAGCACATGAATGTGAAGAAAATCCATTGCAGGAAAATCTTGATGAGCAAAATGTACCTAGACTTGGATCATGCAACTAAGCACTGAAATGCATGGAAGATAAAGGAATATTGGGGTTTGCATCCAGAATAAATCTGAATAGACTGATGTCTATGGTGCATTTAGGAATAGAGATGTCAGTATGAGAGTATATAAGGTCGTATTAAGTGACCTAGAATATATCCCAGGGTAATGAGTAAATAAAAGCATCTTCATTAAATTTTTCTTCATGTTTTCAAAGATGTGGAGAATAGAAAATGGAATTCCTTTTGACTTCAAGGATATTCTTATTCAACATTTAGAAAGAACGTTGTGACTTGCCTCAGATGCAGCAACCCTGTCATTGTACTATACTACCAAAGATCCAAATTTGATTTCAAGTGTCTTGTTGGAAATTTTTAACTTGAAAGTGAATCTTGTGGGCCAGTCTTGAGATTTAAATTTATAGGATTCTAATGGAAAAACGAATGATTTTTTTAAAAAAAGGACAATGAAGAGAAATCAAATTTTTATATCAGTCCTAAATCATTTCACATTAAAAGGGAAAGATATTGGCAAGGAATTTTAGAATCATCTTACATTCCAAAGGTGATGGTTTATCCCAGTTTTCAGTGTTTCTGATATTTTATTTTCTCCACACATTAGATACTGTGATCCTAATTACACATAACTGACAGTGTCATTGCTCCAGACAAAATCTTTTCTAAGAGAATTTTGGGGGAGTTGTATATGATGCTGTCGACTTGAACTGGATATTTTACACTTGCATAAAAGGGGAAGAATTGTTAGAAGGGATAAAATACATTTTAAATCATGTTTATCAATTCTTCAAACTAATTTTCTGAGGACCAGCATGACTATTGGCTAGTATTTAGATCGCTAAAATAAAAATTCAGCATTGTCTCCATTTTGTTGGTTTGGTGAAGTTGTGGGCAATAAATGCTTTCATGAAGTGAAACTTGCTTTCAGTCTGGTAATATGTTAGGGAATCATAGAAATGGAAGAGATCCTACATATCATCAAACTCAATTCTCTAATTTTTTAGGTGAAGAACCTCAAATGCATTGTATTCTATTAACTTTCCCAGTGCCATTCCATAGAGTTAATTATAAAGGAGGTGCCAGAATGCTGGTCACCTAACTTCTAAATCCAGGCTTTCTTCTCCAAACCACACTGCTTCATTTATTCCTTTTCTTTTTAATTTTTTAAATTGATTGAAGTATATCACTCATACATGAACATATATAAACAATAAGTATATAGCAATAGTTGGGAACTTAGAAAACAAATATACATAACATCATACAGGGGTCCTACACATCAACCCTCCACCAACACCTTGCATTGTCTTGAGACATTTGTTGCAAATTATCAAAGAATATTGTCAAAATCTTACTAGTAATTATAGTTCTTATCTTACATTTGGTGTATTCCCCTCCAACCCACACTATTATTATTTTTTAAATATATTTTTATGACAGGAGTTGTGAACTTACAAAACAATCATGCACATGTGCAGAATTCTCAAACAGCACCCCTCTATTAACACACCACACCGTGGTGGAACATTTGATACAGATTATGAAAGAATATCATCTGATTATTATCAGGTCCATAGTATACATATGGCACACATTTTCTATACTCCCCATTATCAACACAGTACATCTTTGGCATAGATGCAAGAATATTACATTATTACTGTTAACCACAGTCCATAGGTCACTCCAGTTGTATTTTTCCCATGCTTCTACACATTCCCACCACCCTGCAGTACTGATGTACATCTGCTCTAGCTCACAAAGGACACTCTTGCATCTGTACCATCAACCATTATTCTCATCCACCTCTGGGTTTACTGTGCTATTCAGTCCCTAGATTATTTTCTAGCTTTCTGTCTATTGGCATTTACATCCCTAGACTACCATTTTCAGCTACATCCCCATTTATAAACCAGCTGTTACTCACTATAATGTGTTACCATCCACTCTGTACATTTCCACACTTTTACAGTAAAGCTAATTAAAACTTCTAGTAGTCCATCTCAGTTCTCCTCTTACCTACTTTAAGAATCCACCACCTACTACCAGGTTTTGAAGACGTTTTCCTACATTTTCTTCTAGAAGCTTTATGGTTCTTGCTTTTATATTTAGGTTTTTGATCCATTTTGAATTAATTTTTGTATAAGGTGTAAGATAGGGGTCTTCTTCCCTTCTTTTGCTACGGATATACAGTTTTTCTGCTCCATTTGTTGAATGGACTGTTCTGCCTGAGCTGGGTGGGTTTGACCTCAAATCTCTTGACCTGAGATGTGAGGGTCTGTTTCTGAACCATCAATTTGGTTCCATTGGTCTATGTGTCTGTCTTTATGCCAGTATCATACTGTTTTTACCACTGTAGCTATGTAATATGATTTAAAGTCTGGAGGTGAGAGTCCTCTACCCCAAGGACCAATGAAGCTTCTCCCAACTTTCTCCCTTGCCAGGGGTAGGGACAGAGCCACAGCTATGTGGAATAATCCAGCTCATGCAGGCCTAGACTTTAGTTGCCCAGAGAGATTGATGAAACTTCATGTCCCTTTCTCCCCTGCCTGGGACAGGGATGGAGCTGCAGGTGTGGGCAGCAATCTATGCACTGCAGGTCCAAGATAACAGCATTTGCCCAGGTAGACTTCCGATTACTCAGTCTGTGCCAGCCAAATGTACCTGCAGTTACCTGGATAGGCTGGTGCAGGGCCCGCCAACTTCTTCCTTGCTAGGGGCAGGGCTGAAGCCTAGGCTAGGGCTGTAGGACAATCTGGGTGAAAGAAACCAGTCTCTACCCACTATGTGGTTTTCAGTCAGCTCAGCTTCCCCTCATGCTGGGGGTGGAGTCAAAATGACAGCTACCAGCCTCTTTCTGACTTGGCCAGGTTCAAATTTTAGCTGTTCTTGGTTATACTTTAGCCAGCTGAATTGACTAATCAGTAGCTGAAGTCGGTGGCCAACCGTTTCTTCCTCCCCTGTTTTTGGGAAATGGAGCTTCCAATTCCTGCCACAGAATAGCTCCTGGGGCGGTTTGTGCTGCCAAAGTAGGATAATCACTGGCCTCCATGGGATGGCCTGTAGTTTCCCGGAGAGGCTGGTGCAGCTCCCTCCTGCTTCCTACCTGCCCAGGGTAGGCCTGGGGCTTAGGTTAGAGCAGCTATATGATCTAGATGGAAAGAAGTTGGTCCCTACCACCACTGTGATTTTCAGTCAGCCCTGCCTCCCCTCATGTGAAGCGCAGTGTTAAGATAGTGGCTGCCAGCCTCTTTCTGACTTGGGTAGGTTCAAACTTAAGCTGTTCTTAGGACTATACTTGAGCCTGCTGAATTTACTGATGAGTAACTGAGGCTGGTGCCCAACCATCTCTTCCTTCCCCTATTTTGGGAAGTGGAGCTTGTGCCTCCAGTGGAGGATGGGCATCAGCCTCTGTGACGTGGAGTGCTCTACTTATGAATTTTCTCTGCAGATGGGCAGTCTCCTCCTTCCAGTCTTTCAAGGATGTTCCAAGATGCTCTTCTGGTGTCCTGGAGCCCCCAAACAAGTGCTTTAGATAGCTCTGGGTGATTATTAACTGCCCTGTAGCAGGAACTGATTCTAGGAGCTCCTCACTCCGCTCTCATCTTGCTGGTTGTTCATTTATTCATTTTTTTCTCACCATCCATTCAACTTACTGATACCTGCATTTTAGTTCTTACTATTTACATTCATTGTGTTAGGGACTTAATGAATCAATTAGAGTATGTTACTTTCTTAAGTATTTTTCAAGGAAAGTATTATAAATATTTCTGTTTTAGGAAAAAAAAGAATTCCAACTTGAATTCATTAGTGTAAATATATATTTCTAAACCTTATATAAGGAAGTAAAATTGAAGGAAAAAATTCTACTTTCCACCTTTTGCACAACAGTATCAGGTAGTCTCTCTAGTGGTGTTTTGAATGATTCCTTACTAATGCTGGATATTGCCCATCTTTGTAATCTAATGTGACATTAACATACATATCTGTTCAGTGAGATATAATAGATACTCAACTATAATGCTTTCTAATTATCTTGAATTCTAGAAGTGATATAATGGAACAATCTTTTTCATTCCTCTTTGAATGTTGTGATTAATTATTGATTTGATATGAATGTTTTAAAAATTTTATTTCAAATTTGGACTCTATTACATTTAACTAAAAATTGACTTTAGCTCTTTTCAAATGATTTAATGTAATTCTTCATAATCTTTAATGCTGACATCTTCTACATTTGATATTAATGAACCTAGTACCACAGAATAATTTAATATCAGGATTATTATTATTTAGCTTGTGATTTTGTGAAAAAGTCTTTTGCAATTATTTTGGCATAATTTATGAAGTAGTACTAAGGAAAAGGAAATATCCAATTTACGAACCATTAGGTTTCTCAAGCTATGTTGCCAGTGAAGTCATTTAATCAAAACAGAAGATGCTGTGCATTTGTACATCTTAAACATTACCATATCATACCATTACTTTTATTAGTGAGAATATCATTCATATTTTTATAAGCATAGTAAGTTTCTATGTCCAGGACCATTTCCAGAAGTGCAGAATGAAGCTAAACTTTTCTTCAGGATTATCTCATTTCCTTTACAACACTGTACACATTGTCCCTACTTTCTTGAAGTATAACATTTGTTAAATTCTGTTATCCCTTGCCCAGCCTCTCTCTCTCTCTGTCTCTCTCTGTCTCTGTCTCTCTGCAATTCCTCTAATACTAGAATAATTTTGAAATCTTATTTCCAGCGGTTCAGATCAATCTGTAATCACTTTCTGCAGTTCTGTGTTGAGAAGAATTTTGAGAGTGCAGCTCAAATCAGTAAGAAAGACTGCTATGATCAAATGGTGTGGGAGTGGGGAGTCCTAGAATTTTCCAAACTGCCTGGTACCATCCCACTAGTGCACTGGTATCTCTTTAACATTTTGGCAACCAACTAATCTGAAAAAGAAATATCTATTAGTGTACCAAGACAGGTTGGCTTCCACATTACCATAGATAACATAGCTGTGTATAGTTTAATAGCGACCGTATTACTTATTTGAGCTATTTTTGGTGAATGCTGAGAAATTGGATTTCTCTCAATCATGCTACTTAGAAAAGAATTTGCTTGTTGAATCTGTAGATTTTATCTTAGATATTACATAGACCAATAATGTTTTTATATGTATCCTAAATGCACTGTGAATCTTCTGGCTTTCCCCTTAATATTGAATATTTTCTATGGAATTTTATTTATTTAATTATGCTGAGCTTTATGCTTTCACTTTTTCTGAATGTTCTAGTATTATATCTTTTTAGATATTTTTGTGTTGGTGTCTAAACAATATTTATACTTAATCTTTATTCTTCAAGAAAAATAATGTTGGAAAACAGTTGTATTTCTTGGTTTGTTGTTTCTTTTCATTTATGAAATACTGGGATTATACCATAAAAGTATCAGGAATTTTTTTTAATCTTTCTTGTATTAGACATCATCAACCTATAGAGGAAAACAAAGACAATTTTCATATTAAAGAAGATTAGCTTATGTGAAAAGTGCTTTAGAACACCAAAGCATGCTTTCTAGATTCAACTGAGATTAATAAAAATATTTAAAATTTAGTCAAATGCCTATGAAATTTAAGTAAATTTGCTATGTTCTGCTTTAGAAACTAAAAAGAGACCAGGAGAAAGAGAAGGCAGCTTGTGTGAAGAGCAAGTGATTGTTTCCATATACCAAATACTATTATTGTACACATTGAATGAATTGTATGCTTTATTAATATGTACCAATAAAATAGATTTGTTTAAAAAAAAAAAAAAAGAACTATGGGAATACTTCGTTTTAGGTAGTTTGCCATAATTGAGTATGAATTTGAAAGCTCTTTTTAAAAAATGATGTTTAAATGCAAAAAAAAAATGAATTCTGATCAATAATCAGATCAATTACATGGCTGGATAGATTAATGCTTATGTGAGAGTAATTATAAGGAATTTGTAGCAGAAATAATGGGTTAAAGTTGAAGGCGTGAGATGAAGCTCATCAACATTATCTGTCTTAACAAAGTTGTGAAACTACAAGGTAACACGATAGTGGACAGGTATATTGTTGAGAGAAAAAATGATTCTTTAAAACACTGAACTGGTTTGAGTAAGTCTGTGTATTGTGTTAGATCTAGTGGGAAGTTATTTGATACTTATGTACTGGGTTTTGAAGCTCTGAGGGGTTAGAGAGAGGAAGATTGTGAACATACATGCCCATGGGAGCTTGAACCACGAGACACCAGGGCAGCCTGGGGGTGATGCTGCTGTGCAATGAGATAGCCGTCTGCAGTTTAGAAAAGCTTTTGTTTTGTCATCTCATTTCCTACACCTGAATCATCCATTCTAATTAATGTTCTCCCCAGCCCCACCTCCCCCGCTTGGTTTTGGTTCTAAAAGAAATTCCTGTATTATACTTTTAGTTTACTTAGTAATAAGTAAAATACAATTTTACATTAGATCGGTGTCATTTTTAAACATTTGGCTAACGTGGAGTGATTTACAGTAAAAAAAATATTGCCCTTGTCTATGGGTAAAATAAATGAAGGGTCCAAATAGCATTTCAGTTACGAGAGATCATTGTTGCTAGGCCTTGGCTTCTCGATGTAGAGGGCTCCCTGGCTGGGCAATCCCGTATACAGGGGAAAATGAAATGGCCACTTTATTGAAAAAGCCCACCTTTCCACTGTAGTCAGTCAAATGCTATTATCCTTTTATTACTCTGTAATTTTGAGGGCAAGTTCAGTGAATAACTGTAGAAGCTATTAAGAGCTGTCATGGAAAATTTATCTGTCTTTAAATGGAAGGTAGAAACATTACTGCAGGAGCAGCGCTGCTTCGATGTAGATAATTCTCCTCTTGGAGCTTTTTAAAAACGATGTTTATTGTTGCCTACTCTGTCTCCCCAGATCGTTCTAATACTTGCAATTGTGGTATTGCCTTTTTCCTCTTGTCAGGTATAAAATTTATAGAAGAAGCATGGCCCACGGGAACCAATCTTGTTTCGTGTCAGTGTGTACACTAATAGTGCACAACAAGGGTCAATAGTTACTTGAGAAAAACATGGTTAAATTCATCCAGCTCCTTAAAGGGTAAAAAGCCCGGGAAGGGCCTCCTCCATCCTCTTGCCTTTAGCTTTCTTGTGGGCATATGAGAGTTAAAGTGTGGCTGGTGTATGGCATCATAATGGCTGGAAATTGCTAAATATTTTAGAAGGTCACTGACTCTGAATGCAAAGCAAATATGTGTGACTTGGCAGTTTTATTTCCAAATCCCAATTTTATAAACTTCTTAAGATACTACTTATTCTCAGTACCTTTCAAATAAAAATAAAATGGGATAATAAAGAGAATTAATTCATAGGTATGTCAGAAGACCAAATAATTCAAAGTTCCTATATACATTTAGTAAGAGAATAGAATTCAATAGAATTTAATAAGCAAGGATTTTCATCTAATTGTGAAATATAATTAAAAGTTTGCTCAATTGAACTTTGGTGAAGGAGACTTTGAAAAAATTATTTCCAAATATGGTTTGAATTTTTAACTTGGGTTGGACATACAATTATATTCTAGCTTGAGGAATATTTACACTTTATATTATTTATCTTTTTCAGTTCTGTATAACAGACCTTTGAAGATGAATAGGCTTAATGACTTGCCCAAGAGAAAACAGGCTGTCAGCAAGAGTATTGAAATCCAGAGTTGTCTCACCCCAGGGTGCAAGCATTTGACAATTGCCCAGTACTGTTGATGGGTTTAGGAGCAAGTCTATACATTTCTCTGCTGATAATCTGGTGTCACCCAGAGTCCTGAGACCTGAGTTATTTTGCCATATCTCAGTGTGCCTGGGCAGGGAGCTTGCTTAGAAACAAGACTCAGGTTCTAGCATCCCGGGTCTCAGGGTTTCCTCAGACTCCTGGCAGGCAGCTTCAAGCACAAGCAACTGATACTTAGTAAGGGGGCAGAGATTATTAGGCTTAGGGACACCTTTTGCGTTTCAACTGAGATTTTCTCCTGGTAGCGTCATCTATCCAGATGCAGACTTACATTACTAAGCAGTCATATAGACTGTGCATCTCACTGACCTCGGGTGTGCCTGGCAGATGAGCAGGTGGTCTTGTACCTTCCTGACCACTGTAAAGAGCACACTTAACCCCCCCCACACACACACACCAATCACTATCTGTCTCCTTGTCCTCCTGCGTTTTTCATCCTGGCACTTATCATTACCATGTACCATTTTATGTTTATTCATTCCGTTATTTTCTGTAAGCTTTTGAAGTGCCTGGTCTTTTCCACTTCCTTATCCCTAGCGCCTAGAAAAGGGGTTGGACAAAGAGGGTCTCAGAAAGTGTGCTTGGGTGAGTAGGTGAGTGAAGTTGTCATGTTACCATGGTTAAGCCAGTGATTAATAGATACTCACTTTTTTTCTTGGCTGATTGTTTGGGAAATTATAGCTCACTGAGATCTATACTTTGGTAAGATATTGGCGGTAGGATATCTATTGAACTGCAGCATTCTTATTTGTTACAATGGTGTGGGGTGAAAGTTGTGTTTACTACTGGATGGGACTCAACAAGAGAGCTCAAAAAATTTAGAGCTAAAATGGTAGTAAATCTGAGTAGGTAAGGGCTGCTAGAAAGACAAATGTTTATACATAAATATATGCTGCCTTTAACTTATATATGTTTCTATTTGTATTGTTTATGTATATATATGCTATTTATATATTCTGCCTTTGATATATGTGTATATATATATGTATATACATGCATATATATGTATGACTATAGTTTTTTCACTTTTTATTTTCCCTTTCATTAAAGGGACATCAGCACAGAATAGTGTTACATTATTAGTAGTAAATGACTACCATAAGATAAACCATTGGTGATAAAGATAAACTGCTAAACACTCTCAGATACAAGGCCGAAAAGTGTTTATTTAGTTTTATCATTGATTCCCACAAAATACAAGTCTGCATGTAATTTTACTGGGACAAGGACAAAGAGCGGAGTGGAGACCCTTACTTGTTTTACTATTAGTGGATTTCAAGAGTTGGGAAAGATGAGCAATTAGAGTGGGAGGCCTAACATTATGGAAGGAGAGAAAAGCATTTCTATTCCCCACCAGAGAGGAGGGTAGGTGAGGTAAATTCTTTTTTTTTTTTTTCTTGCCTTGGCTAGAAACCTTAGCTTTCCAAACTGCCTTACAGTCTTGAGTGGAGGTTATTGATAAACAGTTCTGGGAGCAGTAATGGAGAAGGAGGGTCAAAGCACCAGGGGCAGTCAGTGGGAGAGAGAGGGGACATTTACTTAGAGCTCAGCTCTGCTTCTCTGTTGCCGGTGAATTTCTGTTCAATTATGACTTTCTCCTCTTCTGTAATGGAACTTTTACAGACAATGAAAAAGGTAATAGAACCATCAATATAGTATATTCTGGAGATCCAGCTGTGGTGCCAAAGTAGCTTCTAAGGCTTACAAAGCACATTGAAATGGATCAAGTCTTGCTGTCTTGCAGTGCAGTTGGAGAGAAGTGAAAAGAGACCTGCAGTGTGTTCAAGAAACTGCTCCAAGAGCTTTGTGTGGACCTTTACCTCTAAAGGAAATGACTTTCATTATCTTGGGGTGAATGCTGAGCTACTTATAATATACAAAATGTTAAAATCTTATTTTAGTAATCCTTTTTTTGTGTCTTCAGAAGTTTGGTCATTGTTGTCTTTTAGTGATATGTGTCCAAAATATGTTGTTTAAAAATAACTTTTTATTAAGTTTGCCTGAATAGTGTTTTTTGCCACTTTCTTTGATTATTGTCATTTTTTAAAATCTTAGAGACATCAGTGTCATAGTTCTTTTTTGACTTGCTATCAAGCTGGTTGTATTCAGGGTCACTCAGGTCACTAATATTTTTACATAAAATTCGTGGAAAGTCACTAGAACATCACATTTTTCTTAGTGTCCTCCTTGGAGACGAGAGGAGCTATAAGAGTTTGTAACATCAAAAACCAAATCTCCTTTCTTATGGGAGAAGGATTTTTTTTTACCGTGGGTTGTGTGCCTTGTAATTGAGGCAGAACTTTCACCAACATTCCTGTGGGCTGTAACACCAGATTTATTATAATAATATAGGCAAAGGATGGCTCATTTTAGAGCAGCATTAATATACGAGAAAGAAATCAACATCTACATAAGGACCAGCATAATTTGCAAACATAAAGAATATTAATGTTATTAAGAGAAGGCCGACCTCCTCCTACAGCTGTAATAACTGCCTTCTAAACCATGACTTTAATACAAATTTAACTTGTCCTTTTTCAGGGACATAGTAGAGAGATTTTAATGATACAATTACAACCAGTGTCACTCCACATAACTGATGTCCCCCTTGATCAGATTGATTGTGAGTCATGATGACAAATGTCAGCTACCTTTGGTCACTAGATAAAGGCAGTATGTCTCCAGTATGCTTTTGCTTTCAGTAAAATAAGCATCACTGGACTTTTCACTAATGTAAAGATCTTCTAGAAGAAACATCACTTTGTACAATGCAGGTTTTTAATTTGATCTCACTTTCAGATAACATGATAAACACACATACATATACATTTGTCTTTGTTGAAGAGAAAACGTTTCAGCACAATTTAATTTGTACCTCTTGTAGTGATTCTTTCTGAATTTCTACTTTTTCTGGTGATTCTGCCATCCCTTAGAGTGGATTTTCATTTCTTGGGTTTCTTTTTCTTAGCTTTTAGGCACTTATCTTGCCACTGGCAAACATGTATTATTGGCTACATTCTCTCTGGTAGATGAGTTATTGCATATTCTTTAGTATATATTTTTTCCCTTTTTTTCTTATAGGTGGATCCTCATAGTATTTTGACAGTTAAAAAGAATGGGGGGTTATTGAGCCTCTAGTTTCTCAGCTGCTCAGCTGTATTTTTCAAGCTATGTATCAGCAAGATTACCCAGCTCTCTTACAGAAGGTGTTCTGTTGCCAGATGGCACTCTGCAGGAAACAACTTCTTATTTTTCTTAAATCAGGATTTATAGTAAAATAGAATAATACTTAGATATGGAATACTTGAGTTTCTTTAGAAATCATTGTGTCTCAAATATCTGTTCTTTGTCTCTTCTTCATTGTTTCCTATTCAATTAAACTGATAACAAAATACCTACCCTGCTATTCAAAAACTGAAGGACACATTCTTAGCACTTTTCATTGTAGAGCTTGCTCTGAGATTGGATTGAAAGATTCAGCTCCAATTGCACCATTAGCCCTGCAACTGCAGCCAATCGTTACCAATGATTTTTGGGCCCCCTAATTGTTTTTTACCTTATTGAGCTTATTCAGAAATAATGAAACTCCATCTTTCCCTTTCGTAAAAGATATTTGCACAAAGTGCTGTTGCTGTTTCTTCTATAAACTCATCAGCATTGCTGTAAGGAGTATCCTTAAGTATTGATTTTCTAGTCCAGCTAATAGATCTCCTAATTTGCAGAAATACCCCAATGCAAGATTTTAACAATTAGAAAATTACTAAAGGAAGTCCCAGGGAACTCCCCACTCTGCACATACTGATGGCTCAGTATCAAACTACCTGCTGGAGTGATGAAACTAGATGGCCAGGGAGAGGATAATAAAATACAAAGTTGAATAAGTGGATAGTGCTTCCGTATTTTCCAAGTTTTGCAGCCATTCTGAAGGACTGTCCTCTCTCTTGAATTGAAAATGTCACTTTGCAACCACCATACTACAATATTGTTTACACAATGTATTTCAGTAGTTACTTTGAAACCACAGCCACAAACAAGAAAGACTAAGGTCCAGTTTTATTAAACCTATCCGGAAGCTATGTGTAATCAACTGTTATATTCTCCCATGGCCTAAAATCTAAACCCATATATTTTAAAGAACTGTTAAGGTTTTTATAATATTAAAATCACATTGGCCTGCAGTTTCAATAGAGATATTTTTGGGTGATTAACACATAATTCGCTATTCTACCTTATCATTTACTGGGTTTTTTTTGTTTGTTTGTTTTTTGTTTTTTTTGTGGTAAGTGGTAGTTTCTTTTTTTTTTTTTAATTTGCATTTAATTTTTATAAGAAAAGTTGTAAGTTTACAGAAATATCATGCAGAAATACAGAGTACCCATATATCCCAGTCACACGTGCTTTCCATATTATTAACATTTTCCATTAGTGTGGTACCTTTGTTAGGGTTGATGAAAAATATGATTATAATTATACTATTAACTGTAGTCCATAGTTTACATTAGGTATCACTGTGTTGTACAGATTTATGTTTATTTTAAATATTCATTAGCATGTATATATATATATATATACACTTACAATTTTCCTTTTAGCCACATTCAAAAATATAATTCAGTGGTGTTAATTACATTCACAGTGTTGCACTACTATCACCAAATTCCATTACCAAACACTTCCATCACTCCAAACAAAACCTCTGTATCAATTACACATTAACTACTCATTCTCTATACCCATTCTGGTCTCTAATAACCTCTATTCCAATGTCTAACTTTATGAACATTCTTTTTTTTTTTTTTAATTAATTAATTTTTTTATTGTGGGTAAAAATCAAAATTCTCACAATACATACCAATATTTGTAAAATGATATATAAATATATATGCATATATGTGCATTTGCTTACAAAAATGTTATATATATATATATTAAGAGGTGCTTAGATTACCTAAAATATTGCTCATAACCTACCGGGATTCCCATGTTCCCTACCGCCCACACCTCCCACTACATCCCACACAAACATCTTCCACAAGTGTGGCCCATCACCCTCAATGGACTTACATATCCTGGGGCCTTGCCATCAACCATAGACCACAATTCACACTGTAGACCACACTCTCTCCCACTCAGTTTTGAGTGGTGTGTGCTGATTTAAAATGGCCTACATCCGTTGCCACAACGGCACTCAGGACAACCTCCAAATCCTGAAAAAGCCCCTGTATTTCAACTGCACATCCCCTCCCTGTCCCGAAAGTGTCCAGTGGCCGCTGGCTCCACCTCATTGTTATAATTTCTTCTATTGCTGGCATCACCATATGTGTACCACAGAATACCATCAAGTCCACTCTAGTCCATAGTTCTTCCCCCAATCCTGAGGGGACTGGGATGGTGATGTCCACTCCACCTCCTAGTGAGAGAGGGCTTATATCCCATGGATATGGTGGGCGGGATGATCCTGCCTGCAGATGTAGGCCCTCTCCATTCCCTGGGATGGTGTTGCCCATCGTTGTCTCCTCGCCCGGTGACTTGGATGAGTCCATTGAGGTGTAGGGTAGGAGTTGCAGCTCAAACTGAGATTCCACGCACACCTGGCACATAGGTAGGCCAGAGGCTCCAGTCTCTGGAAGTATACCTAAAAACTCCAGCATCACATATAGGTTTGAATATAAGGGACTAATGAACCATGTGCAGGGAGGACTTATTTGAATCCAATTCTGTCACTCTCAAGAGCACAGATTCCAAAATAGAGCCCACTGATAAGGCATCAGTCTCTGGGGCTATCCCCCCTATAAGACCTGGGTGTCTCCAGAGCTCTCTGGAGCCACTCTGTGTGGGGTGATAGGCACTTAGATGTTCTATGAGCTTCTACTGAGGTGTGCGTAAGCGTTACCTCTGGGATGACCTCCCAACTCTCTTTGAAGTCTCTTAGCCACTTGAACTCATTTGTCTTTACCTTTTCCCCTTTTTATTCAAGGTCTTTTTCCAGTTGTGTTGCCAGTTGGCACTTGTGTTGCCAGTTGCCTCGTTGCCAGGGAGGCTCATCCCTGGGAGTCATGTCCCACGTTGGGGGGAAGGTAATGCATTCATATGCTGAGTTTGGCTTAGAGAGAGGCCACATTTGAGCAACAAGGAGGCTTTCATTTGGCAATCCTTAGGCACCCCATAACAGTAAGCTAAGTTTCAGTTACAAGAGCAAAGACTCATAAAGGTAGTCATCAATAAAAAGAACTCATCAGTGGGCCATCCTCTTTTGACGGACACTGTCTTTGCACTCAGAGGACTGTTGGTGCTTCCTTGGAGAATGTGGCAGAGCTCTCCAGGCTAGGAATACAGATTCCCTCATTTATTGTGTGATTGTCCACCCACCGTGACCATGCCCCATCCTTTGATCTTTTAAACAATTTTGTATATCTTTCATGTATATTCAGATGAACTTACTCCCATGAATCCCCCCTCCCAGACATCCCCCACCAATAATCCCCTGCAGTACGCATTGTAACCCTTCTGTGATCTAAATCTTCCATGAACATGTAGTCCATAAAATAATCAAATACACGTAATAGGAAAAAGAAACAACAATGATAAGCTTACATGCAAGAGACAAACTTAAGGAAACTCAGGGAAAAAAACAAACAAAAACCCAAAACAAACAAACAATCAAGCAAAAAACAAAACAAAACAAAATGTAATTAGCGGATTGGGGCATTCAAAAAAATGGGGAAAAAAGCAAAAGAAATGCATTTAATATATATATATATTCTTTTTTTCCTTTTATCACTGTGTTATTGGATGTCCGGTGTGCCGTGACACCTTCCCCCTCTCAATCCCCATTGTCTCTCAAATTTTCATTTAATTTTCAAAGAAGTTTTAGGTCACAGCAAAGTCACACACATGGAGTACCAGAGACTCCCAAATACCAAACCACACCCCTCTTCCCCACCCCATATTAACCCCCCCCTTTTTTTTGGATGTTAGCATTGTTATAACTGTTATACAGATAGCAAAATATAGCATCTAAACATTGTCAATGATTTACAGTATTGTTTACAATTTAGACGATACAGTTTAATAAGTTTTGATGATATTTACCATGTCCTGTGTCCATTACTGTAAGGTAATGAAAAACCTTTCCCATGACCACTAAATACCCCGTTAGATCTTAACTGTTCCTTCCTCCCCACCCCCCTGGGGCATATGACACTCCCCTGTCTTGACTCATGGAATGTCAAGATTCATAGTTACATGCCCTGGGTATTTGAACCTGCCCTTCCTAATCTACCCACCTGTCAATGCTGCACCACCAAACCCAGTAATATCACTACCCATCTGTCCTATTCTTCAATATGCAACTATACTCTATCCCTTTACTATAGATTATGTCCATATGGGTGATGGTTCAGAACCTGCTCTTCTCTTTCTCTCCCTTGTTAACCTATCTTTCAGACTTTGGTTCTCAGAGACTGCTCACTTTCCTCAGTTCAAATCAGTGAGGTCATATACTGTTCATCCTTCAGTGCCTGGCTTGCTTCACTCAACATAAGGTCTTCCAGATTCATCCACGTTATACCATATGTTAGCACTTTATTCCTTCTTACAGCTGAGTAATATTCCATTGTATGTATGTACCACATTTTGCTTATCCATTCGTCTGTTGATGGGCACCGGGGCTGATTCCAATTTTTGGCAATAGTGAACAATGCCGCTATGAGCATTGGTGTGCATATATCTGTTTGTGTCTTTGCTTTCAGTTCTTCTGGGTATATACCCAGCAGTGGAATTGCTGGATCATACGGAAGATCTATTGTTAGTTTTCTGAGGAACCACCAAACTGTCCTCCACAGTGGCTGGACCATACCACAGTCCCACCAGCAGTGGATGAGGGTTCCTATTCCTCCACATCCTCTCCAACATTTAGTGTCTCCTGTTTTTATAATAGCTGCCATTCTGATGGGTGTAAGATGGTATCTCATTGTAGTTTTGATTTGCATTTCCCTGATAGCAAGCGATGTTGAGCATTTTTTCATGTGCTTTTTAGCCATTTGAATTTCTTCCTTGGAGAAGTGTCTTTTCAGGTCACTTGCCCATTTTTTAAATGGGTTGTTTGTCTTCTTATTTTCAAGGTGTAGGATTTCTTTATTTATGCAGAATATTAGGCTCCTATCAGATATATGGTTGCCAAATATTTTCTCCCATTGGGTAGGCTGCCTTTTTATTTTCTTAATAACATTCTTTGAGGTGCAGAAGTTTTTAATTTTGATGAGATCCCATTTATCTATTTTTTTCTCTTGCTGCTCATGCTTTGGCTGTGATGTTCATGAAACCATTTCCTATTACAAGGTCCTGTAGATGCTTCCCTTCATTATCTTCCAAGGTCTTAATGGTTTTGGCTCTTATATTTAGATCTTTGATCCATCTTGAGTTGATTTTTGTATAAGGTGTGAGATGGTATTCTTCTCTCATTCTTTTGGATATGGATCAAGCACCACTTGTTAAAGAGGCCATTCTCTCCCAACTGAGTGGGCTTCATGGCCTTGTCAAATATCAGATAACTGTACATGCGAGGATCTATATCAGAACTCTCAATTCGGTTCCATTGGTCAGTAGGTGTATCCTTGTGCCAATGCCATGCAGTTTTGATCACTGTAGCTTTGTAGTATGTTTTAAAGTCAGGTAGTGTGATACCTCCAACTTCATTTTTCTTTTTCAATATGTCTTCATTTACTGTTAATTAAAACTTTGTGTCTCACTTGCGAACATTAAAATTGCCAGATTATTAAATATTTTAGTAACACAACACACAGTTGGGACATTTTCTAGAACGTATTTTCAAGCTAATTCCAAAGCTTGAAAATACGTTGAAGATATTTGAAACTTGATGAACAAATAAGGGCTTAGCATTGTTCTCACTCCTATTTTTCCATTATCGCCAAGGCCCCTTAATTTTCTACCTGGAATTTACCATGTTCTCTCTTGCTTAAAAATCTTCAGTACTCTCCATTGTCCATAGGAAATGGCTTAGAAGACTTCATGATGTACTCCTGCCTAGGAATCCTCCTACTCTCCATCTCTCTCTACTCTCCCGTAATCAATCCACATGCTATTTTCATGTCTGTTATCACTGGTTTCCAGTCCACATTTATGCTAATGTTGATATTCTGCTGAATGGCAGCCCTTCCTCCAGCCTTCTCAAATGTTGAAATTGCCCCTTCAAGAATCCTTTCGAATGTTACTACTCTTATGAGATTTTATCTTTTAAGATTTAACTTCACCAGAAAACAATGATTTCTCTTTTGTATCCTAAGAGCAGTTTATAGATGTAACTATCCTAGAGCTCATCTCATTTAATCATCAGCACACATTTAGAGTCCCCTCTTCCACACGGGGCCATGAGTTCCTACAGAGAAGGGGCTCTGTCTTACTCATTTTTGGATTCTTTAAATCTTGGTTCAGTGCCTCATTCATAGTAAATACTCAATAAATGCTTATCGAAGGAATAGGGCTGAATTGGCCCTTGGAGGTTACCTGATAAAGTCTTTATTATTTTATAGGTGAGAAAAAATTAAAACAAAACAAAAAAATTTTGATTATTACCTCACTGTCATCATCAGCAGTTGAGGTTCTCCTCCTGCATTATTGGTTTTCTGTTTCCTATGTGAAGACAATAAAAATTTAAAAGTTAAGGAAAAAGTGTACCATTTGTGTAGTGCTTTCCATTTCCAGTATACATTTTTCTTCTCCAACATGGTGAGGTTGATAGGGTTAGATTTATTTCCCCCATTTTACAAATGTAGGACAAAAGGCATAAGTGATTCACTCACAGTTATATAGCTAGCGGGTGGAAAAGAAAGCACTTGAATTAAGACTTGTTCTTCTCTAAGCCTTAATGCATAGTTTTACCATCACTGTCGTTTGATTTTGATCCTGGCCTTGCTTATCCATGAGGCATTTTCACATTTACAAATGTTGGCTTAGAAAAGTGTAAGTTTTACTTATTTTTCCAGCTGAAGAAAGAGAATCATATGTTGTACCTAACATTCCTGGGGGAAATTGTGGGAAGGAATTTTTCCTGGATGGATTGGGGGAGGAAGCCCAGCATTTAGATCCCAGTTCAGATTTTGGTAGTGGAAATTATTATGGAGGTGAACTTGAACCACCAGTATCAGCTTCTTACCTTGCTCATTCCCAGAACTAAGCATGCAACGATAAAGTTCATCTGAAGTTGTTTTGTAATTTTATTTTTATCTATTTTTTTGGTTATAAAATATAACATATATTTATTATAGAAATTTTTAGAAAACTTAGAAAAATAAAAAGAAAACAAATGACCATAATGCATCACCAGGAGTCTGCTATTAATATTTAATGACAAAGCTGTGGCCTCTTAAAGCAGGTTTTCTGGGTTTAAATCCTAGTTCTGTGACTTATTAGTTTGGAGACAGTGGGAAACTTACCTCATCTTTCTTGGCCTATGTTTATTCATATTGTTTTCATCAGAGAGTTCTTCTGAGAATTAAATGAGTTTATAACATAAAGCACTTAGAATAGTACCTGGCCACATAGCATGTGCTCACTGAATTTAACTCATTATTATACCGCTGGTCTTTTTATCTTCATGTATATCTTTTTTTTTTTTTTTTTTTTTTTAAAGAAGGTACCAGGGATCGAACCTGGGACCTTGTACCTGGGAGGCAGATGCTCAACCACTGAGCTACATCTGCTTCCCATATACTTTTTGAAATACCAGGAACATACATATATAACTGCTTATCTTATGTTTTCCACCTAACAGCATATCATAAGCATTTATTTCACATTATTGGCAATTTTTTTTAGAATATTAATTCAGTGGTAACATAATACCATCATTTGTTCCTATCAGAATTTATCTAACCAATTGCTAATTTTTATTTCTAGTCTTTCACTATTTTAAAATATACTGATGAACAGTTGTATTTATATAACTTTGTGGGCAGGCCTGATCCAGAAGAATTACTGGATCAAAAGTGTATAACTTTTTTAAGGATTTTGAGTTATTAACTTTCAAGGAAGTATCTTTTTTCTGCTTGTAAATATCTACCATGGAAGAGATATTTTAGGTTCATTGGATTTTGTATTTGTATTCTTTTGGTAGCGATATTGAAGTTCATTAGAGGCCTTCCTTCCTGTACTGAGTACCCATTATGTGCCTGGCACTATGCTGGATTGCAAGGCAGCTTCAAGGTGGCCACAGCCTAGAGTTAGCTTGTTTTGTTCACATTGTTAGCTAAATAGTCATATTATTTTTATTTATTTATTTTGTCATTCTCAGAAGCTCTTTCTTTATCAAAAAGTCCTCTTCAGCTTGGAAGCATGTCCTTTGCCAAATATAACTACATAGTATTTTGTGACCCTGTTGGAAGTATGAAATGTATATTGTTAGTCCAAACTGGCAGTATTCCCTAACAAAGTTCAATGTTGCTAAGGTATCTGGAAAGGATTATATGCAACCAAGGGAGAGTTTTGATACTTTGGATCAGATGTTGATTCTGTCAATAGTGAATTTATTCTGGGTTTTCTTCCAACTTGCTCTGTTCCAATCCCCATTTCAGCACTTTAAAACTACATTGAGGCAATAGCTTTTCAAAACACCTTGAAACAGTCCCAGAACACACGAGAGCATAGAGTGACAAGGAAATAATGTTACCAGAGAGAAGAGACAGCATTTTAATAGAACCATCCATAAGAAAGATGGAGTCCACAGAAGCAAAACCATGTGTGTTCCTTTTACTTTAAAAAAATCTCATATGCAATTTGGAATCTACAGCTCTACCTCATTAAGCTTGCTTGCAAGGTTGTCAAACTAAAGAGTCTGATTTGGATCTGGTCTTGGCTCAATTGCTCTCTTGGGAGGTACGTCTGCTCAGAATGAATAATGGTGATTCAAGAAGTGGTATGTTTCATTTCCTATTCTACAAATTCCACTTGACTTTTCAGAAACCGACTATGCTACATCTTCATTTTCTTTCCAATTGTCACCCTCCGTTGCAAGGGAGGAGTGCTGAGGACAGACAAGAGTGATTTCCAGAGATACCTAAAGTAAAGTATCTGAGGTCGGATCCAGCCTGTGATCTGCACACCATCCCCTGAGCTAGAGTGTTAGCAAGGTGTGCACAGGGTTATTATCAACTACGTCCATCAGGGGCTGGACCTGCAAATAGGTGTATGAGATGTGTGAAATAATATTTATCAGCTCCTAACATTTATTAAGTTCTTACTCTCTTTTAAGCCAGACACTGTACTAAACACTTGATACGCATTATCTACTATAATTCTCTCACCAGCCTTAAGAGGCAGACAGTTACTATCTACATTTTCAAGACCAGCAAACCATCAGAGGGACTAAAGAATTTTCTCATGATTGCTTGACTACTAAGTGGTAGATTGGGGTTTCTAAACTGAGTACGTCTGACACCAAAACCTGTGCATTTGACTGCGATACTAAATAGTTCTCTCACAAGGGGCTTATTTTGTCTATTGGCACTTCAATCCCCACTGGCCACTGATGGTATTCAGTGTTGCCGATTTTGTGTATGTTGTTGCAAACAATCACCTCAGGCCAGAAAGGGAAACAGAAGAATCCTTTAATCCTTTGGGGCTTTCTGGGTTTTGGGGAAAAATAATTCTTCATTCACTTGTTACCTTGACCAATTCCCCTCCCCCCCCCCATACAGGTGAGGAATTTTCATCATGTCCATTGTGGTTTCTTGTTCTTCCTTCTTATCTCATATATGCAATTTTAAATCTTTGGTAGTCTTTCTTCCCATTTAAAAATTTGGCAATTCTAGACATTGGGAATGTGTCTTACTAAGTGCATGCTCTGCTTTTCTTCATCACATAGCAATTTGCAATTATGTTCTTTTGGTGTACTGCTTCTATACTGTCTTTCTTTCCCCTATATTGTAAACTCCATTAGTCTAGGGACAACTTCTGATTTGTTTTCCACTATATTTCCAGTACCTAATATAGTGTCTAAGCACATGGTAAGTACTTAATAAATCCATGTTGAACGAAAGAATAAATGAATGAATGCGTGAATCTTCTCTGAGAGGTTAGAACAGGGGAATCCATACCCAGGCTTACAGCCATTCTTCATATTTCCTACACAGACAACAGATGCTCTCATGAACATTTGTTTATTTCCTCTACTGATTTCTCTTCTTAGAATTTAAGCATCATGAGGGCTGTGTGTGTGTGTGTGTGTTTTGTCTCTTCACTTTTGTATCCCTGGTAACTAGAATAGCACCTGGCCTATATTAGGTGCCCAATATTTTCCAAAGTCAGTAGGACTGGCCCATAGTGAATACAGTGAGCCAGGGAGAGCAGGGCACAGAAAGGAGCAGGAACCCAGAGCAAGTAGGGGAGTTGTAGGCCATGCTCTGGATTTAGGATTTTATCCAAAGTGCACTACAAAGGATTGCATTAAACCAGTAATAATAGGACATTTAGTTAACACATTTTTCCAAAAGGAAATTGCCACAGTTTCTCTTCTCATTAAGTGAGGTTATGCTAAGTTGCATTATTAAAAGAAAAAAAATGTTTCAAATACTAACATCCAGTCTCTATCACAGTGTAATTAGAAACCAGGGAGGGAGGTGTTAGAAAGAGTTCACCCTGATTTCTACCCATTGGATTAATAGCTGCCTAGAAATCAACTTCTGAGTATCATTTTTGCCTCTTCAGTGCATATACTTGTTTTTAGATGAAAGTACTCCATTACAGGTTTTGTTTACGCATTGCCTAGTTAACTGTGTGTGTAATTAAATGATTTTATGTATATAGTTATTTGTTTATATACCGCTTTTGGGCTGTTTAGTCAGTTTTATTCTTATTTTGCATATGAAAAAATTACAAAATATGAATAAATTGCAAATAATGTGGTGGGAAGGAAACCAGTCATGTATGGGACATTTTACATATTTATCTCATTTAATCCTCACAAAAGTCTTACAGAAAGAGGACGTTATTTCAGTTTATTGGCAGGAGGTTGAATCCTACCTAGGTTAACTAACTGTTCCGGTGTCACAGGACAAATAATAGGCAGGGTTCAGATTCAAGGCCATGTGTTCCTAAGACTAAAATCCATGATTTTGTCGTTATATGTTATTGCTTCTAGGGAATTTTTTTAACAACTTGCTGGAATAGCAGAGCACTAATATCCACGATTTTGTCATTATATATTATTGCTTCTAGGGAATTTTTTTAACAACTTACTGAAATAGCAGAGCTAATAAAGAGTGAAAGTATGTATGAAATCTGGGTCTTCTGACTCCTGGGCCATTACTACTTTTTTCCACTATAAGATAATACATACATCTGTAAATTACTGCTTCCAATTAATTCTCCAAGTGCTAAGCCAATGCCATAAACACTTAGGACAATACAGAGGAAAAGGCACTCCAATAGACAATGTGCTGAACCCCAGTCCCAGGTGTGTGGTGTGAACTTTCACCTTCTTTACAAATGATTTTCTAATCTCTAAAAGAGGCCCTTGGCTGAGATATTCTTTGGGGTCCCTTTTATCTCTAATGTTTACTGAAATGTAAAGTTAACTGCATCAGGCAAGCAAACTGCTGAGAAAGTGGAGAGTCTGTCTGAATTCAAAGCTCATGCTCTTAGCACAGCAATCTACTGACAGTATCCATTTATGTCCTTGATTCCAACACCTGGAAAGTTCTCCAATTCTAGAAAGTGCTATTGTGTACTCATCAATAAGCCTTAAAATGCATGTGAATTGTGCCCTTCTGTATCAGTTTGCTCCTCTGGATCTTTTTTGGGGGGTCGGTGTTTCATATGAAATACACTCTATGTGAAGTTCATCTAAACTTACTTATTGGACTCATTTTCCAACATAACATGAATAAACAGTGAACTTGATCATCTCCAACCTATGTAGCTCCCAGACAATTTGATTAGGCTTTGGAAAACTTGTACTTGTGAATATACTTATCTTAAACAAGGAAAAACATTTTTTATAATGTTTTTAAATCACAGTTGGAGCCTTCTTTATCAGCTTAATTGTGCTAATTGTTCTTTCTGTGTCTCTAAATTCCTTTTATTAGCTACATATTTAGTTAACTCAACATGAGCTTTTTGGTTGGAAACAGATGTGCATTTAAAAAATTTCCCTTTTATTAAATAGACCTTTGTCTTAATATACTTTCCTTATAGGATATTTTGATACAGTACAGAATAAAAATTATTTTCATCTCCATGGATCCATCTTAATGTTAACAAGTTGGCATATTTTCTGACTTGGACTGGAGCATTTTCCTGGGACACTGTTCAGATTTCTTCTGTGAGCTAAAAGACAAGATTGTTTCCTATTACCTCAAATGACTGAGCTTCGTAGTTATAGAAGATCTCTGTTTGGCTTCTGTGCTTCTTTATAACAATTACATTTTATTTCAATTTTAAAAACATTATTAACCTCAAAAGACTTTAAAAAAATCTACCATGAAACAGAAAGAGACTCCGGTTCTGGAATTTGATATATTTTGAGGGAGAGATGGGAGGGGCAGGGGGTCTGAGAGCAAAAAGCAAACAAGCAAAACTTCAGCCATCAAGGAGAACCTATGATTAAGAAAGAGTGAAGGGAAGCGGCTGTGGCTCAATCAGTAGGGCTCCCGTTTACCATATGGGAGGCCCCGGGTTCGGTTCCCGGGGCCTCCTGGTGAAGGCAAGCCCGCCCGCATGGCGTGGTTAGCTGACCCAGCAAGCACAAGCAGCAAGGGGGGGATAAATGAATAAATAAATAAAATCTTTAAAAAAAAAAAAAAAGAAAGAGTGAAGGCACCTGTCAGGCCACAGGGAACTCTGAATTAAGCTACCCATCACAATGGTTGCCATTGGAAGAAGTGTTAAATCTTCACATCTTCTAATTCTTCTTATTGGTATAAGGCATTATAATTAATTTTGCAAAATTTAATTATATTGGAAGAGTTTCATTTAAAATAGCATCTATAGACTTTTGGTAGGTTGCTTGCTCAATTGGCTTTTTTAATTATATATTTTTAATCGGCCTTATTTTCTGTTTGGACATATTTGCAACCACTTAAATGATTCATCATTTTCAGGATGGTTTTGGGGTTCACTGAAACCTTTTGTTAGAATTACCTTTCTGATGGAGATAATAAAACAACTATTCCCTAAAAAACTTTTGCATATGATAACACAATTGGAGTCAGAATTGTTATATTGGTGGGATTCAATAAATGTGATGATTAATTAATCAGCTAATTTTATTAACAATAATAGCATTTCTAACAGTCTTGATTTCTAAAAAAGAATGCTATCACATAGAAGATATAAAGCCCATTTTGGTTAATCAGTTCATTAATCAAATACTTAAAGAGGAGAATAGCAAGACAAAGAGTAAGCATTGGAAGTTCTTTAATGAAAAATGAATATTAATGAATACTGAGAGAAGCTGGTTCTTGGATTTGAATTTTAGTGTAATTATGACTTTTTAGTATGAAATTGCCTTATTTTCAAGTATTATGAAAGGAATTCCCAAGGCAACTAGTTTGAAATAAATAAGAAAATATGCAAAATAGAAAAGCAAGCCAGAGATGCTTTTCATACTTATTTTTCTCCTAACCCCTTTCACTTCTTTGACTTTCTCTCATCTTTGTCTCTGCCTATACATTTCCAACCTCTCTTCTGTCTAAATCCCAGTTTGTGTCTCCCCATCTTTTAATAGACCATTTTAATTGGGAGAGCTACAGTATTTTGTCAGAGCAACTTCAGCTTGAACACAGGATACAGTGATCAAAATGAGTCAGGTTCAGCTAGGTTCTGGCAGCTGTTTTGAAGTTGCAGAACCAGGATTTGCCACTAGCTAGCTTATGGCACTAGACAAATCATTTCACTTCTGAGGCCTTCAATTCTCTCATCTTCAAAGTGAAGAGTCCGGACCATTAATTTCTAAAGTCCTTTCTAAACAGAGCATTCTCAATTTCTAATACAATCCTTTCCTTTTTAATCATCTTCCCCATAAGCACAGGGGTGGTTTTTCCTGAATGAAACTGAAGGTGTTAATTTGAATGAAACTTGAATTTTACCCCTGAAAGACACCTTCATCGAATACAATCCTTTTGTTTCAGAGGCAAATACACTGATTGATGTTTAGTAGAGTTAAAGGAGATGAAGGCCAGTATCAAAAAGTAGAGGCACATTATGTAAGTTATCTATTGCTGTGTAACAAACTGCCCCCAAACTTAGTGCCTTTTAAAACATCACCAATTTATTAATTCTTATGATGTTGTCAGTTAGGAAAACAGTTCCTCTGTTGGATTCGGCATTCAACTGGAGGGTCAGCTTGGTCAGCTAGGCTTGAAACTTCAAATGGCATCACTTATCACATATATCTGGCAGTAAGCGTTGACTGTTCGGATGGGGCACTTTGGATATATCTCCCACATGATATCCACTGCCAGTAGGTTAGAGTGACTTCCTTACCCGCAACTCAAGGCAGATTTCCAAGACAATGAAAATGGAAGCTGCAAGACTTCTTAAGGCTTAGGTTCCATAATTTGCACAATGTTACTTTACAATGTTACATCTACTACAAAGCAAGCCAAAGGACAGCCCAAATTCAAGGATTGGGGAAATGGAGTCCACCTCTTGATGGGAAACGCTACACAGAATTTGTGTCCATATTTAATCTCACACACATATACTATCATTTCTTCCATCAAAATTCATGCCCGTGATTGGTTAAGGCACTTTTATGGGCTGAGTCTTTATGGTGCCTTAGAATCCTTTTTAATGAAGTATGCCAGGTAACCGTCACAAATCAATCAGAACTACCGTAAGAAATGAAATGTACTTGCTGTCTGGACTCTGACATGAATTGTTGGTAGAACCAGGATGGAAAATTGGGGCTTTCTGGCTTTTAGTACAGGGTCTATTCTGTTTCTATCACTTTGTCTCCTCAGTTCTAATTAGTATATTAGATTATGCTAGAAAAGTCATTTACTTCTATCAATAAAGTTTTTTTAAAAATGCATCCTTTGAGGTCTTAAACAATATTACCCTGCATTGTGTTTTCCAGATGGGTTATGTCATAAACTGCTGGCCTACAAGTTATCAATTTGGTCACCAACTTAACCAAATGATAAAACTTGGATTGCTCTAAGTGATAAAATTTGGAACGATAATGGAACAGTAGAATATTATATCATCTCCCACATAGCATGCTTGCCAAATCTAATCATGAAGAAACAATCAGACTAATCGAGAACATGAGATATTTTACCAAGCAGCCAGTCTGAAATCTTAAAAAAGATGTCAATGTTACTGTAGGTAAAGAGATGCCATCCCACTCCAATATAAGTGTCGGGGTCGCCAGCAGACTCTCACAGGCTTGGCTGGGGAGGCGTTTTACTCACACAGAGGAGAGCCAGAGCAAGGTCAGCTTCACTAGTGGGCATTGGATTCCCATAGCCAAATAGCCAGCGGGTCTCAAGCCCTGGCCAAAACAGGGAGATGTTCAATACCTAGCACCCTCTCTTGGGATCATGTGCTGTTGTCATGGAGGAACCCCGCTCCCTCCTCATCAGGGACAGATACCACTGGCATGTGAACTGGGTGTTGTAAAACATGCCCACCAGAATCAGACTGTCTCCAGTGAATATTTACCTGTGCTCAGGACAATAGGGGAAGGGAATGGACCTCAGGCCCCTTATCTACTAGGGGTTTGGGTTTCATCCTGCCAGGCTGACATAGCTGGTCCTGAGCACAGGATGGATTTGTGGGTCCCAGGAAAAGGCAGCAGGCTGTGCTATGACTGCTCCCTACTATAGTCATGAAAGACAAAAAATAAAGTAAAATAGAGGACTGTTCTGAATTTAAGGAAACTAAAGAGACAGGGCAACAAAATGCAATACATGATTCTTTACTGGATTTTAGAT
Organism: Tolypeutes matacus; assembly: GCA_026826555.1. Classification (NCBI taxonomy): domain Eukaryota; kingdom Metazoa; phylum Chordata; class Mammalia; order Cingulata; family Chlamyphoridae; genus Tolypeutes; species Tolypeutes matacus. Next base: position 11,819,966 of record JAKSZT010054334.1, on the reverse strand, counting down.
TTTAAAAAAGTTATACAGGACCTTATAGGGACAATTTGAAACTATATACTTGATAGTATACTTATATCAATGATAAATTTCTTGGATGTGATAGTTTAGCAGTTATTTAGGAGTGTTTGCTATTCCTAGGAGAAAAATGATGATGTATTCAGAATCAAGATAGTCTCAACTTATTTTCAAATGGTTGAGCAAAAATTGAGTATAGTATACATAATTTTATAAATAATGCATGTATATATTTTATATATATAAAATGTTTGTATATATATTTAGAGAAAGAGGAAGAGAAAGAGACACAGAGAAAGTGCATGTGGAAAAATATTATTGGACAAATCTAGGGAATGGGTCCATGCACTTTTTCACTTTTCTTTTTTTTTTTAGATAATAATAGTTTATTCAGACACTCCTGCAGGTTCAATACTTGTTTCGGTGAAAGGATTATTCCTGGAGATTTTTTACTCTACTATGATCCCAAAATCCTTCCTTCAATTGTCTTGCAGCTTTCAATTTTACTGATACCTGTTCTTTTTTATATTTTAAAAGATGCTTATATTACATAAATGTTACACAAAAATTACAGGGATTCCCATGATCTCCACCTCCCATACCTCCCATAATATCTCACATAAACATCTTTCATTAGTGTGGCACATCACCTGCAATGGATATACACATCCTGGGGCTTTGCCACTAAGTATAGACCACAGTTCACATTGTAGACCACTCTTTCACTTTTCTGAAGGTTAGAAAATTTCCAAAATAAAAGATGGGGACAATGTTACCATTTTCTTGTATTCTGTGGCTGAGACCATGTCTGACTTTAAGCTATTATGAAAAAGCATCCAATATCAACTATCTGATTAAAGTCTGAGGAATTCAATTTCAGAATGCTGCATTTCTAGAAAGGTACAATTTTCTTCAGTTACAGACACACACAAGGAGAAAATCTCAAGTACAGGTATTTGTTTGAATATGGTAATTGATAGAAAAATTGACCAAGTAGAAAACTGCAACGTGTCATTATAAAAGATGTTGAGATTTGCCTGAATGTTATGTGGGCATTATTGTTCACAGAGTTATATATTATGCCAGGGGCCCTGGATGACAAGGGTTTCATCCATATTCTGATCAGACTCTGTGGATAACTCTGAGCAAGTCATTTTAACTTGTGTGTAACTCGGTCCTTTGATGAAATGGAGAAGCTAATTCTGATTTGCATTGTGTGGCTTGTATAAGGACTAATTACCTAACTACCAAGTGTGGTAAACAGCTTTTCCCTACTAAAATGATCACGCTTAGAAGCATGCAGTGGATTGTTGTGTTCAGGAGCCAAGGTAAAATTTATGTTTCTGTGCCTGTTCAGAGATTGTTCTAACAGGATCATATGTAAGGTTACACGATTTATTCGTAAGTTACAATACTAAGAGAAATCTACTTTTGTTTTTACAAATCTGTATTCTGGCAACACTCTTTATTTCATTCTGAAAATAAGATTGCATATGGGGGAGAAAGTCTAGGTTGAAAGAAATGGCTCTGACAATGACATCTGTGAAAGGATTAGGCAGACTGTCTCCTAGAAGGGCATGTGGTTGAGAGTATATGAAATAATTAGATGGCTATTCTGAATGGTGTTTTATAATTCATGAAATTGCAGGTCTTTTTAGAAAAGGTAAGACAAACTGGGTGTAATAGTATTGGGAAGGTATGGGATAGTTGGAGGAGACCTGAGAATAAGAAGACCCATGCAGGAGTTCATTAAGTGCACAGGCGTATGCAGGGACAACTCTCAGGTGCTGACACCAAGGGGATATAATTGGGGTCTTGTCTGCCTATCAGTGGAAACTGAGCAATATTGCTGGGTAGATGGAGCAAAAGCAGTGCAAAGCATGTTGGGGCTAATATGTGGTATGTTAGACAACAGGGAACCACCATAAGTTGCTGAGTATGAGATTGTCAGCAGCAGGATTACATTGAGAACTAAGTAATGTAAGCAGCACAATGCAGGAAAAGACCAGCAAAAACCATTCCTTTGGGGACCTTGAAATAAGATGAATATTCAGCTCTGAAATCGGACTCTAGCAAAGTGCCATTAAAGAAATGTTTGGCAGAGGAAGATTAATGTTCCATGGAGGTAGGAAGTAATGAGGATTGTGATTGATTAGTGATGTCTGCCTGGGCCAAGGGTAGAGCTAAAGAAGTACACGTGTCATATATTTGCCATTCTTGAGAAAGAGGGAAGAAGTAAGTCACAAATTCTAGCCTATGTGATAAAAAAATAATTAAAACTGGTGAAAGATGATGGTTTAGTTTTAGTTATGCTTCAATTTGAGGATAGTAAGTTAAGTACATTTAGATCACTGTCACTAGTTAGTGCTGTAAGCTTTGATGCACTTACCAGCAACAGAGGTCAGAGATAAGTAGCACAGAAGTTGAATCCCTGAAATTCAAAGGTATAGACAAATTTGCTTTATTAAGATATATGTATATATATACATATACATATATATATATATATATATATATAATATTCACACACTTTCTTGTAATGATTACTCAGTCCCATGAACTCTAGTTAATTCAGGTGCTATTTTGGGATGTATAGTCACCATATGTATGTATGTATATATGAATATAGCCAGCTGGGAGTCACATTACTTCATTCATTAGTGTTTAGATAGACAAAGGATTCAACATTCTTATTCATTCTAAAGTAATCTTTAAGAAACTATAAGCAATAGTCACTGAAACTTGATAGTTATCCTAACATGGAGAAAACAGTAATTAATTTTGAGACTTCATGATTGGGAATTGTGTCTGGATTGGAATTCTGGTCCCACCTTTAGCTAACGTTTTGTGTCCTGGGGCCACACTTCCTTACACTGGACCTTGATTTGCACAGCTGAAAAAGGAAGGTGTCAGAGTGCACTAGGGTGGTGAGTGGGTACTGCCCCTTACCTGTCCTGCATCCACGGCAAATCAGACCCCCTTCCCCTCTAATCTTGGTGACCCAGTGTCTTTAGCATTTGTACCATTTCATGGGAGCTGAAGCTATTTGTTGACTGAAGGTTAACCAATCACAGAGAAAAAATATTAACAAGAATTGCAATGGTTAACATTTATTGAGCTTTTTCTCTGTCAGATCCTGAGCTAAGCACTTTACATGTAATAAGTTAAGATTTATATAAATGTAAAGGTTATTAATTAAGAGGCAGGGGCAGTTATAGGCAGGTGGAATATCACTTTCACAGTATTGCATAGAGCATTGAAATTAGTTTGAACAATTCAAGAAAATGGCCTGAAGGGTAAAGTTAAGAAAAAACTAAAACTCACCTTTCCATTTCTGAGTTCTAGCCTAGTGCCTGTCTTTGTAGACAGCACCAATGACTGCTTGAATGAATGAAATAATGACAGGGTGAATGAACAAAATCACTGTGGCAAGAATTGCCCTAAGATCAGGGATTCAGTCTCTCTCTTTCTTTATTGTAGGATTTAACATCTGCTGACCTGTTTACCACTCTGTTTCATAGTTATTGAGCTGATTCCCTCAACTTAGAACTCTGTAATTCTTAAAACACAGCCAACTGATATCTTCATATGTTGCATTGTTCCAACAGGAAACCATTTATAGTTGAAATACTACGCGTCATTCAGCTGCCATATAAAAGTATGTTTTGGAAAGCACTTCCATCAGAACTCACTTATCATTACTAACAATTAGCCTAAATTCATTATCATTCTTGCTCAGGGCTGAGATTTTGGGTGTACATTAAGTGAAAGAGCAGCTGTGGAGCTATTTCAAGTTAATGGCATGATCAGGAGTGCTAATAGGAACATCACGCCTGCATTAGGACTGTGCTCTACCTGAAAGAAAATAGACCAGTTATTTAAATAATTTATACATGGTTTCTCCTGTTAATATTTCGAAGAGAAAATCAGGTGAAGACAGTATTAGTGAATTTTGGCAGTTGTGATACACACTTATTTTGACAAGTCAATTTTCCTTTTAGTTTCTAGGACTACTATATATTGAATTAATGGATTTTATTTTCATCTGAAAGAAAAAGAAATAACGTATGAAGTGCTACCCTGGAACTTCAGGACATTCATTTAATTTCTGGCTCATAATGCAGCTTCTAAAAAGCAATTATAATTTTCATCCTAAGCTTCTTTCAGTGAAAAATCTCTCTGTAATGTCTATCACTGGAATCTTTCCTTAGAGAGCATCTCTTTTCTCAGGAGAAATGATACTCAGCAGCTTCCAAATAGTTTTATACAAAAGCAAGCTATGGAAATGTTATCCAACCCAAATATGCAGCAATTTCATCCATATATGTCAATGAAATCTTCTGCCATTTAGACTTCCCCTAAATCTAGTGTTTCCCATGTCACATAAGCACCAGTCCGCCACAAATGCATTTGCCATCTTCCTCCCCTTGGCTGTTGATACCAGATATTGAGCTATTACATTTTTAGCTGAGGTTCTTCCTAACAGGCTGGCTAAACCCAAAGCTGGCAGATGTTCCATTTCTTAATTTTGGAGTTATAGCTGGGAGATTAATTCAGCTGCTAGAGTAGGCCTAACTTTGTTGAACTCTTTATCAAAGCCACCTCACCTGCTGGGGATAAGGAGGTGCCAGGTATCTGTGCGTGACCCGCTTTCCTCTTCATTGCCTACCCTGTCAAGCCAATGTCCCTCACAATGTGGACATGAGGATTGCTGTGACAGTATCTTTCCACATCCATTTACTGCCAGTACCCAAAGCAGGCTCTTTGGCTGCACTGCATGTCTGTCTGATTATTTTATTTGTTGAAGACCTTGAGCACAGAGTGAAGTTTTTCAAATGCTGATTAAAAAAGACCCACTCAGTTCAGTCAGACAGAAGTGAGCAGATAAGAAATTCGCAGACATGGCATATTCCTTGATGATGATGATGATGGTGATGATCATTGTTGTTCTCTAATCAATGTGATTTTCTAGACATAATCCTCAAATCTCGTCCTTAAATACAGTTTCAGAAGAGAAAATGAAAAAGAGGCCAGCTGTCTCTTACCTTTGCAAAGAAAAATTGGTTGATAAAGCTTGTACTTATCAGAACAACTGAAAAGTTCTCTTCTCCATTATTCAGGCATGACTGGATTGAAAAAAAAGCCCCACACCAATACCACTTTAATATCTCAATAAAATTCCTTATGTGGAAAGTAGAGATGTAACGAATAAGTGGATTTAACTCCACTTTTAGAAGGGACATAGATGTCTAATACCAACTTTATTTTACATATCATGCTTGACTTAAATCAATAAGCTGCTTATTCAGTGCCCAATTGAAAGCTATCATCTTTTAAAAACAATCAGAATTTCCAGTTTTCTTTATAAATATCAAAGATATTATTTAAGAACTCTTTAAGAAAAATTTCAAGTCATTAAATTGTCATATTCTGGCTCATAGAGTAGAAGCAAATTTATTCAGAGGGAGAAATGTGGTTTTCAAACGAAACAAAACAAAACATAACATTAAGACCCAGCAGGAAAGGATGGCCAGGAGAGTGACAACACCAATTGGGTACTGTAATGATTTAGTTATTGTGCATGGATTGTAATGTGACTTTCATGCCCTCCCTTGAACCTATAGTCACCAACAAACTGATGATTAGGAAATAAATGAAAGGTCCTATGATAGGTTATATCTGGAAACCAGCCTATAAACTTTGTATAATAAGCACAAATTTAGCTTATTTGTGCTAAATTTGAATCTATCTTCATACATGCATGGAATTTACTTTTGTGAGGATTGGTAGTGTTTTTTGTTTTTTTTTATAAGTGACAGGAAAAACTATAATTGTCAGTAAAAATAAATGTGTTCTATTTTTTAAAAGGAAAAATAATTACATAAGAATACATTCTGTGATGTATTTGTTTAGGGATTATTATGAAGAAAAACGTAAGTTTCTCTCTACACTTAAGGTAACCCTAGCAGATGTTAAATTCCAAGTGCTTCTTTCACATTATAGACTTTTTAAAGAGTATTTCATAGCAGCGATTGTTGCAGGGCTTGATAATCAATATCTCTGCAATTGAGCCTATTTTAATGCTATCTAAGAAAATGATTATGAATAACCATCTGAGTGGAACTATTACAGTCGCATTTACTGAGTACCTACTATTTACCAATCATTTTGTGAAGGTGAGATATGAATCAGCAGCAAAACCAGGTTCATGACCCTGTAATGCTATCATGGCAGACCTACTGAGTATATAAAGCACGGCCTGTCATAGAAATCAACAGACATTTATTTAACTTTCATCTCCTAGTTCTTTTATGAAATAGTACTTTACTCTTCACCCAAAGAGGTGAGCATAAAATTGTGAAATTAATGTATTTAATGCTATTCTTCAGGAATATGAAAAACTATGATGTATTTTGGGTAAATGTTTGATTTTAGTAGTATTTTTGGAAGAATGCAAGATATTTCATGTATTTTCAAGAATGTAGATTAAGTATATCGATGAGGTATTCTCCTAAGAATTTTCTCTTTCATTCTAATTTTCTCCTTAAATTCACTCCAAATTCTTTCAAAGTACAATTGTTGTAAAAATAATAAAAAATACAGTCTTTTGAATACTGTTACATTTCAAGGTGAAAAATACTTTGTCATATTCTTTAAACATCTTCCTCTAAAAATGTGTATAGTGAAAATCAAAATGATTTGGGTTTTACTCTTGGAATTTGTTTCATTTCACTTTATTGTGACATGAAGAATTTGCTGAAACAATATTGATGTTGGTAATTTTCTCCCCAAAACAATAACTTTCCCCACCAATCCCCCCCCCCCAAACTAAATTAAAATATGATAAGGGAATACTTTCCTCTGCCTATGCTAATTATAAAGCATTCCTACCTGGAGGGTGGAGGTGGGTAGCTTGACTAGTAACCTTTGCCTGGTTGCTTGGTTCATGTAACCACGTCAACCATGTGCCTCTGTTCCGTCCTGCTTTGTGCTTTTCCTATCTAGGTGGTTCATAGCACTTCTCAATTTCCCAAACCCCACTCTTCCTTCCCTACCAGCTAAGATGGTTTGTTCTCTCTGAATTCTACCTGGATGATCCTAACAGGGGATTATTACGTTTGACCATTTTTTTGCTCTCATAGTGCTTTCACATGCAGCTCCATCATGATTGATCACTTTTTACTTTCTTTTTTATGTGTGTGAGGTACCAGGACCGGGGATTGAACCCCGGACCCTGTATGTGGGAAGCTGGTGCTCAACCACTGAGCCATGTGGGCTCCAATGAGTTGGTTATTTCGTTTGTTTTCTTGTTGTTTGTTTGTTTGTTTGTTTTGTTTTTAGGAGGCACCCAGGAACCGAACCTGGGACCTCCCATGTGGGAAGCAAGGTGCTTAACCACTTCAGCCACATCCGCTCCCAACTTTTTACTTTCTATAACACATTTTTTATTTGCTCCCTTTCTCCAAGTCTGCTAATTGTGCAATTTTAGCAGCATGAGGAGCTGTTTCTTGGAACTTTGAGACTGGGGACCATTACTCATTGTCATATACCAAGGACTTAGAACAGTGCTTGGCACACTGTGAGTGTTAAGAAAATATTTCACTAATCAATAAACAATCAATAAACAGTGTGTATTCCCAGGAATTTGAAGCTATATTAGGAAAAGACCGACATGGATGATGCCTGGTGAGCAAGAGACTGCAGACAGGGGATCAGGTAGGTGATTATGATGGGAGACAATGAAGGCTTAGTCCAAGTGGTGACAATGGGGATGGAAAGGTGGAGATGGATTCAGGAGACATGAATTGTTCAGTTGCGTTAATCTTAGTCTTGCTTTTTGACCTGATATGATGTACCTATATTGAATAACAAATGGTGGAAAGAACCAAGGAATAGGAGGTTGGAGTGAAAAATGTAGATGTGGTATAAAGAAGAAAATAAAAATAATCAGTAGTTCATTTTCAAGAAATAATCATTTTTAACATTTTGGTCTACAGCCTTTGAAACATTTTTCTCCTGGGAGATGAGAACCAGTATAGTGGAATGTTTATGGTCATGGCTCTGGACAAATTCTAAACATTTACTGTGTAATTTAGATTAAATTGGACCTGTCTCCTTGTACATACAATGGGATAATAGGTGTACTTATTTCATAGGGTTTTTTTCTAAGGATGATGGAGCCAATGCATTTAAAGCACTAAGCCCAATTCCTGGCATATAGGACATAAATGTATATAATGTTCTATGCACACTGTGTAAACTATGCTTTAAACTTTCTTCTTCTTCTTGGTATAAAGTAGCATCTCATTTAAATCCAGTGTCCATTTTAATGGTCTCATAGGATTCATTTGTGTGATAAAACCTCATTTATTTAATATTTTTAAACATAGTTTCTTCTATAAAAGTTGCATAGTTAAATTTTTGTGCCAATCTAAGACTGTTTCCCATGATACATTTCTAGAAGAGAATACTGATTCAAATAATATGACTACTTTCAAGATTTTTGATACAAATAGCCGGATTGTCTTTTAGAATGCCACTCTTTCCAACACTGAGCATTATAACTTCTTTTTAGTCTGGGTCAGTGTAATAGCTTAAAGGAAAGGTTCTTGTTTTCATGTACATTTATTTGAGTACTGATGAAGATGAACATCCTTCATGTTCTTTTAGGTCATTAATATTTCTTTTTCTTTTTTGTGAGTTGCTTATCTCTATCCTTTCCTGACATTTCTATTGGTATATGTGTTATTTTGTATTCATAAGGCAACCAATGTAATTATTGCTAGATTTGTTGTGGAAGATATGGGAGTGCAGAGTCTAAAATGACTGCATTGAGTATTTAATATATTCAGTATGACTACATGAAAATATCAACGTAGTACAGTTTTTGACTTATAAAATGAGCGATTTTCAATCATATTTTTGCTTGAAAAATTGGTGTTATTGATCACCTACTTCTAAATCACTGGGAATTGTCACCCTATTGCTGTGGACAAAAGAGGCACAAGATTTTGGATACAGTTGCCAAAATGTAATATATGATTAAATTAAAATTTTCAACAACTTGTGAATGACATTGCTCTATTGTTGCACTGTGGATGGCAAACATTTTAATAGATGCAGCACAATTGTTCCATTTAATTCTGACAACAACCTGATAAGAGACTCAGAGAAGTTCCTCTGCTATTATAGGAGAGAAGACTGAAGCTCTGGGACGTTAAGTGGCACCCCAAGGCCAGGCAGCTAATAAACTGCAGAGACTGGTTTAGAATCCAGGTCTTTCAGCTTTGAATACAGGGCTTTTTAAAAAAAATTTAATTTTTTAAATTTCTTGATCATTGAATTACTTGACCTGAAAATATGTTCCTTCACCTTTGTAAAAATATTAAAGCCAGTGGGATTCAAATCCTGGTGAGAAGTAATAATGTGAAGTGCCCACGTTCCATGGCTCTGTTTTTGTTACATCTATCTTATTTTAGAAACATATGTTTTAGAATTTTCTTTGTAAGTGCCGATTTCATTTTACAATAAAAAGTGAAAAACAATGGCATGAGAAAATGTTTATTTTATTTAATATGTATGGTTTTCACAAGGGCTTGCTTCACTTTCAATTGATTTCACAGTTTGTTTGTTTTTTTAACTACATAGCCTTGGGGTAATGTCAAGTTACTCATAAAGTAGAGATTTTAATGAATACCCATGGAAGGTCTCCTCCTCATTTATTTCTGTTGCCTTTCTATAGCCAGTCTCTGGAGCACAACCTGATACTGAATGCATTTGCCACCACTAGTTTCAGTTCTTTCTTTGAGCTCTCTTACCCAGAAACCATCATGCAAAGGATCAATGTCCTTGCAGTAGAATATATTTGTACAATGAGTTCCAGTCCCCTTCTACTGTGCTGAATTATTTCCTTGATGATGTAACTGAATGGGGGTTTGGGGGCTGGAGGTCGGACAGGGACTTAGTATTTCTTGATATGTTTTGAAGAAGAATTGAAAATGTAAAAAAAATCAAAGAGGGAAAGATAGGCCAAATTGTGGGTCCATTATGAATTTACAAAACTGTTCCACATGGGCAATGTTATCAACTATAATCAGTTAAGAAAGAATGCTTGAAAGAGTACTAGGAAGTAAAGACTGATTTAAATGAAAGATCTCTCTCTCTGTCTGTTTGTGTGTACTATTATTGTGTGCCTTTCTTTTGCAAAACCTCTTTTGGAAGCTTCTTGGAAGAGAACAATATTTGTAATGCACATTCATTTCGGTTTTCACTGTTCACTTTTCTGTACTGAATTGTAGAATCTTGATTAGCTTTCATACATTATAAAAATAAATATTTTACCTTGTTAAACATGATTTAGCATTTATCAGTTTTATTTAGAAATAAAAGCTTTTCAGACAATGCCAATTATCCCAGGATATCCAGCTTACTCTATTTTTTTTAATTAACAGCACTGTAGAACAAAGATATTGAGAAATTAAAAGATGAAAATCTATAATGTTTTTAGTAAACCTGATTGTAGAATACATGTAGAATGGTCTGTGAGGAAACATTTGAACCAGATCTCTATCTAAGGCCAAAAGCTGAATAAAAATAAGGCTGTAAGAATGACATGTTGATTTGGTCTCTGTGTGATTATTTGGAGCTAGATCCCCAAATTCAAAATGCAGGATTCAATTCCTACCACTTTGAATGTAAGTCTTTGAGCTTTTTATGACTCAGTTTCAGACTATAAAGGTATTTGTAAAATATTACCATCTTCATAAATCAAGAACATGTATAGTAGTTAAAATACTGTATCAATGTAGACCGACATGGAAAGGTTGTACACATCTGAGCCTCTGTATTTTGGCTACCAGTCTGACATCTATTTCTTTATCTACTATGCTATTATGGTTGAGTTGAGTGCTTAATAGATATTTATTGAAGTGAGAATTTATTAGATATAAAATAAAACCTGAAGAAAAAATGTGTTTTTACATTTGCTTTTTAACTTACATTTAGTATAGAGCTTTTAAAAGGTTTGAATTCAAGTCTTTGATACAGTGAAACTCTATTAGGAACAGTTCTTTGAGGGTCTTTTTTTTTTTTTTTTTTTTTTTTAAAGATTTTATTTATTTATTCATTTATCCCCCCCTTGCTGCTTGTGCTTGCTGGGTCAGCTAACCACGCCGTGCAGGCGGGCTTGCCTTCACCAGGAGGCCCCGGGAACCGAACCCAGGGCCTCCCATATGGTAAACGGGAGCCCTACTGATTGAGCCACAGCCGCTTCCCTCTTTGAGGGTCTTTGATGAGGGTCTACCTGCCTCCTAAAGAATTGTTCTTTAAGACAACCCTGCTGCTTTGATGACAGTGTTCCTTTTATTGTGTTTATGTACCTCATGTGTTAAGAATACCACGAGTTGTGTTTACAGAGACACTGTTTTATGTTAAGCATTTAAAATGAAAGTAAATGTAAATACAAACAAAACCGAAGCTATGAAGCCACACTGCCTTTCACATAGTTTGCTATTGTATTTTTTGCCTATTATTATGGGAGGAAAAGAGCATTGTAAAAGGTTATGGGAAGAAAAGGTTAATGGATTAATTAAAGGCATTAGAACAAAGGTAACTGAGGCTCATTGAACAATGCCTAATAATATATCCTCTTTCCCCATGAGAGAACACTACTTTTGCCTAAGATTACAATCGTAGAGAAAGTATTTACAATTATAGAATTGAAAATTACAATCGAGAAAATTTAACATGCAGAGAAACAACAATGTTGTTTAATTTAAGCTGAAGTTTTTATCCATCCTAATAAATGAATTGGAGTTATTCCTGTTTATCCCAATCATAGTTACTTTTTCTGCCCTTTTATAAAAATATATATTCAAATTAAAGTCATAAACCTATTTGCCTATATGATTCATGTTTAGTTAAGATGAGCAAGCATTCTTTGACCTGAGCCCTGACAGATGGAAAGGAGCTGTCCATGCTGACTGGGAGAAGGGCTTTCTAAGCAGAAGGACTAGCAGCTGCAAAAGTTCTCCATGGGAGGAAGCTTGGTAAGGGTTTGGGGGCAGGTTAAGAGTGAGGTGAGGTTGGAGAGTTGTGCAGGAGCCAAATTATTTTGGACCTTGCAGACCATGGTAAAAAAAAAGTGTGGACTTTTTAAATACAAGGCAGTGTTTGAAGCCGGAAAGTGATCGATCATTCTCCATTTTAGAAAGATCATCATTGTTTCTATGTGGAGAATGGAATATGGGGACAAAAAAGGAAAAGAACAGAAGCCTTTGCAGTTGTCTGAGCAAGGGATTCTGGTTCATTTATTTATTTAGTTATCCATTCAACAGCCCTTTCTAAGTCCTGGGGATAGCAAGAATGGTAAGAGAGGTAAGGACATTATTCCAAAGGATAGCTTTGATTCTCCTGAGAGGTGCAGATGGTGTCAAGTGCCATGAAGACAAGGTAATGCAGTGAGGGGAGGAAGGTCTACCTAAATTGGATGTCAGGGTCATGATGGAGCCTGAATGACTCGAAGAAGCCAGGCACAAGCAAATCTAGGAAAAGAATTTCCAAGCAAAGGGACAGGCAAGTGCAAATACCCCAAGGTAGGAATGATCTTGGCATGAAAAAGGACACTCTTGTGGCCAGAGGTATGGAATGAGAGGGTGTTATCATCCTAGATGAGGTAAGTTGGGGCCTCATTATGCAGGGTGAGAAGTGACTTCTGGTGAGACTTTTGGGGAAGTGGGCATGGAGACAAAGTGTGAGATGAAGATAGAAGAGGAGTATATGGTGCTGTGCCAATTGTCAGTCAGTTTTGTCCCCTTGGGACAAGCACAAGGATATGTCCCACTTTGTTGGGTCCTCTCCTGCGCACTCCTCATGAAATTATTTGTCGTATAAAGCAATTAATTCAATAACATCATTGTCGTCACCTTCCTGTTAGTTAATAAAATGAGGGTACTTTCTCTTAGCATCATTGTTATTTAAGTGTTTGAAGAAAATACTAGGAATTTGATTTTTCTGCTTACCACTTTACTGAATTTTCTTTATTGCCTAAAGACAAATAAAAACTTCTTTGCTCTTAAAATAACAGAGCAAGCTACATGCATTGGGAGTATTTCTCCTGATGCTTAAATCAGTATTATTTTAATTGTTGCATAATACAACATTTACTTCACATTTGAAAATCTCTAATATGCAGATGCATTTGAAATTCTCCCAGTATCTAGTTTGTTCTTGTTACTATTCCTTTTAATGGGAAAAGATGGAAAATTTGACAGAAGAATAGCTAAAATGGCCATCTTGGTTCTTGCTTGAACATATAGTAGGTCAAACCAGAATGTGACAATTATTGGAAAGAAAAGTTGGTTTTCATTAGTTTCAAGACCAGTTCCAGAACTCTTATTAAAGTGGTGGTTATGTGCCATTTGCTTCAAAAGCAGAAGGGATGATTGATTTCCTCAATCCAAGCAATAGAACACTTCTACTGGCCTTGGTACAATTACATTATAGCTACAGTTTTCAACATTGCATCTTAACAGAAATTTTGATTGTCTTTGTTATTAATAAAGTTAAAAATAATCAAAAATGGAAATCTATGCTGACATATTCACCTTATCGTTCAAAAAAAAAGGAGACTTTTGGCCTACTCTCATTTTCCATCATTGCCTTGACTGGAATGATCAATCAATGTTCATTTGGATTGATGCTTCTTCCCTTGAGTTGTTTTACCTCAAAAAGACCAAGATTTTTTCTTCCAATGGGAAGGAATTCTAAGCAACACTCTTAAAGTATGAAATCAGCCACAAAATTCATTACTTGAGACTTTTCATTTAGAGAAATGATCATAATGACATGCTGTGTTCACAAGTAAGATTTTCTGTCTTTAAGCTCTTAATGTATAGTTTGCCTTTAAAATTAAAGTGCCTTCTTTTCTAAATCAAACACAGATTAAACACCCATGTAATTACTTTCTGGATAGTTTCCTTGCCACTGCAGGGATATAGAATATGTTTAAAATTGTGGTTGTTATTGTTTTAAGTTTAAACTATAAAAGGAAGAGCTGTTGAGATAAAAATCACCTACAGCCTCTGGAGGTATTATTTGGTGTGTTTCCTTTCAGTCTTTTTTCTATCAGGATACTATTTGAGATTAATATTAATATAAGAAGCTTTTAAGATGAGTGGATGAATACCAACCTTTGCTTAGAATAAAAGAGATGCAGATTATCTGACGAATTATCCTTATTTAAGGTGATGATTAACTGGTATTTAAGACAACTTTTACACTAGACTAATATCACTGCACTGAATTCCACTGCCCAAAACATAACCCAATTTTTAGAAAGAGTCCTCAAAAGTATTCTTAGTAAGAAGCTGTTCTGCCCTAAACTTGCAGGTTCTAGTTAACAACATGAGAGCGAGATACTCATATAAACTAAAAGAAGGCATTTGGGAAGCGGATGTGGCTCAAGCAGTTGGACTCCCATCTACCATATGAGAGGTCCTGAGTTTGTTTCCCAGGGCCTCCTGGTGAAGCAAAGCTGGCCCGTGGGGTGACTTGTCCTGGGCGGATAGCTGGCGCAACAAAAAGAGACAAAGAGTAGAGATGATGAGAGACCCAACAAACCAGGGAGCTGAGGTGGCTCAAGCGATTGAGTGTCTCTCTCCCACATCAGAAGGTGTCAGGATCGGTTCCTGGTCACTCCTAAAGAGAAGACAAGAAGAGAAGACAAGCAGACACAGAGAACACACAGCAAATGGACACAGAGAGCAGACAGTGAGTGTCAAACAACAAAGGGGGCTGGGGAGGATAAAAAAAGGGCATTTAAAAAGCTCTGAGTAGAGAGTTAATGAAAGGCTCTTCCATATACATTTGTGCTAAAAAAGGCAGTGTTGGTTGCTTAGGATGCATTTTATCTTAAGGTCAAAGTTAGGGCTGGTTAGTGATTAGAAGTGCAAATATCCAGTCAGACCCACCCATTTATTAGCTGTGTGGTGTGGGGGAAGTTACTTAATCTCTATGAGTCTCAGGTTTTTCATCTGTAAACCAACCAGAAGTGGTGGTATCTACCTCATATGGTTCTGGTGAAGAATAAATGCGATAATATGCATGTTTTGTAGTTTTCTGGAACATGGAATGCTTGGTAATAATAATCTCCAGATAGGATGGAATCCCTTCCTGTGGCACCAGCTGTACCTAACCACATAAGTTTGGATAAATTGGAGAACATGTTTTCTATGCAGGGCAGAAACTTGGGAAAGGTCTAAAAGTTTCTTGGGATCAGAAAAAGTTAAATGTTTCTGAATATTGATTAATACATTTCTTATTGCTTGATATTGTTTGGATTACTCAGAAACACTAAAATTCAGAATTTCCCCCTTCTGTTTAAATTCAGAAATTGCATAAAATCTGTTTTGATTATTATATGAAGGAATAACTTGAATTTAAGCAGTAAATGCTTTCAGTTGTTTTCAAATGTATAGGTATGTGGTGTTTTTTCTTTTGTTTTGTTTACTTTCTATTTGTTGCTAAGTTTTTCTAGTTGCAATTGATAGCTCCTTTGGGAATGGCTTCTTATTGTCTGTTGTTTTTTCTGCTCAGACGATCTACCCTCCCCCTACCAACAGACTTCTGATATTTCCTTGGCTGATGGAGGTGTGGTCATTTTGTGACCTTATAAAATAATGAGAACCGCTGTAGTGCCCTTTTAGTTAAATCCATAGGAACTGCTTCAGTGTATAATATCTCATTAATAGAGATGGTTGATGGCAAACTTGGGATGGTTCGTTTAGCTGACAAGGAAACAAAGCGGTGGCAAACCCACCCCCACAGTGGCACTTGAAACAAAGGGGAATTCAACAACTGGTTCGAATCTTCTCCCTTCACAAGGTAAAATTTTGCTTCTGGCTTTTCTTTCATTCATTGCTGTGTCACTTCTTTATTCCCAGAAATGTTTTAAGGTTTTCAGTGGGTTGCATGTTGGATTTCCTGGGAGAAACATTCTGAGAAGATTTGCGTGCAGAAAGTTGATCTCAAGAACAATACATTGGGGTGGGGAGGAGCACAGGAAGCAAGATTGGGCAAAGGGAGAAGTTAAATTTCCTACATTTGTTCTAGGGTCCTGGGAAGCTTTACATCTAAAGAGCCATCTGTAGGTGGCATGGCCCTTCAGAGTTGTCCCTGGCCAGGCTTTTGTACCCCCACATTGACCAGCATTTGGATGCAGGCTGCTCCCTTCATTACAAGCAGGTCCCAGAGACGGATTGGCTGTGTGCAGTCTGCAGCCCACACTCCTGGCAACTGGGGACCACCCTGAAGGGAGATCTGAGAGCCCACCACCATGCCCAATACACAGTGCAGCCTGAGGGCTTGCCCTGGATGAGCTCCTAAGTTTCTACTTCTAAAAATCTTATGAAACTCTCTCTGGTACTAATGGCAATAATGGTAAATATATATTACTGTTATTATTATCAAATTTGAAATAGATATAATATGTGGTTGCATTTGTGCTCTTGTCCAGAGGTAGAAGAAAATTGGCTGGGATAGAGGTTATTAGTCTTATTGTCAAACCTTTTCATTGAATTGGTTTATTCCAGTTTAGCTTCACTGTGGGAACTTAAAATTAAGAGACCTTGACTTTTGTGTCATGCATTTCAAGGACAATGACATGGAAGCAGGATCACATGAGGCAAAACTATGAAGTTCTGAAACCATTAGGCCCTTTTCCAGGGAAACCGTTTCCTATCTCCAGGGCTGTTTAGTCAGGGGCCACAGTGCATTCTAAATTTTGTGTCCCAAAATCCCCAACACACAAACCACTTGATCTCAATGGTCTGTACTTGGGATATATCAGTCACTTTCAGGGTGTGGCCTAGGGTAAGGCTAGTGAGGCACTGACCTCAGGGGTAAAATGTAAGGAATAATCAAGAGAAATTATATATTTTTGCAAAGCTTAAAAACTCAATGATGAACAAATTATATTTTTAAAAATATGTAAAGACCAGGTAGATAATATTGATTTTTCCTTTTGGTTCAGCCTCCACTATGACTTGCCAATGTCTTGACCTCTTTAGCTGTACCTTAGAAATAATCTGATAAACCTTTTTCCATTTCAATGGACTTGATTGATTGAAAAATTCCAAAAGTGCCTCAAATAAAATCAATATAAATATTACTTATTAATTTCTCTAAAAATGGAATAGAAGGGAGATGATTAAATGTAAGAATTTAGTGTGAGCCAGTCACAATCTCAGCTCTTTCTGGGAACTGGGAGCTGGAATTAGGACTGAAGAAAGTGGAAATAAGAGGATGATCAGGAGATAAAAATGGGTTTCATCAAATAATCAGTTTAGGAATGTATTAGTCAGGATTCTCTAGGGAAAGATAACTGACTATATATATATATATATATAACATTATGAGATTTTTGAAGAATTCTCTCTTGTGACTTGGAATGGGCAGTCCAAATTCCCTAGGACTGGCTGCAAGCTGTGAACTGCAATGAAGATTTTCAATGAATTCCCCAGGAGAAGATGGCTGGCTGAAGTAGAGATGGGAGATACTCTCTTCTGACTGCTGAAATCATCACTTCTCCTTTTAAGGCCTTCAACTGAGTGGATGAGACTTCTCATTGAATGCAATCTCTTCAGTTGATTATAGATGTAATCAGCCACAGATGCAATCAATATACTGATGATCTAAGTCCACAAAATATCCTCAAAGAATCGGACCAGTGCTTGCTTGACTAAATAACTGGACACCATAACCTGACCAAGTTGTCACATGAACCTTACCATCACAGCCCACCCTTTGTCAATTTGGTAGCCATACACGTCTCCTTAAACCATACTTAATCTCCAAATAAAAACAGTAACAATCATATTTTTGCCTAACAGTACTCAAATGTCCTGTGTACAACTGGAAACACACTAACTCCCCAGAAAAGGGTGGAAGTCCTTTGGTAACATTTACTCCTTTTTTTTTGGTTTGTTTTTTAAACAATTTATTGAAGTATATCAATCATACATGAACGTACATAAACTATAAGTATTCAATAAACATCGTGAACTTACAAAACAAACATACAGAACATCATACAGGGCTCCTTCACATAACCTCCCCCCCAACACCCTGCATTTGTTAACAAATCACGAAAGAGCATTGTCGAAGTATTACTACTAATTATCGTCTGTATCTTCCTCCCCTATACATTTTTTTAAAAGGATTTATTTATTTATTTACTTTTATCCATTTTTAGCACCCCCCTCCCCACCCTGCGTTTTTGCTGTTTTTGTGTCCATTCACTGGGCAGCTCTCTGTGACCATTTCCTGCCTTCTCTTCTCATCCTTCTCCTCCTGTCTTCACTGAATTCGATCCTCGGAATCTCTGATGTGAGAGAGGGGTATCTTACCACCTGTGCCAGGAAGTTAATTCCTGGTTTTTTGGTGCGTCTCTTCTTGGCTCTCCCTTGTGTCACTCTCGTGTAATGTCATCATATTCCTGAGTGGCTCATGGGGACTGGCAGCTCACCCACTCCCGGGGCCTGGCAGCGCACCTGCGCATGGGCCCTGGTGGCCCACATGCCTTCTATATTTTTCTTTTTTTAATTTTTACCAGGAGGTCCCGGGGATCGAATCCAGGTCCCTCCATATGGGAGACGGATGCCCAACTACTTGAGCCATATCTGTCCTCCTGCTATATCACTTAAGGTTGACCAAATATATCCAAAGTTACAGTCTTTTCCCATACAGGATGATCATATAATAAATCAGAACCATTGTAATCCTTGTTTGTATAACTGGTCACATGATCATAGCCCATATTTATAATGCCGTTCTTTCACTATCCATTCCATATTCCCCTGACCCTAACCAAGCACCCAGTTAGCCATAGTTCTTTGCCTAGTAGGGTGACCCAAACATTCATTCCTGAAGTTTCTGGACCATTGGTAGTCTGTCTGGATTGGCTCGGTTCAGTTTTCTATTGACTTTAATCACAGGGCCTGCTAGTATTAAGAGGTACCACAGGAGACATCCTGTATTCCAGGCAAACTCTTCTTTACTTCTATTGTGTAGTTGTAGTCCTATTTCCCTTCGATAGTCAGGATCAATGACCCCACCCAGTCTGTTGATTCAGAGGTATGAGCAGCTTAAAGTGGCCAGATGGCAGTTTTAAATTCTAGTTCAATGGAATCATGGTTGTATTTGCTGGTGGAAGCACTAATCCTTTTTAAACTAACACTTGTAGACCAGCAGAGCTGAAGATTGCAGGAACAGGAAGCAAAAATTTTCCTAGTGGATCACTACGGGTTCAGTATGGACAGAACTACAGCCAGCCTGGACTAAAAGGGACAAAGAAGGGAAAATTTGAATGAAAAATCACTTCAAGGGTATAACCATGGAAGCTGAGGTATAGACCAAAAACATCTTCTTGGCCAAAAGGGTGGGCCCACCCATGTGTGTGGAAAAGGTGAGTCTGCCCCAGCACTTGGAAAGGGTGGGCCTTCCACTCCATTACTTAGGAAGAAATATGCCACCCAATTTTCTGAGAGGATGGATACTCTATCCTGGAGCTTGTGGAGAGCCTGGCTCCCATCCCAGCACTTTGAGAATGTGGAGCCTTCATCTTAGTGTCTGGGGAGAGCATGAATACTAGGCAAGAACTTGGAAGAAAGTGGGACTACCACTTCATTAGGCCCAGAGGACAAAACATCATTTCATAGATGACTCTTAGACATTGAAATCTAGTGGGGTATGTTTTGCAGCATTTCGGAGTTATTTGGGACCTATGACTCCTGTTTTCCTTCCAATTTCTCCCTATGGAAATGGGACTCTTTATCCTATGCCTGTTCTTTCATTGTATATGGCAAGCAGACAATTTGTTTTCTAGGTTTCACAGGTCCACAGATAGAGGGCAGTTGTGCTCTAGGACAGACCATGCTCATAACTGATTTTAATGAGACTTTGTACTAAGCATTGTTTCTGAAATGCTGTAAGTCTTAGGGATATTTTTATTGTGTAAATGTATTTTGCATATAGAAAGACCGTGTATTTTTGGGGTCCAAAGGGTGGAATGTGGTGGTTTGAAGCTATATGTACCCCAGAAAAGCATGTTCTTAAATTGTATCCATTCCTGTGGGTGTGAACCCATTGTATGTAGGATCTTTTGATGAGGTTACTTCAGCTAAGGTGTGTGTGGCTCAGCCCAATCAGGAGTCCTTTATAAGCATAATGAATTCAGACATGAGAGAGAGAAATCCACAGCCAATAAGAAGGTGAAATGGATCCTGGAAGAGAAGGAAGAGACCATGAGATAATGCCATGTGACTTTTTATGTGACAGAGGAGCCAAGAATCACCGGCAGCCACCCCTAGAATGCTAGAATCACAGTGTTTGAGAGAAACTATCACCTTGAGGATACCTTGAGTTGGACATTTTCCCTGCCTCAAAACCATGAGTAAATAAATTCCCTTTGTTTAAGCCAAACCATTTCATGGTAGTTGCTTGAACAGCCTAGGAAACTAAAATAAGAGACACAGTCAGTGGTCAAAGCCCAGAGTTAGGAAGTTTAAAAGCTGAGAACAGACATGGGATCAAAGCCAAGTAGGAATAGTGTAAATGTGCTCCAGTAATCCCAGAAGACAGTTTTTTTGTGAAACCAGCATTGCTTTGCCTCATTCTATTGACTAATCTTGCCAAATCCTATTTAACAACTGCAAACTTCTCTCCATTTCCTATAGAGTAAATTCCAAACTTCTCGATACAGCACCCAAGGGCCGGCACACATTGTGGCCTTAATGCGTCTCATCTCTCCCTTGTCCTCGCCTTTCAAAAACCTTTTACCAAAAGTCACAAGTATAAACAGCTTTTTCACCTGCCACATTCACCCTCTCTGTTCTGCATTCTTAGCTGCACGTGCCCTCAGTCCCTTGCCTCCTCCAGGTTCCATCTCTGATTTCTTCTCCAGGAGACTGACTACTCCTAAGATAAGATTTAATTGAATATCAACTCCCCTTTTAAACCTTTACCATCTTTCCTGGGTTGGATTCAACACAGAAGCTTTTCCTTGCTTTGAGGCCAATTTGTTAACGTGTTGCATGTCTGTCTCCTTGATAGACTTGTGAGTGCTAAAAGCAAAGTGAGGAGTGTTTTCTTATTCAGTATTACTGTTAGTATCTATGAAAGTTACTGTAATAACAGTAACCATTTATGGACTACTTCCTATCTCCTAAGCAATTTGAAAAGTGTTTTAGTTGAGGTATTTTATTTGATTTCCTTGATAAATTTCATAAATTGATATTATCATCATTTTATCTATAAATAAACAAGGGCTCATTAAGCTCCAACTCCTCATAAAACTTTATTCTTCCTTATACTACTAACCTCTAGCATAGCAATTGCCTTCTAGGCACATAAGACACTTCACTGAGTGAAAAAGGAATGGATGGATGGTGGTCATCAACCAGAACAAGTAGACATGCAGATCATTTTTGTGGTCCACAGTGCATTTTGATATATACACATGTAAATGTTTAGTCTCATTTTATTTTTAATAAAATTTTATGCAACCTATATTCCCTGAGAGTAAAACTTTTAGATAGATGTAATGAATTTCCTTTTGCAAAATAATTCACAATCATGATAACGTCATCATTGTTTAGTGGAATTTGATGAACTCAAGTATAGCTAAATAAATTAGCAAGATAAAAATTTCGTATCATCCCATTGTTTGGAAATTCTGCCAACTTTATTAAATTGAGTCCCTTATACTTTTTTTTTTAATGTCAAGATTTTATTTCCATTATTTTCTTCAGGAGAAAAGACTGAATTAGCAATTAAATAGAAGTGCAGCTCCATCGAGGATTTACGGTTAATATAATAAGTTATTAATCACCCTTTCGGTGGGACTGTACAAATTAGTATAGGGTAATATTATGGAGAAATTGGTTTTGCTTATTTGATAAAGTACAGGTATTAAAGTGTGGACATATTAAAGGGAGAGTGCTGCTTGCCTGGGAGCATCAAACAAACAGCAATCCGCCTCCTGCTGTTACAATTTATCCAAAGAGCTCAGGCATCGGCTTTTCTTTCCATCTCTCAGGGATGAAAATCTATATTCTTTCTACTATAATATCATCCGTTGAAAATGTTCACTGTCTGAAGATTAAACACTGCTCTGGAGGTGGATTTTTTATTTCCCGGCCTTGGAGACAAATAGAGAAAAACTATCAATGTGTAATGATTATCACCTGGAGTGTTTTACCTACTATTCCTTATACACTTAAATATGTTCTGCATTAGCACCTCTGAGATTCATAGGAATATCATATCATCTCTTCCCAGCTTGTTCCCTCGTGCTCTTCTTAGAGTCCCCCAAAGACTCTTAGGCATCAGGCAGTGGAGGAAAGAATGCTATCAGGGGTTTCTCTAGAATTAAACCCATACCCCACATACACCTCCTTTACAGTTTTATAATGTAAGCTTCTGTGCCATATTTTTTTTTGAACAAGAGTTTAAGCGGTAGAGGGAAATTTTTTTTTTTGAAAAATTTTTAATCCAAGCCCAGTTACTTTACAGATAAAATTGAAGCCCAGTTCTCACACTGTTGGATGCTAGTAGAACTAGAACTAGTCATCATGTCACATCAGTGTTGGAGCCTGCCCTCAGTCCAGAATTCCTCAACTAAATCTAACCAGTGACTGTGGCTGCTAATTAAATGCTGAATTGACTGAACTCTCAGGTATCACCAAAACACAGATAAAAGAAGAACTAGGCTTTCGCTAAAATTATCTGAGAGTTTTGTTTTATCAACGAACTAGTTGAACACTCTCCTAAAACTAATTTCAATACCTTTGGTGGGCTGCAGTGCTCATGCCCATTACTATAAACTTTGTTTCTCAGAGGCTCCTCAAAGGAGAAAAAACAAAATACCCCCTTAATGATTTTTTATTCATTTATTTACTCTATCAATTTCATCATGACCCCAGGCTATGAAAAATATTTCGACTGAAAGTAAAGTGAGAACTTGACAATTAGTTCCTAGATTAGTATTGGAAGACCTCAGGTGAGGGTTAAAGGGAGCTGTCTGGGAGGCTTGCCCAGTGACGGGGACAAACATTTCAGCTTCTGATTATTTTTCTTAACTCATGATGATTACTTTGCTCCCCATCTATGGACACACTCTCAATCCAGATCAGGGTTGGGTTACTGGCAGCTGATTAAACATTTGTTTGTTATTCAGGAGAAAATCATGATAGTAGTCCGTAGCATTCTGGAATGATAGTCTCAATCTCTGTCTTGGTAACTGTTTAAGATAATGGACAATTATTTTGCAGTTGAATTCTCAAGATGTTTTTTCCTCTGGTCCCCAATATACTGTAAGTTCATTGTGGGCAAGGCAGCATATGTGCTGTAGACTGATGTGTGCAGGTGTACTAACCCACAGGAAAGGAATGACAAATAGGAATATCTTTGAGACAGGATTTTGTGTCCTCAGGTATTACAGGTTATCGTGGAAAGATTTGCTGGATAGTACACATTATCCTTAGGTTTAAGCTTTGATCAATATGTGAAAACTTCAGGGATGTTTTTTTCTTCCTAGGAACACTGGCTTGCTGGCTTGCTAATAAATATTCCAGTAGGCTTGGGTGAAGGCTGAAATCAAGAGTGCTGTGACAGTTTTACTGTACTACTTAATTGTAGAGCAGAGAATTCTTTTGGGGAAGGAAAACATCTGTGGAAAAAAATATGATCAACAATTTTTTTGAAGTAGAATCGATGGTTGAAAAAATAGTAATTGATAATTTTCTTAGTCACATACCATGTAAATCAAAAGATAGATCTTTAAAGTCTTCTCTGATAATACTTTTTCCTAGCACAGGGCAAGAAACAGAATAAGGAAAATGTAATTAGGAATAGAATATTCATTTTTATCTTTAATATTAGCATAGTCTGTAACATTAAAATAGTATTAATTTTGAATGTGCCAATTGAAAGAAAAGAAGTAAGAAGATACTTAAGTAGATAGAGTGTACCATTTCGACATTTGCAGAATTAACTATCTGAGCCGTATCCAAAGAAATAGAAGAGTAAATGAGTTGGGAAGCTCCATTAGTAGACAACAGTAGGCAGGAAGAAATGACAGGGCAGATGGCAAGATAGATACAGATAAGGCAGAATGAACAACTTGTATCATAGACACAGCAGATCTGAGTCTGAGATCTTGTATCAATAGGACCATAGACTAACAGCCATACTAGGCCCAGAATTTGCTTGGCAGAGTATACCAAGATGACACCAAACATTAATTTGGCACCTTAAAAGTCCTACTTTTTATGTCTCAAGAAAATCCTGCAAAGTGGTCCTTTTAAGGAGTTTAGATATTTATAAAATTTTAAGTTTATGTGAAAGCGCTATATAACCACCAAGCTCTTCTGCATTTGAAAGTGAGGAGGAAATAGTTTATTCCTCATGAAAGGTTATTGACAGGAATCAATTTCTCACTGCTAACAAATTTTAGAAATCAGCAGATTACACTCAGAGTCATAATAATGGATGAAGATAATGAAAGGCTAGTAGTGAGAAAATTAAACCTAGATGTATAACTAGACCTTTGAGCTCTGAACTGACTTCTGGCATTAAATTATTTAGGAACATATGAATAAAAACTACCTTCATATTTTTTCTTGTTTCTTTTAACAAGAAAGAACTATTTCTGCTATTGCAATATACTGAATTCCAGAAATTCTGTTTATAATTTTCCAAAGCAAAGAGTATTTTGACTATTATAATCTCAAGGTATTAATATTTTTAATGTTAGATGAAGCATATTTTTAATTATTATGCTAACATAACATTTCTCATGACACATTTGTATTGACCACAGAATTGAATTCTATGCAGTGTGGTTTATACCCTTAAGGAATTCATGTCTATTTAAAACCAAGTTGGGAAAAGAGGTTCATATTTGCCCGTAAAGAGTAGGGGAAATATGAAGTTTGGCCATAAAAAAGTCTTTATATATCCCTTTGCATTTTTAAACTTGAATAACTAAGATGATAAATATCAAAAATTTCTATTTATAGATGTGTTGGGGATTGAATCATGTCCCTTACAAAAAGCATGTTCAAGTTCTAACTGCTGGTTCTGTGAGTGTGAACCCATTGTAAATAGGATCCTTGAAGATGTTATTAAAGTATGCCCAAACTGAATGAGGATGTGCCTTTATCCAATATTGTGGAAATCCTTCTAAGGAAAGGAAATTGGGAACAGAGAGAGAAAGCCAAGTGGAGAAGAAGCTGGAAGTCAACGGTACCTGGAAGAGAAAGGAGAAAGCACAGTTCCATCCATTGCCAAGTGACAGAAAGGCCAATGACCAAAGATAACAAGCCCCAGCATGTCACAGTTTAGAGAAAAAGCATTATCTCACTGAAGCCTCGATTTTGCACTTATCCTAGCTCCAAAATTGGGACCCAATAAGTTCCCACTGTTTTAGACAACCTATTGTATTTATTTTAGCAGCTAGGAAACGGAAACAACATACTAGATAACCAAATTCTTTAAGATTGAAGATTTACAGAATTTTATGCAACATTTCAGATAGTGTGATAAATGAAAACTAAGTGAAGGTTAAGTATAGTAGAATAAAAAACAACCACCACCACAAAATAACCACTATGCTCTTTGAAATGGTATAGCAGAATTGAAGTCCTATCAGCTAGGAGAAGAAATGCATTTCACTCAAAAAGTCGCTTGCCATTTGTTTATATTAATACATACAACACACATTTTTGAAGTTTTTTTTTTTAACAAATCAATTTTATTGATACATATTAATAAAACTTACATCCATCCAAAGTGTACAATCAGTGGTATTCAGTATAATCACTGTTGTGCATTCATCGCTTCAGTCATTCTTAGAGCACTCTCATTATCCCAATAATAATAATAGTAATAATAATCATAATCATAATAGAAAAACAAACAAAAATTATGGTCTCTCAACTTCTCTATGCTTCCCCTGTTATACATAGCTGCTATTCTGTTTCCTTTTCTCTAGTATATTTCTATTTCTATTTTGTAAAAACAGACATATATGCAATTTCACCCATATTCTTATTTTAGCTGAGGTTTTACTCTCTTACACAGTCCCATGTTACATTTTTTAGCTTTCTTTCTAGTAATATACATGACCTTAGACTTACCCTTTCAACCACTGTCATATCCATATAATAAAAATTCATGGAGTTAATAATTTGAATATAGGTCACCAGAAAAAGAACGAGGGTAGAGAATGGAAAGCTGAACGTTAATCTGTGCCTGTGCAGAGTTGGTAAAAGGTTATTTGTAACTGTTTGGAAATGAATAGAAATGGTGAAAGTATATCTTAAAGTTTTAAAATCATGTATATAATGAATAGTGGTGATGGTAGTACAACATTGTGAATATAATTAATACCACTGAATTGTAAAAGTAAAATGGTTAAAATGGGAACTTTTATGTTATGAAAATGTTACCAGAATATTTATTGTTAAAAATCCAGCATAAAAAACTTTCGCTATTCACATATGATATGATCCTATACCTATGAAGTCCTGAAAAATCTACAACAAAGTTGCGAGAACTAATAAATGATTTCAGCAGAGTGGCAAGATACAAGATTAATATGCAGTAATCAGTAGTGTTTTTATGCACTTTTAATGAGTAATCTGAGGAGGAGGTCAGGAAAAATATTCCATTTATAATAGCAACAAAAAGAATCAAATATTTAGGAATAACCTTAACCAAGGACATAAAGCACTTATATTCAGAAAACTACAATGCAATGCTAAAAGAAATAAAAAAAGACCTAAATAAATGGAAGAATATTCTGTGCTCATTGATTGGAAGACTAAATATCATTAAGTATAAATTCTACCCATATTGATATGCAAATTCAGTGCAATCTGATAAAAATTCCACCAGCATTTTTTAAAGAAATGGAAACCCAATTATCAAATTCATTTGCAAGGGTAAAGGCCCCAAATATCCAGAAACATCTTAAAAGGGAAGGGTGAAGTTTGAGGACTCTCATTTTGGGGCTTTAAAGCATATTATCTAGCTACAGTGGTAAAAACAGCATGGTACTGGCATAACGATAGACATAGAGAACAATGGAACTGAACTAATGGTTCAGAAACAGACCCTCCCATCTATGGTCAAATGATTTTTGACCGGGCTGTCAAATTCACCTAGCTGGGCAGAACAATCTATTCAACAAATGGTGCTGGGAGAATTAAATACCTATATTAGAGAAAAAAAAATACAACTCCTACCTCACACGTTATACAAAAATTAACTCAAAATGCAACAAAGACTGAAGTATAAAAACGAGAACCATAAAACTCCTGGAAAAAAATGTAAGGAAACATCTTCAAGACCTGGTGGTAGGTTGAGGTTTCTTAAACCTTATACTGAAAGCATGAACAATGAAAGAAAAATATGGATAAATAGGACTTCCTCAAACTTAAACATTCTTGTGCTTCAAAGGACTTTTTCAAGAAGGTGTTAAGATAAGTCACTCAATGGGAGAAAATATTTGGAAACCACTCTGGCAGTTTGATATTGTTTATGTTTCCAAAAATAGATATTGGATTAAGTTTGTAAACTGGTCTGCCCTCCAGGCATATTAGATTATATTGGATTTCACTTTTACTTGATTAAATACTAATTAAGGCTTTGATTGGGCCATGTCAGTAGGCGTTGTATCCCTGCCCCCTTGATGGGTGGGGACTCACAGAGAAACCACACCTCAGAGAAGGGAGGTTGGAGTTTTGAGCTGGAGCCCACGAAGTAAGCACACAGAGGAGCAGAGCAGCTGAGCCTGAAGAGAATTGAGCCCCTGGGAGAGAGGCAGAGCTGGTTGCCTGATAGTCTACAGCTGGCCTTGTGGAGAGAGCAGGACAGCTTAGCCTGGAGAGAAATGAGCCCCAGGAAGAGTGGAACCCATGAAGCCTGAACTTTTGGCAGACATCGACAGTCATCTTGCTCCAACACGTGGCAACAGACTTTGGTGAGGGAAGTAATTTTGCTTTATGGCCTGGTAACTGCAAGCTTCTCCCCCAAATAAATACCCTTTATAAAAGCCAACAGATTTCTAGTATTTTGCATCAGCACCTGTTTGGCTGACTAATACAACCACATATCCAATAAGGGCTTGATTCCATTCTATATAAAGAGATCCTATAACTCAACAATAAAAGAGCAATCAATCCAATTTAAAAACGGGCAAAAGACTTAAATTGCTATTTCTTCAAAGAGAAAATAAAAATGGCCAAAAAGCAGGTGAAAAAATGTTCAATATCATTTATTAGGAAAATGCAAATCAAAATGACGAGATATCATCTCACATGACATAGAATGACCATTATTCAAAACAAAATAAAACAAAACGAAACAAAACAAAATAAAAAACAGAAAACAGTAAGTGCTGAAGAGGATGTGGAGAAATAGGAACACTCCTTCACAGTTGTTGGGAATGTAAAGTGGTGTAGCCTTTGTGGAAGACAGTTTGATGGTTTCTCAGGAAGCTAAATATAGAGCTGCCATGTGATCTAACAATTCCTCTACTGGAATATATCCAATAGAACTGAAAATTTTGACATGAACAGACATTTACACACTGATGTTCATAGTGTCATTATTCACAATTGCCAAAAGATGGACACAACCCAAGTGTTCATCAATTGATGAATGGATAAACATAATGTGGTATATGCATATGATGGAATACTATGCTGCTGTTAGAGGAAAATGAAATTGGGAAACATGTGATAACAAGGATGAACCTTAAAGACATTATGCTGAATGAAATAAGCCAGACACAAAAGGACAGATATTGCATGATCTCACTAATATGAACTAGAAACAAAGAATAAATGCATGGAGTTAATCCTAGAGTATAAGTTATTAGGAGATAAGAGAAAGGCTGAGAAGGGGTACTGATGCTTAATGTATGTAGAAGTTTTAATTAACTTGACTGTAAAAGTGTGGAAATGCATAGAGTTGATGGTAACATATTATAGTGAGTAGAACTAATGCAGTGGTTTATAAATGAGATTCTGGCTGAAAAGGGTAGTCTAGGGATGTAAATGTCAATTGAAAGAAAACAAGAGAATAACCTAGGGACTGAGTAACATAGTGAACCCAGAGGTGGATGAGAATTGTGGTTAATAGTACAAATAAAAGAATGTCCTTCTGTGAACTAGAACAAATGTACCTCACTATTGCAAGGTGGTAAGAATGTGGAGAAGCATGGGAAAAATGCAATTAATGTAACCTATGAAGTATAGTTAATAGCAATACTGTAATATTCTTGCATCAATGCCAAAGATGTACTGTGTTTATAATAGGGGGTATGGAAAAAATATACCAAATATACACTATAGACCATTGTTAGTGGTACTAGTCTGATATTATCTCCTAATTTGTAACAAATGTTCCACAATAATGTAGTGTGTTGTTGGAGGGCTGTTGTATGGGAATTCCACACATGTGCATGACTGTTTTATAAGTTCACAACTTCTCTAATAAAAATGTATTTTAAAAAATCCAACATAGACTTTATGAAAGCCATCTCTATGAAATTATCTGAGAAGGATAAATATAGACTATGAATCTGGATACTTCTTAGAGTCCAAAAAAATCCTTATTTTGAACAAAGAACAAGAAAAGTTTGGTATGAGAAAAATGACAGGCAATGTTGGACTTGAAACTAAGTCCTATCATTGCTTATTAAAGTATTTATCACATTTTCTTGCCAATAGTCAAAACTTATTGGCTTACTTTTCTTCCTGTGGCTGAAGAAAATATTAAACTTTTTTATTGAGTGAATGATGCTAGTGGTATTATGATAATAAAAATGGTGGAGAAGAACAAACTGGATGTTGTATATCTGAAGTCTTTTTCATGGACCATAGAATCCAATGAAAATAAGATTTTTTCCCCCTAAACTGTAGCTTTAGAAATCTACACTGGACAGAATAATTATGCTTGTACATATGTCATCGGATGCCACTGTCAAATACAGAATCCATAGGTGGGATACATTATTGGCACTTTGTGGGGTTGTAGCCTTCTGGCTGGCCAGCAATGCCTGGGTTCCTTAGCTTTTCTGTCTCATGGCGACACCTTTTACTTTCTCTTCTGGGTTCCTGCTGACTTCTGGCTTCTCCCTGTGGTCTTCTCTGACTGTCTGAATTTCTTTTGCTTATAAAAGAATCCAGTAATGTGGGTTAAGTTTCAACCTCATTTAGTTGGGCCACACCTTAACTAAAAATAACATCTTTAAGAGATCCTATTTTCAATGGTTTGATACCCACAGGAATGCAATTAAGATTAAGAACATGTCTAAATTGGAGGACATAATTCAATCTGCCACATGCAGTGAATTATGTATAAAAACTGCCTTTAGAATATTCAGTCTACTCTGTGAACCTGATGAGGTAAGGTTGGTGGGTGGAGGATGACTGGCAAATCCATGCATGACTGTATCTCCAGCCAAAACTTTAGTTTGAACCTTAATAATGGCATCAGTGAAATATATAGACAGAACAGCAAATAGAAGGCCCAAGTATAGAGGAGAGGTAAAATATGAGCTGGCAGAGTACAAAGGATGAGCAAGTACTACAGACATATGAGTAAATAAGGTGGAATTTGGTGGGTTTATGTTATATTGTAGAACAATGAAACATCTTCAAAGGTGCAGTCTTGCCAAATGTGTTCTTCTGGGAAATGAAGCTCTAAGAAAGTGCAGTTTTAAGTAGGATGGCAATACTAATGTTAGAAATAGCTCCATTGCTAAAAGATGTATTTGTTTACTACCTAACCAGAACAAGCAGTAAATAAAAGCAAAGCACAGCTTGCTTATATTTTCTGAAGACAAAATGAAGTAGAAAATTAAAGATATTATCTCCATTATTATTCTTTTTAAGTTCTTGTTAACTAATCTGCAGCCTAGAAAGAGAGAGAGAGAGAGACAGAGACAGAGACAGAGACAGAGAGACAGAGAGAGATAAAGCATCATTGAAATTCTGAGGATAATAACCTCAAAGACAAAGAGAGCTTTGGTAGAAATTTTAATAGGAATAAAATAACTTTAGAGCTTGCATATGGAAATCATTCTTTCTTTTATTTAAAAATAAATATGTTTGCTTGCTTTTATCAAAAACAACAACAATAACAATAATGCTATATTCAGAACCACAAAAAGCATTTCTGTATTTAAATAAAGCTATACTAGCAATCAGTTATTAAAATTCTATTTGCTTGTGAGTAGTGAAGAACTAATATGTTTTAAAATAGTAATATGACTTGAAATTGTGGTGGTGCAGGAATCTCTCAGCCTGAAATCTGTTTTGATTAAAGGAGTGGTGGAAGACAGTACAAATTAACCTATTGGTAAACCAAAAGGTGGCATGCGGCAAACCAGTAGAGATATTTTTATCCGGTCTGCCCTTGCTGTTGTGGAACCTTCAAAGTTATTTCACTGGAGTCAGATCTTCTCCCAAGAGTCCAAATGAAATAGCTGAAATACTCTTTATAAACAGGTTAGGAAGGAGGCAGAGGGAAAGATCATTGCCTTAGGAATTAGACGAACTTGGTTTTGAAAACTTATCAGACTTCTTGGGTAATTTACCTGGCTTTGGTGAACCTCTCAGAGTTGTTGTAAATTCTTTTTTTTTTTTTTTTTTTAAAGATTTATTTATTTACTTTATCCATTTTAACCCCCCCTTCCCCATTTGCTGTTTCGTGTCCATTCGCTGGGCAATTCTCTGTGTCTGTTTCCTGCCATCTCTTCTCATCCTTCTTCTCCTCCAGTCTTTACCAGGATTCAGTCCTGGAGACCTCCAATGTAGGAGAAAGGTGTTCTGCCACCTGCGCCACCTCAGTTCCTCGTTTTCAGAGCTTTCGGAGCATCTCGTCTTGTCTCTCCCCTGTTACGTCATCATCTTGCTGCATGGCTTCCGGGGCCTGGCGGCTCACCAGCACACAGAGCCTGTCAGCCCATGAGCCTTCTATATATATATATATATTTTTATTTTACCGGGAGGTCCCAGGGATCGAACCCAGGTCCCTCCATATGACAGACGGATGCCCAACCATTTGAGCCACATCCGCCCTCCGTAAATTCTTAAATTAATAAACCACATACAGTACTGATGATCAGGAAATATGGAACTAGAAGTTTATAGCAAATTTTGTTTAGCTTTAAGTATAATATAGAAATGAAGATGCAATAAAAAGACAGTATTCAATAAAGGAATCCAAGAGAAATTGGGGACAGGGAAGGAGAGATGGGATGCTGGGCTATGTTTGTTTTGGAATGGTGTCATAGCCTTTGCTTTATATCTTACTGATATGTGGCATAAAACTGTACCAAGGAACATGTGATGCAATGCTGAACTGAATGCAAGAATACTAAGAAATGTGCCTACCAAACACAAAGATGGATTTGAACCTATACAGTGAGTTAACACTTCATACAGGTGATAGAATTTGGGTCAGGCTACTAGCTTTGTGACTTTGAGCTAATTACTATACCTCAGTTTCCCATCTATAAAAAGAGGGTAATATATACTACATGAAGCTACAGGTTAAATGAAATGAGTCCAAGGCACATTTCTATTTTATGCTACTTGAAATTGTCTGATGTCCAGGGACTGCCCTGGCTCTCAAAGTGTTATTGAGGTGCCATATCTCTGTTGGCTTGCCTCTCCCCATGCAGATTGCCCCTGGCACTTCTCATACAGTGAGTCATGGGCCACAAAGTAATGGCACAGGGCAAATGAATAGAAGTGGTAAATGGCCCTATATTGTTTCTACCCAATTTCCTTCTTGCGTGGTCGATAGTATAATACTATGCACTAATGTTCCCCAGTTTCCCCAGAGCATCAGCTTGAGAGGCCCAGATGTGTAACACATACAAAAGAACCTGACATATTTTTAATGGAATAAGTAGAAAGGGAAAGGATCTATAACTGAGAAGATAAAACATTACCCTTTTGTAAGTGAGAGGGACTGTGAGGAACAGACCACACTGTTGTGTCACATAGATAAGAGAATCCTTTAGAGTCATAGAAGGGCAAACAAAATTGGCATGTGTGCATTGTGGGTGATGAGCAGTTGGGGAGAGGTAATATGTGCAGGATTTTTTGTTTAGTTTGATCCTGTTAACATCTGTTCTGTACTGGGTGTGAAAATCACCGGCACCCAATCTGTCCAGGGCCTGGGTTATACTTTTTGGAACTGTAGATAATATAATTTATCTCTAAGTCTGATTTAATGGATAACATTTTAATGATCAGAATCAGGGATTTGTTAAAACTGGTTGTTTATAGATCAATGAGAAATATACAGTGAGATTTGTATTTAGTAAAATATTGGCTCCTTGTAAATCTTGCTTCATTGGTCACTTTGGTAATTTTCACCAAACATGTCTTTTTTATTGGTTTGGTTTGGCCTGCTCATTTTGTTTCAAGCTTTTACAGCCTTCATATATAAACTACCAGAAGGGCAAATCTTACTCTTGCCCTAAATGCAGAAAAATTTGGTTTTAGTTTACCAGCAACCCATCAATAAGAGACGAGAGAAGAAACTTCCCCCTTATGACTTCTGAGGCAAACCTTCGAGAGATCCTTGGTAGCACCAGGTTGCTAATAAAATAAGAAAGTGCCTTAGTCCATCGTGCTCTTCTTAATTTCTGAACCTTGCAAGTCCAGTCATGAATGGAGGTAGGATTTGGGACAATTATAATGAAGTAAAGCTGTAGAGACAAGGCAGATTATTGAATCTTCAACTGGGGAAATTTTAAGCTAAAATTTTCTTGTGTAAGCAGGTTTCCTCTTTGGACAGCAGACACCAGAAGACTTGGTTTGTAGAAAGAGAGAGAATGAGATATTTATTTATGGATTGACATCGGATATTTCCAGGATCTAGATTTGTTGGTTTCCTAATAACACCTGTGTGTGTATCCAGCTGCCCATGGAAAGAAAATTCACCTGCTGTGCAAATCACACATCCAGAGGATCTTTGAGCATACATTCTGTCATTATTTACATTGTGTTCCTTAAGAGAATCCTTCTGGTAAAGACCAATCAAAGAGAGTTGGATGGATATAACATAGAAGCCAAGAGTTGACTATGTCAATTTCATATAAAAAATAAAATGGAGGCCCTAACCCCCAACAATCATGGAACCTAATGTAGAAGTCAGAACACTGTGGAATACATACTGTGTCATTGTAAATAAGACATTGAAACCAACTGTACATAAATTGTAGTAGTAAAAGTGGAAAAAACAAGGTTTTGGAATGCGCTTGTAGCTGTATGGATAATAAATCAGGCATTATCTTGTACTATGTAATGCTCTTTCCAGACCACATTGAGTACATTGTACAATCCCAACCTCATACGATCGCAGGATGGAAATCCAAATTGATATATATTTAACTTTTTCTAAAGACAGTTGAATGTTCTAACTGACAAGAAATATTAGGCTTTAGAATGTGAGTGGTAATGGGAGAGGAGCCATAATGGGTATTATTTTAGAAGGCCCAAGGCATAAATAGAGCTTCTAAAGGTCAGAGTGTCACACTTCTGCATGCTTGTTTATAAACTCGCCTTCTCATTCTATATGTATTTAGGAAGGGCTTTCTTTGTAAACTATGAGCTTACAACCATGAAAAAGCCCTTTGCACTATAAAGTTTATTGCCTACCTGTCAGGGATGATAGACATAGCCACGAATTAGTGTAATGGTGCACAGGAATGGGTTAAGTTCTGGAACAGAACCGCACCAATGTGCTAAAGTAGTTCAGAATAGGAAACTTCCAGTTTAGAAAGTGGAATTTAGATCTAAATTGTATTCAAGTATAAGGCTTTTGCATGGAAATTACCCCATAGTAAGTGCCCAGTTTTCATCCTCTTTCAACCATTTTCTAGCTGTGTATACTTGGGTCTCAATTTCATCATCTGTAAAATCATGATAATGACACAATCTTCTTCAAAGTTTTATTGTGAAAATTTAATGAATGAATGCCCTAGAAATGCTTAGTAATGTGCTTGGCATAATCCACAATTAATGGTGGCCACTGTTACTTTATGGGTATTGCAGTGTAGTATGAAGAGTGTTTGCTGAGTCAGTGAGTGGGTTAATAAACAAGTCATCCAGATGCTCCTTTTATGGCCAAAAGTCTCTGGGAATCTGATAGTCAAGGCCAAGGAGTATCATATAAAAACCTTTCTCATAATCAGCTTCTAATTATCAGCATCCTCTTTGCAGCTGTGTTTTCTTCAACCACTGGAATAATTTCATGCTTCCTAGAACTCCCTGCCACAGACTGGAGGGGTACAAGTCACAGTTTTGCTGCCTCCTGAGTTTCTGCTTCTTGGTCATTTGTGCAGAGAAGTCTTGGTGGAGAAGAGGATGGAAGTGATGGTTTTCTTGTATGGATTTTATTGTTTCTTTGCCTTATTTTTCCAATATTCTGGCTAATCAAAGTTTATGTTTTCTTTGCAAGAGAAGCTGAGCAAAGTGGGATAGGAATAGCAAAGCAGATCCAGGTATTAGGTGGCCTGAAGGGAGCAGGGAGACATTTTTAGGAAACCAGTAGAGACATGTTATGGGCATTGGAAATAAACCTTTCCTCTGGGAAGAAGGAGCAGGACAGAATGGAATAAATCCAGGATAACTAACTGGAAACATGGTGATTCTCTGTTGGACAGAAAGATTTGGATTTTAAACAGGAGGGACTGGGTGTTTGGGCAGGAAGAACACAGGAAGTAAAGAGGAGAATTCTGCA
Organism: Tolypeutes matacus; assembly: GCA_026826555.1. NCBI lineage: Eukaryota > Metazoa > Chordata > Mammalia > Cingulata > Chlamyphoridae > Tolypeutes > Tolypeutes matacus. Next base: position 11,784,131 of record JAKSZT010054334.1, on the reverse strand, counting down.
TGACTTTAGAGGCTGGAGAGAAAGGGTCTTATTGGAGAGTAGGGAACGATGAACGGAGGGCCCCTATATCCGCTTGAAAAGAGTGCATTTATTCTGCTAAGTGAAAAAGATACATCAGAAGCTCCTAAGCAGTGGAAACACATAATGAAAAGAAGTTCAGGAAGATTATCCTAGCAGCATCGTGCAGGTAGAATTGGAACAGGGAAGACTCCAAGCAAGGAAACCAGGTAATTGCTATTGCAGCAATCCTGGCTTCAAGTGGCGAGGTCCCAAGCTTGAGTGATTCTGGTAGATATGGAAACTACTCTGATTTAAGAGATTTTATGTGTTTTGAAGGCTACAGGTAAAGCTGAGGGAAATGAATATTCCTTAGAATGACAATCTCTTTACTATGTCAAGTTTTCTATCATCCTTCATCTACTGCTACCAACCCCACACACTACACAAATAAATTCCAAAGAAGCATGTGTTTTACAAAAATACATTTGTTTGTTATTCACATGCCAAGACCTTACTTCAGTGTGTTTCAGCATCTTACAAATTGGATATGCTTATGATTGCCATAAATGTTTATCATTTCCTATCCCCACACTTATTATAGATATGTATATAGAGATACTTGCAGTCCTTTTATGGGAAAATAGGACTCATCAAGATAATCTTTGAGCTACTGAAGACTTTCTTTTCTTTCTTTTTAAACAAATATTCATTTATGAAGCATACATATTTCAATTATTGAAAGCAATCAGACAAACCTTCCAATTTTTTATTCCCAGCTTTATCTATGAAGAAATTAGATGCTGATTTGTAATATTATATTAGCATTTCAGTTTCAGGTGCTAATTATGTCTTTTGTATGCTAACCTTCTGAAGATTGCTTTAAGAACTTTCTTTCAGACTATAGGAAGCCTTTATGTTAACAGCTATTTCGACATAGCTTGATGAACAATATCTTAACAATACTTCTTACTTAGAGAACCTGACTCCTATCCCCAATTTTCTTACAGTTCAATAGTTTATCATTAGATTGTTTGTCTTTTTTTCTTCTTTGTCCTTGTTATATAAAACAGCAAAGTAAACCAAAAAATCAATTTTAATAATGTGAAACTATTTCAGGATTTTATCAGATTTTTAGGAACTTTAATAATATGAATCATATCAGATTGAAGAATTGCCTTTAGGAATAAATCGTTATGAACACGGTCTTTCTGTTTTGCCTTTGCAGTCACTGAAGTATTGTGAAATGATGATTGGCCAAATAATAGCAAAGTAAACTGAATAAAGAGTCTGGGTGGGTTAACAAGAGGTTAATTAGGTAGTAGATTCTCACTGAATTCATGTAAACACATTTTGTTAAGCACCTACTAGGTGCAAAGCACAGTACTTGTCACTGGTGGACAAAAGGTGTGTAATTTTGATCTTTAAGGACACACAATCTTTTGAAGGACCCAGTCATATTCACAACATTCTTAATACAAGACTGACTTATGGATGTAATAACAAATATTTTTTTAAGTACTATATAATATATAAGATGGGAAAGATATCAGTTATAAGATTAAAGGATTTCAAGGATATAGCAAACTGAGGTTACTGATTTCACAAATGCATGGTGTTTTCAGGGACTGGGATGTCAGATGTTTAGAAGAGAGATAGTGGGATAGAAGGCTGGGAGTATACTTTGAACCTAAAATGTGAGTGAGATTACTTGAGGGTCTAAGGAGTTTGAACTTGATTCTAAAGACTGGGGAAGTATCAGTGGTGTTTGATCAGAAAAGCTACATTATAATACCTGTGATTTAGCCAACATAAAAATTGAAAGCATTTAGAATAGCAAAACTCAGACATACCTTGGATATATTTTGTACTCGGTTCCAAACCACTGCAATAAAGAGAGTCACATGGATTTCTTGGTTTGCCAGTGCATATACAAGTTATGTTTACATTATATTGTAGTCTATTAAATGTGTAATAGCATTATGTCTAAAATGTACACACCTTAATAAAAAATAGTTTATTACTTGAAAAAGTGCTATTACCTAAGCTTTCAGTGAATTGTATTCTTTTTGCTGGGGGAGGGTATTGCCTAAAGATTGTGGCAGCTGACTGATCAGGGTGGTGATTGCTGAATGTTGGGATAGCTGTCACAATTTCTTAAAATAAGACAAAAATGAAGTTTTTTTTTTAAAAGATTTATTTATTTATTTATCTCTCCTGCCCCACACCCTCATTGTTTTGCACTTGTTGTCTGCTCTCTGTGTATTCTTCTGTATCTTCTTGTCTTCTCTTTAGGCAGCACTGGGAACTGATCCTGGTACCTTCCAGAATGGAGAGACGCTACTCAATGTATTGTGCCACCTCAGCTCCCTGGTCTGCTGTGTCTCTTATTGTTTCTCTTCTGTGTATCTTTTTGTTGCGTTATCTTGCTGCACCAGCTAGCTTTCCACATGGGCCAGCACTCCGCATGGACCAGCACTCCGCACAGGCCAGCACTCAACATGGGCCAGCTTGCCACACATGCCAACTTTTCACCAGGAGGCCCCGGGAATTGAACCCTGGACCTTCTATGTGGTAGACAGGAGCCCAATCTCTTGAGCCACATCTGCTTACCAACAATGAAGTTTGACACATCGAATGACTCTTCCTTAAGGAAGAGATTTCTCTGTAGCATGTTATGCTGTTTGATAGCATTTTATCCACAGTAGAACTTCTTTCAGAATTGGAGTCAATCCTCTCAAACCCTACCTTTGCTTTATCAACTAAATTTATATAATATTCTAAATCCTTTGGTCTCATTTCAACAATGTTCATAGCATTGTCACCAGGAGTAGATGTCATCTCAAGAAACAACTCTCTTTGCTCATCCAAAAGAAGCAACTCTTCATCTGCTAAAGTTTATGAGATTGCAGCAATTCTGTCAAATCTTCAGGCTCCACATCTAATTATAGTTCTCTTGCTATTTCTACCACACCTACAGTTAAACCCTCCACTGAAGTCTTGTACTTCTGAAAGTCGTACATTAGGATTAGAATCAACTTCTTTCAAACACTAGTTAATGTCGATATTTTGACCTCTCATGAATTACAAATGGTGCTAATGGCATCTGGAATAGTGAATCCTTTCCAGAAGGTTTTCAATGAACTTTCCCCAGATCCATCTGAGGAATCACTATCTATGACAGCTATAGCCTTATGAAAAGTATTTCTTAATCATAAGGCTTGAAAGTTTAAATTACCCCTTGATCCATGGGGTGCAGAATGGATATTGTGTTAGCAGGCATGAAAACAACATTAATCTCATCATACACCTCCATCAGAGCTCTTGGGTAACCAGGTACATTGTCAATGAGTGATAATATTTTGAAAGGAATTTTCTTCTCTGAGCAGTAGGTCTTAACATTGGGCTTAAGCTCAATATGCTGTTATCCAAGCTTTGTTGTTTCATTTGTAGAGAACAGGCAGAGTAATTCTTAAGTGCCCTAGGATTTTTAGAATGGTAAATGAGCATTGGATTCAATTTAAAATCACCAGCTGCATTAGCCTCTAACAAGAAAATCAGCTTGTCCTTTGAAGCTTTGAAGCCAGGCATTGATTTCTCTCTAGTGTGAAAGTCCTAGATGACATCTTCTTCCAATAGAAGGCAGTTTTATCTACATTTTTTCGTGTGGTCACCTTCATCAATTATCTTAGCTAGGTCTTCTGGATTACTTTCTGCATCTTCTACATCAGCACTTGCTGCTTCATCTTGCACTGTTATGTTATGGAGATGGCATTTTTCCTTAAACCTCATGAACCAACCTCAAATATTTCTTCTTCAGCCTCCTCACTTCTTTCACTTCTTTCAGCATTCATAGAATTGAAGAGAGTTAGGGCCTTGTTCTGGATTAGGTGTTGGCTTAAGGGAATATTGTGGCTGGTATGATCTTCTGTCTAGACACTTATATTTTCTCCATAGCAGCAATAAGGCTGTGTCTCTTTCTTATCAATCATGGTTTCACGAATGAAGTAGCAGTTTTAATTTCCTTCAAGAATTTTTCCTTTGCATTCACAACTTGGCTATCTGCTTGGTGCAAGAGGCCTAACTTTCAGCCCATCTCAGCTTTTGACATGCCTTCCTCATTAAGTTTAATTATTTCTAGCTTTTGATTTAAAATGAGAGACATACAATTCTTCCTTTCACCTGAACACTTAGACACCATTAAGGGTTATTAACTGTCTTAATTTCAATATTGTGGTGTCTCAGAGAACAGGGAGGCCCGAGGAGGAGGAGAAGGGTGAGTAACATTGGCAGGTCGATGGAGCAGTCAGAACATGCAAAACATTTATCGATTAAGTTCACTGTCCTATGTGATCACAGTTTCTGCATCCAAAACACTTAAAATAGTAACATCAAAGATCACTGATCACAGATCACCTTAACAGATAAAGTAATAAGAAGAAGTTTGAAATATTACAAGAATTACCAAAATGTGACACAGAAACACGAAGTGAGCATATGCTATTGGAAAAATGGTGCTGATGGCCTTGCATAAATTAGGGGTGCACAAACCTTCAATTTGTAAAAAATTCTATATCTATGAAGTGCAATAAAGCAAAGTGCAATAAATGAGGAATGCCTGTATACTTGGAAGGTATTGTGGGATGTCATTTTCATTCAGTGGTCATATATACAAAATTCTTTACATCAATCTGTTATATCTTTTCAAAATTCTTTCAGATGATTATAAACATTTATTACTGAATTGACATATTATGTTGAACTGTTATTAAAATATTATTATAATGTACTTTCTAAAGGCCCTACTGCATAAAGTTTCCAATAAAAAGTCAAAACACAACCCCTGCTATTTTTTGTTGTGAAATGGTGTTGTGTGGGGATGAAGATGGTAGAGCTGTTCTGCTATCTAATTTCCATAGTTCATTTTATTAAGAGCATATAGATTGAAAAATTAAACCATCATCAGAAACATTGCCATTCCATGCTTACAATACAGCCAAAGAAATTTATCTTTACAGCAATTCTTTAAAAAATATCTCATCTTTGGGACAGAAGCTCTAATAAAAGTTTAATTCAAAAAGCTTTGAATTTCACATCTTGGTCTGGCAGTCAACATAATTATTATTTTTTTCTTTTCATTATTGAAGTTGTGGGTTTCCAGAACAATCATGCATAAAATACAGGGTTCTCATACACACTCCCCCCTACTTTTGGTGTGAAATATTTACTAGAGTACATGGTAGCTTAATTTTTATAATTGTAATATTAATTAAAGTCCATGGTTTGACTTAGAGGGTTCACTGTTTGTGTAGTGTAGTTCCATGGGTTTTTAAAAAATTTTTATTCTATTACGATATATACAATCTAACATTTACCCTTTTACTCATATCCAGATACATATTTCAGTGCTGTTAATTGCATTCACAATGTTGTGCTACCATCACTAACATCCATTACCAAAATATTTTCATCATTCCAAATAAGGACCCTGTACATATTCAGCCTTAACTTTTGATAATTCTCCTACTTTATCCATATAATATTCAGTCTTTTCCAGAAATATTTTATTTCAAAATATCTATAATATTTTGGTTGTATAATAGATTTTAGGAAAATGTAAGTGTGCCGAATTTGATACTTTTATTTCACTATGTGTGGAATTAGGACAATAGTATGTTTAGTCTTTTATTCTCAAAATATGTATGTGAATGTAACATTTTATAAACTACTCTTTTTATATAACTATTCATAAGATCATCATTTGATCTCTTCCTATTGTGAACTCAAAGCAAATCTTTTTCTATAATACATCGACTTATTTCAATTTATATTTTCTTATACAGTGTTTGAATATAGAGGGTATTAGAGAAATGAGAAAAAAAGTATACCATATGGCCTCTGAGTTAGCAAGAGATTTTTATTCCTCTTTTCCTCTCTTTTGTAGCCAGCCTATGTTTAGTTAATAGTGAATATAATCTTATCTTTTGGGAGATGTAACTTCATTTTTGTTAATGTTGGTTATAGATGAAGATAATGCCCAAGCTCCTAATGCTGTCATATTCAGCCCTCTTGAGTACCATTTCTGTATGTGATGTGCATATTAAACATAGACTGTAATTCCAGGTAAAATGTGGTATTGAACACATATAAGTCATTTCTGATTTTTTCAGACGGAGCAATAATCCAGATCATCATTCAAGATGCTCCGACTTCTCTACTTCAAGAGAAGCAGACTTTATCAACTCTTCACTGTTTCCTTCACCCCTCTATGGAGTGAACTATTTATTTCCTCCTTCATGCTCCCACCATCCTTCCTACGTACAGCTACTGTAGCATTAATTGCCCTAACTCACAATTAGTCTGTACATTTCTGTCTCTCCTTCTGGACTGTGAGCTTGTTAATGAGATCTTATTCATCTTCCTCTGCACCTATCATATTGCCAAGTGCACTGTAGGCATTAAGTAAATGCTTATTGAATTAATGGTGGAAGAATGAAAGGCTACAAATAAAACAAATGAATGTCAGTTGCTTTTAATTTTCTAAACTCTGATTTAAAGTGAATTTAGATGGTTACCCAACAAACTCCAGAAAAGCTATGCTCTTCTTGATTTCTACAGGGAAGAAGAGTCAGAGGAAATATGCATTCTCAGGCAAAAATGGTAGGAGGGAAAGAGGGAATGGAAAGGAAAGAGAAGGCTCTCCAACAAAATAAAGACAGAGCTTTTAGTAATCATACTAAAACAATGGAAGAGAATATAAGGGAATTAAAGGGACCTTCTTCACTGCCTGAACCAGTAACATTTTTATTTTTTTTATTTTTAGGATTCAGTTATTTGCATAGTTTGAGTTACTATATGAATTTTGAAGTGCACACAGTTTTCTATGATTAATGGTCAAGTGCTACCACCTAAGATAAAGATTAAGCTACCTGGATGCTCTAGCTTGTTTGCAATGTATCCTTCCCAATCTGCCAGCTGTCTCTTTTCACTCAAAAATGTTCTGAGGTAATGGGATTAGAACCCCACTTTCTCTCTCCTAGTCCACACCTCCTTTGTCTTGTTCCTTGGCTCCACATCCTCTTTGACTTACTGCACTTCTGAGTTGCCTTTGTTAGATCGCTAGAGTGCTCATTCAGAAATTCTACAGTCACAAAATATTTTGCAGTCACTCTGGGTAGAAGGCTATCAAAAGTTTTTAAAAGCATCAATTAAGGAAAGATTTTGACAGCCAAGTTGGATTTTCATTATCCATTACAAACCACTTTGTACACATGAAGAAAGAGCAGAAGTGCCTTGTTCACAGAAAACATGAGACATAGCATGAAGACGTTTCTCCAGTTTTCCTAATTCCTCTCAATTGTTAGACTGTTCAGATGCATCTTTATATTAAGATAAAAATTTGGTATCTAGAAATTCCTTCTTGCCACTAGATCCAGGGTTTATTTTTCCTTTAAAAATCTGTTTTAATCAGGGACAATATTAGTAAGGTACTGGCCCATTTTCAATTTTTTTAACCTGTCGAAATTTAATTTTTCTGTCATTAGCATTTTCATTTTTATTGGATAAGGTTCTGATTTATGAAAGTGAAGACAAGGTTTATTTTTAATTCAATGCACATTAACCTAAATAGAAAGCATTTTAGTATTATTTTGAGGGTGCTTTCTGCATGTCAGGTTCTGTGCAACACTTTTGCATAGATTATTTTCTTTAATCCTTACAACAAACCCAATACACCATTGTTATAATTATTTTAGGGAGAAGGAAATAGAGTCTTTGAGAAGCTGAGTAACTGCCCATGCATCACAGAGTCAGCAAAGAATTAAGGGGGAGCCTGAATCTAGAATCCACTCATAGTAAGAAAATCTGAACTGCAAGATGTTTTACCATGTAAAGAGCCACTAATACTTGATTCCAGCTTCCATTAAGGGATCCATGACATTTACAAATTCTTATGTCAGCTGCAAAATAGTTACAACACAGAGTTGGGGATTTGTGGCTTATTTATGGAATTTCCTTTTTTTGTTTAACCTGCAGGTTTTATATTTTAGATGTTCAGGTTTAAAACCAAAACCAAATTAAAGTACAAAATTTAAAAGTTCTTATCACCATGTTTAGGTTATGGTTACAGTTAATTATTTCTGATTTCATCCATCATGAGCATATACATAGAATTTCTTTTCTAGTACAATGCTGTCTTCAAAACAGTACAACTGTTTGGTTACATTTATGATTGGGATTGATTTGGTGTATCAGATCATTGGCTTATACCCTCTATCTATGCTATCACCATCTCTACAAAGTTGTGTGATAAGGAAATCCATCCCCTTCTCAGATAGCAGGGAGCCTATTACTTTGATCAAAAGTCCCTCAGAATAGCCTGTGCTCTCTGATTGAACTTTCATATTAAATATTTAAAACCTAAATTCAAACTTATGATGCAAAACATAAAACCTTCAGTTTGAGGAACATACATGGGATGTTATTAAAAAGTCTGAGTTATCAATTCTCTTGATTATAATGTGAGTTTCTTTGTTGATAACCTGGGTGTTGGTTTGAAAATTATCTGTACAGTTTTCATCAGGATCCTTTGAAAGAATAAGATTCTTGTTTGTAGTTTTTCATTGTTTTTTGAAACTTTCATCGTTATCAAACCAGATTTTTTTAGAGCCAAGTTGAGCATGTAAGTCCTGGTATTAATGAACTAATCCAACATGAATCTAATCAGGCATCTGCATACTTCTACTCATAAAGAATGTCTATCCATTCTTGAAATAAAATGGATATGGAGAGTTTTCCTTTAATCTGTTACATGAGTCTGCACATGGACCTGAGGCAATAATTCCCATCTCTCCCTAACTATGTATGTCTCTCCTAAGTATGTGTATAATGGCTTTTAGTTACAATCAACATCCTTACAGTGGCCTTGGGAGACTTAATTAATGAAAAATTGAAAATTATATGGATTTTGAGCTTCTTAGCAAGGCACAGTGTTTGTTGAAATACGCGTTTGGAGATGTCAGATTTCTCTATGAAAATCACCTTATGCAAAGTTGACGTGTCTCCAAGACCACTTCTGATACCAATGACAATTTCGGGAGACCCTAAGTTTCAATAATTTTCTGGACGGAATCAGGCAAAAACTTCTAACTGTCCACTCCCAGAGGAGTCATGTAGACAGCACTAATTTCGCTCAGCAATTATGTGTGAAAATAAACGTTGTTATTTGCCAACCAGAGGAGCTCCAGAGATTTTATTGGGGCTCAGTCACATAAACATGGTTGACTTCTCTTATGGTATGGCTGACAAGTCTCCAACCTTCTAGAGGTTGAGCTGATACCGTGTGGCCCAGGGCCCCTCACCATAAATCATATTGTTTGCATAGACTGTCTGGCATGGCCCCAAACCCCTAGTTAAATAAATAAATTGTACATTACAAAGGCTTAGAAATTATCCTCCAAGAATTGTGGGCTGAGGATCAAATCTTTCTTTAGTGAATGTTAATCCTTTACCATGGTTAAAAGGCAACACGATACTATTATTAAGATATTCTAACAAGAATCTACATAGGAGATTTGCCTTTTTAACTATTCACTCTCAGACAAGACTGGGTCCTATAATGTAATATGGAGACGTGAGCTGGAACTTGCTTCTATTCTGTTCTCTATATCTAAATGGAAGTATTTTACATGTGAAGCATAAAGAAAGAGTAGGAAAAGGAAGAAGGCAATCACCCATTTATATGGGATGGGTGGGGAACTTGAGGCAGTTTAGTGTTGTTGGGGTCTTAAGATGAAACAGAACGCCTACAGTCAAGATGCAGAAAGCAGGCAGGTACCTCATCATGGAGATCCCAGAGGTCAGAGACTGATGGGAGTTTTAATGCATTTACTGATGGAGGGTTGTTGGGTAGGTCAGTATCTGAAGAATAAATAGTTTCTCCTCAATGAATGTACTCAATGAATGCAAATACGAACTCCTCCTTTAAATAAGTAAGGGAAATTATTTGCAGAGGCTTCATGGAGTAGATATAAATTTCCACTGACTAAAAAGTCTGTGACCTTCCTTATGTCATTTGCCTTTGTCCACTTGATCGTGTTCCACTCCTGATCATGCTTCTCTAGTATCCATTATTTATTTTATCTATCACTTGTTATTTTTTTCTCACTTCCCATTAGTGGCTTCTTAGATTTAATGTTAGTCTTTTTCAGCACAAGATCCAAATATTTACAGTTGAGCAAGCCAGAAAAAATAACACAAAAAGTTAACAATTCCAGAGAGAACACTGAAATGACTTGCCAGCCTTTTTGTTCAGTTTTTTTCTTAGCAATACCCTGATCTCATGATGTAATTCCATCATATCTTTTTATTATGGGAGACTCCTCATCTGTGTTCCGAAAGCACTTTACAGATCCTTTATGTCGGTTTGTAATTGGACTATAGGTGCTCATTCTTGTTTTATGAATTGGAGCATTGGTGTTGGTCAACAATTGTGAACCCAGAAAAACTCGCTCCAGTCAATGCCCAAATCTTCCATTCCCACACAGTACCATCTTCTTCTCTGCAGCTGCAGCATTCTCTCTGATGCTTCTTTACCTTGGTCACTTTCTGCAGTCCCCTGAGGAATGTGTACCTCTGTGGTAGGGCTGGGGAGTTCACCAACATTTCTGACTTTTTAATAGCTCTGTTTCATTAAATACAGTGCAAAGTAAGGATGGACGTTTAAGAAAAAGAGTGTGTTTATGAAGTGCCTTATCAAATATGATAAGCATTTGTATTTTATCCTGAGGACAGTTTTAAGACTTTGGACTTAAATGGAAAAGTTAATATGGTCATATTGGTGGTTGAAAAAGAAAAAGCTCCAGCTACATTAAGAAAATTGGCTGGAGTCAGGGTGAGCATGCATGCATGTAGACCAGGGAAAAGGCTGTTAACAATAAGCTTGAAATGATGGTGGCCTGGATGAGTGTTACACATTGTAGATAACTTTGCAATTTATTTATTTGGGGAGTGACTAAAGAGTAACTGATTGGATGAGCAGTTAGAGAGAGAGAGGAATCAAAGATAAAGTCTAGTTGAAGGCAACTGCTATTTCAGTGAGATAGGGTACTTGTGGAAAGGGTGAAGTTGGTCGGGGGCAAGGAAATGGGCTTGTTTTCTCTGACTCTGATATTTTATATTACTCACAAAATAAGAACAGAAGTAAATATGAATATTTAATCTTCAGCTTTTTCTGAAGTTAAAAAAATGTATTGCAGATATTTCAAGTGGGAAAACCTCTGCTTTATTTGTAATTCTCCATCTAGATCTTTTCCTTCTTCAGTTATTCAGATGTTATACTATCAGGAATTGGCAAACTGTGGTCTGTCGGCCAAATCCTGCCTACTCCCTGGCTTTACACAGCCCCAGCTAGCAATGGTTTTTATATTCTTAATGGTTGCAAAAAAAATTCAAAGAAGAAGAAGATTTCCTGACAAGTAGACATTGCATGGAATTTAAATTTTAGTTTCCATATGTAAAATTTTGTTGGAACGTATCCCTACCTATTCACCCACATATTGCCTATGACTGCTTTTGTACCATAACTGCAGAGTTGAGTAATTGTGACAAAGACAATATGACCCACAAAGTCTAAACAGTTTTACTATCTGGCCCTTTACAAGGATTTTCCTGAACCTATGCTGAAGGGTTGTTTCATTCGCTAATTTAATGATCCTAAATTTTAAAACTGTATCTTTTTAAAAATCTAATAGCATTTTAGTTGAGGGACCATGTACTCTGTTTAAGTTTTCAGATTCATGAACTATGTCAGCCACCAGATGCTCCAATGTAAAACTTTTAATGCATTTAATTAGTATTGACTTTCTCTAATATTCATAATGCCAGAGAGGTATGAAAGTGTATTGCAGAGAAGGTGTCGTTAATCTAGGAGGAAGAAAAAAAAAAACAGTGATGGCATCTTAGCTGGGTTTATCTTTACAAAAAAACATTAAAAAAGATAATAGCAAATGCTTTCTCTGGGTAGCCTCAAGATACAATATCATTAGTGATACAGCAATATTTCATGTTACCATGAACTTTATTAGAATGTTTTAGGTAGTGAGGTGATGCTATGTTCTGCATGGTAACTGTTATAACTGAAATTGGTTTTCCATCATGCTTCAGCCTATTTGCTTTTAGAAAAAAAAAATAAATTTATCCAACCAACCATAGTAATAACTATTTTTCAAGTAGTATCACATACCATTTTCAGGATTGTAAGTAAGGTCTGATACTTGAGACATATTTTTCAACTGCATGCAAAGCATAACACTTGCATATATACATCTTCAGTTTTCTTAAAATAATAGAAGTTATTAGAAAGTATATCAGATAATGAGTCTTTTTTGTAACATTTTCTTCAGCCAATTAACAATGGCTGATGTAATATGTGTTACCATTTGACTTGAACACTCTTAAATCATTTGGAATTTGTCTAAAAACATGGCATTTGTTGTTTCAGAGTTTCTTTAAAAATTGCTTTGTCATATTTACGAGTGACATAATTCTAAGGTCTCTATACATACTAGGACTATTGACTGTGAAATAATATGTCTCAAGTGGTGATATGCAAAACTCTTTTCAAGAGTTCTTTGGTTTGTATTGATGATCAAATGTAGCAGTACTTTGGCCCATTGTTTTGATTCTTTAATCTTACTCTTTAATTTATAATTCCAAATAAGATTACAGGAACTAAGACATGTTTATATATATTCAAAGAGAACATGGATTAAAGTAAATATTGAGAACCACTTCCATTGTTGAGTTAACTTTGTTTTCCCACTTTGAAACCCTTGCCCCTTTTGCCACTGGTCTGTTTCCTCAGTCCCTGAAAATGCCAACTCTCTCCAGCCCGGAATATCTTTCTACATGTGAGTTAGTTTTGAATGCTTACCTCATGTCCCCTACTTGTATATCATGGCCACTTTGACATGTGAGTCCTAAATGGTAAACTCTATTTGCATGGGCTGAATAAATTCATAAAGCCCTGTATAGAATATCTGAGACAGTTTAGGATACCATTTCATGGATTCTCTTCAGGCTCAGATGTTGCCTGGTTCCTAATTATTAAATTCTATTGGTCCTGGAGACCTAAATCTTTCTTACACTGTGTTGTCAGCTCTAAAATCTACATTGTTATCCTTTCTCTCACCCTCTTCCCCATACAGTGTTCCTCTGTCTTTGACCATTGCTTTCCATTGCAGCTTTCCTTTGACTGACCTTGTCTTATGAGCCACCATTTCCCAAGGTTATGGTGTGACAGAGTATTGAATTTATGATTCTGAGTTAGATATTCAAGGGCTAGGTGTTATCCTTTGGGAGTGCCTACTATGTGTTATGCATTTTACAAGTGCTAAAGTTAAAGCTTACTTAAATCTCATAACTACCTTTTAGTAAAATAAGATTATTTCCAAATGGGGTGAAAAACTTAATGGGATTGATTTGTTTGAGCAACTTGCAAATCTGGAGCTATGACTTCTACATGGGTATGTCTGGCTATAAAGCTTGTGATTTTTCCATGTAACAGCCCTGTTTCCCCAAGGGTAAGATTATATACAGAAAAAAAGAGAGGTAACGAATAAGCCTTGGAGAAAAACTCTCCCGAGAAGGTAGACTTAAAATCTAGAGCCAAGGAAAACAACCAAAGAAGGAGGAAACAATATTGCCAGGTAACTAGAATAGTTATAGAAAAAGACAAAGGGTGGGGGCACTTCTAAGAGAAAAGATATCAGCCGATAGCTGAGCAGGCACATTCCCTTGTGTCTCTTTTCCTCACTTTTCCTCAGACGCTGCAAGTCTTCTCCCTGGAGGCCTTCTCCCTGGAGGACACAGCCCTCTTAAATATCAAGCGTCCACTGTGTTGTGTTTCTAAGTTCTCCAGTCATGAACTTGCTGTTCATGGACAGTTTCATTTTAGAAGGAAAGTGTCTTGTAAAATAAAGTTCTCTTCATTTTCTAGGCCAATCAACTGCCAGTAAAATACTTATTTTTTAAGACTGTATCTCTTTGAAGTTTATGTGTTTAGGTGCTATCTTGGAAGCCCACATCATATCTGTTTTCCATGTTTCCTGAGGCAACCTTGTGAGAGGGCTAGAGAATTTTAACAAGTGTCTTGACTCTTCTTGTACCTGGAGATTAATGTTCTAGTTAAAACTTTAGGAGCCTTTAATCATTCATAGCAAACCCATCAGATCCTCTGGAGCTAAAAGCTTCAGCATTCGTAATTAAAATACAATAGAATAGGACCATGTAAATATAGAAATGGGCTCCCAGAAAATGTAATAAACTTTCTCCTCATCTTTATTTACTTTATGGGCAAATGAATTTTGAATAGGAATGTCTTTCCTTAGTTATTTAAAAATGTAAAATTATCCCCTTTTTTATGATGAAATGAAAGAAATAATTAAACTACTTAGATCATTGCATGTAGATAGATTATATTTCCACATAAAGAAATGAATTTACTAATTACTGCCACTATTACCTGTGCATTACCTTTTCCATACACACAACATCTTCTGCTTGGAACTACATGTAGCTCCTATTTTCAGGATAGGGCAGGTTATTCTGTGACAAGTGACTCAAAGACTCCAGTGACTTAAAATGGCAAAAGTTTATTTCTTACTCAAAATCCTCTGCAGGTCCTGGTGAGTTTTCCATCATCTCATGCAAAGGATGGCTTGGTACCGAGCCTTGGTGTCAAACTGTGCTTCCATGACCTAGAAGGCCCTAGAACCAGCAAGGAAAGGTTTCTACCAGGAAGGGGCTCATGTCAAGGATCATCAAAGGATAGTGAAGTGCAATCCCTCTGTGTGCCCAAAAAGAGGAAAGCCAGAGACTTTTGTGAGAAGCAGTATGTCTTCATCCACCTATCATTACCCATAGATCAATATCCCAAAACACTAGGCATCTGTTACAAAATCTTGACAAGATTTGTGACTGGCTAAATGAAGTTGTTTTCCTAGGACTTCAGATATTAAGCCATTCATTAGTCTTCCTTTCTGCCTCCCTTTCACCGAAAGGACCATTCATTCCTACATTGAAATTGGAAGATAAATCTATATGGGTAAAGGCCATTGTGTTTTATACTGCAGAGAATATTTATTGGGTAAATTTTGGCAATATGCCTACACAGAAAACCATGGTACAAGGCTGACAGAACTGTGTGTGGGATCTGCTTTGATCTAATTTATTTTTGGTGGAAAAGAGAATCTCAAAGGTGACACACACTAGGATGGTGATCACACAGCTGTCGAGGGGAAGCACAGAGCCATGGTCACTGTCTATTGTCTTTAGCTACAAGGAATTTTGTAGTAAATATCCTACTTGACACCTCTTTTCCTAAAGTGGCCCCTAACTTACTATCCATGTATCACCCTGTTTATCTTCGTGATAGCATTTACCACACTTAGAAATTTTCTTGTTATTTTTGGTTTTGTTTTCACTTTCCCTGCCACCTACTTCATGCCAGATCCTGTCTCTGTTTTTTCACTTGTAACTCCAGTCTTGAGAATGGTACTTGACTATACTGAAGGGAATAACTTATTGAATGATAAATATACTAAGTATTGCATTGAAAATAATATCAGAATGGTGGGAAGCAAGAAATTGGGGGAAATATTCTGTCACTGTTAAAGTCTGCATAGTGAGAACTTAGGGGCTTACAAGGTAAACATTTAAAATCTTTTCAAAACAATTTATTTCACTTTCCTAGCTGTCATGGTAGGTACATTTCTCCTAAGGTCTCTTGTGACAACACAATATTTATTGTGTAATTATATTTATTTGTCTTATTTTCTAAAAAGAGTATCTTTTATATTTGAAAGTATGCGTCACACTCACAGCAGAGCTATTCCAAAATCACCATGATTTAAAACTTGCTGTTACTATAATTTTAGGGTAATTGGGGGTAAATGAATTTGTACCCAAAGCACTAAGTAAAATGATTCATTTCTAAATTACTTTGGCGAATTTATTACAGATAAATTTCAATGGAAAGTTCTTCAAATCCAAGGAGACACCTCAGTTAAAATAATCTTTTAAATAAATATCTGAGTGTTATTAGGTGTTTAAAAGAAAGGACAAAAGCATTTTTCGCTTATTTTTCTCTAATACTAGACTATAACTGAAACAATTATAAAAGATTCATTGACTGCCCAAACTAAAACAACCAAGTGTAAAAATATAGCTGTGTTTGGAATGTGACCCAAGAATCTCCATGTCCTACTTCTTTGTAGAACAAGATGAGGTTGGGGACATTACATGTCCTGGGGTATTCTAAACTGTACCTGTCAGTATGACTAGCTTTTCACTCAGATTTGGGACACAGTCTTTTTTGAGATTTTGTGTGTATTGTACTGTAACCTCTCTTAATTTTTCATTTTAGAAGTACTTTCTTAGCTATTACTTTGACATTTGCTGGTACAATTAAGACTCAATCTTTATAATTTAGAATGAGTGCTATTAGTCTCTTCAGGTTAACAGAATACAATCACATTTTATTGTAGGCTAATGGCACCCCCTAAAGCTGTGCATTGTGATACCTAAATTTAAGTTTAAATGACCAAGGATGTGGGAAGTAAATAACATAGACTTTGCTAAATTTATGACGTTTGATCACAATTCAAGTTGTCCTTCTCAGGACTGGCTCTGTTCCTTTGCCTTCTGATTCGTGCCCACTGTTATGGGCTTCATCGTCGTCTGTCTCCATGGCAGAATAATTTCGGGGAGTCTCTCTTGGAATCTTTCCTACAGGGAAATGTCTGGTTGGCTGTTTTACAGAGCACTGTCTTTGCTTCTTACTCATTAAGTCAGTCTGCCAGGTTTCTAGTTATGAACTGTTGTCATCGTGATGGATTTTCTGACCTTGAGAGGCTGAGGCAGCCAAGGTGATGTCATACTGTATTTTGTGTCTCTGTTTTTTGACTGGATAAATGTTATTTAATTACAGCTGGTTCTTCAACCTTAGGGGGAACTTTGGCAGTATTATCAGTTTTTATATTTGACAGTTTGAAAATACAGAGCCTTTGGCCATAATATTTTAAATTAAAGGCTTGAATTAATATGCTTCTCCAATTAATTCTATACAATAAAATTAGGTTGAAATTTCAAAAACAGATTTAAATTTACTCAACAGAGAGTACTTCATTTAATGTTTTATCAAACAATACTGATAATTATTTAAAGTAGCCATCTTTTCCATAAAATAAAATGTCATAATGTAGCACTAATTTACATAAATATTAGCAAAATTATTATTTAATTTTTTTCAGTGAGAAGAAATCTTGATATATTAGAGAAAAAGAAAGAAAATTTGAATAATTATCAAGAAGTGAAAGTGAACAAGGTCAATATCATTTTGTACAATTGTGGCCAAGAACCCCACTTTGGTGCATAATTACATCAATCGCTTTTTTAAATTCAGATAAATGAATAATTAATATTTCCTTTCTTCTTGGGATGTATCCTTCCT
Organism: Tolypeutes matacus; assembly: GCA_026826555.1. Classification (NCBI taxonomy): domain Eukaryota; kingdom Metazoa; phylum Chordata; class Mammalia; order Cingulata; family Chlamyphoridae; genus Tolypeutes; species Tolypeutes matacus. Next base: position 11,766,625 of record JAKSZT010054334.1, on the reverse strand, counting down.
TATGCAGACATAGAATAGTGAATAACACGTATTTAAAATATTTGCTATGTATTTTGCACATCTATATTGTTCAGTAAATGTTTATTACTGGAAGACTTTATATAATCTAAGCTTCCTCAGTTATTCTTTCTGCTCCCCCCCCACTCCAGTATCCCTAGAACTTTGTCTAGTAACAAGGAGAAGATACTGAGCAAACATTTGTGGAATGAAGCCACTTGCTGAATGGATCTAGCAGTGACAGTCAAAGTTGGTTTTTTATTTGTTTTGTTTGTTTTTTGGTTCTCAAGTATGTCTTATCTGAAAATGTTAATACTATAACTACAATTTTCATTTTTTAGTGGAACACATAGTAGTACACAGCTTTATAACTGGCAGGAACTAAGTTCTAAGCTCTAGTCTTGGTTCTACCTAAAAGAACTATAAGTAAGATGCGAATGTAACTAGCATACTATTTCCCAAACCTGATTGTGTGTTTGCATCATCTAGAAAGCTTTCCACACACTGATTCCAAAGTTGCATTCTTCATGTATTGAGTTCGAATCTTCAGAAGTGTGCCTAGAAGTACTTTTTAAACTTCTCCAGATAATTCCTACATAGCCAGACTGAGGTCTAGCATTTAAAAACCGGTGACCTACAAGACCTCTAAATTTTATCAACTTTAACATTCTATAAAGATGCTATTTATCTTGTGTTTTTAATTTGATAGGCCATTCCCTTCCTACAAGTGAGCAGAGTACACTGGTTTTTTTTCGGATACTTTTTAATGTTTTTGCCTTATTTTAATGGTATATTAATAAAATTATAGAATCTAAGTATCTTAGAGTTAACAGGAAGCCCTAAAGATTATTCATTTTATCCCCTAGCTTTCAACAGAAATCCCCATTTCCATATTCTTTCAGTCTCTCTGGATGTTTGACTTATAATATTTGAAAGAATTTATAATTTTTTACTCTAAAATGTTGAGCCTATTGTTTACATTTTGAGTCATAATCAAAACTTATTGATCTATATGTTGGGCACTGATTGCTGGGTATACCCAAGTGAACAAAATACAGACCTCCATCAGAAGCATAGAGTTAAGTGAATAGACACCTATAAAATAGTGTCATCAGTGAGTGATAAGGCGAAAGCACATGGGTTAGATGAAAATATATAGAAAGGACATTTGAACTAATTTGGAGGGGTAAGAACCCTTTGTAGAGAAAGCACCATCTCTTCTGAGGCTTTAATGATTAATAGTTAAGAGATAGTGTGCAACTTTTGGGGCACTATAGGTAAATGTGGCTGTATTTTCAAGCAACTTCTCATCATGTTCCATGGATTCTAGAACTTAGAGTCTGCCAAGCTTAAATCTGATAAGATTGCTTCAAAGGATGCCATTGATACTTGGTCAGATGCTTCATGGCACTCTTAACTTATAAATTTAACACATTGTTGACCCTTGAAGCCAAACATTAAATGCTTGTTTTTTAGGCAAAAGTGAAGTTTTCTTCTATTAGTCTTACAGTAGTCAAATCTTGTTTTTTTTTTATCCTTGTTTGCCCTTGATACATGGGAGAACTTTGAAATTATCAGGCGCCCTGATGTAGTTTATGCCTGAAGAAATGATACCACTTGGAATGTGACCTAGACTTCACAGCAATTGTCTGAACTCTGAGCCATGTGCATATTCACCAGGAAGCACATTTCAAGCCTGCTTTATGCTGTCAAGGTTTGATCATATGATACTTCTCTAATGTTTACTTTTTATAAAGCTTTGCTTACTGAGGAAAAAACCATGCTTCACCCTTAGAATGTATTCAGTGACAGTATACCGGTGTTGCCGTCATCAAGAATTACTCAGATTTCCTTGTATCATGTCACTATCACTCAATGCAAAATGTTCTGTTGATCATATTCATTATCAGTATCTTCTATTTTTAAACTCAACAATTTTAAATTGAAACTAAATGGAATTGTTCCCACCTTTTAACTTCAATCTGCCCAATATTAGTTAAGAGCTTTCTTTGTTTAATGTTCTGTGACCTAAGCATTCTAACAAATGACAGCATGACTAGTGGGGCATCTTTGGGGTTCAAGCATTTGCACTTTATGGTTCACTAATTTCCAAAACGGTGCCTATGCACTGCTTAGTTATAGAACTATGGCACAAAATAGATGTATTCCACTATTGTCTTTGAAAACTATACTGGTAAATTTTAAAACTGCATAAAACTTTAGAGATGACCTAACTCAAGCCTTTGTGAAGACACTGAGGGCTAGAGGGCTTTAAAGATTTAAGCTAAGCCACACTTGTCAAAATCCAGATAAATTCATTGCCAGTCAAATGTTTCCAAGTCAATCCCCTCTGCTTGGAAACAATGCTGATGAACAAAAAAAGTAAACTCACACCATATGTTTAATTACCTGTTTTATTTATTTACTTATCTTTATATTTTCAAGTATTGGGTGCACACTTAGTGCAGATATTTGTGGATGAACTGAAATGGATAAACATGAAGGAACATAATAAAATTATGACTTCACAGAATACATCACGCGTATTACATGTTATGCAACCCACAGGCCATGCCATCATTTGTAGATACCATTGATGGAAAGAAAGAAGAAAAATCAGGAAAAAATGCCTCAACAGCTGTCAATGTTAAATAATCCCTGAAAGCTGTGGAAGCCTTCATTTGCCTTCAAGAGTTGTGACATATGGTCAGAAATGTCTTGAAGATTTATTGTGTCATCTCTGTTGGATAAGATTCAAAATATACTTTAAGAAAGATTCCATCCCTCATCATCCTTGAAAAGAACCTTTAGAACTCATAGAGCATATAGAAAGCAGACGGAGAATGATGAGGTTCAGATGTCTAACAATGACAGGCTCTAATCAGGATTGTCAACTTATCACAGAAAATTACTGAGGAAAAATGCAAATTTTCTACTGACACTACACTTTTAAACACTGACATCTCTTTGACCTAAAGAAGCCACTGGTATAGATAAGACTTTTGAATTACTTGTCTCCAATGTTAGAGTGAGATTAGAAAGCAGAATTTACCATTATATTTTAAAGATGCAATTATTCTTCTATATTAAGAAATAAGCCTTAAAAATGAAATGGCTAAGAAACTCAAGTTTGCCCTTGGATTCTAGTTTCCATCAACATTATAAGAAAAAATATTTATCTGCTTCTATTTTATAAAGAAATTATAAACTAGGAAATGAAAAAACAAAACACTGAGTACATATAAAATGAAAGAGCACAAAAAAAACCTTGAGTAAAACACTACAATAAAGATGGCACCTAACTTAATAAACCCTCCTGGGTGCGAGCAGAAAATAATCAAGCCTTACTTTGTATACAAGAAGAAAGGAACCAAAGGAAAAAATCCCACAAAGCAACTATATTGGTCCTGGCAGTGTCTGGATTTCACCTATGTCCTGTCCTGTCCTTTTTCCTGCCCTCTGCCCTGCTTCTGCTCTACTTTCCTGCTATTTGCCTCCTAAGGTTTCAAAACACTGCTAAAGACATTTCCAAAGCCTTCCCAACATATGACAATTTGTGTATGAATCATTTTATGTGAGAATTAGGGCAGTCTTTTTTGTTTGAAGTAGAATAAATTGTGCTCCAATTTCAGGTGCTTATGAAAAAAAGTACATTGCATTTCAACCTGAATGTTATGTTGCATAAGTCATTCTAGCTGTCATACTCTAGGGCAACTTTCAGATTAGAAATTAAATTATTTGCAGTAATCTGTAATTATTTTAGGCAAATCTCTGTCTCCTACTTGGAATGGGAATGCTTTATTAGGTCCACGTATCAGTCTACTGCATGTGTGCTTCCTTAAAGGGGAAAATGGAATAGCATTTAAAGATCTGTACTGAAGGGAAATTTGGCAAAATGTTTCCACAACTCATCTGGTAGAACAGAAAACCAGGTGTACATAGATAAAATTTTGTCATAGCTGGGCATTGGAACTTTTGGTTGATTTGGATAAAGTTTGGGTGTAACAGACTGTCTCTAGTGTTATGCAGTTAACAGACCTGCTTACTGTTAAGGGTTCTTGTGTAGCTGAGTCCCAGTCACACTGGGGAGTTTTGACAGTTAAGTTTGATCAGAGTTTATTGTAGACATCTCATTAGTAATTTTTGGCATGCCATTCTGTACCACTGTTGAGCTTTGTAAATTGAAATAGTAGCCATGTTAGGACCTGAATGTCACCTCTAATTAGCCTGAACCACACTCTGGAACGCCTTTTGAAATCATGTTGCCTTGTAAGTTAACTGCTGCTTTTTTTTTTTTTTGTCTTTTTCACTAACAAACTGAGATGCCATCATCCAAAGGATGGTCTTCTATCCATCCTCAAACATACCAGAGCCTTTTTTTTTTTTCTGACTTAAGACCTTTGCCTTGGCCTGTCTTTTCTCTCCCCTACTCTTTTCCGTATAAATCCTTAACTCTCCCTCTGCTTAAGTGTCACATCCTTAGAAAGACCATCCTGATCACCTTAGATAAAGTGGTTCCCTAGATATTGTCTGCCTCGGTGGTTTGTTTCTATCACAGATGTGACATGATTTATAATTAATTCTAGGGTTTTTTTGATAACCTCAGCAGGTAGGTGAGAGAACAGAGACTGTGTCTAATCTGTTGTATTTCTGGCATCTAACAACATGCGTGGAACTCAGTAGGGACTTAGTCCATATTTCTTGAATTTCAGTGAATGAGCCTGGTTGTTCTTATCTATATGGGTTATGCTATAAACGAGTTAAATTCCGATATGTATATTACATACATAGCAGTTTGTTTCCATTACTTCTACTGAATGAGTGTGATTGTTTATTTAACACAGATTTATTAACTAGCTGTGTGCTAAAGTGAATTTTTAAAGTGTTAGGCACTTTATGTTCCCCAAAGTGAACATAATCTAGTGGAGATTAGATGGGCATGTATATAGAGTAGTGAATGAAAGAATAGGAAGGACAAATTAGTGGTTGCTTGAGGTGGGTCAAACTCTAGGCTTTTTGGGAAATACTGGGCTTATGGTTGTGATCACCACTTTATATATGTTACTCAAGTAATACAATGGATTTGGCAAGAGTAATCATTATTTAAAAATTGTCTTTTAACATTAATGTGCATTTTGGGCTTGTGGGGCTACCTTTATCAAGCTATTATTTATTCCTCCCTTTCCTAAAGTTGTGGGAGGGACCCCAGGTGTTGTTGTGATTGGTTACCCCACCCTTTAGTTCCCAGGGGGCCAGTGGGGAGGCCTCTTGAGGGTATTCAGGGCTTCCCCTTGACCCCTAATGTATCTCCTTACAATCTCATTCCAGATGGGATCTCGTGGAGGGATCTCCTGGGGTCTTTCTGGCTTTATTCTTGGTGTCAGTCTTTCCCTCAAGGGGTTTGCAAGTGGGCTTCCACCACCACATGTTTCCGGGCCATGTTTTTCTGCCAGGTCTTAGACGCGTCTTCCCTTTTCCTAAACAACCTTTCTCAGTGTCTTTTGCAAAACAAAAGTTTTTAAACTTCATCAATTGAGACCCAATTTATCAACTTCTTTCCTTTATGAATCATGCTTTTGATTAAACCTAGCAGAGATTGTCTCCTATGTGTGCTGAAAGTTTTATAGTTTTACACTTTACGTGTAGATATATGAACCATTTTTAGTTGACTTCGGCATAAGGGTTAAGGTTTACATCAAGGTTCTTTTTTTTTTTTTTTTTTTTGCATGTGGATGTTCAACTGTTGTGACACCTTTAGTTGAAAAATGATTCTTTCTGATTTGAATTGAATTGCTTTTGCATATTTGTCAATGCAGTTGACAAATTGGATAGGTTTATTTTTGGTCACTTTGGATAGGTTTATTTTTGAGTTCTGTATTCTATTCCATTAGTCAATGTATTTATCCTCCCACCAATTTCACAGTCTTGATTACTGTAGCTTTATAAGTCTTAAAATTGTATAACGCCATTCCCCCAACTGTGTTCTTCTGTTTTCAAAGAGTTTTTTTTAAAAAGCAGTTCTAGCCCCTTTGTGTTTCTGTATAAAGTTTAGAACCAGGTATCTACATCTTTGACAAAAAGAAGTGCTTCAGAAATTTAGAATAGACTTCGGTTAAGTCTGTAGAACATTTGGGAAGATCTGATATCTTTACAATGTTATATCTTCTAATCAATGAACATTATGTTATCTTTGCCTTTATTCAGTTTTCTTTGATTCTTTCCATATGCTTTGTAGTTTGCAATATACATTTGTTATATCTAAGTATTTCATTTTTTGGAGTTTGCAAATGGAATAAAAAAAAAAATAGATTTCTAATTGTACTTTGCCAGTATGTAGAAATGCAATTAATTTTTGCATTGACTTTGTTTCTTTTGACTTTGCTAAACACATTTGTTAGTTCTAGGAGACTTTTTGTGGATTTCTCAAGATTTTCTGTGTAGCTAATTATACCATAGTAAATAGGAACAAACATTTCTTCCTTTTCAATCTGTATGCCTTGTATTTCTTTCTTGTGACTTATTGTTCTGGCTAGCATATCCTAGGACAATGTTGAGTCTCTCTCCATTAAATAAGGGTTTTGTAGATATCATTCATTAGGTTAAGGAAGTTCCATTCTATTTCAACTTTCCTGAGAGAACATTTTTTAATCAGTGAATTTTGAATTTTGCCAAATGATTTTTCTATACCAATTGATATGATCTTGAGGGCCTTCTCTTTAAAACTGTTAATATGGAGGATTATATAGGTTGATTTTCAAATATTGGTCCAGACTTGCAAGCCAAGTTAAACCCAAATCAGGGTAAATCTTACTTTGTCATGGTGTTTTTATTCTTTTTATATACCGCATGATTAAATTTGCAAACATTTTGTTGAGGTTTTTGTTTTGTTTTGTTTTTTGCATCTGTGCTCATGAGAAATACTAAACTCAAGGTTTTTTGCTTGTTTTGATTTTTCTTTTCTTTCTTTTAACTTTTATTTTTTTGGTGTTGTCTTTGTCGGGTTTTGATATCAACCAGACAAAGGTCTCATAAAATCTGTTAGAAAGTATTCCCTTTCCCTCCTTTTTGTTTTCTGAAAGCGATTGCATAGAAATGATGTTATTTCTTCTTTAAATGTTTGTTAGAATTTGTTGGTGAAACAATTTTTCAATTTTTAAAAAATGTTAATTTCTTAAATAGTTATAGGACCATAAATTTTATTTATTACACCTCCAGTCAGTATTTGCAGTTTGTAGATTTTGAGGTATTAGTTCATTTCATATAAGTTGCTGGATTTATGTGCATAAAGCTGTTCATTATATTGCATTATCCTTCTAATGTCTTTAGGCTCTTTAGTGATGTTTCCTTTCATTTTTAATATTGGGATATTTCTCTTGTTGGGTTGAGTAACCTGCAAATGTCAAACAGATTCAGTTGACTGATTGTACTTTTCAGTTCTTCTCTGTCTTTACTGACTTTCTGTCTACCAGTTCTATCTATTCCCGAGAGAGAACCGTTGAAGAATCCAACTATGTTTATAGATTTCTCTATTTCTCTTTTCAGTATTGTCAGTTTTAGTTTCATGAATTTAGCACTATTTTTTGGTACATACACAGTCAGGTGAATTGACCCTTTATAATTATGTAATGATATCTCTTTAGTGTCTTTTTCTGTGCAATTGAGACTTTCCTTGTTATTCATGTGCTGAGTAATATTGAATTTTATCCTGGGCATTTTGCTTATGACATGAGACTTCGGGTGTTCCATAGGTTTAATCGTATAGAAACTGTTCATATTTTTGTTTGTAGTAGTTAGTTAACCAGGTTAAGTTCAAGCCACATGTTCTAGCCCTCCCTCTGCGGGTTGTAGCTCCATTGTCAGTTCAGTTTTAAAGTCTTTATAGTGCCTTTTGTATCTGCCCCATGTGTGCACCACCCAGTAGCCAATCTGGGACCCCTGTGTGGTGATCTGTTGGTTAATCCAGCTCTCAAACTTTTGGTATGCTGAGTACGATCAAATCTACACATGTGCAGTTGGCAGGTGTTCATAGAAAACTTTGAGGTCACTTTCCCAAGTTCTTCTCTCTCTGTGATTTTCACAGGAAAATCCAGTTTCAAAAGGTTCCTTGCTAAGTTTCCAAAACCAGAATGTTGCAGCTGTGGTGACCTTTCTAGTTACCTTTGTCTGCGGTGCACTTCTACAACTGGGCCAGCATGTAGGATAAGTGGTAGGAGGGTAGAGAGAGAGAGAGAGAGAGAGGGAAAATGGTGTATGTGGATCCCACCTTTTTGGAACCCCAGCTCTATGGTATGGAATGGGAGGTTCTTCTCCTTCAGTTTTTGGCTCCTGCAAAATCCCGTTGCTGCTGGCTTTGGCTGTCATGGTGATTGCTGGTAGCCTGGAATGTAGGAGAATGGAGGCTGGAGGAAAAATGGAATATTTCTGCAATCTTTCTGCCCACTTGATGTTGCCTTTCCAAATCCTTGAGCCAGAACTAGATACTTCTCCAGAAGTTCTGTCTAGCTGCACCTAGTGCCCAGTTCAGAATATTGAGTTCAGGCCAACATATACTGGAGGGAAAAAAATGGTAAACTCAAACTCACTGTTGGTTTGAGGGTAATTTTAAATTTAAATCCATTTGCCACTGTTTTCTTTTTAGAATCCTCAAATAGTTGCTCCTTGCATTCTTTCTAGGTTTTATTGCTGCATTAGGTAAGAGAGACAAGATGTAATGTGTTTACCCCATCTAACCTGGAATTGGATCTTATCACTCTAATTTTAAAACACTCTTCCATCACAATACTACTGTACAGTCAGTGTGATTTTCATTAACACATAGCAAACAGTATGTTAATTGAAATATATCATAATGCACAAGCATGAACATCTTAATAACTAATGTACCCTTGAAGAATTGATGATAAGCAATTGTTTTAATTTCTAATAGACTACTACAAATTATTAATATTGAATTATTTAAGTAATTTTACTTTTAAACTGGAGAGTAAACTAAAAGTTTTCTGCTGAATGAAATGGTATATACAGTACCTTAATAGTGTTTTTATTTCAGTACTCTACCCTAGAATCAATATGATTCAATGGGAAATAAGAGAATCTTTGTCTTTAAAATCCTATAAAATGTGATGAACACTATTTGGATGCACGGTCAGATGTGTTGCTTTAAAACCAGATATGCAAAGAGAGGCAACAATCTATATGGCTTTTGCAAGGGATAAGTAACCTGTTGAACTATTTCTTTCACCATGTTCAACAGAGTACTTAAGGAGAATGAGATTAATTCATTTTTAATGCTAGGAAAATATAGTCATTAAAAAGCAGATAATATAAAATGCCAAAAATGCTTTTAACATTACAAGAAGTGCAGTTCTTTCTTGAATAGCTTGCTACTTTTGGAGATCTAGATATGCTGAGGTATTAAATATTAAAATAGAGGTTACTTTTTAAAATGCATTGTTTTTTTTTTATCAGAAAAAAAACAGTTTGAACAAGCATTTCTGTTGTATAATTCATAATGTTGCTAATAAGATAGTCAAGGAGAATTCTTATTATGCTTTTGAGAATGACTAAGATTTTTTATGATAAAGTATTTTCCTGGTTCATGTCCTCTTACATATATATGAGTACTGTTAAACTATATGGGATAGATGCCTGACAGATTTGGTCATATTAATATGATTTCTCCCAATTTTATGGAAAAATCTAACCAAACAGGGATATCGAAGGGAATTTTACCACCCTGAGTATTATAATAGATCAACAATGCATTCTAAACCATTGATGTAATGTGAAAATAAAAGTTGAAAAGCATATCCACCTGAACACTTTTGCTCTATGATTTCCTGGAATAGAAGTGGGTGGGGTGGGTAAGGAACCAAACCATATAGGCATTCATCTTGAAATCAGTGTTTCTCTGTTTGTTTTCTCTCCATGCTCAATCATCTATTGGCACATAGGTGGCCTTGTAAGGTATGAAAAAGCAGTGGACAGTTGACCAAGCCTACCATCTTTCCAAACAACAATCCAACTACAGTGTTCTGTGTGTGCCATCATTTCAGAAAGAAATAAAATTCATATAAAAATCATCCAAAAACTATTACTACATCATATTTGATTTATCTTAATGAACAAAAAGTTCTTAAAACACAGTTGTTGAATACAATATGTACTTTTCTAAATTCTATAAGCCTCTATCACTAAATATCTATAAGCATGTGAAAAGTAGAAATAATTTTTTCAGGGAATGTTGATAAGTGCCTTTTCTTCACCAAACTGTTCCCTTAAACTAGTTATCTGATATTAAGCAATGTCTTTATTTTGAAGGTATAAGAAATCTTTGCTGATTGGTCACTTATATTAATAAAATATTGGTGTGCATAAACATAGAAGATTAAAAATGCAGTACATCTAAATATAAACATGTGCTTATGAAACATGACTAGTTTTCTGTACTCCATCACATTAATCTACAGAAAAATTTGGAATCTGAAGATCTTTACCTTATCATAATGTTGTAATCTATCTGGGCTTCTAAAGCATCTAAAATCAATGTGCATTATTATATGGTAGCTATAACAACCACATCTAGATATTCTGAGGAAACTTTTCATGAATAATATCTTACTTTTTCTCTGACTAGCTATAAACATTGTACAGCAGAGTGTGACCCATTCCCAAATGGCTTCATATGTAACATAATTTATATTAAAATATATTTCTCATTTATGAAAATCAAAAGCCATTTTTTAGTGTTTTCCCAATTTTAAATTTAATTTTCTTAGAGGAAAAAAAAAACAGAAATTTTTATAAACTCAGAGAACTAAAGGCTGTTTTGTTTAATTCAAAATACATAATTACCTTAATTCTTAAAGTATTAAGTATGATTTCCATGAACAGGAAAAGAAAAGAATCCTCTTTGCTTTATGAGTATTAATTTTGCATTCAATTGCTAGGGCTTTTGCTCTATAATTTTTATTTTGCAACTTCCCTCTGGTTTTGGCTGATAATGACATATTTTTATGATGTTTAAACAAGTTTTCATGCTTCCAAAAAAAACCTAAAGAGAATGCCTGGGTTAGTAAGTTCCCGGAGCATATTAGAGAACTGTCAAAACCCAGTTAACTCAACTATCATAAGCAAACAGTTTATAAGGAAATTGTTTATTTACTTAAAAAAAAGTAGGGTGTAATCAGAGAAGCATTTGGAACTGTACATATAATTTATAGGATTGAGAGTTGGTACCCTTTTAAGGGCAATTCTCATATATTGAGCTAGGAAAAGAAATTCAGGTAAAATCTGATTTTTTAAATATAAATTTTTATCTCAAAAGATGAAGAAGTTTTGAGAGTTCCTTTAATTTCTTCATCTTTAAGTATTTGCTTCTTATGCACAGAGTACAGCCTTAACAACAAGCTTTCTTTTTAATATAAGAAAGAAATGTAGGAAGCCTTTTAATCTTAACATGCTACTGTATATGAGCCACTTGTTTAGAATTATGACTATGTAAACTATTTAATTGTCTTTGGATAGTCTTTTGGGGAATATATGCATTTTTTTCTTATTACAGCTTACAAAATTTAGGCTTTTAGAATAACTATAGCTCAGTTATTTAAATTTATTTACTATAGTCATTTTTAGTATATTTATTTCATACCAGCCATTGGGAAGGATTAAACCTGGCCAAGAAATGATTTCACTCCTTAGAAAATTTAGTCTAGAAATCACAGAGCCAAACTTTAGAAATGTTTGATGCTCACACCTAGTGTTTTAAACAATGATTTCTGGCAAGGGTCTAGTCTCTAGTGACAAAGTCAATAAGACATTACCAGGCCCTCCAGGCATTTATTTTTTGGTTCTTCTCTCTAGGCTTAATAAAATATGCTAAAGAAATACTTTCTTAATGAGTGACTACCTGAAATCCCCATTTACAAATCAGGCTGAGAAAGATTAGGGTATATCGTTCTGTTAGGGTTGCATTGCCATGGATAAAGTTTATCAAACAAATCCAAAGGCAATCATAATGTAATAAGTTGTGGAGATGAGGTGCAGTTATTCAAAATCACCTCTTTCTTCAGAGTGTTTATCTGGTTCTTCTGGATCCACAGGACATGGAGGAGAAGTTCAGACTGGGGTCACCTAGAGAGGAATTGTGTTATTTCTGTATAAAATGGCCAGTCAGAACATGGATGCTTCCATGTAGTATATCTTAAGTATGGTGGGGAACCTTTCAAAACTTATCAAAACTACACACTCCAACCTGCACGACTGGTAATTTAAGAACAGATAATATTGTCAGAAATAATCTTGGAAATATCTCTAAAGACTACTTAATCTTAGATACGTTGGGTCTTTTAAGAGAAAGGAGGATATAAAAGTTCAGTAGTTGGCTAGAAAGATGTAATGAGAAAGGGAGAATTTTCCTTGCAGGATTATAGCTTAACATCTGTGGAGTGAGAAAATTATACAAAATTGTAGCTGGCTATAATTGAACTAGGTGACATCTAGGTTTTGAAAGATAACCCTTGTAACCAGAGTAAGCTACATGTCTTTTAAAAGGAGCACACATGCTTGGAAGAGAGGTAGATGTTTTGGTTTGCTAAAGGCTGCCAAGGCAATATACCAGAAATGGGTTGGCTGTTACAATGGGGATTTAACATATATGCTTACAGTTATAAGGCTGTCAAAGTGTCCAAATCAGGGCATCATCAAGAGATGCTTTTTTCCCCAGCTGTAGCTGTGGGTGATTAGGCACATGGTCGTGTCTGCTTGTCTCTCCCTTCTCCTTTCGGTTTCACTGCTTTCAGCTCCTGTCCTCATGGGCCTTTTCTCTTAGCTTCTGGGGGTTTCTCTCTGTTTTGGTGGCACAGCTGATTCCAGTTTATAGACTCCAATAAGAGGGTTAAGACTCACCCTAGGCTATGCCTTAGGTTTTAGTTTGTCAAAGGGCTGCTGATGCAAATTTCCAGAAGTGTGTTGGCTGTTATAAAGGGTATTTATTTGTCATAAAATTTTACAGTTCCAAGGCTATGTAAAGTCCAACTCAAGGCACCATAAGAGATGCTTTCTCACCCATGTCAGCTGCTATGTGTTGAAGCAAGATGGCTGGCCATCTTTGCCTGGTCTCTGACCTGCTCCCCCCACCAGGCTGTACTGTGTCTCAGCTGAGGGCAACCAGGCATAGGATTTGTCTCTTACTGGGCCACTTCTCTAAGTCTGGGCTGCTCTGCTTTCGTCACAATTTCAGCTGTAAGCTATCAGGCAAATGGCTCATCTCTCACCTCAGCTGCTTGAGCCTTTTCATTCTGTCACAAGACATGATGGAAAATGAAGGAACTCACTTTTTCCAGTTTGTCTCCATTTTTTACTAGACCCAGCAAGAGGGCGGAGACTCAACCTGAGTCATTCCTCACTGAGGTAGTCCAATTGAAAAAATAAGTTCTCAAACCCATAGGAGTGGACAAGCCCACAAACATAATCTTTCTCTTTTTAGGATTCATAATATAATTTCAAACTACCACAACATATTAGAGTAATCTACTCAAATAACTCTCAACTGTATCTAGTCTAATAAAAGGTTCATACCTACAGGAATGGACCATTTTAAGAACATAATTTTTGGGGGTCCACAAAAAAACTCAAACTGAGTAGTAGTATATGTCAAGATTCTGTCATATTTGGGACTGATCATTTAACCTTTATACTTTCAGATCTTCTCATGCTTGTCTCATGCATATACACATGTGCTTACACATACATGCACATACATGCTCGCGAGTGCATACACACATAATCTGTCATAAATTCAGCAAATGTGAGTATGGAGGCCTTGTGGATAGTTCCAAGAAAGGGATCCAAGAATAAGGATCTGTAGCAGTTTGGTATTGTTAATGAATTCCAAAAAAGTAGATATTGGATTGTGTTTGCAAACTAGACTGTTCCTCTGGACATATTAGATTATATTAGATTCAGAGGTTTTACTTTTACTTTATTAAGTCAAGATTAGGGCTTTTATTTGACTCAGTTTGAGTCCCCACTTCCTTGGTGGGGATAAAACAGACTCTCACATGGAAGTAGACACACAGAAGCAGATATGCAGGAAGAGAGAGTGCTTCATAGACACAGCCCTAGGAAGAGAGATGAGCCTGATAGTCCACAGCTGACCTTGTGAAGAGAGCAGAGCAGATGAGTCGAGAAAGAGATGAGCCCTGGAAGAGAGATGAGCCTTATGCCAGCCTACAGCAGAGATCAGAAGAAAGGACCATGGAGCATTGAGAGGAAAGAAAGAAAGCTGAACCCTCACAGACATCACCCACCATCTTGCATCAACATGTGGCCATTGACTTTGGGTGAAAAAGTACCTCTTATGGTACCTTGAGTTGGACTCTTTAGGGCCTTGTGACTGTTAGCTTCTACCCCAAATAAATACCCTTTATAAATGTAAACAGAGTTTTGGTACTTTGCATCTGCACCCCTTTTGGCTGACTAATACTGGGTCCAAAAATCATCTATTCAAACTTGAATCGTGAATCCAATCTAACATTATAGCTTGGAAAAGTATAAAGTTCTGAGCTTGGAAACAAACAAACAAAACACACACACATAAAACCAGGACTAAATATTGCATCAAACATGATAAGCATATATAAATATTTACAGGGAAATCATAAAAGCAGGATTGTAAATGGCTACTGAAAAGCCAAGTAGGAACTGGGAAGTTGAAAGGCTATAAGAGCTCTCAGATGCTGTGCTAGTTTGCTGAGAAGCGTGCTAGCTGCTTTTCTTGAAAGTGCCCCTTATTCTTTAAGGTTACTTTTCATAGCATCAAAGACTTATCATGTATTGGTATCTACCAGCTCATAATTGGGGGAGGTGATTATTGAGGACAGTACTCCAAAAGCCTCTGTATGTTTGCTACTGTGATCCCATCATCCTCATAAGCCTGGGGTTAGTGCTTTGGCCACGGGAATTACTATCACAATAGTAGTTTCTGACATTATAGCTGTTGTCTTTGGATGATACTTGTTTTCCTGGCTGTCCTTCTTACTGTTGTTGGTGCTATGTACTTGTATGCCACATAGACATCCAGAAATTCTATAGAGCACAAGAAATCCAAGAACATTCATCTTATCCAGTATCAAATTCCATCTCTAGGACTTAAAGTGTCAACAGCCAATACCTGATTATAATTTTATATTAAATCTATATATCTTTATGCCTCTAACTTTGTTTTAAGCACCTTTCTCAAACTTGAAATAAAATTCTAACATACTGCAAGAAAATTCCCTTGGGAGGATAAGTTTCTAACAGAGCTGTTCAAATGGGATGAAAAGTCTAGTAACCCAGCATGTTACCTGTCATGGGAGTTTAAGCCATTTCTTACTGAGATGTTGGGGGAGATGATTTGTGCCAAAAAGTAGAGGATTTCATTCAGCAAACATTTATTGATCATCTGCTTTGTACTCTGAGCTAGATTACCTCTAGGATACCTTTCAATCAGCAGTTCTGTGATTTGGGGATCATTATAAGAGAGGGTTCAGGTGGAAGACTGAAAATTGTGTGAGCAATTATCATACAGCACAGTGTTTTGGACTAAAGCAATGATTTATTTCCCATGGAGAGAGAAAGAGAGACAGCATGGGCCAAGCTTCTCTGATTTAATTTATTCTAGAAACAGAAATAAATGAGACATGCATATAAAGGGGATAATCTGTGAAGTCATTACTGGGAAATGAAATTTACAACAAAGTCAAGATAAGAGTTGCATTTTAGAAACATTGATAAGTGAATGTCAAATCATACATTTCTTATGAGACAATTTGGTTACTTTGGCAACATAGACATTATTCCTCATTTCTGATAAGCAGTGCTCCTTTCATTCCCACCTGTGGCTTTTGTCACCATGTCTCCAAGGGACATTAATGCTTAGATGAAAACTAATTAACATTTTAAACTGTTATATATACACATTGATTTGAGGGGAGTATATCTAATATTCCTCCCAGTATAATGTGGAAAGACATCATGGTGATTCCTTTACTCATGCTTCTTTATAGGGTAGACTTTTGAAATGTTTAATTTAATAGGACAGTTCTTTTTATCTTGTTTTTATTTTGTTCTCAAGTGACCGAAATTATCTGAGCTGGATACCATAAACTGGAGTTTTGCAATACAATTATTTCTTTTCCTGTCAAGATATTTTATACAAGTGAGTATAAAAAAAACAGGGATGGGGACAAAAGCGTGTGCTCTAAGAAAAACAAAAACAAACAGATTTATTGAGATGTAATTCACATACATGCTTTTAAAGTATACAATTCAGTGGATTTTAGTATATTTGAAAAATTGTGCAATGACCACCACTAATTCTGGACATTTTTATCATGCCAAAAAGTTATGCCATACTGTATTAGTCAGCCAAAGGAGTGCTAATGTGAAATACCAGAAATGGGTTGGTCTTTATAAAGGGTATTTATTTGGGGTAGAAATCCACAGTTACCAGGCCATAAAGCGTGAGTTTCTTCTCTCACCAAAGTCCATTGCCACGTGTTGGAGCAACACAGCTGCCAAAGTTTGCCAGGGTTCAGGCTTCTTGGGTTCCTCTCTTCCCGGGGCTGCATTTCTCTCCAGGCTTAGCAACTCTGTTTCCTCTACAAGGTCAGCTGTAGACTATCAGGCGAACGGCTTGCTTCTCTTCTCCTGTGGCCTTCTTTCCAACATCAAAACTCCAACATCAAAACTGCTTCTCAAAAAGCTGCTCCCTCTGTCCTTTGCCTTGCCTTTTATATTCGATTCCCCCACCCACCAAGGGGTGGAGCTCAACACCTTGCTGACATGGCCCAGTCAATGCCCTAATCATAACTTAATCATGCCCAGATTAACAGATCAGTTTACAAGCATGATCCAATTATATTTTTGGAATTCATAATTACATCATATTGCCAAATGGCTACACATACCCTTTAACAATTACTCCCCATTGGCTCCTCTCCCCAGTCCCTGGCAACTACAACCTGCTTTTTGTCTCTATGGATTTGCTTATTCTGGATATTTCATATAAATGGAATCATACACTATGTGGTCTTTTTTGACTGACTTCTTTCACCTAACATAATGTGTTCAAAGTTCATCCATGGTGCAACACATATCAGAATTTCATTCCATTTTATTGCTAATATTCTGTTTATGTGTATACAACAATTTGCTTATCCATTCATCAGGGAATGGACATTTGGGTTGTTTCCAGTCTGGACTATTATAAGTAATGCTGCTATGAACATTGGTATACAAGTTTTGTGTGGACACATGTTTTTGTTTTTCTTGGATATTTACCAAGAAATAGAATTGCTGGATTACATAGTAGTGCTATTTTTAACCTCCTGAGGAACTGCCAGACTCTATTCCAAAGCAGTTACACTACTTTTCTGTCCCACCATCAATGCATTAGGGTTCCAATTTCTTAATTTCTTCATATCCTCTTTCTGATTACAGCCATGCTCCTGGGTATGATGGGGTATCTCATTGTGGTTCTGATTTGCATTTTCCTGATGGCTAATGATGTTGAGCATGTTTCATGTGTTTACTGGCCATTTGTATGTCTTCTTCAGAGAAATGTATAATCAAAACCTTTGCCTATTTTTCTTTATTAATTAGGTGATTTGTCTTTTTATTGTGGAGTCGTAAAAATTCTTTATATTTTCTGCACTCAAGATTATTAGATAAACAACTTGCAAATATTTTCCCCTATTCTGTGGGTTTTTTCATTTTCTTGATGGTATCCTTTGAAGCTTAATTGAAAAAAAAATTGACAAAGTCCTCAATTTATCTTTTTCTTTTGCCACTTGTCATTTTGGTGTCTCATATAAGAAACCATTGCTAATGCAAGATTAATATGCTGCTATGTTTTTTCTAAGAGATTTATTGTTTTAGCCCTTAATTTAAGTCTGGGATCTTACATCTGTAGCCATTGAGATAACTTTTGTTTATGGTGTGAGGTAGAATCCAACTTTATTCTTCTGAATGTGGATATCCAGTTGTCCCAACATCATTTGTCAAAAAGAGTATTTTCCCTATTGGATTGTCTTGATACCCATGTCAAAAATCAGTTGCTTTATTTCTGGACTCTCAATTCTATGACGTTTGTGTATGTCTATCCTTAGACCAGTATCACATTTTCTTAATTATTTTGGTCTTGTGGTAAGATTAGAAATTCTGGAAATGTGGGTCCTACAACTGTGCTCCTCTTTTTCAAAATCATTTTGGCTATTTGGAGTCCTTTACACTTCTATAATTTTAGAACCAGCTTGTCAATTTCTATTTTAAAAAACCATTGAAATTTTGGTAGGAATTACAATGAATCTGTAGATTGATTTGGGGAGTATTACCATCTTAATCATATTAAGTCCTTTAATCCATGGATATGAGATGCCTTTGCATTTATCTAGGTCATCCTTAATTTATCTCAATGATGCTTCATAATTTTCAGTGTGCAAATTTTGCACTTCTTTTATTAAATTTATTACTAACTATTTTGTTCTTTTTGATACTATTTTATGTGGAATTGTTTTCTTAATTTCATTTTCAGATTGTTCATTGTTAGTGTACAGAAATACAATTGTTTTTTGCATGCCAGTTTTGTATCCTGTACCTTGTGGAACTTATTCATTAGTTGTGATTTTTTTATGAATTCCTTAAGATTATATATACACACATACACAAATTTACACACATAACACACACAAGATCATATAATCAGTAAATAGAAATAGCACTATTACTTCCTTTCCAATCTAGATGCCTTTTTATTTCTTTTCCTTGCTTAATTGCCCTTGTGAGAATGTTATTTAAAAATAATAATAATTTCAATTCAGCAAAGGTAACATGTTAACTTACTGGTTGAATTCTCTGAAACTCTGCTACAGTTAATTTGAAAATGTATTCATGGAGTGCCCTAGCTGATAAAAAGCAATCTCTTTTTTTTTCTGGAAATAAATTTAAATTTAGAATTATATCAGTTTCAGTATCCCTAAATCATAAAAATAAATTAATGACCGAGAAATCACTTGCTTGGGAATATAAAACCACGCCATTTTAAACAAAGAAATAAAAACTCTTATGTGACATAAAATTTTTAGAATATGCTGAGATACATATAAAGATTTGCTTCTTATGGGTTTATAAATGTCAGATGACTTGAACTTTACTATAGGAGCTCAAAGCTTTTTGTTATATTAATATGCTGAGATACATCTAAAGGTTTGCTTCTTATGGGTTTATAAATGCTCAGATGACTTGAACTTTACTAAGGGAGCTCAAAGCTTTTTGTTATATTAAGTGTCTATCGCTGCTTACATTTTAAAATACAAGTACACCCAACACCTTTTCTTCAGAAAATCCCAAATGTGACCAAGAGCTCAAGGAACTTGTCTCAGTTGTATCCATGACTGACAGGCACTCATTCTGATAGCCAGTAGGAGATTTCCAGACTTTGATAACTTTATATTCAAGGAGAGGTGTTTTGCATATTGTATAACAATATTAACAATTTATTAAATATTTCTGTATTGTGCAATCTTCATTTTCCATTTGAACAGGGGCTTTGAATCATGCGTTTAGTTTTGTTTCTGATTATCATATCTGGGAATCTTGCCTTTCACTGGCTTTATTGTTTTTAAGAAGCTCCACATACAACTTTAGGTTCTCAATTAAATTAGTATATTATTTTTAAATAATATAGCCCCATTTAGGTATCTGATATGATCAAACAATTGTGAAATATATTAGTCAATAACAATGCCACAGAAATGCTTTAGACTAGAGAAATACTGTTTTTGTATTGTGAAAGGAAATATACCATAACTTATTGTATAGAAATTAGAATAGTCCATATGACTTTTGCTCATATCTGAGAATTGCCATTCATTCGTCCATCATTCACTGAACTTGGTAATTATTCTAATAATATTTAGGATACTTTTAACAATAAACTAATAACTTATGTGTAGGCTCTGTGCTAAGTAAGAACTTATAGTACTACAAATATTTCTAATTTACAACAATTATATATTGAAATTTAGATCCTATTAGCATATATACATTTAGCATGATTCAGGAATTTTTATAATCCCTATGTTAATGGCTCTTTTTTATATAGTTTTATTTTTGACTTAATTATTTGGCAGTATGAATCCAGGTTGTGGTAGAAACAGTGCATCTAAATGGTGGATGATATTAGCCCATAGAGGAGTTTTTTAATAATCAGTGTGACTAAAATCAAATTAGAAAAAAATTTTTTCCAACAGAAGCAAGGCTCAATCTCTTATTTGTAAATGAGTTACACTGTGTACCCTCTTTTTGAATATCAGGATCTGTGTAGAAAAACAGAATAATCACCAAATTGGAGCATTGCATTCTTTGCCATTGGTTTGGAATTATTTAATTTTTATTTGTTTAGATTTTTATATCAGAGTGGCCTTAACTCAGTCCTGGGAAAAGATCTGCTTTCACAAAAAGAGTATTAAAAGTTTGTAAAATTTTCCAGAAATTTGGTGCTTGTGGATCAGGATTTATTGCTTTCTTTGGTGTCTTCCTTGACAGCATACTTGCTGATTAATACCTGAACACTTGGTATAGAGACCTAATTCTTTCTTGCCTTATCATCATTCTTTTCATAACAGATGTTGTTGTTCCATATGAGATTTTTCTCACTTTAGGATGTCTAGCTGCTTTTATTTCTCCATGAATCTATAGCTGAATAGTTGTCAATGGGTATTTTAGATAAAGACAATGTACCTGATGAAATGTGCCTTATTGGTATTTGTTTGTAGCCTGACTTATAGAAATATGATTGACAAAATGTTGTATCATCTGAAAGGGTTTTGTCTGTAAATATGAGCAGTAGTTTGTCCATCTTTTTGGCACAATAAAAATTCCTGCTGAAGATCCATGCCTTTGATAACTTGAAATATTGTTTAACTTCATGCATTCTATTTAGTTGGAAGTATGTATGTAATAAATTAAATGATAATTTAATTTCTTTTGCCCCAAGAAAATGTCTTCAGTCCAGACCTTAACTTCCATGGGTCTGCTTTTGAAGTCATTTTTCCTTCAATCTGTCCTTTTTCTGTCCCTTTCTAACCCTTTTAGTCCAGGCTGGAAGTGGTTCTGTTCATACAGATCTCACACACAAAACTTGTTGGTTTTGCATGTAGCACACAGGGCTCCCAGCCATCAGACAATAGGACTTTATACAAATCCCTTCTGGATAACTGCATTTCAAATCTTGACTTGTACTGAAAGGGCTACCTGCTTCCATGTTCGGTTAAATATTCACATTGGTCACTATTCTCTGTGGACTCACTTTCTGGAAGCTCAGAATTTTCCAAACCATCAATTCATAGTTTCTTTATGCCCTGGAGTTCAGTTCTCAGTTTATCCCTTTCCTCTCACATACTATAAGCTGCATGGAGAAGCCAGGCTGCATTTTCCACATTTAGTTTGGAAATCTCTTCAGCTAAATATCCAAGCTCATCAATTTCAAATTCTTCCATCTGACACCAGGACTCAATTTTGCTAAGTTCTCTGCCACTTTATAGCAAGGGTTGCCCTTCTGCCAGTTTTCAATGACACAGTCATCATTTATGTCTAAGGTCTCACCAGAAGTACACTTAGCATCCATATTTCTATCAACAGTCTATTCAAAGCAATCTGGGCCTTTTCTATCTAGCACCTCACAATTCTTCCAGCATACCCAATTAATAAATCATTTCTGCATTTTGAGTGTTTGCAAAAGCAGCACCCCGCTCCCGGTATGAAAATCTGTCTCAGTTTGCTAGGCTGCTGAAATGAAATATTCCGGAAATAGATTGGCTTTTACACTTGGGATTTATTTGCTCACAAGCTTACAGTTCTGAGGTCATGAAAATGTCCAAATCAAGACATCATCAGGTGATGCTTTCTCCCCAAAGACTGGCCGCCAGCTATCCTGGACTCATATGTCATATGGCAAGGCACATGATGGCGTCTGCTGGTCTCTCCCTCCTCTTCCAGGTTTCGTTGCTTCAGCTTCTGGTTTTCTCTCTCAGCTTCTGAGCATTTCTCTCTTTGTATCTCTCTATGTTCATCCTGTTTATAAAGGGCTCCAGTAAGAGGATTAAGACCCACCTGGGCCTTGCCTTATTGAATTTATTTGAAAGTCCCTTAACTGAAATAACCTAATCAAAAGTTTCCACCTACAATAGGTCCACACCCACAGGAATGGGTTAAGTTTAAGAACATAATCTTCTGGGTCCATCCAGCTTCAAACTTTCACAGGTTTGTAGATAATTATAGTATTAGAACTTGAAATTTTTTGATGTTGGCTGTTGGTAATGTTAGTGGTGATGATTACTATGATGTAAATATTATAGAAATTCACTATGATTTTGTAGCACTCTTTAGTACTGAATAAAGATCCATGGTGGATTACTCTTTAAAAAAAATCTAATGAATTGGTAGAGTTATTCTTAAATAAATGAATACATACATACATACAAACAATAAATAAATAACCAAACTTATAGCTTAGCAAAAGATGAGACATAATTTAAAAGCAATAATGATATATAATGGTAATGATATATATTCCCAGTGTGATGTGGTAACACACAGAAGGAGTCCTTGGCCCACTTGGTGGTAGAAGGTTTCCTGGAGGAGTTGGTATTTAGACTAAGCCTTTAAAGATGAGTACAAGTAATCGTATGAAGGACTTATGGGAAGACAGAGTGAAGGGACAGAAGAGCACTCTAGTAGAGAGGAGGGCCAGCATGTACAAAAGCACGGGGGGGGGGGGGGAAGGAAAGCTTAAGTCTGAGACAGAGAGTGGCAGAATAAAATTTTGTCCTAGGCCAAAGTGTAACTGGGCCTGATTTACATTTCATTTGGCTCGTTTTGACAGCTCATGTGGAGAAGCTGGTATTGGGGAGGATGAGGCATGAGGTGGGATGACCAGCCAGGAGTTCATTTCAAGTGTCCAGGTCAGGAGCAGATTTCAGGTCCTGAAGAAGAGGGAAAATACTACATGACAGTTTTGGGGGCTGACCCTGGTTTATGCTTATTATCCCATTCTTATCAGTAGAATCCCCACCCTCTAACCCACACTCTGAAATTTGTCCAGATTTGGTTCATAATATATCTGGTCACCTGAGATATATTCAAAGTATGTTTAGGAGGTAAATATTTAGTCAAGTTTGGTGGCAATATAGGGAGAGCAAGCAAAGTGACTCCGAGATTCCTGCTTATGTAACTAGGTAGATGGACATGCCATTATTGTAAATAGAGTTCACAAGAAGAAGAGCCAATCTTTGGCTTTTGGGCATGGGTGAAGGTGGGAGATGGTGAATTTATTCTTATAACCTGCAGGATTGAGATTAATGGAGTTCCTTCATGTATAATTGTCTAGGTAGTGATGGGATATGTGAGTCTGAGGCCAAGTGAAGAGATGTGGTATGGAATTCAGATTTAGGCATGATCATTACATTATCCTTCTGGGATAAACTTGAGATTTAGAAGAGAAAATGCCTCAAATTGGAAGCCTGGGAAACACCTACACTAAGGTGAGCAGAAGAAGGACAGGCATAAATGACAGGGGGCACAATAGTCTGGGCAAGGATATTTTGGTATGAAAGTGGCCAAGAAAGAAAATTTCGGAAATAGAGAAAGGCTTCTCTGATGTTCAATGTAGCAGGTAAATGCGGTAAGAAAAGGAACTAAAGGTATTTGTTGTATGTGGAAATTAAGTGGTCTTTGGTGACCCAACAAGAATCATTTCAGTTGGGGAGCACTAAACTGAGTAATGAATGTGGCAGTATAAAGCAATGTCACTTCTTAAAGAATTACTCATGAGAAGGAAAAAAGTGTCATGGCCTCCAACCATTAGAGGTTTGCAGAGGCTGAGGATGATTTTTAAGAAAATTGAGTATGTTTATAGGCTTATAATTCCCAAACTCTTTTTATGTAACACTGTTAGTACATGCTGCATGAAGAAATGATTCTCTAACCAATGAAGTTTGACAAACTTTGGGTTAAGCAAAGTAAAACTGGTTATTTTTCTGAGGATCTAAGACCCTGTATTATGCCAATATCCAGTGTGCATCTCCAAAACAGGACATACAATACATAGTGTTTATTAAACATATTGGCTACTGAATGCTCCTTTCAAAGATCTATTAATTCTGTAGTATAGGAGAACAGCCCAAAGTCAAGTGCACCATGGCGTGATTTCTAGCTATGGCACCTAAAAAAATTGTGATCTTGGGCATGTTGCTTAAACTTGTTAAGCTAAGTTCTCTGTTCTGTGAAATGGAGATAATCTACACACTTCCAGACGGCTGATAGTCAGCAGTTTTCACACGTCCAGCCTTACCCATTCATTATAGCCGCTGGCCATTCTAACTGATGTTAAATCCCTTACCTGTCATCCCTGCTTTAACTGCCAGTTCTATGGTAAGGATTAAAGGAGGTGATTATGTAAGACACAGCATAGTGCCTAGCTGTAGTATTTTGTTGTTATTAATTTATTACTACTGTTGTTATCAGCCAAAAGAGCACATTTAAGAAACCCTTCTTTAGTTTCAAAGGGAAAGGTGGTAATGAATGAAGAGGAGAGAAGGAATCATTGCATGCCACAAGTCTCAGCTGCTGGCTGTTCTGGGATTAAATGATGAATAGTTGCTGACTAGGGGACAGTAAGGGCAAGGGATTGAGGGGTTTGAACTAAATATGGAAGGCCAGGGAATAGGGAGGAAACAAAATGCTGAGAAGAACTAAGTTCTTCAGTTAAAGGTTTACAGTGATCATTTATCATCTCTGTCCAAACACTGTTTGCTGCATTTTTTTACTACATCATTTGTCGTTGAACACAAGGCTGTTTTCAAGAGAGGTAGGATAGACATTTAAAAACAAGATACCTTTCTTTGCCCATTTTCTAGAAATGGACAGTGAGATGTGAAATGAATATGTCCCATGAGAAACAGTAGCAGTCATTCAAGGAGCTGATTAAAAACTGGACTTAGGTTTAACTTAATTTTCATTCACTGAAGATTTTAGAGGTAAAATCTGTAATCTGTTTTCTTCACCTTATCATATTGCTAAGACTTTTTCAAAGTAAAGAAATACATACTATTTTTTTTTTCTTAATCCATGATTTGAGATTGGCTCATTATTATTATTATATCTTAACAAAATTTAACTAGTGTTACTCAAAGGTTTTAAAGGCTGTAGATATAGAGACAGTCTACTATATTGGGGGAGGACATAGACTTTGGACTCAGACAGTCTGGCTCAAACACAAGCTCTGTGACCTTGAACAACTTATTTAAACTCTCTGTGCCTCAGCTTCTTCATCTGTAAAATATTGGGGCTAATTTAGTACCTACTCTACAGCATTTAAATAACATTTAATATATAGAAGATTTAATATGCTAAGATTTATAAAACACTTAAAAGAGTACCTGGCACGGAAGCTGTATTATATAAGTAGTATGTGTTAAATAGGATTTATTTATTTTTTATTTCTGATCCAAATACTATTAAGCAATTTCAGACTTAATAACAACAACCCAGAATTGAATTTGTATTCAACATTCTTTTGGCATGTTAATTCAAGGAAGGTTCTTGTAGTTTATGAAATGATGACACTGATGCCATCCTGCTATTTGAACATGACTCTCTGTGGTTGATTCTGTCTGTGCCCCTTTCATGAGTAAAAGATTAAAACAACAAACATCTAGATTTTTCTCATGTCAGATAAAAGTGTAATGTTTTACATTTCACATTGGACCAGATAATAGCCTAGGGCACCCGCATTCGTATTGTGTTCTGATTGCTCATGTGAAAGCTAAAGTAACACCATTTTCTTTATCATTATGTGATGAGACTTGTCACCCCGCTTTATGAACAGCAAATTCTTAGCTCAGGGAGCAACCAGGGGCAGGTCATAAACTACAGGATTATAGAGCAAAGATATTAGGGAAATAGAAGCATCAGCACTTCTTACTGTATTTAACTCAAAGATGAGGAGGTCTGCCAGGGAAGCTAATACTACTTAACTGCATTTGGGCCCAGTGCCAAAAGGAAATTGTATTTCAAAGAGAGAAGGTCTGGCATTCCATATGCTGGACAACCCTGGCCAGTTAACAGGGTGTATGGCCACTTAACATGGAATATAAAAGGCTAAAAATGAAATTTTTATGTTAAAGAACACAATGTTGACATGGTTTAAGGTTGAAGGGCGAGTGATAACATATCAGGTCTTTAAATTATTCAAGTTAACATAGTTTGGAAACAGAGCAGGTATCTTTGACTGTGGAGTAAGTCCCATATGAGTTTAATTTGTGCTCTGATTTCTCTGAACCATTAGAACTAGTAATGATGATCAGGACAAATGGGTGAATCAAAGGTCATTTACAGAAGTCTCCTTAGAGTCCCAGAGTCAGAAAAGTTCCTTAGGGAATTCTAAATGTACTTCAAATTAAAGTCTACCTGAAGAAGTTATACTGGAGGGCAAGAGGAGGCAAACCCATTGTCTTAGATATGTTAGAATATGTTGTGCTCAAAAGCTTTTACCTTTTTAATATTGGTTAAAAAGAGGGGTGACATCTCCTTCTATTTCACTAATACATCTTGAGTCACTGAAAAAAGTTTAGGCCACTTGTTCCACTTGGCCATGTCTTCAGAATGGCTCCAAGATGTGGAAGCTCATCTACTGGCTGTCATGTTTTTCTACATTTGGCAGTTTGTTTCTCCTTGTTCTGCTCTGCTTGAGTTCTCTGAAGCCACAGGCAGGCTGTGCAGTTATTAATCAAATGGTGCCCTGCTCTGAGCTCTGTGTGACTCTCCCAGCCTCTGTTTTTTTCCCCATAGTCAACCCAGGCTGCTTTTGTCTCTGCTTCTGGTGCTCTCAGTGTGCTCTTAAATTAGATAGCATTGCTGCCCTCTTAATCAAGACGGTACTGTATTGATTTCTTGGATATACCTACAAAAACCTGAGGGTGCATTTAAAAATATCTTATTATCCTTTCCATTTGCAGAAACACATGTACCATGTTGTATGTTACCACTTGATCTATTTGTTGCTTTTAATTTCATTGCCAATGAGAGACTGTGCCTCAAAATTGTGATCATAGATCTTCTTAAAAGTCTTCCTTAGGCTGGATAATTTGTCAGCATTTTAGAAACAATACTAGAATTTGGGACAGATGTTCTCAAGTACCTATGCAGAAAGCCCTGTATATTGGTTTTATATTTTGTTCATTCATTTGTTGATTCATTCATCATATATTTATTAATCCTGGAATTACACTAAGAGTATGGCAACAAAAATTAACACAGTGCTGTCTACAGGCCTTAATCTCTTCATACACACACACACACACACAGATACACATACACATTTTGAAGGCAGAGCATTCCACAATTTCCAGTAATGATTACTTTTGAGCAATTTGAGATTAATATCTTAAGTGATTCTCCTGGGTTCCTGACCTATTGGTTTTTAATTTAAGAAAACAGTTTTTTATTTGTTTACAGATTTGCTTACTTTATCAGAGATATTCTTTAAAAGGAGAAGCAAAGGGACAAGGATAAGGCAAAGCCCCTGGACTACACTCCAGTATTCTATCATGGTCCTAGATCTGCTTTGGCTGCCACTGGGGTTTCAACCTTCCATATTCACCTTCCCTTCAAGAGGAAGCACTGCATTCCTGACATCTGAGGATGTCCTGAAGCTGAACTGAGTTATGGAACTTTCCCTCTTTTGGAATGGGCCCTGGGATGGAATGTACTGGTTGGCTTAAGCCAATGAGGATACAAGTAGGAACTGGGGATGGGCTTATTATCTGCATAAGGGAGGAGTAAAAACCTACATAAAAATCTGGATACTGTTAGGAAATGGAAGCAGAGAAGTGGATGCAAGGTAGACAATGTGCAGATTTCTGACACTAACAACAACGGTGGCACTACGATATATCTCTTCTGAAACTCGGTACAAAAATGAACAAATCACTTATGAATCTTTTTCTAGTTCTGTTCATGTTGTATTAGCACCAAAACAAATTGCCTTTCTTGCATTAAAAAGTTAAATGTGACGTAACAGGTTTTACAATGGTAAATTTTAACTGTTTTTAAATTTCAAAGTATATACAGTGATCAATGTCTGCGTGTGCTTTACCAATATCTGCCCAACTCTAAAAATCGTACCTACTCTTCAAGGATTATTCCCTGCAGAAGCCTTGGCTACAGCAGGAAGTCAGTACTCCACATAGCTAACAACACTTTGTACTTTTCATTCCCACCAATCTTTTTTTAACGTGACATCCACTTATTTCTTGGCATTCTTTGGCATAGTTTAACCCACCACGAGCAAAGAGGACAGGTGGTGTAAATGATTTCAAGTGGGTATTTAGTGAAAGATACAGGGAGGAAGGGCATGGAAACAAGGTGCTTGAGGTGCTGGCAGAAGAGTAGTTACTGGGGCTAAGTGATTTCCTGATGGAGGCAGGGGTGCAAATGTATGTGAAGGCTAATAAGTGAAACACTGTTAAGTTCAGAGGGAACGGGGAGTGGGAGAGCCAGGTGATGTGGAGGTTGTGGTCAGTGAATAAATTCAGAGCCACAGACTTTTGGATAAGGGAACATTTTTGGACCAGTTGGGGCCAGCAAGTTGTACTGGGGCCAGTGGGTGGGAGAACATTTCAATTTGTGCTTCTGTGAAGTAGTGAGAACTCATT
This sequence comes from Tolypeutes matacus, assembly GCA_026826555.1. Lineage (NCBI taxonomy): Eukaryota > Metazoa > Chordata > Mammalia > Cingulata > Chlamyphoridae > Tolypeutes > Tolypeutes matacus. The sequence goes on along the minus strand of JAKSZT010054334.1, from coordinate 11,737,871 downwards.
TCTACATGAAAAGCATCCAAACTGTAAAAAGTAATTGCATATTACCTAATAATTCATGGGCGTGTATCCTACGTCCTCAGAGCTCTTCTTCAACCTTAACTCATATATTTTATTTGGAATAAAATATAAATCAGCTGGTGCATGTTAGAAGTATTTTTTGAAAGTTTAAAAACTACTCTGTTTAAACATCATTTTTCCAAAGTGAAAATCTTGTTCATGCCCAGTCAAAGGGGTTCCATAAAATCACTTTTTCAAGCGTATGAAAAATTTTATGGTTAAAAATAGACAATGAGCACTAGCAACATCAAGTTTTTAATAGCACCTCTAACCTGTTTCTCCCAATACTCTTGCCCAATCTCCTACCACAGGAAAGCCTCCTGCAAAATATCACACCCAAGAAACTAATCCATGTGGATGTGTTAGAAATTACACCTGAAAGTGGCCATGACCTCACTCTGAGACTGGGATGCCTTCTCTTTTTAATGAGCACCTCCCTTTACTTTGCACGAACTCTCAGTTCTATGTGAGGGCTGCCAAGATCCAGTCTCCAGATGAGGACTTCATTCTCTATATTTCTAAATTTTATCTGTAGTCAGTGATTTATTAGACATATGATGAAAACCACTGTGCATTGCTCTCTGTGACCAATACATTATTTGATTAGAGATAATTGTGAAGCCTAGAAATGTAAAGATTATTGGGATTGAGCTTTGAAGTTATAGAGGTATTTTCTAAAATGCTTAAATCCCAAACTTCTGGGGAATAATTAGATGCAGACTCTTCTCAAGAGAAATAGCACCCTAGGAATAATCAGCCCAAGAACTATACCCAACAGAAAATCACTTATCTTCTATAAGGCAGAGAAGCAGAAGTGGTGAGGAATATTCAGGACTTGAGAACCTTTAGGCTTATTTAGAGGACAGAAATTGGTGTCCAAAATTTTCACGTGAAATCTCCCCTGAATTTTCAGACTGCCGTAGTTGAACAAAAAAAAAAGTGGTAGTGTACCATTTTCCGTGTTGCCTAATTGTATCCATCTGGAAATGTGTGTGCTGGATCACAAGACTGATATAGTGCCTGCCATAAAAATGTTAAACTGAAAGATGCGTTAAGAAAAATTAAGAAGTGGCAATTGATAGAAGAGTTTAAACATTTGCTGTCTAATATATTGTAGCAAAGATGGACTTGGGCAAAATTATTAAATAGGTGTAAGATAGTTTATAATCAGTACATACTTATCCATCCCTTCAGCGTTACTGCAACATGGTCTGCTTGGTTGCCCATGTTCCCATGACTTATTAGTCATAATATTAGTTACATATTCTTAAATTTTATCTCATGTTATTTGTGCCCATTTTACCAAATGGGGAAGTTGAGCCTCAGATAAAATTAATGTTTCTCAGTAACAGTACTGGGACTGAAGTCTACATTTCTGTTTTAGAAACTCAAATGTGATGTTTCACATGTTTATTTCATGTGCACACAAAGATTGCTATGGATCTGGCGAACCCGTAGGGCAGAGGTCCACAAAGATTTTCTGTAGAGAGACAAACAGTAAATATTTTAGGCTTTGCAAGCCAAGGGGCAAAACTGAGCAACTCTTCTCCCTGAAAGGATAAAAGTCATTTTTACATTTCTCATGTAAAAAACCTTTTAAAGTAGAGATCACAGGAAAACAGGCTACGGGTGGCATTTTGCCTTGGGCTGTAGTATGCAGCTCCCCGATCTGGTGCAACACTCCTTCATGGATTGGCTCAGCACTCCCGGCCATGTCAATATCAAGACTTCCCTCATGTGGCTGCACGTGCTTACATGACCATTATGGCAGCAATAGAGCAGACTGGGAAGTTAAGCACTGGGAATTAAATGCTTCCTTCCAGAAGTCACACACATCACCGTCACTCTGAATTCCTTGGCCAGAGCAGGTGACATGGACACTTTCACCTTAATAGAGGTGGGAGAAGAACCCCCAGTGTGCCTGGAAGTAGGGTAGAAATGGATATTGGTGAATGTTGGTAATTCCATTTATAGCTGCCTATTCCTTTTTGTGTATGGCAGACCCTGATTCTGGAAGTAATAGTAACAGAAACTATCTAGATGACAGGAGAGTCTAATAAGAATTCTAAAACTTGAGTGGTATAGCAAATGATACAAACTCCACTCTATCAGAATTAGCAGATGGAATGCTAATAAGCTCAATGACTATGTGCCATGTATCATGTTTTTAAATAGCACTAGTTAAAGAAGTTGCTACATTTTTGGTGGGAATTTTTGTATTTAGGATAACATAAGATATAATGTATCATCACTTGTAATTTTTAAAAAAAAGATTAATCTTTAAGATTTAGCATCTATCTCCTTTACTAAAGTGTTCTCCCAGGAAGGAATATGATATCTTACATTATTTTTTTTGTTAAATTCTTGGTGAAAATAAACCAACAAAACTGTGTATTCACTTTTTCTTTAAAGCAAAACACAAGAGGAAAAAAATACAATATAATATACTGGAGGATTTTTAATAGGGAAGAGAAAGCAGTCTATCCAACAACAAGATACCTTTGATTTTAAAATATTTTTTGTATTAAAAATTTAAAATATAGAAAGTGGTAGAAGTAGGGCAGTTGTTCTTCAGGTATGCTTGTTTGGGTTTGACCCTATGAAATTGTGAGTATTAGCAAATAAAAATGCAGAACACTCATATCTTAGTTTCAAATATTGCATATTTAAATTTGAGTTTCAAATATTGAATAGGAAATACTTATACTTAAAATGTATTCCTCATTTAGATGAAATTCAAGATTATTTGTATCTTGTATTTATATCTAGCAACTTAATGCCCTAGATTACAGATTGGAATAGGTAGATGATCCTTACTTTAAAGATTTTACATATCTGTTGCCTAGATAATAGATAGTACCTTAAGGAAGAATGGGCAATTACCTGAATAGTATAACAGCTGACCTTGTTATTTCACACATGGTCATGATAACCAACCTTGCTATGCTCCACGCGTGGAGCTGGGTACTTTCCACAGGTTATTGAATTACATACCTGTTTTAACTCAACACTCCTGTAAAGTGAATACTGCCATCCTCATTTTACAGCTGTAAAAACCGAGGCTCAAAGAAGTTAAATAATTGACCTTAGGTCCCACTCAGAGCGTTTAAGGAAGAGATCTGGGATTTCTACCCATGTCCAGCAGTAGTACTCAAGGCGGGGCCCTGTTTACCACAGTAGGTAAGTACTAGTAAGTTTGACATGCCTATAAATACCTTAAGAGTAATATGATGTGACCCACGCACTCATTTAAGGAAAAGCTAATAAAGGAATCATGTATCAAATATCTGCCTCAACCTTTGATATCAATGGCCTTAGTAGAGTTCTCATAGCAGCAGGGACTTCATCATTCCATCATTTCTCTTCTAAGTACTTTTGTGTTAAAGACTCTGGTTTGCTAAGTAGTCAGCTCTTGTTCTAGCTGCATATAGCCCGATGAAGCTGTCATCTTCTGTCAGTGGTATTGGAATGTTTTCCACAGAGACTGGATTTATGTCACAAAGAGAGGATTAAGGGTTCAGGTAGGGACTAAGCCACAGGAGCCAGATAATATTGAAAATTGGAGTCTTTTTTCATGCAAATATGTAAGTAACAATGAAAAAAAAAGAAGGCTAGCACATACAGAAAATATGACACTTAGGTTAAAATATTTTTAAATAGTATCATTCTGAAACTGTGATGTTTTGGCTCATTTTTTAGCTCTACTTATATTTTAGCTTTCTAATTTCTAGGGAATATTTCATTCCCTCTTTGTTCCCCCCTACAAACTCCCCAAATCAAAGGGATAACAAAATTTCTCTTCTGGTTATGATTACAAATAATGGCTGTTAGTGTAGTTTACTCCTTTGGGTGGGGTATCCGCAGTTCTTACTTTAGACCCGCCTAAAATGTTGTTAAATGTGGACTATGATTTAAGAGATTTGGTATCAAAACTGGATAAGTTAAAGGTCTGCCCTATAGAAAATCATGCTGTGCCTGTACAGTTTCTCTTTTAGATTCATAAAAAGGATTTATCTCTAAAATCTAATTATTATCTTAGATATTCCTGTAAAATTTGCTAATCTAATTTATTCATCTCGATATTCCCCCTAATTTTTAAACAAAAAATTAAATGACTGTCTACGCTGATAGTCAAGCAACCAGAGGTTAAGAATCATGTCATCTAAATATTTAATCTTGCTGTGTACACAATAAAAAGAGATGTTTTAGATTCTTGACATTATAATATTAAAAATTTAATCCTTTAGATTAAATTCTTAGCATGGAAAAGTATTTCTGAACTGTATTAGTATACTTTTCTGTGTTAAGTGAATAATATGTGAATACATGTATTAAGCTTAAGCTTAGAGTAATCATGTCGTGTTCTTTAGTTATTTGATTCCAACTAGGGTAAAAGTACAACATAAATTCCCAATTTTTTTTTCTATGGAAGAACTACTGGTATTGATCTACCAGTGATAGGGGATTTAGTGACTACCAAAATGTTCCTTAATCCTGTATCAAAATGATTAAGAGCTACTTTGCACTCATTATTAGCTTCAACGCACAATTGACAATTCAACTTCAGTTCACAAAGTAATTATTCAAGTAATAATAATTGTTTCAATGCTCATTTGCGTTCATTACATTTGTTGAAAGGAAGGATTTTTTCATTTCAAAAATATGTGCTAATATATTATTGTTTAATTATAGCTAAACATTTGACTTTAGAAAGAAATGTGTTTTATTCTTTAAGAATTGTACTGCTTTTGGATTCAGCTTGCTCATTCTTTAAATATTCTTCAGACAATGGGGGGATGTATGTTTCATCTCCCCCTGCTACCCTTGATTGTGAACAACAGCTTTTGTAATTTGTCACTTTGAACATTGCCAAGTGTAAGAATTTGCCAAGCATTCTTCTCATGACCACCATTTTCATTTTTAGGCCACTGCTAGTTCCCAATTTATTTCAAACAAAGGTAATGTAAAATGGTAACAAACCAATCAGTTATTATAGCTGCTTTCTAAGTAAGCAAGAAATGGGAAGACTGTGGACAAAACTAAACTAAAATAGGATTTTATTTTTTAGGCTTTAAGATTCCTGATATATTGTAAAAGTGGGATGACCTGATACTTGACTTGAATTCACTTTTACTAGCCCCTCTGCACATGTTGGAACAAATAATATTGTATTTTATAGTAATGATAACACTGAGGATATACACAATTTTGAAAGGGTCAGTTGAATCACCAAGGAGAGCCAGAAGAAAGTCCAAATAATGCTCTTTTCTATTCCGTACTTAGAATGCAGTAAAAATGGATTCCTGATTTGCCTGCCTCCCTATTAATCAGACGGTTTATATATCAAGACAGCTTCCTTGCCTGTTTGTCCTAGTATATTGGCTGTGCCTGTATTTGGTGTAGGTGTGATGAGCCTGATTGCCATTAATGAGCAAATAAAATTAATCTCAACTATGTTACCTTAGTTTCACAGAGGCTACATATACTGTATAAAACCCCAAACTCTTCCTGCTTTGGATTGTATTGCTATACAGACTGTGAACTCTTACTATGAACAGTTCAGTGTTTGATCACCAGGCTGCAAAGATCAGCCAAATTTCCATTGCCAGATCCAGGTCACAGTGGAGGTCAGAAACATCCATTGTGATGACCATTTACGGAACCATCCTCCTTACTTGGGAATCCAGAACCCTCAGGCTATTCCCACCTACCACTAGCAGCCCATTGCAGCACGCTTTTGCAGGACCCATTGCAATGTGTTATCTTCCCCCAGAATCTAAGCGCCTTCTCTTCCTATGCATTCCAGTCTGTCGGAAATTCTGGACTCTTGGTTATTGATAAAGTAAGGATTTGATAATTTCATTAAACTAGAGAATATCAATGGAGAATAATAACTGAATGCACCCCCTATAACTTATTTTCACATTAATTCATTCCTTCACTGCTACACAAGTAGAAGGACTAATAGATAAAATGCTGGTTTTGTGATAATTTCAGTTGCCTTCTTCCTTAGCTTTTAACTCTTTCCTTCAACCATTGTGAAGTTCTTATAAGACTCCAAACTCATCTTCTCTCTTGACACCTGGTCCTTGTATATACTACTAACTTTGACTCAAGTGCCTATTTACCTGAAATGCATCAAGTCATAGTAAGTCACCTTTTATAAGAATAGTTTTTTAATGGGGTCCCCCAACCCCTTCTTTCTCTTCTATATGATTTATAGCATTCTGCAAATCCTACCATAACCTTATTCTATAAAGAGATCACACAACTTAATGACAAAATGGCAAGTAGCCCAAATTAAAAATGGGCAAAATACTTGAATAGATATTTTTCTGAAGTGGAACTACAAATGGCCAAAGACACATGAAAAGATGTTTAGTATCACTAGCTATTAGGGAAATGCAGATCAAAACTTCAATGAGATAACACCTCATACCATACAGAATGGCCATTATTTTTTAAAAAACCCAGAAAACTACAAGTGCTAGAAGAGGATGCAGAGAAATAGGAAAACTCCTTCACTGTGGGAGTTTAAAATGGTGCAGCCTCTATGGAAGATGATCTGGCAGTTCTCAGAAAACCAAATATACAACTGACCTATGATCCAGCAATCTTGCTCCTAGGAATATATTCAGAAGAACTGAAAGCAAGGATATGAACAGATATTTGCACATGAATGTTCATAGTGGCATTATTCACAATTGCTAAAAGAAGGAAACAGCTTAAGTGTCCATTAACTGATGAATGTATGAACCAGATGTGGTATATTCATGTAATGGAATATTATTCAGCTATAAGAAGAACTCAGTTGGGGAAGTACATGACAATATGGAGGAACCTGGAGCATATTATGTTGAGTGAAATAAGCCAGATGCAACATTGAACTAAATACAGTGACTAGACTTACGGCATTGGACTATGAAGTGTAGGTTGGTCAGAGATGGAATGTGGAATGAGAAGGGGAGGTGATGTTGAATGTATGTAGAATCTTTAATAAAGTCAAATGTAAATATGTGGTAATGATTGGATTTGGTGGTAGCACATTATAAGGAATATAGCAAACATTGTTGATTTATGGATATGATTGTGGCTGAAATGAGTAGTCTAGGTAGATTAATGTTAGTTGGAGGACAGCTGGAGGATAATATTGGGAAGGTATAAGAATGATTTAAGCAGTAGATGAGGATTGTGGTTAATGATATAAATACAGTAATGTTCTACTACAGGGTGTTAAGAATGTGGTGATACATGGGGAAAATATAACTAATATAATTTATGGACTATAATTAACAACATTGTAATGTTTTTGTTGCAAAAGCAAAGTTGTTACTATATTAATGCTAAAAATCATTTTTTTCATTAATAAGTAGGCCATGACAATGTCATTTAATTAATATGTGTTCATCGGTGTATCTTTCAGAACACTAGAGGAACAACTGAGTTAGTAGTTGCAATTAGATGAGATAAAGTTGCCAAGAAAGAACTTTTTGGGAGTAATATTTCCATAACTTATTGAGCTGCTTTTTTCTGTTATTTCATTTTTTTGTATTTGAAATAAAGTTATTTTTAAAAGTTTACAAAATTAGTATATATATAGCCTAGGCACAAACCTTGGTTATGTGTGACAATATAAAATCATACTTCTCTGAGAGCAGAATGAGCTATGAAAGTTAGTTTAAGAAAATAATGGGTCAGTATAATGATGTGTTTTGTGCTTATAGTTTATTCCAAGATGCATTTGATGGAAAAAGATATGAAAGGAATCCAAATGTAGTTGATCTGGAATTAAGATCACTCTTAAAAAAATTATAATTGTAGCTACTTCATAGTGATATAATCAGTATGATAGCTTACTGGTTGCCATTTCATATTAGATGTGTCCTGAAATAATCCTATGACCTTGGTTCAGTCTTGTGAAATATTTCTATTATCAAACAGCTTCATCATTTATATTCCAAATATTTAGGTCATGTGTTTACTCTCCCTTATCTCTTTTTTATTTTTCTTTTGTCGTTAGATGCAGCTATTGTTGTCTAGGCTATTTATTGTGGCCAGTAGACCTTGCAATACAGTTTCTTTAGGTGGCAGAAACCTGCCTATTATTGGCTGTGGTTTGGAACATTTGCTTATTTGCATCCCTCAAAGCTGACCCCAGGGCCTGGGGAGATCTAGCAGTAAAGAGGGAAAATAAAGATTAAGAGCATTCAGTTAACCTTTAGAATTTGTTCTCAGTGAGTTAATTTGTTTTTAGGATTTCCAAAAATTTTGAGATTGTGTAGCTGGTGAATTGTTTTACAGACTTTCAGCTAGCCAATAAGAAATCATTTGCTTTCTCTTGGGAAACAGTGACTTAATTTTATTCTAGTAGGAGAAACGAGGAGTTCACTAACATCTTACTTTAGGGGGCTATTGAGAGATTTCTTGAAGCATCATTAAACTGGCATACCCAGAAGTCTCAAGGAAAAGGTAAAAGGTGACTGTTCTGTATGAGTCACGCTTGCCAATATGTAGCCACCTTCCCCCCCGGGGAAGGTTAGGCATTTCTGGAAGCTACAGTAATTCTTTCAGGCTACCAATATGCCTTTTAAGCCGTAGTTTTTGAAATGGTGCCCTAAAGGTCTTATAATTGAGGCCCTAAGCAGGCAATTAATGATTCCATTACCGATTTTATAATAAGGTGGTTTCTGTTTAAATATCCTAGCTCTAACATTCTTTCTTCATTCAGACTATAAAAATGTGCTTTGGAAAGCATGGACAATATTCAGGACTCCAGATAAGAGCCGGTAAGCTTACATCCTTCTGTGTGAATAATCTCTGGGAAGGATACAGAGGAAAAAGTAGGAAGGTGGAAAACATGGATCCTTAGGGCAGCAATTCCATTATCTTCCTGGCAGCCTTGACCAAATCACTCAGACTTTCTAGATCACGGTCAGAAAGTTTAGACTAGTGTATATTCTCTTTTATCTCCATTGATTGTTCTTTATTTTGGTGACGTTTTTTACTTCTTTTTGTCCCACATCATATCATACATTAAATCTTCAAATATATTATTCAAGGAAGACAAAAACTAATTACTTCTTTTTCCCAACTCTGGGAAGACCCTTGATATTATTATAAAACCTCTTTCAAGTAGCTATTTTATTAAAATTCTAAAGCCCAACTCACTAAATATTTTTATTCCAATGAGTAGGTGAAGTCAGCGGAACTTCAATATTATGAACAATGCTGTAGATATTGAATCTCTTAATATTATAGATATTACACATCTATATTATAGATGATTTTTCATTTTTGAGGTTAGACTAATAACAAGGACCAGTGGAATATAAAACATTCATAAATGAGCTGAATTTATATTCTCAAAGGATTGTTTTATCTGGTCTTGCATATAAAATATTTTTAGAGCTATTTAGAAATTTACTTCCCCCCTTTTTTAGATAGATGAGGGTCTGAAATGTTTTTTTCTGTTCAATAAGTATATTACCTAAAGAGCTTCAATAGACCAAGTACTCTGCCTACCATACAAACATAATCTTCATTCTTTCAACAAATATGTATTGAATGACTACTATGAGCCATGCATTGTGATACATACTAAGAATATAGTTTCTGGGATTAAAGGTTTATATTGTTGTAGAAGGGGAGAAAAAAATAAATGAAGCAAGTCATATAAAATTGTCGGTGGGAAGTAGTAAGAAGAAAAATCAGCAAGGTAAGAGGATAAAGAGTGTTGGAGGTACTATTTTAGATAGAATTACCAAGGGTGGGCAATAAGAAATCAACTGGTAATATGTATAATTGTGAAAAATAAGCAGGCTAAGAGGAATAGAGATTGTCTGGGAATCGGAGAATATGTTTTGTTGTTTTAAGATTGTGTGGTCAAGGAAGATCTTGCTGATAGGAGATATGTGGCAGAAACAGGGAAATGAGGGAGCAAGCTGGAGAAAAGCATGTCAGGTAAGGGCAAGGTCCCTGAGTGGGAATGGGCTTGACATGTGCTTTGGTTCCTTGGCTGCTCAAGCAAAATGCCAAAAATGATTTGGCTTTGGCTTCAACAAGGGGAATTTACTTGCTCACTGTTTGAGGCCAAAAAAAACTCCAAATCAAGGCACTATCAACATGATGCTTTCTCTCCAAAGACTGTGGCATTCTGGGGCTGGCTGCTGGCCATCTTTGGTCCTCAGCTTGTCATGTGGCAAGGGACATGGCAATGTCTCCTGGTCCCTCCCTTCTCTTCCAGGTGCCATTGATGTTCAGGTTATGGCTGTTTCTCTGTGGCTTTCTGTCTGTCTGAATTTCATTCTGTTTATAAAAGACTCCAGTGATAGGACTAAGACTCATCCTGATTGAGTTGGGTCACACCTTAACTGAAGTAACCACATCAAAAGGTCCTACTTAAAATGGGTTCACACCAACAGGAATGGATTAAGTGCGGAACATGTTTCTCTGGGGTACATACAGCTCCAAACTATCACAACATGTTTAAGTAATACGAAGGCGGCTGATGTGGCCAAAGGAAAGAGAGAGGGGAATAATACAAAAGGAAGTCAGAAAGAAAGCAGGGTGCCAAATCACATTGGACCATAAAGTCTGGATTACGTTCTGAGAGAGATGGAATACCTTTACAGGTTTTGAGTGAAGGATGGACATGATTTGATTTATGTTTTAAAAGTGTCACTCAGGCAACTGTGTGGGGAATACATAGTATGTAAATTGTATAATAGTAGGAGTCCGGCAAAGGTGCCAAAGGGTAATGAATTAATCCTGCTTCTGAAGGAACAGGCTCAGTGTCTTCATAGATAACAGTGGGAAATGTAGACATTTTCCAGAGGTGAGGATGGACATTTCAGGTAGGAAAAAGAGCTGGGCTGAGAGGAATAGCAGACTTATGTTGTAGCATAAAGCATAAAGTAACCGTTGGGGAATTTGATGTAATTATGAATTCCAAAAATATAATTGGATCATTCTTGTAAACTGATCTGTTAATCTGGGCATGATTAGGTTATGATTAGAGCGTTGAGCCCCACCCCTTGGTGGGTGAGGAATCGAATATAAAAGGCAAGGCAAAGGACAGTTGAAGCAGTCTTTTGAGAAGCAGTTTTGATGTTGGAAAGAAGGCCCCAGGAGAAGAGAAGCAAGCCGTTCACCTGATCGTCTGCAGCTAACCTTGTGGAGGAAACAGGAGCTAAGCCCGGAGAGAAACGCAGCCCCGGGAAGAGAGGAACCCCAGAAGCCTGAACCCTGCAAACGCTGGCAGCTGTCTTGCTCTAACACGTGGCAATGGACTGTGGTGAGAGAAGAAACTTAACGCTTTATGGCCTGGTATCTGTGGACTTCTACCCCAAATAAATACCCTTTATAAAGACCAACCCATTTTTGGTATTTCACATTAGCACCCCTTTGGCTGACTAATACAAGTACATTGGCTGTGTACAATCTGGATGGAGGCTGGAAAATGTACATATCTGCTATTCTGAAGAGCTTGGGCTTTGTTTAAATAATGTTGTGAGCCTGTGAAGACTATTAAGGAGATAACTGATATGTAGAAAGATGCCTCCACTGGCAAGATGGAGAAGGGATGCTGGAAGAACAAGTCTGGAGAGCAGGAGGAAAGCAGTGGTCCTGGTGAACTCAGCTCATGCCAGTCGGGGTGGACAGAAGAGGCAAAATTGACGGGTGCATTTAGAAGGTGCCTATTGGCCAAGATCATCTGAGTTGGATCAGAATTCTAAAAGGACATTGCAATTAGCAAGTTCATTGAAATGGCACCCCTAGAGAGTTAAAAATGTTAATGGTCATCACTTATCAGATAACAAATCATGCGATAGCCTGATAAAAGCCACAACGACTGTTTCCAAAATGAAGTATACTCTGCCTTTAGTATAAATATGAAATGAATGTTGTAGTTATTCACTAAAACTATGAAATAACATATTGTGGTTAACGTGGACCTACACACTGATCTTGACCCAAATTGCCATAGAGAACAAGAGAAAGTATACACCTTCATTTAACTCAGCACAGGATGTGAGAGCAAGCCCATTGTGAAACTCTAGAACAATATAATGAGTAAACAAAACGCCTTCCAATGATGTTATTAGAAAGCCCTGGAAGGGTGTTTGGTTATTCATGAAGATTATTATTTTCTCAAAGCTTCTGTCTAAATATCTGTGGAAATACCAAAGTAACTTGCCTCAAACATGAGTCTTCCCTTTGTGTTTCACAGGAACCTTTGGAGTAGAGGTTTAGCACCATTTATTCAGTGTGTTTTGAATAGCAAAAATAGTGAAAGACATGCAGGTGCTTGTCATTGAGAAAAAGAGAACTCTCAAATATTCATGAAATGCCTGCTATTGCATTTTAATTTGCTTCAGGAAATTGCCTACTTTGTTATTCATTTTTGCTTTGCATAATAGTTAAGGCAGCTCTGGTTGGTTTCTGATTCTTAGGAGCCTTTGCAGATGTAGATTTTCCAGATTACACAGCACACAGATTTTTCTGTTGAATCATAAATTGAATTCCTTTCATGAAATGGTAATTTACACTTTAAGGCATATTTCTGCTAATAAACCAGATTCTTTTGAATGTGATTTCTTTTGAGCTTTCTTGAAATAAAAAAATTCTGTCTGCTTCTCAATTTTTTTTCCTTCCCCTCAAACCTAACCTCTTTTGGCATAATTTTGGTTAGGAAAAGGAAGAACACTAGTTATTTGAGGTTATGTGGTTACCTTGAGTGGATCAGTTTTAGTAGGAAATTAAATTTGTAGCTAAATAGTAGGTTGTTTAAAAAATGAACATTATCCAGATGTTAGAGAATAACATGCCGTAAGGATTTCCTATACACCAAAAAGCAGGTGTCTGTAATATCAGACATATATTATAGAACTAGGAACTGCGGACTACCTTTTCTAAGGCATATTTGAAAGTCAGATTTGAAAAAGCTATTACAGTGCAAAGTGCCCATTTAACTTGGACTACAGCTGTATTAGACATTCATGGCTGGTCTACATTAGATGCCAGGGGTACTTGACTTTGTTAGCTATTATTCTTGGAAAAACTGAGCCATTGCTCTAGACTAGGTTAAAAACTTTATTGCCTAGGGTAAGAGTGAATTTTTTTTTTTCTTTTCACTGGGCCATTCCACACTGTCACTTGCACTGGGACTACAGAGGGGCACTACTACTACTTTGTATAGTACCTTTCTCCTTTCCAATGAAGCTAAACCTTTTATTCTATTGTCTACTCTCCTCAACAGAATAGTTCTTGCCGTGTAGGTCTGCCAGTCTCCAGGTGCCCCTGGGATTGTAAACCAACTACATTTACCTTTGAACTTTTGCCTTCTGTTCTCCTCCTGCCTTCCTTCAACTATATGATTGTAAAATATATGTGTTCAACATCAATCTAGCTAAATCAAATTGGGGTTCTTTGCCCTTAATGTTTATTCTAATTTTGCCTTTGTCATCTTATAATGTTTGACTCTGATTCCAGATTTTACCTGTAAGACTGGTAATTAGTAAATGTTGGTATTTACAAGGTGAATCATATTATGTTCTGCCTTGTTGTGATCATTAAAATGCTGCGAATTAGAATCTGAACTAAAAGTCCAGATTCAGGATTTAGGTAATTGCTCATAACTCCTCCTGTCCTCTGGTAGTTTCTAAAGCTACTCAAAGAGCAAAGCTATTTAACTATTGTATGGCTTATATGATGCCAGACTTGTCTAATTAAACCTCTATTCCAGGCAATCTTTTTTTTTTTACTTTATTTTATACGTTTAATAATTGAAAATATAAACAATTAAAAACTAAAAAGTAAACACAGATGAATAAATATGTACATTTCTCAATTAAATGTAATGGATACATATAAAATTTTTTTGAATCAAACTGTTACACAATATATTTGGTTCATAGTAACGCATTCATACAGTATTTGTCCTTTTGTGTCTGGCTTACTTTGCTCAACATAATGTCCTCCAGGTTCATCCACGTTGTCATATGCTTTACGACTTCATTTCTTCTTATAGCTGCATAATATTCCATCATGTGAATAGACCACAGTTTGTTTATCCATTCGTCTGTTGATAGACACCTGGGTTGTTTCCAACTTTTGGCAATGGTGAATAATGTTGCTATGAACATCGGTGTGCAGATGTCTGTTCATGTCACTGCTCTAGTTCTTCTGGGTATATACCCAGTAGTGGTATTGCCAGGTCACGTGGCAAGTCTATATTCAAATTCTTTAGGAACTTCCAAATAGTCCTCCATAGTGGCTGTACCATTCTGCATTCCCACCAACAGTGAAGAAGTGTTCCTATCTCTCCACATCCTCTCCAACACTTGTAGTTCTCTGTCTTTTTAATAGTGGCCATTCTGATAGGTGTGAAATGATGTCTCATTGTAGTTTTGATTTGCATTTCCCTAATCATGAGTGATGTTGAGCATTTCTTCATGTGTTTTTTTTGACATTTGTATTTCTTTTTTGGAGAAATGTCTATTCAAGTCTTTCGCCTATTTTTTTTTTTTTTAAAGATTTTATTTATTTATTCATTTATCCCCCCCTTGCTGCTTGCGCTCGCTGGGTCAGCCAACCACGCCGTGCGGGCGGGCCTGCCTTCACCAGGAGGCCCCAGGAACCGAACCCGGGGCCTCCCATATGGTAAACGGGAGCCCCACTGATTGAGCCACAGCCGCTTCCCTTTCACCCATTTTTTAACTGGGTCATTTGTCCTTTTATTGTTGACTTGTAACATCTTTTTATATGTCCTGGATATTAAACCCTTATCAGATATGTGATTTCCAAATATTTTTTCCCATTGAGTTGGCTGCCTTTTCACCCTTTTGACAAAGTCCTGTGAGGTGCAAAAGTGTTTAATTTTGAGGAGGTCCCGTTTATCTATTTTTTCTTTCATTGCACGTGTTTTGGGTGTAAGATACAAGAAACCACCACCTACTACAAGGTCTTGAAGATGTTTCCCTACATTTTCTTCAGTACTTTTTTGGTCCTGGCTTTTATATTTAGATCTTTGATCCATTTTGGGTTGATTCTTTATAGGGGATAAAATAGGGGTCCTCTTTAATTCTTTTGATTATACATATCCAGTATTCCCCACACCATTTGTTGAAGAGACTGTTTTTTCCCATTAGCATGGGCTTGGTAGGTTTGTCAAAAACCAGTTGACTGTATAGGTGAGGTTTATTTCTGGGTTCTCAATTCTATTCCACTGATTGATGTGTCTATCTTTATGCCAGTACCATGCTGTTTTGACCACTGTAGCTTTGTAATATATTTCAAGGTCAGGCAGTGAAATTCCTCCCATGTCACTCTTCTTTTTTAGAAAGCTTTTGGCTATTTGGATGCACTTACCTTTCCGGATGAATTTGGTTATTGCCTTATCTAATTCTGTAAAGTAAGTTGTTGGGATTTTGATTGGTATTGCATTCAATCTATAAATCAGTTTGGGTAGAATTGACATCTTCAAGATATTTACTCTTCCAGTCAATGAACACGGAATGTCTTTCCGTTTGTTGAGGTCTTTTAAAATTTCTTTTAGCATTGTTTTATAGTTTTCTGCATGTAGGTCCTGTACTTCTTTGGTTAAATTAACTCCTAGGTATTTGAGTCTTTTTGTTGCTATTGGAAATGGAATTTTCCCCCTGATTTTCTCCTCACGTTGTTCAGTACTAGTGTACAAAAACATTACTGATTTTTGCATGTTGATCTTGTATCCTGCCACTTTCCTGAACTCATTTATTAATTCAAGTAGCTTTGTCATAGATACTTCAGGATTTTCTAAGTACAGGATCATGTCATCTGCAAACAGTGAGAGTTTTACTTCCTCTTTTCCTATTTGGATGCCTTTAATTTTTTTTTTTTCTTGTCTAATTGTCCTAGCTAGAAATTCTAGTACAATGTTGAATAACAGTGGTGAAAGTGGGCATCCTTGTCTTGTTCCCAATCTTAGAGGGAAAGCTTTCAACCTTTCCCCCTTGAGTATGATGTTGGCTGTGGGTTTTTCATATATGCCTTTTATCATATTGAGGAATTTTCCTTTTATTCCTGTCTTTTGAAGTGTTTTTAATCAAAAAAGGATGCTGGATTTTGTTGAATGCCTTTTCTGCATCTATTGAGATAATCATACGGTTTTTTAAATTCAATTTGTTAATGTGGGTATTACATTGATTGATTTTCTTATGTTGAACCAGCCTTGCATACCAGGAATAAATCCCACTTGGTTGTGATGTATAAGTCTTTTGATATCCTGTTGGATTCGATTTGCAAGTATTTTGTTGAGAATTTTTGCATCTATGTTCATTAGAGAGATTGGTCTATAATTTTCTTTTCTTGTAATATCTTTATCTGACTTTGGAATTAGGATGATGTTGGCTTCATAAAATATGTTTGGTAATTTTCCCTCCTCTTCAATTTTTTGGAAGAGTTTAAACAGAATTGGTGTTAATTCTTTTAGAAATGCTTGGTAGAATTCACCTGTGAAGCCATCTGGTCCTGGACTTTTCTTTGCTGGGAGATTTTTGATGACAGATTCAATCTCCTTAAATGTGATTGATTTGTTTAGTTCTTGTATTTCTTGTAGTGTCAGTGTAGGTTCGTTGTGTGTTTTTAGAAATTTGTCCATTTCATATAGGCTGTCTAGTTTGTGGCATATAGTTTCTCATAATATCCTATTATGATTCTTTTTATTTCTGTGAGATCATTTGTAACTTTCCCCCTTTCATTTCTGATTGGATTTATTTGCATCTTCTCTCTTTTTTTCTTTGTTAGTCTAATGAGGGGTTTGTCAATTTTATTTATCTTCTCAAAGAACCAGCTTTTGGTTTCATTGATTTTCTCTATTGTTTTTCTGTTCTCATTTTCATTTATTTCTGCTCTAATCTTTATTATTTCTTTCCTTGTGCTTGCTTTGGGATTGGTTTGCTGTACTTTTTCTAGTTTCTCTAGTTGTTCAGTTAAATCTTTGAGTTTAGCTCTTTCTTGTTTTTTAATATAATATATAAACTTCCCTCTCAAGACTGCCTTCGTTGTATCCTGTAAGTTTTGATATGTTGTGTTCTCATTTTCATTTGTCTCAATATATTTACTGATTTCACTTGACCCACCGATTATTTAGGAGTGTGTTGTTCAGTCTCTAAACATTTGCGAATTTACTTTTTTCCTGTATGTTATTGATTTCTAGTTTCATTCCATTATGATCTGAGAAGGTTCTTTGCATAATTTCAATCTTTTTATATTTATTGAGAGCTGAATTGTGATGTAACATGTGGTCTATTCTGGAGAAGGATCCATGGGCACACTGAAAAGAATGTTTAGCCCACTGAGTTTGGATGCAGTGTTCTGTATATGTCTGTTAGGTCTAACTTGTTTATCATATTGTTCAAGTTCCCTGTTTTCTTGTTGATCTTCTGTTTAGTTGTTCTATCTAATGATGTGAGTGGGGTGTTGAAGTCTCCAATGATTATTGTAGAAATGTCTTTTTCTCCCTTCAGTTTTGCCAGAGTTTGTCTCATATATTTTGGGGCACCCTGGTTAGGTGTGTGGATATTTATGACTGTTATATCTTCCTGGTGGATTGTTCCTTTTATTAATTTATAATGGCCTTCTGTATCTCTTATAACTTTTTTGCATTTAAAGTCTGTTTTGTCTGATATCAGTATAGCTACCCCTACTCTTTTCTGGTTACTATTCGCGTGGAGTATCTCTTTCCATCCTTCCACTTTCAGCCAGTTTGTATCCCTGGGTCTAAGGTGAGTTTCTTGTAAACAGTATTTGGAGGGCTTATGTTTTTTTATCCATTCTACCAGCCTGTATCTTTTGGGGAGTTTAATCCATTCACATTCAATGATATTACTGTAAATGCACTATTTACCTGCTCCAATTTATTCTTTGGTTTTCATATACCATCTTGTTTTTGTCTTTCTTTTTACTCTTTTGTTTATCCTTTCTGCTATTCTTTCTTCTATCCTCTCCCACAAGCCTCTCTCTCCTGTCTTTTTCTTTCAGGTTCTAAGGCTTCCTTTAATATTTCCTGCAAAGGTGGGTTATGTTTTGCAAACTTTCTTAGTTTCCATTTGTTTGTGAATATTTTATACTCATCTTCATATTTAAAGGACAGTTTTGATGGATAAAGAATTCTCGGCTGTCAGTTCTTCTCTTTCAGTTTCCTAATTGTATCATAACACTGTCTTCTCACCTCCATGGTTTCTGAAGAGAAATCTGCACTAAGTCTTACTGGAAGTCCCTTGTACATGATCGTTTGCTTCTTTCTTGCTGTTCTGAGAATTTTCTCTTTATCTTTGACATTTGACATTCTGAGTAGTATGTGTCTTGGTGTAGGTCTATTTGGATGTATTCTGTTTGGGGTACGGTATGCTTCTTGGACATGTAAGTTCATTTCTTTTGTGAGAGTTGGGAAATTTTCAGTTATTATTTCCTGAAGTACTCTTTATATCCCTTTTCACTTCTTGTTCCTTTCTGGAACTCCCATGACATGTATGTTGTTGAGTTTTGTGTTGTCATTCAACTCTCTGAGCCCCTGCTCATTTTTCCATTCTTTTCTCTCTCTGTTCTTTTCTCTCTTCAATTTTAGCTGCTCTGTCTTTGGTCTCACTTATTCTTTCTTCTATCATTTTGAGTCTGCTGTTGTATGCCTCAAATGTGTTTTTGACCTCACCTATTGTGTCTTTCATTTCCATGAACTCTGTTACTTTTCTGTTCAGGATTTCAGATTCTTCTTTGTGTTCGCTCAATGTCTTCTTGATGTCATTTATCTCTTTAACTATATTGTCTTTCAACTCATTAATCTGATTTTAGAAATTTGTGCTATCTCACTGATTAGTTCTCTCAAATTCTGCATCTTTTCTGGGACTTTGCTGTATTCCTTTTCTTGGGCCATGTCTTCTATTTTCTTAGTATGGCTCGTAATTTTTTGCTGGTGTTTAGGCATCTGGTTAGGATGTAATTTACTCAGATGCTCAATCTCTTTCTCTTTTATATGGATTTAGTGGCAGGAAGCTGTGAGTTACAAAGCTCTTTGATTTTGGGCTTGACCTGGATTGTTAGAATTGTCCTGCTCGTTGCTCAAAACTGGGCACTGGACCCAGTAATTGGTTGTAGAGTCACTTCCTATGGCCTTGGGCAGGGAGGCTATAGGCCAGGAAAAGCCTCTCCTACTTATTTTTAATTTTCTTATGTGCACTTCCTTGGTCTGCCAGGAGATGGCGCTCTTTGCTGCTCTCAATTCAATGCATGGTCGGAGTGTATTTGTTGTGACACAGTCCAGATCAATGTGATAGAGCTTCCTGTCTGGAGCCTAAGAGCCTTGTAACTCAAACTTTCTGAGACAATTCTCCAGTCTTCTCTGGCAGCCTCCTCCGTTTTCCAAGCTAGGAAATATTTCCACTCTCCTCTGAGTCCTCAACAATCAGTCCCTGTTAGTAGAGGAAGATATTGGGAGATTTGTATATCTTTAGCCCCTTGCAGGTTCCAAGGCAAACAATGGCACAGCCCCATCCGGCCTGGAAAGGCTCTCGGGACAGGGCAGACCAAACTTGCAAGTCAAAAGCTGAGTCAGCCCCAGGCTCTCTTTCCCCTCTCCTGTGGAATCCTCAACAATTAGTCCAGGCTAGAAGAAAGGGAGATTGTGAGGGTCTGATTTCTCCAGTCCTTCGTGGCTCCCAGGGCAAACCACCATGTGGTCTCACCTGGTTTGGAAGGGCCCATGGTGCACAGCAGCCCAAATTTGTGGATCAGAACCTGAGTTAGCGTTATGCTGTGTCCCTTTCTCTCACCCTTTCTGGGGCGGTACATCCCTGGAGCCCCCTTTGTCTCTAGTTGCAGGCCCAGAGGCCTGAGAATTTTCTAAAGAGTCTTTCATGTGTTGGGGGGGAGGGTGTCAGCAGCAGCAGGCACTGCTGGTTCCAACTCACAGCTCTGTTGTTGCGATTTCCCTCTTTAGTCCCTCTCTCCTCTGGGTGTTGTGCAGCCTTCACCTGCTGTCCTAAACCCTAGAAGGTCTTTTTTGAGGCTGTTGCAGCTTGTCCTCTAGCTATTTTTCTGGAGAAGAGATTCCCGTGTCTTATAAGTCTGCCATCTTTCTGGAAATCCAGGCAATCTTAATATTGTTGTAGTCCTTCAATGACGCACATGGATTTAATATTAAGAAGCAACCTGAGAGATGATTTTTCCAAACACGAAGGCATGACAAAAAGAGAATGAATCCTTTGCTGAATGCTAGCACATTCATATTTCAACTAGTAAGCACAGAGGCTTCTTGGGAAGTAGGTTAGTCTAACAGGTATCTGTTTACCAAGAAGGAAACTGTAGATACTCTGTGGCTGGAGAAGCTGAATGCACTGAATCATAGGATACAAAAAGGGTGCAACTATCAAGAGTTTCACTGTAAGATCCCCAGGAAGAGACCAAGAATATATATGAAGGTCCCCCACAGAAGTTTTGAAAAACCAGCAAAAACTGGCACAAATATCTTTCTCAAGGCTCCAGAAAAAAGTTAAAGGACTGAAGTAATAGGCAAGTGGTGAATCAAGAAAAAGGCTACTTAAAAGTGGTAGGATCTCCTGGTGCCCTAACTGGCCACCCCCGCGTTTCTCGCCAGCTCCCAGTGCAAATACCTGGTCCTAGTTCCAAGGATAGTAGAGTAACCCTCGTGCACATTCTGGAAGCATGTATGTCTGCTTCAGTCTGTTTGGTGGTGTCCTGAGGGTCTCACTGTCCTAGAACTTACCGTATGTAGAAGGCATTTCTCAGAGTTCTTCTACAGAACATTGTGGAAAAACAGTCACGTCGTGCTACCTGGGGCAAAGGATAGTGCAGTTACATGACCATGAGGAAACTCTTTCCTAGGGAAGAGGAGGCATAACCATGTAATATAATTGGGGAAATTCCCAGGGTCACACGGGCATGCTCAAGACAAGATGCTTAAGCAAAAAGGATCAGGGAGGAGTTCCCTATGCTTTGGCCTGCAGCTATTATGTAAACTCTACAGATAAGCCCCAAAATATAGCACTTACCAATCTGCAAAGTCTGGGAAGGGTGTTTTCTTTTTATTTTCCTTTAAATATTTATTTATTTTTGTTATTGTTTGCTCTTGGTATTCAAGGAAAATTTTATCAGAAAACTAGATGCATATAACCTTAAAGAACCAGATGCCTCAGAGTCTAAATTCCAGAAGTAACATGTTAAAATATCAAAATATTTAGGTTTCAACAAAAGATTACAAAACATACAAAGAAATAGGAAGTGACTGCCTAGGCAAAGGAGTATTAAACCTTTAGAAATCATCACTGAGGAGGACAGAATTGCTATATACTGGACAAAGATTTTAAAGAAATGGTTCTAAATATGCTCAGATATAAAAGAAAATATGGACAAAGAACTAAAGGAAATTAGAAAAATGATAGAAGAACACAAAATCAATATCAATAGAGAGAATAAAATCATGAAAAAGAACCAAATAGAGCAGAAGACCACAGTAACAGAAACTAAGTATTCCTAGAGGGATTCAATAGCAGATTGAAGTTGGCAGAAGAAAGAATTAGAGAACTTGAAGATAGGGAATTGAAATCATTCAGTCTGGGGAGCAAAAAAAAGAAAAAATGAAGAAGAGTGAACAGAGCCTGAGGAACCTGTAGTACACCATCATGCATGCCAATACTTTCATTGTAAGAGATCTAAAAGGAGAAGAAAGTGAGAAAGCAGCAGAAAGACAATTCAAAGAAATAATGGTTGAAAACTCAGGCAGTGGGATGGCATATTTAAAGTGCTGAAAGCAAAATATTCTCAACTGTGTTCGGCAGAGCTGCTTTTCACAAATAAGGGAGAGATTAAGACATTCCCAGATAAAGAAAAGTTGGGCAGTTCTCAGCAGTACAGGAGATGCTAAGAGAATTCTGTAGTTTAAACACTAGACAAAAGATCAAAACCACATGAAGAAATAAAAATCTCTGGTGAGTGCAACAACATAGTATATATAAATGCTAGTACTATTGTATCTTTGAATGTAACTCCACTTTTTACTTACTACTGGATCTAAAAAGCAAATGCATCAAATATAGTGATTAGTTGGAGGTTTTGTACTCATAATGCATAAACATGTAATTTGTGACAAGAACTGCATCAGAGTGGGTGGATGGAGCGGTATAGAAAAATAGTTGCATATACTGTTAAAGTTAAGTCAGAATCAAAGCAAACAAGATTGTTATAGATTTAGGATGTTAAACTTAAACCCCATGATAACTACAAAGAAACTATTGGAGCATATGCATAGAGACAGAAATTAGAGTACAGGTTGCCAGATGTGGGGGGACATGGATAGGTGGAGTTAATGCAGAATGGGTGTAGGGTTTCTGGTTAGGAGATGGGAAAGTTTTAGTAAGGGCGGTGGTGAAGGTACCCTGATACTGTGAATGGTATGCTTGGTGGTGGTTGAGATGGGAAAGTTTATATTGTATATATGTTCCCACAATTAAAAAAAAAAAAAAAAAGAAGATAGAAAAAGAGCAATTAAAAAGACATTGGCAATGAAATGAAATTTATGATCCTGGAACAGGGCTAGCAAGAGAGAATAAAAGGCTCAAGGGATATTATTGGAACATAAGTTAAAATTGGAATGTAGACTGTAAGCTTCATTTCAAAGCTAAATTTCTTAAACTTGATAACTATACTTAAGGTGGATACATAAGTGAATGTCTTTGGTCTTAGTAAATGTACATGGCAGTATGAAAGGGCATGATGTATATAACTACACTCAAGTGTTCAGAAAATGGATTGGTAAATATAGAGACAGACGGACAGATGGATAGAATGATAGCAAGCGTAGAAAATGTTATAACTGGTGGATCTGGTATTTGCGGTGTAGAGATACCTTGGTGTTCTCTGTATATATTATTTTGATAACTGTCTTGTAAGTCTGAAAGTATTTCAAAATGAAAAGTAAAGAAAAATAAAATAATACAGACATTTTATGTTTTGGGGTTAGAACCCGCATTAAGTCAGTAGCTTCTTGGTACAAAAATCTTCTGAGGCAGGGATGTAAACACATGATGAGTGTAATTTATCTTTTTGCTGCATTTCACATCATGAGTGGACATATGTGGTGGTCATTAGAGCTATTCACAATGCTGCTGATTCTCTTATGGCCACATGGTGGGATTTTATTTCACTTCACCCTTTTAATTTACGTTTGGTCATGTGGTTTGATTTATTTCTATATAAGACGTGAGTGGAAATGCAGTGTCTTGCTTCAGGTGGAAGCTTTAAGAGTAAGAGCAACCAAGTCAGCCTGTATTTTTTTTTTTTCCTTTCTCTCTATTTCCATTTGTTTAGAAAGATTTACAAACAACGTTTCAATCAGTTCTGCACAGATTAATCATCAGCTTTCCATTCTCTACCCTCATTCCATTTTCTAGTGACCTATATTCTAATTTTAATTCCATGAATTTACATGATATGTTTAGTTCATAATAGCACAACCATACAGTATTTGTCCTTTTGTGTCTCACTTGCTTCACTCAACATAATGTCCTCCAGGTTCATCCATGTTGTCATATGCTTCACGACTTCATTTCCTCTTACCACTGCTTAATATTCCATTGTATGTATACACTATAATTTGTTTATCCATTTATCAGTTGATAGACATCTGGGTTGTTTCCAACTTTTGGCTAACATGAATAACGCTGCTATGAACATCAGTGTGCCGATGTCTATTCGTGTCACTGCTTTCAGTTCTTCTGGGTATATACTAGCAATAGTATAGCTGGGTCCAATGTCAAGTCTATATCTGACTGCCTTAGGAACTGCCAAGCAGCCCTCTACAGCGGCTGTACCATTCTACATTCCCACCAACAGTGAATAAGTGTTCCTATCCCTCCACATCCTCTCCAACATTTACAGATTTCCAACTTTTTAATAGTGGGCAGCCTAATCGGTGTGAAATGATATCTCATTGTAGTTTTGATTTGCATTTCCCTAATTGCTAGTGATGCTGAACATTTTTTCATGTCTTTCTTTGCTATTTGATTTTCTTCCTTGAGCAATTATCTTTTCTTTTGACCATTTTTTAATTGGATAGTTTGTCTTTTCATTGTTGGGTTTTATCATCTCTTTATATATCATGGATATTAAACCCTTATCGTATATGTGATTGCAGAATATTTTTGCAGATTGAATAAGCTACCTTTTCACCTTTTTGGCAAATGAGGTACAGAAGTGTTTAATTTTGAGGAGGTCCCACTTATGTAGTTTTTCTTTTGTTGCTCATGCTTTGGGTGAAAGGTTTAAGAAACTACCACCTACCACAAGATCTTGAAGATGTTTTCCTACATTTTCTTCTAGGAGTTTTATGGTTGTAGTTTTTATGTTTAGGTTCTTGATCCATTTTGAGTTAATTTTTGTATAAATTGTGAAATAGGGGTCCTCTTTCTTTCTTTTAGATATGGCTATCCAGTTCTCCCAGCACCATATCCTGCATAGACTATTCTGGCCCAGCAGGGTGGGCTTAACAGCCTTGTCAAAAATCACTTGACTGTAGATGTGAGGGTCTATTTCTGAGTTCTCAATTCAGTTCCATTGCTCAATCTGTCTGTCCACTTCTGCAAAAAAAGACTGTTGGGATATTTATTGGGACTGTGTTCAATCTGTAAATCAGTTTGGGTAGAATTGACATCTTAATGATATTTAGTCTTCCAATCTATGAACTCGGAATGTCCTGCCATTTATTTAAGTCTTCTTCAGTTCCTTTTTTTTTTTTTTTTTTTAATATTTTTCTAAAAGATACTTAGATTACATAAAGTGTTACATAACAAAAATAAGGGATTCCCATGTGCCCAATTCCCCACACTTCCCACTTTCCCCCACATTAACAACTTCTTTCATTAGTGTGGTACATTCACTGCAATTGATGAACACATTTTGGAGCATTGCCACTAAGGATGGATGATAGTTTACATTGTAGTTTACACTCTATCCCACTCAATTCCATAAGTTATGGCAGGATATATAATGGCCTGTATCTGTCGTTGCAATGTCATTCAGGACAGTTCCAAGTCCTGAAAATGTCCCCATATTACGCCTCTTTTTCCCTCTCCCTGTCTTCAGCACTCCAGTGGCCACTGTCTCCACTCAATGAAGTAATTTCTTCCACTGCTAAAATCACAATAAGTCTATAGTAGAATACCAGTAAGTCCACTCTAGTCTGTATTTTATTCCCCAATCCTGAGGATTCGGGGATGATGATGCCCACTCCACCTCTAATTGAGAGGGGACTTAGATCCCATATGACTGATGGATGGGATTCTCTTGCTTGCAGTTGTAGACTCTCTCAGTTCCTTGGTATGGTGGTTGTCCATCCTCATCTCTTTCTTAGCCATCCTGGGTGAGTCCAAAGAACTGGAGAGTAGGTGTTGTAAATCTGCTGAGGCTCAGGGCCCAGCTGGCACATGGACAGCACAAAGATTTATGTCTTTTGGGCATATACCTACCAACTCTAGCACCAACTATAGGTTCAAATAGAAGGGACAGAAGAGGCATGTGTAGAGAAGTCACAACTGAGTCCAACTCTGTCACACTTAGGAGCATAATCTCCAAAGTAGGGCTCACTGGCAAGGCACCAAACTCCAGAGCTATCTGCCCTGACTGTAAGACCTGTGTGTCTCCAGAACCTTCATGAGCCCCACTATTTGGGGGAGTATCTACTTTGACAGTCTATACAATCCTGCTGAGACGTCCATAAACATTACCTCTGGGATGACCTCCCAACTTACTTTGAAGTCTCTTAGCCATATAAATTCATTTGTCTTTACCTTTACCCCCTTTATTCAGGGTCTTTTTCCAATTCTATTGCTAGTTGATGCTTGGTACTAATCCCTCAGTGCCAGGTAGGCTCATTCCTGGGAGTCATGTCCCACACTGGGGAGAAGGTAATGCATTTATATGCTGAGTTTGGCTTAGAGCAAGGCCACATTAGAGCAACAGGGAGGCTCTTAGGAGGTAACTCTCAGGCACCCTACAACACTCGGCTAAGTTTCAATTTCAAGAGCAAAGTCTTGTAAGTATAGTCATCATTATCAAGGGCCCATCAATGGACCATCCTTCTTCATTAGTCATTGCCCCTGTACTCAGGGGATTGTTGCTCTTCCATTAGAGAATGTGGCATAGCTTCCCAGGATGGGAATTCAACACTCTTATAGTTATTGTGTGAATCTCTACCCACTGTGACAATGACCTATGAACAATTGTACACATTTATATACCTTATATGTATGCCCAGGTGAACTTCCTCCCATATATCCCCCATCACTGACACCCCACACCAATGATCCTCCACTGCCACAGTTGTAACCCTTCTGTGGTCCAAAACTTCTTAAAAAATGAAGCCAAGAATATATTTTAGCAATGTTTTGTAGTTTTCTGAATACAGGTCCTTTATGTCCTTGGTTAAGTTTATTCCTAAATATTTGATTGTTTTAGTTGCTATTATAAATGGAACTTTTTTTCTGATTTCCTCCTCAGATTGCACATTAGTAGTGTAAATAAACACTATTGATCTTTGCATATTAATCTTGTATCTGGCCACTTTGTTGGACTTGTCTATTAATTCTAGTAGCTTTGTTGTGGATTTTTCAGGATTTTCTAGATACAGGATCATATCAGCGAATATTGAAAGTTTTACTTCTTCCTTCCTATTGGGTGCCTTTTATTTCTTTGTCTAACCTAATTGCTCTACCTAGAACTTTTAGAGTAATATTGAATAATAATGATGACAGTGGGCATCCTTGTCTTCTTTCTGATCTTAGAGGGAAAGCTTTCAGTCTTTCACCAGTGAGTTCAATGCTAGCGGTAGGCTTTTCCTATGTACATTTTACCATACTGAGAAAGCTTCCTTCTATTCCTGTCTTTTGGGGTGTTTTTGTTTGTTTGTTTGTTTATCAAGAAAGGATGCTGTGTTTTGCCAAATGTCTTTTCTGCATTAATCAAGAGAATCATCTGAATTTTCTTCTCAATTTATCAGTGTGGTTTGTTACACTATTGAGTTTCTTGTGTTGAACCACCCTTGCATACCTGGGATAAAACCCACTTGATTGTTGGATTAGGTTTGCAATTATTTTGGTGAGTATTTTTGCATTTATATTCATTAGAGGTATTGGTCTATACTTTTCTTTCTTTCTTTTTTTTTTTTTTTTTTTTGGTAGTATCTTTATCTAGTTTTGGTAGTAGGGTGATGTTGGCTTCATAGAATGAGTTTGGTAGCATTCTTTCCAGTTCAAATTTTTGGAAGAGCTTGAGCAACATTGGTATTAGGACGTTTTTAAATGATCAGTAGAATTCACCAGTGAAGCCTTCTGGTCCTGGGTTTTTGATGACTGTTTCAATCTCTTTACTTGTGATTGGTTTGTTGAGGTCTTCTATTTCTTCTAGGTCAATGTAGGTGGTTCGTGTGTTTCTAGGAATTTGTCCATCTTGTCTACATTATCTAGTTTTTTGGCATACAGTTGTCCATCGTATCCTTTTATGATCTGTCTTATTTCTACAGGGTCAGTGGTAGTGTTCCCCTCTCATTTCTGATTTTATTTATTTGCATCGCCTCTCTTTTTTTCTTTGTCAGTGTAGCTAAGGATTTGTCAATTTTGTTGATCTTATCAAAGAATCAACTCTTAGTTTTGTTGATTCTATTGTTTTTTTTTTTTACTCTTGATTTCATTTATTTCTACCTTTTTCTTTAATATGTCTTTCCTTCAGCTTGGTTTTGGATTAGTTTGATTTTCTTTTTCTTTTTCCTCCAGGTGTGCAGTTAGATTTTCGATTTTATCTCTTTCTTCTTTTTTAATGTAAGCATTTAGGACTATAAATTTCCCTGTCAGCACTACCTTTGCGATGTCCCATAGGTTTTGATACATTGTGTTCTCTTTTTCATTCTTCTCAAGATATTTGCTTAATTCTCTTGCAATATCTTCTTTTACCCACTGATTATTTAAGAATGTGTTGCTTAATCTCCATATATTTCTGAATTTTCCCTTTTTCCATCCCTTATTCATTTCCATCTATATTCTATTATGAACAAAGAAAGTGTTTTGTAAAATTTCAATCTTTTTAAATTTATGGAGACTTGAATTGTGACCCAACATATGGTCTATCTTAGAGAAGGATTCATGAAAGAATGTATGTCCTGCTTTTGGGGGTGTAGTGCTCTATACATGTCTGTTAGGTCTAGTTCATTTATCATATTATTCAAGCTCTCTGTTTCTTTATCCTCTGTCTAGATGTTCTATTCGATACTGAGGGTGATGTATTGAAGTTTCCAAATATTATTGTACAGACATCTATTTTCCCCTTCTGCTTTCTCAGTGGGTGCCTCATGTATCTTGGGGCACTCAGGTTAGGTGAATGAATTTTTTTTTTTTTTTTTAAGATTTATTTACTTTATCCATTTTAAACCCCCCCTTCCCCATTTTGCTGTTTTGTGTCCATTCGCTGGGCAATTCTCTGTGTCTGTCTTCTGCCATCTCCTCCCATCCTCCTCCAGTCTTCACCAGGATTCGATCCTGGAGACCTCTGATGTAGGAGAGAGGTGTTCTGCCACCTGCGCCACCTCAGTTCCTGGTTTTTAGAGCTTTCGGAGCATATCGTCTTGTCTCTCCCCTGTTATGTCATCATCTTGCTGCATGGCGCCCGGGGCCTGGCGGCTCACCGGCACACAGAGCCTGGCAGCCCATGAGCCTTCTATATATATATATATATTATTTTACCGGGAGGTCCCAGGGATCGAACCCAGGTCCCTCCATATGACAGACGGACGTCCAATCATTTGAGCCACATCCACCCCCGTAGGTGAATAAATATTGCACATAGTTATTTCTTCTTGGTGAATTGCCCCCTTTGTTGATATGTAATGACTTTCTTCATCTCTTGTAACAGTTTTTCATTTAAAAAATATTTTTTCCTATATTAATATCGCTACTCCAACTCTTTTTTTAAACTATTTGCATGGAATATCTTTTTCCAACCTTTCACTTTTAACTTGGTTGTTTCCTTATGTCTGAGGTGATTCTATTGTAGAAAACATATAGATGGCTCATATTTTTTTATTCCGTTCTATCAGTCTACATCTTTTGAATGGATAGTTCAGGCCATTAACATTCAATGTTATTACTATAAAGGCATTACTCTCTTCATTCATTTTGTCTTTTGGCTTGCCGTTGTCATATTGTACTATTGTCTGTCTTTTTACCCTTTAATTTACCTTTGCTAATAATCTTTATTTCTACACTCTTTTCCAATTCCCTTACCCTTGTGTGCAGCACTTCCTTTAGTATCTTACTTATTTATTTATTTATAATTTTTAAAAAACTTTAAATTACATAAATGTTACATAAAAAATATAGGGGATTCCCGTATTCCCCACTGCCTACCCCTTTCCCACATTAACATTCTTCATTAGTGTGGTACATTTGTTACAAATTTTGAATACATATTGAAGCATTGCCACTAACGATGGAAGTTTACACTCTGTCCCATGCAATTTTGTAAGTTATGACAAGATGTATAATGGCCTTTATCCATCATTGCATCGTCATTCAGGATAATTCCAATGTCCCAAAAATGTCCCCTTATTATACCTATTTTTTCCTCTCCCTCCCTTCAGAACCCCAGTGGCCACTGCCTCCACATCAATGATGAAAGTTCTTCCATTGCTAGAATCACAGTAAGTCTATAGTAGAATAATAGTAAGTCTACTTTAGTCCATTGTTTATTCCCCAATCTTGAGGACTTTGGGATGTTGATGCCCACTCTGCCTCTAATTGAGAGGGGGCTTAGATCCCATGGGGGGCAGATGGATGGAACTATGTTGCTTGCAGTTGCAGACTATCTCTTTTCCTTAGGATGGGTGTTGTC
The DNA here is from genome assembly GCA_026826555.1 of Tolypeutes matacus. Lineage (NCBI taxonomy): Eukaryota > Metazoa > Chordata > Mammalia > Cingulata > Chlamyphoridae > Tolypeutes > Tolypeutes matacus. The sequence continues at coordinate 11,707,886 of JAKSZT010054334.1, read as the reverse complement.
CATCATCATAACCTTGTTGTTTGTCCTGGGTGAGTCCAATGAATTGGAGAGTAAGAGTTGGCTGCAACTCTGCTGAGATTCAGGGCCCAACTGGCACATGGATGAGCAAAGATTTAAGTCTCCTGGACATACACCTATCAAGTATAGTACCAAATATAGGTTCTAACAGAAGGTGCAGAAGAGCCATTTGTAGGGAAACCACAAATGAGCCCAACTTTGTCACACTGGGGAGCATAATTTCTAAGGTATGGCCCACTGGCAGGGCACTAAACTCCTGAGCTGTCTGCCCTACCTATAGTTTCTACATGTCTCTACGTCCCTCAGGAGCCCCACTATTTGAGGCAATATTTACTGTGGCCATCAATGAGACCCTCTTGAGATGTGCATAAATGTAACTTCTGGAATGACCTCCCCACTCACTTTGAAATCTCTTCCACATAAGAACTCATTTGTATTTACCCTTTCCCCCTTATGGTCAAGGTCTTTTTCCAGGTGCCTTGCTAGTTGGCACTTGGTAATAATCCCTTGTTGCCAGGGCTGCTCATCCCCTTTAGAATCTCTTTTAATTCTGCCCTTTTGATAACATATTCTATTAGCTTTTGTTCATCTGTGAAGACTTTCAACTCACCCTCATTTTTTTTTAAGCAATTTATTTAAGTATATCATTCATACATGAACATACATAAACTATAAGTGCTCAGTAAACATCGTGATCTTACAGAACAAACATGCATAATATCATATAGGGCTCCCACACATCACCCCACCACAAATACTTTGCATTTTTACGAAACATTTGTTAACAAATTATGAAAGAGCATCGTCAAAGTATTACTACTAACTATAGTCTGTATCTTACTCCCCATACTTTTTTTTAAGGATTTATTTATTTAGTTAGTTACTTTTATCCATTTTTACCCCGTTTTTGCTGTTTTTATGTCTCTTTGTTGGGCAACTCTCTGTGTCCATTTCTTGCCCTCTCTTGTCATCCTTCTCCTCCTGTCTTCACTGGGATTCGATCCTTGGAAACTCCGATGTGGAAGAGAGGCATCCTACTGCCTGCACCACCTTAGTTCCTGGTTTTTCGGTACATCTTGTCTTGGATCTCCCTGTGTCACTCTTCTGTTACATCATCAACTTGCTGCATGGCTCATGGGTCCTGGTGGCACACCTGTTTGTGGGACCTAGGGGGCTCACCTGCTCGTGGTCACCCTCATTTTTGAAGGACAGCTTTGCCGGATACATAATTGTTGGCTGGCATTATTTCTCTTTCATTACCTTAAATACACTTTCTTCTCTCCTCCATGGTTTCTGATGAGAAGTCAGCACTTAATCTTATCGAGGTTCCCTTATATGTAATGCTTTACTTTTTTCTTGCTGCTTTCAGAATCCTCTCTTTATCTCTGATATTTGTCATTCCGAATAGTAGGTATCTTGGGGTAGGTCTATTTGGATTTATTCTATTTGGGGCACTTATCCTTCTTGGATATTGATATTTATGTCTTTCAAAATGGTTGGGAAGTTTTCCGTCATTATTTCTTCAAACATTCTTTCTACCATTTTTCCATTCTCTTCTCCTTCTCAGATACCGATAATGCCTATGTTTGTATATTTCGCATTGTTATTCAATTCCCTGAGACCCGCTTCCGTTTTTCCATTCTCTTCTCTTTCTGTTCTCCTGTCTTTTTGAGTTCAGATATTCTGTCTTCAAAATCACTAATTCTAATTTTTTAGAATTCTAAAAAATTCTAATTCTAATTCTAATTTTTTAAGCAATTCAAATTTGCTCTTATGTGCCTTAAATGTATTTTTTTTCTCTCATCCATTGTGTCTTTCATTCCCATAAGGTCTTTTACTTTTCTTTGCAGACTTTAAAATTGTTCTTTATTCTTACCCAGTGTTTTCCTAATATCCTTTATCTCTTTAGTCATATTTCCTTTCAATTCTTTAAATTGATTTAGGAGAGTTGTGTGAATACCAATGATTGTCTTAAATTCTGTATCTCTTCAGGATATTTGGTTTGTTCCTCTGACAGAACCATCTCTTCCTGTTTCCTAGTTACGGCTTGTGAGTTTTTGCTGATGTCTAGACATCTGAATATGTTGGTGAATTTACTCTGATGGCCTATTTCTCTCTCTCATCTTTTTCTTTTTTTTTTTTTTTTTTTACAAATTTTCTTTGATATTTGGTTCAACTTATTCTATGTCTTTAAAATTGCCCGGCTTAAGTTATCAAAATCATGCCAGGGACTCACTAATGGGGCACAAATTTTCTTCCAGGTGTTAAAGAACAGAGAGACCCAAGTGCGTGGTTGTCCATGCAATTTCCATACTGACCAGCAGATTGTGCACTTTAGTGCATCTTTCCATGGAGAGGAAATCTCCGTTTTCCCTTGTTTCGGTCTGGCCAGAGCCAAGATTCAAAATCAGCTCTGCTGTCAGCCTACATTTTTGAGTGACCATGAGGTGCAGAGTCCCAGACCAACCTATGATATACATACAGTCTCAATAAAAAATAAACCTTAGAAGCTAAAATTGCATGAAAAACACATGCTGCCTTGGAATGATTGAAATTATAACACATTTTATAACACATTTAAATAAACATCTATTTAGCAATTTCTTTTGGAAATGATTTGGCACTTGGAGCCAGCCACCACCATCTACTAGCTTGGAAAATTATTTAAACTTTGTGAGCCTGAAGTTTCTTTAGTAGTAAGTAACAGCAATACCACTTACCTCATAGATTTGTTTTGAGGGTTAAATGTTCAATTGTCTATAAGTCACCTAACAGGATTTCCAAGGTAAATTATACACTCAAAATATGCTCATTCTTACTCTCTGCTAGGTACCAGCTGGGTGAGAAGCTGGTGTGTCATATTGAATAAGTATGTCCCTGTCTGCAAGTATCTTGTAGTAGAGCATATAGAAAAAGAATAACTAAACATCTAATACAGTGTAAAATCCACTATTAAGGACAAACAGATGAAGTGGTGACATATCTTCCAGGCATTTTTAAAGGCAAGTTCAAGGAGGATGCAATGCACCAAGCCCCTGAGTCCTTTGATGTCTACTAGGTTAACCTGGTGCTGTCACTGTCTTTTTCCTCCTAACAAGGATCCATCACAAAGGCCTATTTGCTGCTCCCCACAACCGTCTTATGGAAGTAGCCTTCAAGGTGGATATCCCTCACTATCTTCTGTTTCTCTGTGGGTTTTTTTTTAAAGAAACTTTAGATTACATAAATGTTACGTAGAAAATATAGGGGATTCCCATATACCCTGCCCCTCACTCACTCACATTTCCCCATTAACAACATCTTTCATTAGTGTAGTACTTTTTTACAGTTGATGAACACATACTGAAGTGTTCATGGTTGCTCCTAACCATGGTTTATAGTATAACATTATAGTTTACACTTTGTATGACACAATTTTATAGGTTTTAACAAAATGTATAATGGCTGGTGTCCGTCATGGCAAAATCATACAGAAAAATTCCAGTGTCCTCCAAATGCCCCATGTTATGCCTATTCTTCCCTCTCCTATTTGTGGTTTCATACAAAGGCATATCTTTAGAGTCATCATATAAAAATCACTGGAAGCTGGACACATCCATACGAGAAACCAAGGGAAGGATAGAGTAGCAAAACTCAGTGGCTCAAGTAAGTCATGGTATAAGGAAATCCCAAGCCTAATTGTTAGCTTGTTCCATCAAAATCTAGCCACAGATCAACAGTTTTATTTACAATGTTGCTGAAAACTCCTTTAGAACATTGCTGCTATAGAGGCTTGCCATGGGAAAAATTCATGAACAGCTAGTTTGAAATCTTGAAAGTCAATATGTCTATTAGAAGAGTTGCCAGCTAATCATTATACCGAATGGACTGAAAGCTTTACATCAAAGGAGAACTCTTCACAACACTGGTGTGCTCAACCTTCTCCAGGTGTGTAGTTATCCATATTGCACCTGTTTTTGCATGTGCCATTAGCACCCTCATGTCTTACACTTAACATCAAGTGTGAGAGCAAGGCCCCAGTCATGAAGTCTCTGTGCTCAAACTATTCGTCATAGTTGTGGCATTCCACTTGAACATACTGGAATATGCAGGGAGAAGTGTCCAGGATAGGGGTTTCCTTTGCTGCCAAATTACCAGGATAATTTGGCCAAGAAGTGAGGCACAGGTGATTGGAAACATCCTGAACAAATTTTCCAAATGGCAATTACAAGCTGTCAACACCAGTAAAATGTGTTCCCAATATTACATCTGAACAAACCCAGAAAGCAACAGGAGGAGCTTGAGTTGGGAAATAAAATATTTAGTTTTTTTATAAAAGTGGTAAAGGAAGAATGCTTTCAGGTGAGAATAACAGGAAATGTTCTAACTATACAAAGTGAAGTCAGAAAGTTTATTTTGAGTTTCTGTATTTTGTTATCCTCTAAGAATAGGTGGCCAAAGAATTTATGATCTATTATACAGAGGAACTAGTAACTTAGCTGCCTCTGGACCCCTCTCAATCTTTTGATTATAAATTCCCCTCCAGTGTTTGGGGAGGGTGGCCCAGAATGGCCATGAAAGAGGTTGACCAGGTGGTATTCCAACAGTCTCATCAGAAAAGGAGGACTATTTGCAACGAAGCTGAAGCCTCCTTTTAGTACAAATGATTTTAAATAAATCTTCTGTCTGTGAAACCATACCAGGAAATACATAGGACTCCCTCACTTGCAAATTGAAATGAGAATACAAAAGCACATTGGGCTTAAGTGTTTTTATTCTTAGCTGCATTCATAGGCAGGATGACTGCATACTATTGACACCAAACTTCAAAGAAAAACATCAGCTTTAGAAAAGGCAGCAATAATCACCCTTACTTTTTCTACTGTACCTAGCATCTTAGAAACATCTTTTTTACATCACAAGAGGGATGAAGTGTCTAAAGATGACTGCACATAGTTTTTGAAGGAACAAATATAAGATAATATTATTCCCTGCTTCACATTTATTTTCCATGTGTTTTACAAGGCTAACTCTCCTTTCAGGCAACCTGATAAGATATATGCTAAATTTTCATATCCTCAACCTGGAAGAATTAATCACTTTTAGATCCATAATTGCTTTGGATTTAATCTCAATGTTCACGACTATAATTTTCAGATGATGTGAATCACTCTGTGGAGGTTTTGTTAGTCATTTGTTTGGAATTAGATTCTTTTTCATTCATCATAATTAATTCATTCACTTCTGATGCTCCTTGAAATTTTATGTTCTTTACATTTTATTTGTGGGAATTAATTTGGAGAAAAATTAACTCCAACCAGACTTCAGCATCTGTTATTATTTTTCAGTCATGTTAGCCTAGAATTTCAGTTAAAAAAATCATTTCATAGGTTTGTTCCACGCATCAATATACCTGGATTTTAATCTACCCTTGAACTTGAACAAGAGCTCCTGATAACTCAAATTGGGGGAAGGGGATGATGTTGCTTAGAGTGATAAAGGGTATTATGAAAATATCATAAAGTTTGGTAAGGTTAATTAAAAGGAACAAAAACACAAATAAGCAATATTTACCTATTTAGTGCTTAAAATCAGTGGGCTTTTTCATTTGTGAGTAAATGTCCACTGTTTCTAATTTTCAATAATACTCAGGGATTGAGTTTAGTGGTGATTTATTTATTTAAAAGTGATGGAAGGCAAAACTGTGAAATATTATCTGGTACATCTATGTGTAAGATTCACAGGGTTTTGAATGTCAAATCCATTCATTTATCAAATAGTTTTAAAATTCTGTCTGGCATTCAAAGATGACTCTTTGAAAGGAGTCCAAGGAAACAAGAGCCGGTAGCCTCCTAAGTTGCCTGTGAGAGAGAAAATGGTTGGTGACTAAATGCTACTTCCTCTGTGAAAACTTCTCAGGACAGTGTTTTTATCATTATTTTATATCTTTTCTTTGAGAGATTTCCTGGCATCTTTAATTATCTCCTCTATGTGGATAACTTCATATACCTATAAATCTATCCTGAGCTTAAATTGACTGTAAACTAGACCCATCTTCTCTTCTGGCCTCTCCCCCATATTTCCCATCTGTTAGTGACACCCCTATTGGCTGCTGTGCCTAAAACCCTACTACATCTTTGACATCTCTCTCATCCTTACCTTCACTGCCTGAAAAGAGGCTTTTACATCTTGACTAGGTCACAGACTAATATTTAATATATATATAATTGAAAAAGAGTCCCCTAACAATTATCTTACTAAGAACTTAGTTTCCTACTACTGAGCTACAAAATAATGCTGGTGAAAGGGAGCTAGCACAGGCTTTGTGGTTCAAGTCCTGGTTTCACTACTCTTGAGGTATTTGATCTTGGGCTATTAGTTAAGCTTTTTTGAGCCTTAGTTTCCTCAGCTGCAAATGGGAAATGCATTGGGTCTTTTTAGTAGAATTACTGTGATGATTAAACTAGATAAAATAGAATAAAAGTGGCTTATTTCCTGGCTGCAATATGAATTGTATTTATTAGAAGGATTGCATTAATTGGTAATGAATTATGAGACATCGCTATACATGAAAAGGATTTCTATCTTTATGACCCAGGGTTGGCAAACTATAGCCCATGGGCCAATCCCAGTGTGCTCCTTGTATTTGTAAATAAGGTTTTATAAGAATGTAATCATGCTCGTTAATTTATATATTGTCAAAAAGGGCTTAAACTATATTTTTGCTCATACAAGGTATAATCACTAAACAAAAATCTAATATTCAACCTCAAAATCACTTTCTGCATAATAATATCTTATCTGATGGAGGGAAAAAATAGAAGGGAAACACTCTAATTTACACTTAGATGCTTTTTCTGGTAGGTAAGAGTTAAAGGAAAACATGCACCCAAGTACATCTAATTGCCTTAAACTAGTCCAATGGACTCTGAGGGCATGACACTGCTTCTTTGTGATACAGACTATATAACAGAGTCTAGCTGGGTAAGACTCTTTCATGCTTGGTTCAGATTATAATTAAAAGATAAATATAAACGTTGTATCTCTTAGTTATTCTGTGTTTCCTGTGAAACATTTAAAAAACATGTGAAAATTCAAAGTGATTTAAAAGACATGTCACTATGTCCTTTAACCTGAAATGTATGTTGTCATCAGCTAAAACTGAAGAAGTATATTAAACTGAATTTTGTAATGAAACAGTATGACGATTCTCTGAGAGACATATCTGACATCTTAATTTTTTTACTTTACTCTAAAGTAGAAAGTATCAACTCTTTATTCATCATAGTGATTTTACTAAAGTTCAGTATAAAAACTTGTGATGAAAGATTACGACACACCAGGCCAACTGGGAAGGCTCAAGTTTTCATTTTCAAGAACCATAAAAAGCTTTGACTTGCAGCTGTTAGAAACAAGTTAAAATATTATCAGAACACACCAACTTGCATAGCACAGCTGATATATTACTTGTGCCTGTGTAAAATTATAGCACTGTCCAATCTAGGAACCAGATGGTCCATCTCCCTTGATTTGAGGTGTGCTGGTTGACTGCAAATTTTACTTGCTATCCTAGGCTTGCTTTTTACCATAAGTATGTGAGTTATAGACTCCTTAAAGTTTTTGCCAGGTGACAAATTGACCTGTTACCAAGTCATTTTCTTAAAAATATTTATTAATGTTTTTTAATCCAAGGGCCAGTTGCAAATTAATAGCATTTTCGTAAGTAGTTCTCTTACTTTAAAGAAATCAGTAAGTATGCTCACAAGCCAAGTAAGACTTTTTAAAAAATACTTGAGGATTTTTAAAAACACTTGAAAATTTTGGGGAAAATCTTTTTTTAAAATCCACTTAAGATGTAAAAACTCTCCACACGTTTTTTACCTAATTACACATATGTATATGAATCTATCATATATGTTGAGATTTTGTCTTTGAGAAGTGCTTTCAGTAGGACTTGGAATTTAAGGAAAATGAGCAGAATACAACTCTCTCTGAAAACAACACCTATAAAGCATCTTGTTCAACAGGTTTAGGAATTTGTTGAGATAATCTAATTTGTGAATCTTAAACTGGAATGATAGTGCATTTTCTTTCTAAGACAGATAAGGAAATCTGCCTTCCTTAAAACTCCAGAGATGGTTTTAAGATGAAAAAGGTAGTTGTGCTTAGTAGCACATAGGATGCTAGTAGATGGATATATACTTGGTAAAACTCCTCAGTCTACTAATTCCATCTACTTAAATGAGATAGCCACTAGATTTTCCAGCAGTCTACTGTTTTGAAACTATTAAGTGTTTTCAGAACCTACTTGCCTTAAGCTGTTAGATGCTTGTGTGCTCTGGTGGATTATGTCACAGACTGATTAACTATTGCTTTTACAAGTGTCACTTCTCCTTTGAATTGTCTACCATGCCTGCCTTATCTCTGTAGGAGGGAGCCCCATGGGCCTCCATGACTCTGAAATACAGCATGGCCACCCCAAAAAATGTTAACAAATTGTGACAAATACTAAGTAATACATTGCAGTGTCTCTATATAGGGTGATTGGTGGCACAGCAGTATTTAATGTGCTTCTCATTTACTTTTTCATTGGTGTTCGGCTCATTGCACAGCTATGTGTTAAAAAGAATAATGGCATATATGAGGATGTGTATTCAGGCAATTTTTTTTAACAAATAAATTTTATTGGTACATATTAATGAACATACAATTCATCCAAAGTGTACAATCAATGGTTTTTGTTATAATCACATAGTTGTGCGTTCATCACTTCAATCATTATTAGAGCATTTTCATTATTTCCATAATAATAATAAACAAAAAGCAGACAAACAAACCAGAAAATTCCTCATCTCTCAATCTCTCTGTACTCCTGGACTGTACATAGCTGCTGTTTCTGGAGATTTTATTTCAGGCAGTTTTCAATGGCAGGCTAAATCCCAAATTTGAGACGAATACTGGAAGTGCAGATTATTTTATCACCTGTCTTTGTTTTTAGTCAGATTTTTGTTTTCATTTTCTTAATCTGTTCTAGATATCCACAGAAAAACCAGTGTTTATTTAAGCCATTTTACTCTTAACATTCCTTTAAAAATAAATCTCAATTACTTTCTGTTGTTCTGTTTAATTTAATTTTGAATTTATATTTTAGGAAAAAGTTGTGAAAGACTTTGAAATGGGTCCAAATTTTTGTGGGGTGTCTTCAATGGAAAACTAGGCAGTATTTATAATCATATACTTCTCAGTTATCTGATTCTATGGGGTCTCTGCTTCTTTCATTACTTTTGAGCTATTGATAACTGCAATGCAAATGATTCCTTTCCATAGACCTGTAAATTAATTTTCTCCAGTAAGCATTCAATTGATTTTCCTCCCTTCAGGCTTTTTCTCCGCCCTACTCCAAGAATCAGCCACTTTTGTATTTACTTGTCATTCATATAATTTTTTCTAATATATGTGTGCCTCTTTGAATTCCTTGAATTGTATGTAACATTTTACTAGATCTCTCATTAATTTTTGAATTAAATAAAATCTTTGATGCATTTTCCTCATACATTTAGATGAGTCAAATTTATATCCTCTTTTTAAAATTATCTTTTGCAGTATTCTCTTGTTGGCAGAATTTTGGGTGTGTTTTTATGGCAAATTTATTTTACTCTTGTAGCACAATGTAAATCTGAGAATCTGGCCTTCAGAAAGTCCATGCTCCAAGGCAGATGCATGTTAAATTCTCAAAAGAAAAACCTGCTGATGTGGGTTGTGTGGGTTACCTCAGCAAAAATAAGCATTCACTGAGATCTGCACCCATCTCTTCCCTCTTCTCTGCAAATAGGCTGAAATCTGGAGGCATTACTTGGCCGTCAAATACAGATTTTGCAGCTCAGAGGCAAGTGTATGCTTTGTCATAGAATGAGAGGTGGATGCCAGTATGCTGTGGCTGAGGAAGCAATGAGCTGGTGGCTCATGCCTGATTTGCTACTTGGAAGCACATATCAGTGTTTTTATTTAGCACTTGCAAGAGACAGAGTTGAAGGAAAAGAAAGGAACCATTGCCTTGATATCAAGAAAGTTGTATGGCCTATTTCATCTATGGCTTTGGATCAAAAAGGAAAAGAATATGTATGTGTGTGTATATGTGTGTGTGTATCTTTGTGCACCTACTATAAGTTGGGCACTTTCCCATAAGCTATTACACTTTACCTTCCCTACGAGGCTGTGATTATGGGTGTTTTGTCATGCTTGATTTTATTTATCCTACATCTATGAAGCAGAAGTGCAAGGGTTCAAATTCATGCCTCCTTGACTACAAAGATCAAAAGCCTTGATGCCGGTTTACTTTTTTCATTTTGGGGGTATTATCTCTTTGTTCTTTTTTTATTTCTTATAAAAATTAACTTCTGAGACCATTCCACTTGTGTCCCATTCTGAATAACTTTTCTCAGAATATGTATAGGGATCCATGCACCCTCAGAAACCAGGCACAGTACAGGATTTATGGGAGGGATAGGGTGCAGACTGGTCTGAGCCTAGAAAAACCCTTGTGCCAACTCTGGCAAAAACAGTGTGGCAACAGGAGGAAGTCAGAGAGTGAGTTGCTTCACATAGTCTTGGGAGAAGAGAGAAGGAAAAGTCACAGATGAGGGAGCACTCATATTTAAGTACAAATGAATTGTTTTTGAATTTTGTTTCACTTCTAAGGGGCTGTGTGAACTCAAGCCTCACTTTAGTAAAAATTAAAGATAAAAATGCCAAACTCTTTCAGACAAGGAGGGACTGAAATAACTAGTAGCAGGTTAAACTAAGGGGTAACTTAAAGAGGCTTTACCCTGCTCTCCACTGGGACTCTCCACCAGCCCTTCCCAGCCACAAGTCACCAGAAATAAGCATGCAGTCATAGGCAAAAATAGTGTGCTTGCTCTGTGAAGGCAATTTCAAGACGGTGTGGATGTTGGCAGTAGGTAACTTCACCTCTACAGATGAGTAAATCCAGACAATAAAACCCACCCTTGAGTTCGGCTGTGAGGATTAAATGTGAGAAACATAGGCCTGTTTTTTTTTTTTTTATTTCCTTTGACTGCTCCAGTCTTGATGTTATCCTGTCCCCACAGGACAAGGCCTTGAACAAGATTACATTGGTCCCCCCATAATATGGAGAATGACCTCCATCCTTGCCAACTTATTTTTGCCCTGCCCTTCACTCAAATCATTTAAGCCATCCAAATATTACCCTTTAGTTTTGAGACAGTCTTTTCAACAGCTAGACTTCTTTTATACCCAAGTTTACCTCAGAGAAAAAGCCATCATGCATGAGCTTGGAAGATAGAATGATCTCAGCCACATGTGGACTTCTGTGAAATGGAAGTGGGCCAAAGCTGTTACAACCTTTCAAGCACCAAAGCATGAGTCTAATTTGTTCTCACAGTATGAAGTGACAGGGTATGGTTACTCAAGCCAGCACTGAATGTGTTTAGCTTCCTTGCCATGTGTTGGTGTAGTTTTAATTAAAATAATTCTGGAAAAGGTGGCAATCCTGCAGAAGACCTTCTTCAGAAAGAATCAGAAACGAACAATTAAAGATCTTTTTGTTGTTGTTGTAAATTGCCTAGATCCTTCTTCATAGTATAATTCATATCTGTTTGTTGCCTCAAACTGCAGTCTCTTAGTATGTTTTGTTTAGATCCTGTGGAAGCTGCAAAAGCTTGGCAAGATCCACCACTCCTTACACATACAATATCTTTCTCCTATGGCAGGGCAATCATGAAAAGCAAAATTAATTTGGAGGGAGAAGAAAGGAGGATTTACTATGAATCCCAGGAAGATGCATGCTTCCAAACTTAAAAATTACCACCATTTGCACAGCTAGGTGATGAAACAAATGCAAGCCAAGACTTTGCCATACCATTTGCTCTCCACATTGCATTGGGCAAGGTGTCAGAAGCATGTCTCCCAAGAGGTACCCACAAAATGTGCTATCAAAAACTAATTGTCGGGAAGCGGCTGTGGCTCAATCAGTGGGGCTCCCGTTTACCATATGGGAGGCCCCGGGTTCGGTTCCCGGGGCTTCCTGGTGGGGGCAGGCCCGCCCGCACGGCGTGGTTGGCTGACCCAGCGAGCGCAAGCAGCAGGGGGGGATAAATGAATAAATAAATAAAATCTTTAAAAAAAAAAAAAACCAATTGTCTAAGAGTGTGTGTTTGGAAAAGAAATGAACCCAAGTGTCAGCGAAATATAATAGCTTCCAGGAGTTTATCTGGGAAAAACTGTCAGATGTTCTTCTAATAGGTTTGTACAGGTTCATTCACCTTTGATTCCCTGCCTTATTTCTGGGATTTTCTCTAGAAAACTGGGAGTATTTTGCAGTAGAACAGAATGGATTCTCCTGGGCACTTTAAAAGGAAACTGAACTAAGTTTTGCTCTGTTCAAGAGGCATTCTTTTTTCCCACCTACCTCAAAGCACTAAGCAGAAAGAGGCCCTGGAGAATGGTTGAGCCTGAGATCAATGAGTGGGATTTTCAAACTGAAGTACAAGAAATTTTCTTTAGAAAATTCCAACGTGGTCAATTATTTGGAAGTGCTAGAGGAAGCCCCTTAATAATAGACACTAAATACATGACTGAAATAATGAGTAGATGAATATATGGGTGTGTGAGTCAATCAGTAAATTACCCACCAATGATTTCAGCCAACTAACCCACACCCCACTCTCATGAGACTTTTGTATATTTGCTATAAATATTTTGTTTGGAAGGTGTGACAGTTTACAGCTTTTTGTGAACCCTAGAAAAGATCATGTTCTTGGAGTTAATCCATTCCTGTGGGTGTGGGACCCTCTGATTGGATTGAATTCAGTTGGGGAGGCCTTTGATTGGAGTACTTCAGTGAGGCATGACTCAGGGTGGCTCTTGACCCTCTCGCTGATGTCTTATATAAACGGAGGATGAAAAGCAGAGACACACAGAGAAAGAAAGTGCCATTTTTTACCCTGCCATGTGAGAGAGACCTCCATGATCACCTGCAACTGCAGAAAAACATGAAAAAAGCCTCAAGAACCTAAAGGAGAGGTCTCAGAAGCCGGAGGCTGGAATCAGTGAAGCCTAGAGGAATAGAAAGAAGCCCCTGAGAGGCAGATGTTGAGCCATATGCCTAATTGCCCACAGCTGAGCTCTGGAGACCAGCAGAGCCTCTGTTATACCCAGCCATGTGCCTGATCACCCACAGCTGAGCTCAGGGAGAAAATGAGCCTGAAGAGGAAGGCAGAGACCTCAGCAGGGACTGGCTGCCATTTTGCCTTGCCATGTGGCAGGAGTTTAGGACCGCCAGCATTTCTGATGATGCCTTGCTTTGGGCTTTTTCACAGCCTAGGAACTGTAAGTTTTTACCCTAATACATTCACATTATAAAAGCCAACCCATTTTTGGTATTTTGCATAGGTGTCCTTTGGCAAACTGAAACAGAAGGGGAATGCATACCATTGTAGGATCCTAAAGTTAGAAAGATTATTGAGTTCGTTTAGCCCAACTCTCTCCCAGGGCAGATATCTTTTTTAGAACATCCTGGCCTTGCCAGTTGGTAGGCAGTTGCTGAAGATGTAAGTCATTCTTCCATGAATGAGAACTTCTTAGAAAATGAAGACTGGCCTAGCATCCTACACAGCTCTAAATGTCCTGCCAGAACTCTGATAGGTGAAAATTCTGTTTAAACTGAAATGAGCCTAGACTTATGCGCACTTTACTATAAACTTAAAATATTCTTTTTGCAGTATTAATGTTCACTGAATTTTCTAGGTATATGACTATGGTATAAAATCAACAAAAAATTGTTCCTGTTTTATGTAGGGATTTTACGAAGAGATCTTTTATAGAAGATCTCATCACTGTTGGCTGTGCCAATTGTAATATTTGAAGTGTCAGTGCAACACATTTCTATTAGTCTGTATTTGTTGCCAATATATTTATGGTAATTGTATAAAAAAATACAAATATTTGTCTATTTCTTTGGCCCTCTACTCATTATCATGCATATTATTTTTATAGCTTATTTAAAAAATTCTCCTTTAGATTACAGTAGGGATATTATATTTATTTAAAAATTTATATGCATAGGCAATTACAATGGCAATGAATTTCTTTAAAGAAATGTAAATGAGAAGTTCAAATTAATTTTTTTAAAATGGCTTGGAAAAACAACAACAATAAAACAAACTGTTGAACAAAAAAGAAAGATGACAAGCTCCAATAGGTTTCAGAACTATTGCAGACTTAGTCTTTTCATGGTAGAGTTACCAGAGCCCTCGCCAACTTTGCTGCCTCCCCATAGATAGACCATAATTCCACAGTTTCCCTTAAATTAGTTGTTTCTGAGTGAACCTGATATTCTCCGCATGTTCTATTTAGTACAAGGTCCATTTCTTGCATTATTGCATTGATTCAACTTTTTAGTTCAATTATTTGCTGAACAAAAACTTTTTGAGTGCTATTATGGGCCATATACACTGAGCTAGGCATTGGAGATGCAGTCAGTGGAGAAAACATAGGCTGAGCCCTTAACCAGGCCATGCCCTGTGAGACCTTATTGGACTGACTAGCCATTGTGTGCAGCTAAATTTGTGTAATGCTGGGTCATAAGCAGAGATAAAGGGACGGCAGGGAGGAGAGTACATCTTACCCAGTCTTGAGATTCAGGAAACTCTCAGAAGTAGTGGGTGGTTAAGTTGGGACCAGAACAATGAGAATGGGTGGGAATGGAGAAGAGGAGTTGTAGAAGAGAAGCTCAGATCTTTCCAAGTAAATGGAGCAGCTCTGCCAATGCCTACAGTATAACTGAGCATCATGTGTTTGTACTGCCAATAGTTCTGTTTGGCACAGGGTTTAAGAAGTAGAGTGGCAAGGGATGAATGGAAACATAGAGTCCTCTATAAATAGCTAGAATTTGGGGTATATTTGAATGAACACTATAATGGATACACAGACTGAAAGTAATGCAGTTGTGTGGGACATGTAGACTAATCCCAATTAGGGTGATTAGTGTAGGTTTCTAGAAGAGAGTATTTAAACTCAGGTTAGGTATGTGGACCCCAAATACTAATTACCCAAATAACTATTCAGGAATCCTGAGAAGGCAGATTCAGTAACCCAGATCACAACAGAAGTCATGCATATATTATAATTTAGGCTAAAGTGGACTTTTAGCTTCCTGTGTACTATTAATTGTCTACCCACATCCTTACATTTATTTTCTCTTCCCCTACTACATTAATATTTAACATAGAAAGCATGACCACAGAGTGTGTAAATTGGAATGACAAATAACTATGAGAAGATGCATTGACATATGGCTAACTCTTCTGAAGCATTATCTGCCTCCCACTAAGTTTGAATGTCATCCCGCTCTTCCTTTTCATCAAAAACTAGGTTCTGGTTCAAGATTCTTCCCATTAATGTCTTACTCTTAAAGAACCAATCTGATGAATAAAATATGTTCTTGGGTTAAATGATATTGCTTTATTGGTTATTTTGCATATTTGGATTTTAAGTGCTGGGCAGAGTTGAGGATAAACATCATTTTCAGCAGCTTTATAGGATATAAGCATTGTTTATTCTGTCTCCTCTGGGACCAGCCTAAGAAATTTGTCCTAAGGAAAGAAATTATGAAGACTATGGAAAAGCTATGATGAAAAACAAGCAGACAAAACCAAATATTGCTTTCAGAACAAGTAAAGGCATTTTTCAAGTGTTCTTCTTTAGTGTATATTCTGTAAAATTCAATTTGGACTTTCATTTCTTTTTTCAATATATAGGCTTATGAGTTTTAATTTCAGAAGAGTTTTGTTCCTGTCTCTTCTGAGCTTCCATACTTCTCTTGGTTTCTAGTCATGGCTGAGCTATTTTTATTTTTAATTGACTATTTTTTCTTTTTGGTACAGTTCTATGAATTCCCTCCCTCTCCTTCCTGCTTGCTGTCTGTGCCCATTCACTGGGTGATATTTTGTGTCTGTTTCTTGCCTTCTCTTCTCATTTTTCTCCTTCAGGCTTCACCGGGATTCGATCCTAGGGACCTCCTATGTGGGGGAGAGGCACCCTGTCACTTGTGCCACCTCACTTCCTGGTTTCTGGCACATCTTGCCTTGATTCTCCCCTGTGTCTCTCTTTTGTTGTGTCATCATCTTGCTGCATGGCTTGCCGCGCGTCTGCATGGGCCTCTCTCTCTCTGCATTCACGTAGGCCTGGCTCACCCACTCGCCTTTTTTTTTTTTACCAGGAGGTCCTGGGGATCGAACCCGGGTCCTCCCATATGGTAGATGGATGGCCAACTTCTTGAGCCACATCCGCTTCCCCATGGCTGAGCTTTAATCACATTATTTGACAATATTGCCTGACTATACAGCTGTCACCTGAATACTGACATTTTAAAGCGCCAAGTTGGAAAGGATGCTAAAATTTATGATAGCATTTGAAATGGTGTCATTTTCAAATCTAGGTCCCCATGCACAAATTTTAGAAAGAGACCTCTTGCCCTTTATTAATTGCAAAAGTAATGCCTGGGGGGGAAAGGCTTATCTCCTTTTTGTAGGCCCCCTATCACTCATCTGAGAGATAGATAGTGAGTGATATTTACCTATGGGCATCCATCTTAAATGATTAGTGGGTATTAAAGTAATTATTATAAATTAATGGCTCCATGAGTTGTAAAAGGTTGGACTTTATGGAGTTTCATTGTCATGGAGGCAGACAATTAAGGAAATATACACTTATAGACTGTACCATAGATCTTGTAACATTTCTACCTGCTTTGCCTTTTATTACTTTACTCTATATAAAATAATTAGTGTTGTAGTCATGATTTTACCGACACCTTCTAAAAGAGCAGTATTTTATGGGGAGTAAATTAATTTTTCATAAAGACTTGCATGCAGTCCTATTTGATTAGATTCTTAATCACTCTTACCTGGTCTGGGCCTTTTTACTGGATTGGTCTGAACTAGTTTACAGCAATTGGGCTTTAACAAATAAATACTAAATTCTCAAATGAGATGTCCTATAATTTAGTAAAAATTCTATCTGGTGGTGTCTTGGTCAAAAACAAGCACTTTGTAATTTTATTTATTCTGAATCACCACAGAATCACCAAGTTGCTTTGTAAAAATGGCCAGCTTTGAGTTAAGCAAAGATGGTTGTAGGATTACAGCTGCACTAAACTTGAAATTGACCATCATCTTTGGGTGACTATGTAGGAGCCAGTTGGTTTGATTTACAGAATATGGGTCACAGAATGAGAAAGATGTAAGTCAGCATGTCTGATCTGTTGAGTTACAGGTCACTGGGGGCTGTGAATTATTTGCCTGGGTTTGGCAAGGAGTGTTGGGGCAGCTTAACTAGATCTGGCCAAGCCTGCCCATAAAATGATATTTGGAAAAAAGGAAAAAATAAATTATTTAGAAAAGATGTCATTTAGGCTGTAGGGGGTTGAACTTCTCTGGACATTTGAATACAATGTTTTCTAGGACAAAAATAGCAAAAGAATTATGAAAGAATTGTGAGCAGGTCTGAAATTTTCAGCATCCTTCTGAATGCTACTTACATTCTCCTGTTCTAGGTTAGCATCCTGAAACAATGTGTTTATAAAACATAAGTAGAAAATGAGTCTGTAGATATGTTTTAGAGAGCATGGTAAAGATACAGTTATTTCTTAGAATACTTCCAGGCATGGCATTTTGATGTCACTGAAGAATAAAACATGCATAAAATCAGCCAAATCTATCTAAATCAGTGGCTATTTATGGTTTCACAAATATGCATTAGTAAGTGAGCTCTTTGTCTTTCCTGTCACCACTCCCACACAATATAGAACTAACTTGGCTTCCAAACGTTTTTTCCACAAACCAACATAAGAAATTGATTGTATATTGCAACCCAATGCATACATAATTTTACAAGGCAAATATTTATCCTTACTTTAAAAGATGATCTTTGAATGGCTATGGCTACCTGACAAACTGATTTTAGGAACCATAGTTTGAAACACACTTGAGATAGGATGAAGTGAAAGAAACATTTAATTCGATATTCTGGCCAGATACTGAAAGTAAAGAGATAAGGGGATACTATTTCCCTAGAAGTCAAGTAGGCTGTGAACACAGTCCTTATAAGGGACATCACAGTCTGGGAGGTGAGTATATGGTGAAAAATTTTGTGGCTTTTTGGATCTTGGGCTTTCCTCTAAAGTACCTGTTAACACATAGATGTAGCTTTCCACTCTGGACCAGAGCTCCCAAATTGCAGTGACTTTTCTTATACTTCATTACTGAGAATGGTACCTAATGTGTTGCTTGTGCTTTATTGATTGGTGAATGAATGAATGAATGAATGAACGAACGAATAAAGAAAGCAAGAAGAGTTTCACACTTTCAATTCAAAATTTAATGTAGAACCTCCCATGTGCAAAGAGCTTTGCTATGACAGTGAACACTACAAGGATAAGATAGGGCACATAATTACTGCTTTTGGTCACAATAGGAGTAGGTATGAACAGAAAGTCATTATAATGACCCTTAGTTTTTTCGTAAGAGTAGCATAGAATAACAGCTTCCTTCTTGACTGTGCCCCAGAATTCTGGTATAACAGCAGCAGTATGAGACTGAAAATTCCTAAGCCTGGGTCAATTACCTTGGTTTACCTTCTCATGATGATAACTCTGTTTGTGACTAGTGGTAACTACTTCTCTTAGGGCACAGTAGAGTTACTGTCCCCACTCTCCACCATTATTAAAATAATAACACAATTCTACTCCTCGCCATCTTTCATTTGATAATTCTTTACCTTGGCAGTCAGGAATGACTGTGACGAATCTTTAAGGCAACTAGGTGTTTGACCCATAGTTCTCAATGTGGGTTGTAGAAATAGCAGATTCCTGTAGTGTAAGGGTTTTTCCATTCAATTTAGGAACCCAATTGAAAGAAGGAGCCGATCAACAATATATAGTACTTTTAGTACCCAGTAGCGGTACCTGAGAGTTGTTGCAGATTGGCTTGTGAGAGTCGATTATTAAGTTTTCATGAATGCTGTGACTTGTGAAGAAAAGCCATTATTAAAAATTAAGTTATATAAACATGCAAATAAGTTATATTATAAACAAAGTAATACACTCTCAAAACTCATCACTTTCAAATTACTTTACTAGTATTTTTGCTCTGGAGGTTACATATGTCTATTGTATCTGTATGGAGCAAATAGTGTTCAATGATTTGCAACTACACATCTCTTCCCAAGTATATGTTCAGTGACATCATTTTGGTAGCTAGAAATCAGCCATGGTTAGAGTAGTTGTATCATAAAAATTGACGAACTTTATAAATCAGGCTCCTTCTCAACAATGAAGAGCTGGTTGTTCACCATTTACCAACACAACATGACTCTATGAATAATAGCTCAGGTACTGGGACTGATAGGCATTGGAGGAAAACAAAACAAAAACAAAAAGAAATAAACAATAATTCCAAACTTCAGTTAAAATGGATAATCAGAGGTAATTGTGATAAGTGCTCTTGTAGACATACTGGGAAACAGTAGAGCTAGTGCAGAAGTTCCCAGATATTTACATTTGATGGATCTTTAGTGTCCTATCAGGAATTTGACCATGGCACCCCAAGGCCAGAAGAAAGAGTAGCCATTTAATTATTTTTAAGTAAAAACAATTAAATATTTATATGCTGAAGAACTTAGTAGCCTTTCTTTTAAAAAAACTTAGTAGCCTTTCTTTTAAAAAATATATTTTTATTTATCCCCTGCCCCTCCCCCACCCCTTGTTTTGCACTCGCTGTCTGCTCTCTGAGGGTTCTTCTATGTCTGCTTGTCTTCTCTTTAGGCGGCACTGGGAACCGATTCTGGTACCTTCTGGAGTGGGATAGAGACACTCAATCCCATGCACCACCTCAGCCCCCTGGTCTGCTGCATCTCTTATTGTCTCCCCTCTGTCTTTTTTTGTTGTGTCATCTTGCTGCGCCAGCTTCTCCGCACGGGCCAGCACTCCTGCGTGGGCCAGCTTGCCTTTCACCAGGATGCCCTGGGAATCGAACCTTGGACCTCCTATATGGTAAACAGGAGCCCAGTCGCTGGAGCCACATCCGCTTCCCCTTAGTAGCCTTTGATAACTTCTCACTAAAATGTTTTTTGATTCTATTACTATATTAACAAACAAAATGTAGATACATGAGAAGATTTGGGAAAACTCAAGGAACAAAAAAATGACTCCTTTCTTCCCTTTTGCTATGATCTAGGCGCACACAAAAAATCTTTACTGTTATTAGGCATTACTTTGATCCATCAATTAGCTTTAAAATTATAATCTTTTACATTGGTTGCACATTAATATTTTACAAAATTTTTTCATAGGCTGGGTGGCTGGTTTCTGGCATACTTTGGATCATAGAATCACATTGTTGCTAAATAGCCTTCCCCATAATATTTAATCAAATTTTGCTGGTCCATTTCCTCCACAGATTACTAAAAGTTATAGTAATTTAGATTTTCTACACAGATGTTTCTATTCATTGCTTTTATTTACTTATTTATTTTACTAACACTGGGAGAGACTATGTAGTATATTTATATGTGTATGTGCATATTTACACATATAAATTCCTGATTATCTTTTGTGTTAAGGCAGTGCATTTAAATGTCTCAAAGTTTTATTTGTATGAATTAAATCAGTTATATTTGTTTTAAGACAAGGAGAAACCCCTTCCATTTAAAAAAGATAAAAATATTTGCAGATTTAATAATTTTGTAACATATCAGAGCCAAGGTTAGATGTAAGAAAAAGGGGAAAGATCATTTTTCTCGTTCCAGCCGCCGCCATTTCCTAAGAACACCAGGCCTCCTTCATTAACTCTGACCACACCTTCTGTCACTCTCATCTCCCCCAAAACCATCAGCTTCTCTGAAATAGGAATGGCAACAAAATGGAAAAGACCAGAAACACTTGTAGAACTATGGAGGTATGATCTATACCTTCTAGAGTAACATGTTTGAACTTCTTCTGTGCAACTAGTGGAACTGATTTAAGCAATTAACTTACCTGTCCCAATCAATGGAGTTACTTTGAAAAATTCAGAGTGAAAATTTTAGAACTAAAAGATTTTACCATTTAAAATATTTATCAGGAAATTGACAACATCAATGGATGACAAAATGTACATTGTTTGAACGTTAAGATCCACTGAAGTAGAACTTTAATTGAATTTCTTAAAACTTGTGTGAAAGTTTGAACATTTCTATTTAGGGTATTGCAAAACTTCACTAAAGAGAAGCCCTTGATGATATGAGAGGATCATCTATAATAACACTTTTCAGTGAAAAATGTTGAAAAGTGCTTATTGGGATGTTTTGGACACTTGAACTTAAGGAAATGAACTGAAACATACATTTAAAAAATGCTGCTTTCCTACGTTCTGCCACTGCTGGTTGGTTTGTATAGGAACTTTATGGCAATAGAAACAGTCTGGATCTATTAACTCCAATTTAAATTATCTTAACCATCAAAAATTCTCACTATAAGGTAACTTATTCTAAGGCATTTTACTTCCCTACACCTGTTTCCTTAGATTTTTTTTTTTTTCTTTTTTCCTTGCTCCAGCCAATTTCCGAGGCACCAATGAACAAAGTGAATGGTTATTAGAGAAGACATATCACATGGTGAGGGGGCTCTCTGTAGCCTGGTATCAGACACAGCTAATTGACTGTGGGGATTTCAGTAGCTCAAGGATGAGAGAACTTTGGCATAAACTGTACACTCTGGACAGGGCTAAGTCGAATACAAATATTGTACTCTAATCAAATGGAATTTGTAGAGTTAGAAATTGAAGTTCTTGCCATCTTCTTTTGCACTTTTTAGAGTTTTTGTTTACTAAAAGCTGAGAGTTTGGCTGTCTGTATAGTCTGTGAAATATGACTCATTTGGGGTGGTTATATTTGTTGTTTGCTTGTTTGGAATGTGCATTCTGAAGTAGCCCTGTTTCACCTCTGAGGGCAGAGACTTGCCGGTAGCAGACCCAAGGAGGCTGGTTCGTGTGGTTAATGAGGTTCTCCTGTCCCCTTCTTTTTTCCACCATGCCACTCACCAGGTCTATTCCTGGCAGCTTTCAGACCCAGAGCCATCCCTGGAGGGAGCAGAATCTGGCAGAATCACATTTCTGCTGTCACCGCAGCATCTTGGAGGGAAAATTAACATCTGGGCACATATTTGGGGAAAGACATTGTAAAAACACCACAGAGATGAAAGGGGCATGAAAAGGAGGAACAGTCCCACCTCTTCTTTCTTGGAAAACTGATGACAATGTATGGCTCCCTGAGCCTTTATTAATTCCATAACGTCCTGGGAGGACCCCCTTCTTCCACGTCTACAGTTCCCCTTATTTTGTTTTAGAACTAATGAAGAATCCTATAAAATTGCAGAAACCCAGACAATTCACCACCATTAACTTCAAGTGCCCTAACAGAGTGTCTGCCTGTGAAAGTCTAATTGGATGGCCCTGTTTCTGATCTTGCTGGACACAAATTGTCATAATGGCTAGCCCATAGTTCTCAATAAATGTATGATGGATAAAGTTTCATATCTATTTTCTACATTTATGGTTTCTTTTCCTGATCTCCTGGAAAGAACCATTAATATCTTTATTATTAATGATTGTGGAGATATCTAGCTCTCCAACTGAGCTAAATGGTGTATCTAATTAGATATTAGATAACATATGAAGAACCTAAGGGAATTTGAGAAAGAGATGTAGGTGGGAAACTCCTAAAGAACAACTCTCCTCCTTTATAAGTTAGAACTTGGGAAGAATTCATTATTATATCAAATGCTCATAAGTGTCAGGAAATATTTAAGCTGAGAAATGTTTCATATTCTTACTATTTGGAGAAATTGGAACAGGAAGGGTTAGAGCTGATTTTCTTATATAGCAGAATAGTTGTCATGTATGATTTTAGAAAGCAAATATTTTAGACATTGCAGGTCATGTGATCTGCCACAACTAATCTGCTAGTATAATGCTAAAACTGTCATAGACAACATGTAAACAAATGGGCATTGTGGTCCAATAATATTTTATTTAAGGACTCTTAAATTTGAATTTCATATAATTTTTACATGGCACAAAACATTATTTTTTGACTTTTTTTTCCCCCAACCATAGTCAATGAAAACAGCTGATGGACTGGATTTGGCCTTCAGGCCATGATTTACAGATTCCTACCCTGAAGGGAAAAAAAAAAGGAAACCCATCATAACAAATGCTTAAGTCCTGTTGGCCATTCAGTGTCGTCAAGCTGTTTTGGTGAATATCAAACAGGGAAAAAGGAGCTGTATTTCACTTTTTCCTCAGCTTTCCTATGTAGTAATATATTAGAAAGAAAGCAAAACTCAGACTAAATGTTATCACACTTTCAGATATTTATTAGCTAGCATCCCCCAATCTGGTCACTCACCCCGATTCTGTATGCTTGTGGATGTTGCTGTTTTTCCCTCCCTGGGAACCTTGCATGCAAGGTTTACTCTGAAGCAGAGACAGTGATCTTCTGACAGCAGGATTCTTCAAAGTTCTGGTGAAGTCAGTCAACAGGTTATCCCTGGGTTGTGTGTCCCCACACATTTGATATCATTACCTTAGAACTTGATTTTTTCTCTCATTTATAGATATTTAATATTTTATTTTATAAAATTCAAATAGCAACTTGAATGAATATTTTTTCAGGCACTGAACTAAACCTTTTTCCTACATTATCCCCAAAAGTATTGTTAGTATTCCTATTTTCACAGATGAGGAATTGAGATGTTAAGTACCTCATGCTAACTTTGCATAGCTAGTAAGCGGTAAAGTCAAATAGCAGTATGCCTGATTTTAACACCCATATTAATGTAAGTATTACTGATATAATATATCAAACTGGAAGGGTTAAATTAAAATAAAGAACTTAAAATATCAGCAAGTATGATCACTTGCAGTCATTAAAGAAATATCCCAAATAATATAATAAAAACTAGACCATGAAGTTCTTTTCTAAAGGGAATGGCACTTTAAAATTGAATGGGGGAGGAAATGAAGTAACAGCATTATGGAGTGGTAAGTGATAGTAACTTCCAGAATGAAAGGTGGTCTACTTTCTTTGGGTCCAAAGACAACTGCAACTTGAGAAGCACCCAGCCTATGGAAAAGCATAATGTGCCACCTGGTCTTATTTGGATTTAGATGGTGGGGGGGGAGTGGGTAGGTGGCTGTGGACTTGGTTCAGTCCTAAACTGACATTCAGAGCAATTCTGGTGTTTATTATACTTATGTTGTTCTTCTATATAGTAAGTGGCTAGAAACTCTTAGGAATGACAAGACACTCATTCAAATTCACCTTCTTCTGGGCTTTACAGTAGACTTCTGTATTTGGAAAATAATAGACTAAAGCCTACACATCAAGTCATTTAAAGTCAAATTTCCTATATTTGTAGCCATATCGAGTGGCTGTTTAGCATTGGCAGATTTGCGGAATGTTCCTTTCTCTGATCTGTTGTAAACAGGTTTCCCCCCACACTTAGGTCTATTTATGCACTAATGAAATGTCCATTTCTCAAGATTTAGTACATCAGGGCTGATTTCTATTTCTGAATCATTACAATTAAGCTTGAAACAAAATGCATGAGACTTTTGGTGAAAAAATTGACCAAAAGAAAAGAAGCAATTTATGACCCAAGGGAAATTGTTGTGTTTGGGATATTTTCAGAAGAAACCTTGTGGACTTACATTCATGAAATTAGATTGTATAGGGGGCATTATGATCTCTAACTTACTCCAACAAAACCAGTGTTTTAGGTCAAGTTATAAATAAATACAGAAATATACTTGCTTTTTAGTGGAGCCATTTTAAATCCAAAATTATTTTGGGACATGTTGTGTGTGTGTGTGTGTGTGTATGATGTAAAGCTATACGTTCATGGATGTATATGTAAGAGGCTGCCTTACTAATTCAGTGCAGTATTAGACTTTTTTCATTGAATTGAAAGTGTTTTTCAAGAAATCAGCTCATTTCTTCTTCTTTATATGAAATTCTGACAGAGTTAAAACTGGGGAGAGGATGGACAGAAATAGACATTCACTCATGGAGAGCGAAAATGAAGTGATGGAGGCCAGTCTTCCATCAATGACATTGAGTCATACCATGAACCTTTGCCCCAGGCAATGATTACAACTGAACTAAATACAGTCAGCTTTTACTAACTAAACTTCCTGAAGATGATTGAATGATTTTTGGGTTCCCAAAATGATGTTTGGTGCTGTCAATGCCCTTCAGCCAAGGACCACCAGGAATGCATCTGTAGCTGAACCAGGTTGTTTAATTATTTGTTGCAGTAAGGGAGTATGCACCATGGAGACCCCTGATGTTTCAGTAAGGGGGTTAGAAATAACTTATTACAGAATCTGGGTTTGGGATGGGTGATTTGGGGGGGGGCACAAAGAAGTGAGGTTTGCTCTAGATTGGTTGCTGTCAGAAAGCATAGGTAATTCTATAATTGGATACCTCATAGAGATACCCTTATCTACAAGGCAGATGACTAGTGCAAGGATGAATCTGTAAATGTAAAGAAGAAGCAGTTACTCATTTTGGCCAAGAGAGGAGGTGTTTGATATTGTTTGGATGGTACAGTGACCTCATTTTAGTTTGTGGTTAAACAAAATTATGAAGTGTCCTTGCTTTGTCTCATTTTATCATGGTCTCAGAGTAAACTTGTCGAGGTTGTTGTTCTGTGACATTGTTTGTCTAATAGGAGCATAGCATGGCCTAGCTATGAGTGCCAGACTGGCTTCTGAATGTCAAAGGCTGCTTTTTTTCCTTCAGTATCTACACCTTGCCTTCTACTCCAGCACAGCCATAGTCACTACAAATTTTTAATAACATATTTCCAAATTTTTATTGCAAAATATTTGAAACCTACAGAAAAAAGTAAAGATAGTAATATAATAAATATCATGTATCCGTCATCCAACTTAAGAATTAAAATAATATAGATAAAGCTATGTGATTAATTCTCTTGAATCCTTATCCCTCATAGTCAATAACTAATATCCTGAATTTCATTTTTATCATTCTCAAGTGTGAGGCATTTCTCTCTCCTTTTTTAAAAAGTGATTTTTATTGTATCCTTTTCCTTCTAGGAATTAAAGAAAATCTTCTATACACTTGTGATCATTTTTTTTATTCTTGGGTTAAATAAAAGCTAAAGCATTAAACTATATGAGGAATAATGAGACACCCTCATACTTTAGGTCATAGGCTATACTTTTGTAAGTACTCTTAAACATTATAAATGAATTTTAACCATAGCATGAAGTAGTTTGTTCATTTGATTTTCAATGTCTGACAGTGACTTTAATCACAGGGACAATTTGTTGGTTTTATTTAGCAGGAAGTAGGGTGGATTTTTCTTCTTCCCTCCACAGCAACCTTTTTGTTCCATGGACCCCTTTGCCATTCAGGTGAAAACCACGGGCCTTTACTAAGTCCACACTATACTGTGTATTATTTAATAAATATATCACACCTGGGAGCTGGTGTGGCTCAAGCGGTTGAGCTCTGGCATGCCACATGTGAGGTCCCAGGTTCATTCCCTGGTCCTGGCACCAAAAAATAAAATATATATATATCACACCTGCACCAAGATGTCTCCACAATAGTAATGTTTTTTTGAATTTCAATTTAAGCTTGTGGACCCCTGGTTAAGAACCCGTTCTCTACAGGCTCTGCTAAACATTTTTACAGTAACTGAGCTGTATCAATTGAAAATTCACATTTTATGCAAGAACAGGCCATTTTAATTTCATGAAGTAAAAGATTGGCTTCTACTTGCAAATAACATTGAAAAAAGTAATATTGAGAAGGAGTAGCCCAGTATATCATGAGATAAATCTGTTGAATTAAATAAAAGTCTTCCATTACCTTTTACTTTACATTCCATATAACATAAGCATTAATTGAACCCATCAGTGCCTTCCTTCTTTCAGAAGAACATTTTGTTTCTGACAAGAAATGTTGACTGTGAGAAAGTATGGCACCTGGGACCTGCCATTAAAAATACCCTCATTTAAAAGAAAAGCTGATGCATTCAAACAGACAGCCAGGCAGAAAGACAATACAAAGAACTAACAACCATCTGTCCTTGCTCTTGCTGTTGAATAGACTATGACAGGGGTTCTTAACCAGGGGTCCACAGAACCCCAAGGGGTCCATGGAGATTTCAGGGGTTCCGTGAGCTTGAATTGAAAAAAATCAACTTATTATCTTTATTTTCTCTGACCTCTAACTGAAATCTAGCATTTCCTTCACTTATGAATGTATGCAATAAATTACAGTGGTATTCATTTCACCTGACTGGCAAAGGGGTCCGTGGAACAAAAAATGTTAAGAACCCTTAGATTATGATGATGGGGCTCAATGTCCATTGCATTCCTTGAGGTTTTCAAAAACAAGCAACTTAAAACTGTATTACAGCTCTTGTCTCCTGGTTTTACTTGGTGCATTTCAAAAAAAAGCAGGAGAAAAGTGGTGATCTTTTGAGGTCTTTAATATATCTTCACTTTCATGACAGGGAATAGGAACTAAATATCAGGCTAAACTGCAGTTAGCCTGGTGTTTGGACCATTAAGCACTCAGATGTCCTTCATGGGGATGGCTGGAGGGGAAGATGGAACAAGTATGCCAGGATTGTAGGGAAATTTTAGAGAGGTAAATTCCCCAAAGCCTACCAAAAGTCCTTATCATTCCATACTGACCTTTAATTTCTCATTGCAGGGGAACACTTAAGAATCTGTCCTCAAGAGTATACCTGCTGCACCACCGAAATGGAGGACAAGTTAAGCCAGCAAAGCAAACTCGAGTTCGAAAACCTTGTGGAAGAGACGAGTCATTTTGTGCGCACTACTTTTGTGTCCAGGCACAAAAAATTTGATGGTAAGTACAGCAGTATTCACTTCACTTTGTTATATGTGCACTTTTCTATAAGAATATCTGTATCACAGGAAAAAAAGTGTTTTTAAAAGGGAGCATTTCTTCACCTTGTAAGGATTTATAATTGTGTATTTTTAGAAAAATCCATAAGCTTTCTTGACAAGTATCTTATTTTTTGCTATATCATGGAAAAACCTGACTTAAAGAGCTGTTTTGCATTTGTGTTTTGTCTATGAGATTTGTTCTGAAAGATATAATCTCAGTTTTTCATTATTATAGGCATTCTAACTCAGGTTCTGTCACACTTCAGTTCTGTTAAGGGAATTTTCTTTTTAAAACATATCATTTAAAATGATTTGAAATATATCATCATTTTTAGAAGACAGGCTTAAGTGCCAATGACATGGACTCCTTCATTTCTGGAGTTCACCCCTCCAATCCTGCAGCCATGTTTTGCATTGTGGTTAAGGTACATTCTGGATAAGGTTTTGATTCTTTTGATTTCCTAGTAGTTAGAAATCAATTTCATTTCTATAGTCTCCATGTTAAATAAACATTTTGCATTCAAAAGGATACCTAGTGAAAGTAGTTATTACTGGGATTTCAACATTGCATTTTCTTGTCAGAGCTTCAGAAAAACTCCAAAGCAAATCTCTTTTTAAATTGAATTAATAATGATAATAATAAAGTTGATATTTCTGGATGCCATGTAGTCTTTCATGTTTAAGAAATGAATATGCTTTACTATTATTCATTGTAAACCAAACTTGCAGGTCGTGGTCACCATTAGTTTTAGGAACCTTTCTAGTGCCCCATTGGTAATATTAAGTTGCCCTAGGGCAACAGAACTGCTATTCATTTTTGTCTTCCTCTCTAGTCAATGCACAACGGCGCTAGTTCAGAAAAGACTTGGCAAAATTGTTCTTTTTCTTTTTTCTTTTCTCTGTAGTAGGTAAAATGTCCCGCTTCATTGCTGCTTTAAACTGTTATAGCAACACTGATTTCTTTGAAATCAGTCCTCAAAGTTATAAAGAACAGGTCCACCTGGTATTTTCAGTACAGATGATTATGTGCCATTTTCCATCTAAGTGAATGGGACTTAATCTTTTCTGCAAGTATGTTTCAACATTTTTATAATCTTTCTGCACCTCTCACTCTGTGTATAACTTTATTTGTGGTGTTTGTGAAAATAATTCCTTATTTAGCAGTAATGGTGTAATTGTTGTTCCCTTGAATGCAGCTTGGGAGGGACTTGAGGATTTGTCCTTGATTGGTAGATTAGAAAACTAGTGACATTCAGGTGCCCAGAAGAGCCTCTGTATTTAGAGGACTAGACTGTATCCAAATTGAGGAAATCGCGACACCTTGTTGTTTGCTGCAGAAAGCAGGTGAAAACAATTGGTTGACTTTACCTATGTCGTTGGAAGACAAAGTGTTTATAAATCTCCACTCCAAAATAATGTAAAATAATTCTAGAGCCATATTCACGGTAGAGAATTTACATTCCTTTTAATAAAATAAATTAGAAGTAAGGTATCATAGCTTTACGGGAGGTGATTTTTCTTAAACAAGTAAAGCTGTTCAACAAGAGTGAGCCAGACACTTCTCATATTATCATATCCATTACTTTTAATATCTTTGGATTTACAATTCTTAATCCCAGATATCATTTGTCTTATTAAAGAAACCACTCACTTTCTCTCACTCTCTCTGTGTGTCTCTTTCTCTCCCTCTCCCTCTCTTTTTACAGGTGTGTTTTAAATTGTTTCAATGTACTTAAGGGTATTATGTCAATCAGTTTGACAGGACATTGATTTTGCTAAGATTAGATCTGACACAGGGTGTGATGAATTCTTTAGAAACAGTAAAGCTTTCATTGCAGTTACATTAGGCTGGATGGGAGAGAAACTAGGATTTTTCAAGGAAGCTTTCAGCCAGACTTTTTTTTTTTTTAATATAAATATGTTCCTAGTGAACTCAGCTCCTCAAGAGCTCAGACTTAAAATAATAACAACAACAATAATAATTAAAGCCACCATTATTATTTCTGCCCTATCTTTAGGCAGCTTTATGAAGGTCAGATTTGCAATAGTATGCTTTGTCTTCTTATATGGTGAAGTTAGATTTGCTAAGTCACCTTTCAGGATCATTGATGCAGGCTTGTGGGTAGTTTTCCATTTTTTCCCTTTTTTATAGGCATTTCCTCATGGCACTTGGTGAAAGGTATCAGTTTGTGGGATGACAGAAGAGCTGTCTAGGATCAGTTGTAAAATGCTATCCTCTAACTTTTATTTTCCCAGATAAAACCAATAGTGCTATGAAGAATTTTGAGTTCATTTTTAGTAATTTTCTATTGGATGAATCATTTTACATTCTTCCTACAGGAGTCTCTTGATCCAGTGTCCATTTTGAGGTCCTGCCTCTGGTTGCACTCGTTCACTTTGTCAGAGGTTTTGGTTTGTCATCTGGATTTTGCAGGTCTTTGTTGGCCTGTGTTCTTTATTACATGAATGGCCACTTCTTAAGGAAAATCAGATGATCACAACTTTTCTTCCTATTTTTATTAATACAGCAGCAATTTAAATTGCACCTTATAGATGTGATCCAGTCCAAACTATATTCTGAGAACCTAAATTCAATCTCTGTTAATAATTAGTCTCAGGCTATTGCTTTCCTTATTATATTGAAATGCTCTTGTTCCATTTAACTTACATTTTGTGTCAGAGATTATTCTGTTTTAAAATTTGAAATTACATTATATTTAATGTACAGCATCCTTTTTATTGTCATATTTTCCCCAGTTCTTTATTATTGTTTTTGATAATATTCAGAGGATAATACTATATAAAATTGCAAATAATCTCTGGATGGTAGGATGCTAAATCTGAATTAATATAAATTCTTCCCCACCTTTTCTCAACTGCCAAGCTTTACCCCATACCTCCATCATCCCTCAAAAAAAAAAAAAAATTGTAGCTGAGATACACTGAACTGAAAAAGCATCAAATATCAATTGTAGGAATTTAGTCTTTGGCAGAAACTTTTCTTATACCTGGAAAGCTTCTGTAAATTATTTTTATCTTTATACACATAATTGAAATATTATGATGAATGTATATTAAACAGAAGTTTGTGTTCTTGACAGCAGTAATTCTCTCCAAGTGTGTTATAAAATTCCGTCTCCCCACACCCCCTGCACAAATATCCACCTGACTCTCATTGCACAGCCCTGCCGCCCCCTCAGTCACGAGGCTCAGTCTCAAGACTGTTCCGAGGGTGTTCTCAAAGTGCTCTGTAGCCATGCACAGCGTTTTTGTCAATGCCCGGAGCTTAAAATTGTGGCTTAGGACCCAGCCACGTGAAACTGGCAGAATGATTATAACTACGTTCCCTTTAACTTGTAACTTTCTCACCTCTGCCGAAGGTTTCCAGGCAGCGAGAAATAACACAATCTACAACATTATCTGAAAATACAGAGGAAGGTAGAGAATGGTGGACCCTCATCGTTGTGAACCTACGGATTTTCCTGTCATTTTTTTGTGTTTAGTGAAAGTCAGACCTGCCAAATTGGATTTGGGTCTAGTTCCCCACTGCTCCGCTGTTCTAAGTGGGTTGTTTGTTAGAATCCTAGGAAATGGACAAAAACCAAAAAATTCTGACAGTAGCAATAGTAATAACAGGCAACACCTGGACTTGTTCCTCAGCCTTTCCAAATAAATGTTAACCCTATTTATCAGGGTAATCTACTGTTCAAAGTCAGCTGATTCTTAATCTATAGATACAGGCTGAGTGCTCCCTGCTTCCCTGCTTCCCTGCTCTTAGTCACCACTGCCTATGATCTCCTAGAGCTTTCCAGTCCCCAACTGTGCAGAGATTTCACTATCAGCATCATCTATTCCTCTATCTCGCCCTGCCTATCTTATCCCAGCCACTGTGGGGAGGGCGTGAAAATGTCTGCCAGATAAAAGAGGAAGGAGAATTTTTAATCATTAAAAAAAAAAAAAAACAACCTGCCTAAATATAGGCCAACCCCCAAGGAACCTGGAGCCCAGAGAGGTTAAATGACTTGCCAAGTTTCCACCCAGATAATAAAACCAAATTGTAACTTAATACTCTTGACTTATATCCAATATATAAATAGTAAAGTCGATATTTGGTTGGCAAAAAAATTGGTATTCTTTTAATAAGGCACATAGTAATGTTATTGGTTAAAGAATCTAGCCACATTTTTGGAAAAGACAGAAAGAGTATTCCATTTGAAATTGGCCCTAAATAAAAGAGGAGTGGGTGTTTTGTGCAAACGTATTACGGATTTGTGAAGCTTATTATTTATTCTGATTACTAAATCAAGCCTGGTAGTTTTTATCTTGATATAGGTACTAGCACCTTCCTCTCCAGGAATGTCTATGGAATATGGTATGTTCGGGGACAGGAATATTTAGTTGAGGAGATATTTTATTTTGGACATTTTTTTTTCCTTCAGATTTATTTGAGCTGAAATTTATTCACTTTTGGAGCTCAATATGAGGTTTAGTGTGTTCTTCTTGGTCTTATTATTTTACTTTCCTTCCTGGTTTTATTTATGTATTTTAATGATGTACATTTGTCCAGAGATTCTGGCAGCAAGTACATTTTTAATAGCAAAAGAAAAAAATTGAACAGCAATTTCCATCCTTATGAAGAAGTTATTCTACAGTAATACCCTCGAATACCCATTGTACTGAATGTGGAAATAATTTATACAGAGGCATAATATTTTTATGCTGCAAGTCTGCTGTATTTTCTTTTTAAATATCATTTCTCATCTACATACTGTAGAGATGACAATAATGTAATGATTTCTTTAAAATATGGCCTAATTTTCTCAGAGAATATACTTATTTGAAAAGGAAAAAACTTTAAGTAGTTTTCCATATGGTGGTAGAATCTTCTATATTTCCTGTCATATGGGTGATATGTGTGTATGTAAAATTGTAATTTCAATTTGAAAACATTTATTCAGAATCTACTATAGGGAAGGCGCTTAACCAATTGTATAATAGATAACAATATGACTAATGATGACTAAAATATAGTAACAGCTTGTCAAAGAATTTACTTTATTGGGGATACATAAGTATACAATAAAGAAGGCAGAATTAACCATTCCCTAAAGTGAAGTCCATTGGAAACAGAAAGGAAAATAGAGAAGTATTCTGTTTAGAGACATCAAAGAAAACTTTTTGAAAGAGCTGGCAAACCAAGTAACCTTGAGGAATGACTTAAAGAAGTGGCAAGAGGAGACAAAAATCAACAGTGCTTTTGTATGCATGTCTGCAAAGTCCTTGGGATATATTGTAAACAAATTTACTATTGATTTTTTCCCTAAAATATTAATTATTGATATTTATTACAAATCTCTTATGTTGATATTCTTTAGAAACATTTTAGTCCTTGTGTCACTCTGCTATTGCATTATAACAAAGAACACAAAATTTCAGGACATAAACAGGAGACATTTATTTTTCCTTAATGCATCTGTGAGTTGCCAAGAGTTTGGTGCTCTAGATGTCTCTTTATCTTCTTGGAGTAGCACTCTGTCTTCAACATGTTCTTTTCATTGTGTGTGGCATTTGGAGGCTCCAAGAGAGGTGAATGGAAGCACTAGATGTCCCTACACTAGAACTGGCATACTTTCTTCCCAGGTTCCACTGACCAAAGTAAATCTCATGGTCAATCCCAACATCTGTGGGGCAGTGGAATATACTACTTCCATGGAGGTGTGTGGTGGTGGTGGAGGAACAAATAAATACTTCTATTTCCTATTCTACCACAGTCCCCAACCGACTTCCTCTTGCTGCTCCCCAGTGTTTTACTTACCAAACGAATTTGTTTTTTGCTGGGTGCTCTAGAAATTAAAATAATAATAATCGTAAATATTTTCTAAATAAAGCATAGTTAGGTAGTTACACCTGTTATATCACTACCTCCCACGTACTACTAACAAATACCCATATAACCACATAATAAGCACATAACCACAAACATACAACACATACACATGATTCCATGACGTTATTGCAAGAATAAATAGATGTGATGTTTCCATTTCTTGTGCTACTAGTCCCCTCGATCATTGTCCAGAATAACAAGTTAACTATCGTTCATAAGCATTATAATACTTCAATGATATGTTTTTCATCTGAAGGACACTCTTCTGGAAATCAGAATATGCTGAATAGTGTTAGAAATTAGAGAAACAGTCTCACTGGCACTGGAAAGTAATCTGCCAATTCTCCCAAAGGGCAGAACTTCCAAAAATAAGAATCATCTAACCAGAGATTTGACAATGACAGAACTAACAAACAGGTTTATAAATCAGAAATGTCTTGCATTTTTGTACAATGTTAGAAAAGATGATCCGTGGCAGGGGGTCCTTGAAATATTTTTCGTGAAGAACCCAAAACTGTATGCAAGTGGAAATAGTCTTCCTTTTCTTTTTTATTTATTTATTTTTTACCCCTTTGGACTTTGACAGATCCATCCAAAATAAGGAAATAAGGATGTGCAATGCTAATCAGCAGCTTTGTGTCCTCTGTGATTGACTACCAATCTTTTTGTAATTCTTAGACCCTACTAAGTACCTCAAAGTAACTTAAAATACATTATGCTCTCAGTGTAGTGGTAATATTATCATCTTATTATCACCAATTCCCTTGCATGGTGGCTTCACTGAGCAGCTGTTTCACAGACAAGCCAATTTCTTTTAAGTATTGCTCTATCAAATGCTGAAACCAGCTCTACCAGAAGGGTTCTTGGTCATGAATATTAATGAGCAGACAAGTATCTGTTTCCTGACAGTGGCTCACTAATCCTTTGAGTAAGTATGAGTAAATTACAGGAGAAATTTTATTTAAGTTAAATTGATCTGCCACTGAATAGAGAAAACTGATTTTCTTATTTTAATGAAAATCAAGAAAAATATTTAATGGTGGTGTAAATTAGAGCTCAGTAGAAACAGTTTTTGTCTTCAAACCTGAGAACACAGTCACTCCATGTAGACTGCTTTGACTGTATGTTGTGTATAAAGATGGTGAACTCATTTCTTCTGTTTGGTTTTATATGTAGTGGGAAGCAGAGAATAAGTCACCCACTAACTGGGATTTTGCCTCAGAGCTTCTTAATCTACCTTAGTGATAGGAGTTGGAATATAAACTGCTTTCCTCCTGTACTGAAACAATATAAGATTTCCTTTTTCCAAACAAATAAGGTAGCAAAGGTGTAAGAAAAGTATTTGCATGTTTTAAGGCTTCTAACATTCAGAAGGAAATAATTCATGTGAATCTTTACCCAGAACACATAACCATAACCTGATGGAGTCACTGAGGTTGAAGAGAGAAGAAACAAGATGGGAAACATGTTGATAATGGTTGAAGCTGTTTTGAGTATATAGAGGGTTATTTATCTCATTTTCTGTATGCTTTTTAAATTTCCATAATAAACAGTCTAACAATGAGAACTAACTTGGACAATACACAGGAATGAAAGTTTCCAGATTGAGAATTCATTCTAAATACAGAACAGTGTCAACTTGGTATTGTCACTCCCATTTCTTGTGTAGTCAACAGTGGTAAATTACACAGAGCACACCATTTCAAGTTGCAAAGATGAATACCACTTACAGATGAATACCACATTTTTAACTAACATCAATGTTATTTAATTTCAGTTTTTATCCAAGATTTTATTTTGTCTGGCTACAAATGGCATCTCCAGTTTATCTACTTGGACAAAGCTGCCAAAATTATGCTTAATCTTTAGATCTCCTTGTTAAGTGTGATTCCAAAAGTTAAACTCTTGTTTAGAAGAGATATGAACATTAAGATAAGCAGAGGGAAGCGGCTGTGGCTCAATCAGTGGGGCTCCCGTTTGCCATGTGGGAGGCCCCGGGTTCGGTTCCCGGGGCCTCCTGGTGAGGGCGGGCCCACCCGCACGGCGTGGTTGGCTGACCCAGCAGGCACTCCTGGTGAAGGCAAGCCCGCCCACACGGCGTGGTTGGCTGGCCCAGCAAGCACAAGCAGCAAGGGGGGGATAAATGAATAAATAAATAAATAAAATCTTTAAAAAAAAAAAAAAAAAAAAAAATAAGATAAGCAGAATATGCAAACACCAACTTTAGCAAGCTTCAGTAGAAAATATAAAATGGTTATTATAAAATGCATTATAAATTATATTTCTGTACCAGTCAGTAGTCACTCAGTGATTTTTGGTTGAATGGCCAACACTGACATTAGCTCTTGGGGTTTGACACTTTAGCCATTGCAAAGGAGGAGAAAGCTTAGCAAGCAATTGATTTCATGTGATTGTAAGTATTCCCTTAGACAGGACGAGAACCCTGGCCCCAACTGAGGAAGAGTCAGTGAACAGCTAAGATTAAGCTTACACAGATGCACAGTGCTTAGAGAAATTTTTAAAATTACTCTTACGGTTTCAGCATTTGCTATTTATTATTCTTTCAAAAGGTGTGTTATATTCATTAAATAGACAAATATTGTTCTTTGGATGACTTTATATAGTCACGCATGGTCTTCACGCTGTCTACTTCTTACCTAGTGGTTTAATTGAATCCAAACAACCTGAAAATGAAAAGCAAACTTTGAAGTAAGATAGCAGGAAATTGGGCCTCCAAGGCCTTTACATTATATGTTGAGAAATTATACTTCTCAACATATTCTTTTTATTTCTCAAAATTTCTTTTTATATTTTCTCCTTTTAAAAGATTAATGGTATGTTCATTACAGGCTTTAGTTCTCTCAGGTCTCTTGTCTCCTCTTAAGTGCTTATGTTGTTGACACCTTATCATTTTTGCACTTATTTAGTACTCTTTTAATAGTATTCTTTTAAAAATATGAGTTATTGCATTTTTCCTATTGAAGCCTAAGCTTATTAAGTATGAGGATTAGGTCTCCTATTCCTATTTTATCTCCCTATACTTGACTGAATACAGAGCATTTTAAATATTGATGCAATGTTGTCTAGCAGACCTAAGGGTACAATCTGGTGAGATAAATTACTTAAATTCCCATAATACATATGACAGGAGAAAATAGGAAGTCTTGGATTCTAGTTATCAATTAACTCTTAGGCTCTGTAAATCTAGAAATTATATTTGATTTTAACAGCATTTGTTCCAGTAAAATTAATGGAACTACATACTCAGGACAAAGATGGTGTTTATTGAGAAGGCGAGTAGAAGCACTTATCTTAAAAAGGTGGTCGAATATGTTCTTCTCTACAGTACACACAAACACACATGCACGCACACATATACACACACACCAGAATAAGAAAGAGGTTAAGGTGACACTCAAACTTTAACATGCACTTGAGTTATCTGGTGGGCCACTTAACATGCTGATTCCTGGGTTTGAACACTGCACATTTTGATTCCTTGGTCTGGATGGGACCAGGAATCTGTATTTTCATACGCATCCTAAGTTTCTGATGCAGGGAGTCTTTGGGCTATCGCACTCTGAGCATCACTGGCTTAAGTAGAGTTGAGAGATCAGTTATTGAGATACAGAGCTGGGACACAGAGAGATGATAGAGGTTTTTGAATCTTTTCTCTGACACATTAAGGTCAGTAAATGTTCCTCCAATAAAAGCTCACCACTGTGTTAGGTTGAATTTGAGCACCTATTGCCCATCAAACAAAGCTTTTTAAACATTGAGCAAATCTACTTTTCCCTTCCAGTTTTGACAGTGAATTACACCAGAGAACCACAACTCATTTGATGGATTACAAATCAAAATTTTACTTTTTTATTTGAATTTTAAAAATTTCTGAACTAAAACGTTTTTCCCTTTTGTTTTCCTAAGTTCTAATAGATATGTGTTTTCACAATCTAGAGAATATATTTTAATTTCTGAGATTTTTTTTTTTTTTTTTGCAGAATGATGTTTTTTGAAGCCAAGTAAACTATTTTTAAATAACATTTTCTGTTTCTAAAAATTTCTGATTCTGTGATTAGTGTATAAAACTTCAAAAATTTGACTTTACATTTATTAAAGGATTTAATGTTACTTTAAATTTATGCCTAACTGGGAGGAAGAAAACCTGAGCTGTGGGAAGACCAGGGAAACAAGGCAACAATTACTAATATGGTTTTTCATTAAAGTTTATTCAAATAACTTTTGAAAAATAAGTTGGAATTCTTAATTCCTGTGATCATAGTTCATAAATATAAAATGAAAACTGAAATCAAGTCCCTAAAGGAGGGAAGGGATTTCCTATTTTCTGGGGATAATTTTCCCTCCACACTTTATAATATGCTTTCTGTACAGCTTTGGACCACTTTTACCATAAATGAGTTGGTAGCACAACCTTGTTATGAAGATTTGTATGATGCAATGAATCATTACATCCTAAAGAATAGGTAAAGATAGTGCTTAAAATAAATCCTCCCGTGAAGCAGTAATTTCAGGAAAGAAAAGTTTTAATGAAAATCAAAAGGTACTACGAAATTTTAAAAATATTTTCTTTTACCAGCATTCCAAGGTCTGCTGACTTTGTCTATTTGATCATTAGGTCAGCCAGGCTTACTCTTTCCCCAGTGCCACAAGACTGCTACTAAGGGAAGTGGCTTCTAACCGTATTGTCAGGTGTGCAGTGTTCTATGAAACCCTAGAAATAAGGGATTAGCAATCGGGCAAAACCTACCACCAGGTTCAAGGTTAGCTTATGTCTAGTGCATAGGACTCTGAATTGTATTCTGAAATTGAAGAAGGTAGGCAGCCAACTTTAATTAATATAAATTTTGTACATTTTTAACTTACTAAATACCTTCCAGAAATTATTGGTACTCATTTTGAATGTTTGAATTTATTTTTCTCTTTGCTGCTTGGATATCAGGAATCTCTTTTTTCTCCAGATAGATTCTAGGTCTGTATAAAAGTCTCAGTATTCCTTTCTTCACTCATTCATGCATGGCCCATAGTTGCAGAAGGGCCAACTTTGTTTACGACATTGTGTGAAGTTCTATGAAAAAGAAACCAGCAATGTAAAGAGCAAACCTTGGAGTCAGCACATCGGGGTTCAAACATAGGATGTGCAATTTATTAATCATGCGGCCTTGGAAGTTCTTAAGGTCTCTGGATTCCACATTTTCTCATTTTCAAAGTGGGTGTAATAATAACTGTTTTGAAAAAATCATGCATGTAAGAAAACTAGCAAGAGGCTGGCAAAAATGGGTATTTAATATGATAGCTCTTGCCCACTCTTCATCCATGTCATCATCATCGTGATCACTTTCTTGTTCATAAGTTGCTGATAGTCCCACTGAGATATATAGATAAGTGCAAAAGTACATTTAACATCGGTTGGTGCCATAACTGAAAATGCAGGTAAATTATTAGAAAAGAATGAAATTACTTTCATGGTGAGAGGGCCATAAATGGCTTTATGAAAAGACAAAATGAAAACTGTCTTAAAAGGTGAGAAGGGATTGAACATGTGGAAACAAGACTGCAGGTGATGAGGTGGGAAAATAAGAACGTGTTTCCTTTGGTGGACAAAAGGACTCTTGAAGAAAAGAGGAGTGGACTGGTTATTAAGGTTGTCGAGTTTGTTTAAAAATTGAGTAATTAAGTCTATTGTCTGAGAACCAATAGGTTTTCTCACTGTATTAACCTGCCAAAGGTGTGCTGATGCAAAGTACCAGAAAGCTGTTGGATATTTATTTGGGATCGAAGTTTACAGTTACAAGGCCCTAAAGAGTCCAACTCAAGGCTACTTTCTATGGTTTTTTTTTTTTTTCTTCATTTTTTCCTTTATTTTTAAGGAAGCTTTAGATTACATAATTGTCACATCAAAAATATAGGGGAATCCCACATACTCCACCTTTTCCACCTCCCACCTTTTTTCCCATTATCAACAATCTTTCATTAGTGTAATACATATGTTGCAATTGATGAGCTCATATTGAAGCATTGCTACTAAGAATGGTCTATGGTTTACATTATGGTTTACACTTTGCCCTGCACAATTTTATAGGTTTTGGCAAATGTATAATGGCTTGTATCTGTCATTGAAATATCATGCAGAACAATTCCAATGTCCCCAAAATGCCCCATCTTACACCTATTCTTCCTTCTCCCTCCCCTCAGAACCTCTGGTGACCACTATTTTTATATCAATGTCACAAGTTCTTCCATTACTAGAATAATAGCAAGTTTACTCTAGTCCATAGTTGCATTCCCGCCTTACGTTTGTTCATTCCTCACTCATAAGGATGGTGATGCCCACTCTGCTTCCAATTGAGAGGGGGCTTAGATCCTATGGAACAAATGGGTGGAACTGTCTTGCTTGCTGTTGTAGATACTCTGTTTCTTTCTTTCTTTTTTTTTTCTGCACAAGCGTTATTCAATAATTTTTTTGTTTTTTTTTTGTTTGTTTTTAAAGATGCTTAGGTTACATAAATGTTACACAAAAATTACAGGGATTCCCATGTTCCCCACCTCCCACACCTCCCATAACCTCCCACATAAACATCTTTCATTAGTGTAGCACATCACCTGCAATGGATATACACATCGTGGGGCTTTGCCACTAAGCATGGATCATAGTTCACATTGTAGACCATACTCTCCCCCACACAGTTCTGCATGTTATATGCTGATGTCAAATGGCCTATATCTGTCGTTGTAATGTCACTCAGGATAATTCCCAAGTCCTGAAAAAGCCCCTGTATTACAACTGCTTTTCCCCTCCCTTCCCCAAAAGCATCCAGTCGTCACTGGCTCTACCTCAATGTTGTAATTTCTTCCATTGCTTAAATCACAATATGTCTACAACAGAATACCAGTAAGCCCACTCTAATCCATAGCTCTTCCCCAAATCCTGAGGAGTTTGGGATGGTGATGTCCACTCCACCTCCAAGTGAGAGGGGGCTTATATCCCATGAATAAGATGAATGGGATTATCCTGCCTGCAACTGCAGTCTCTCTCCATTCACTGAGATGGCCGTTGTCCATCATCATCTCCTCGCCAGGTGACTTGGGTGAGTCCATTGAGCTGTAGAGTAGGAGTTGCAGCTCCATCGAGATTCCAGGCACAGCTGGCACATGGGCAGGCCAAAGGTTCCAGTCTCGGAAGTACACCTACAAACTCCAGCATCACATATAGGTTTGAATAGAATGGACTGATGGACCATGTGCAAGGAGGACTTATTTGAGTCCAACTCTGTCATTCTCAGAAGCACAGATTCCATAGTATAGCCCAATAATAAGGCATCAATCTCTGGAGCTATCCTCCCTTATATAGGGTGTCTCCAGAGCCCGCAGGAGCCCTTCTGTGTGGGGTGATACCACTTTGGTGTTCTGTGAGATCCTACTGAGGTGTGCATAAGCGTTACCTCTAGGATGTCCTCCCAACACTTTGAAGTCTCTTAGCCATATGAACTCATTTGTCTTTACCTTTCCCCGCTTTTATTCAAGGTCTTTTTCCAGTCGTATTGCCAGTTGGCACTCGGTATTAATCCCTCATTGCCAGGGAGGCTCATCCCCAGGAGTCATGTCCCACGCTGGGGGCAAAGTAATGCATTCATATGCTGTTTGGCTTAGAGAGAGGCCACATTTGAGCAACAAGGAGGCTTTCAGGTGGCAACCCTTAGGCACCCCATAACAGTAGGCTGTTTCAATTACAAGAGCAAAGACTCGTAAGGCTAGTCATCAATAACAAGAAACCATTAGCGGACCATCCTCCTTTGCCAGACACTGCCCCTGCCCTCGGGGGACTGTTGCTGCTCCCTTGGAGAATGTGGCAGAGCTCTCCAGGCTTGGAATTCAGTATTCCCTCATTTATTGAGTT
Organism: Tolypeutes matacus; assembly: GCA_026826555.1. Classification (NCBI taxonomy): domain Eukaryota; kingdom Metazoa; phylum Chordata; class Mammalia; order Cingulata; family Chlamyphoridae; genus Tolypeutes; species Tolypeutes matacus. Next base: position 11,666,059 of record JAKSZT010054334.1, on the reverse strand, counting down.
ATTCTCCACCCACTGTGACCATGCCCCACCCCTTGATCACTTGAACAATTTTACATCTCTTTCATGTATATTCAGGTGAACTTCCTCCCATGAAACCCCCATCCCAGCCACCCTGTCCCCATTGTAACCCTTCTGTGATCTAAACCTTCCTTGAAGATGAAACCCATATAATAGTCAAATACAATTAATAGGAAAATGTAATAATAATGATAAGCTTAAATGTAAGAGATAAACTACATGGAAATTTAAAAAAAACCCTACTAAAAATAAAATAAAATTAAAGGATTGGGACATTCAAAAAAATGGGAAAAAACAAAAAAATAAAAAAAAAAATTTTAAATTATTTTTCTTTTTATCACTGCATTATCGGGTGTCCAGTCTGTACTGTGGCACCTTCCCCCTCTCACTCCCCAGTGTCTCCCAAATTTTCATTTAATTTTCAAAGAAGTTTTAGGTCATGGCAAAGTCTCATGCAGAATACTAGAGACTCTCATATACCCACCTCCTCCCCCTTCCCTCACCCCATATTAAAACCTTTTTGTATGTGGATGGTAGCATTGTTATAACTGTTAGACAGAGAGTGAAACATAGCTATTAAACATTGTCAATGATTTACAGTATAGTTTACAATTTAGACAGTATGGTTTAATAATTTTTGATGATATTTACCATGTCCTGTGTCCATCAATGTAAGGTAATGAAAAACATTTCCGCTGACCACTAAATACCCCCTGTTTGATCTTTTCTGTTCCTTCCTCCCCATCCCCCTGGGGCACATGACATCCCCCTGTGTTGATTCACTGGATAAGATTCATAGTTACATGCAACAAGAGGTCTTGACATGTTGATTGTCCTCCCATATTAGGATCCACCCTTGCTCCTAAGAGACACCCACCTGTCTGTTTTTGGGTGAATCGGTCCTCCCAAAGATGGGGGTCCATCTCCCTCCCACTTGCCGTGTGGGTCTCCACTCCCCAACACAACACATTATGACAGGAGGAACACTCATACAATCCCCAGAAGCCTGCTCCAGATGCGCCCCATCTTGAATGCCCCCCCAACCTACACCCTAAACCAGTGACACTACCTTGTCATATTGCCATAAGAGCATTCCCACTCCTGCACTTTCAACCTCATACCCATAAATCCTGTGTTCACCTCGTTCCTCTCCCATCTCTCCCCCAGTATCCTGGTATTCTAACCCGCCCTTCCTAATCTACCCACCTGTCAACCCTGCACCACCAAACCCAGTAATATCACTACCCACCTGTCCTATGCTTCAATATGCAGCTATACACTATCACTTTACCATAGATTATGTCCATATGGGTGATGGCTCACAACCTTGTCTTTCTCTCTCTTGTTAACCTATCTTTTAGACAATGGTTCTGAGAGACTGCTCACTTTCCTCAATTTAAATCAGTGAGGTCATGTACTGTTCATCCTTCAATGCCTGGCTTGCTTCACTCAACAAAAGTCTTCAAGATTCATACATGTTATTCCATGTGTTAGCACTTTATTACTTCTTACAGCTGAGTAATATTCCATTGTATGTATGTACCATGTTTTGTTTATCCATTCATCTGTTGATGGGCACCTGGGCTGATTCCAACTTTGGGCAATTGTGAACAATGCCGTTATGAACATTGGTATGCATATATCTGTTCGTGTCTTTGCTTTCAATTCTTCTGGGTATATACCCAGCAGTGGAATCGCTGGATCATACAGTAGATCTATTGTTAGTTTTCTGAGGAACTACCAAACTGTCCTCCATAGTGGCTGGACCATTCCACAATCCCATCAGGAATGGATGAGGGTTCCTATTCCTCCACATCTTCTCCAACACTTATACTCTGCTGTTTTTTTTAATAGTTGCCATTCTGATGGGTGTAAGGTGGTATCTCATTGTAGTTTTGATTTGCATTTCCCTAATAGCTAGTGATGTTGAACATTTTTTCATGTGCTTTTTAGCCATTTGTATTTCTTTCTTGGAGTAGTGTCTTCTCAGGTCACTTGCCCATTTTTTAAGTGGGCTGTTTGTCTTTTTATTTTCGAGGTGTAGGATTTCTTTATATATGCAGGATATTAGGCTCCTATCAGATATATGGTTGCCAAATATTTTCTCCCATTGGGTAGGGTGCCTTTTTATTTTCATAATAACATTCCTTGAGGTGCAGAACTTTTTAATTTTGAGGAGATCCCATTTAACTATTTTTTCTTTTGCTGCTTGTGCTTTGGGTGTGAAGTTCATGAAACCATTTCCTATTACAAGGTCCTGTAGATGCTTCCCTACATTCTCTTCCAAGGTCTTTATGGTTTTGGCTCTTATATTTAAATCTTTGAGCCATCTTGAGTTGATTTTTGTATAAGCTGTGAGATGGTATTCCTCTCTCATTCTTTTGGATATGGATATCCAGTTCTCCAAGCACCACTTGTTAAAGAGGCCATTCTCTCCTAACTGAGTGGGCTTGGTGGCCTTGTCAAATATCAGATGACTGTATATGCGAGGATCTATGCCAGAACTCTCAATTCGGTTCCATTGGTCAGTGTGTCTATCCCTGTGCCAATACCATGCAGTTTGACCACTGTATCTTTGTAGTATGTTTTAATGTCAAGTAGTATGATACCTCCAACTTCATTTTCTTTTTCAATATGTCTTTGGTGATTCGGGGTCTCTTACCTTTCCAAATATATTTTGTTAGTTTTTCAGTTCCTTAAAAAATACAGTGTTGAGTTTTATCGGGATTCCATTAAATCTGTAGATTAGTTTGGATACGATAGATATCTTGATGATGTTTAGTCTTCCTTTCCATGAACAGGGAATATTATTCAATTTATTTAAGTCTTCTTTGATTTCCTTTAACAGTGTTGTGTAGTTTTCTGTATATAAGTCCTTTGCATCTTTAGTTAAATTTATTTTTAGGTATTTGATTCTTTACTTACTATTGTAAATGGTATTTTTTTTCTTGATTTTCTCCTCAGATTGTTCATTATTGGTGTACAGAAATGCTACTGATTTTTGAGCATTGACCTTATAGCCTGTGACATTACTGAACTTCTTTATAAGTTCTAGAAGCTTTGTTGTAGATTTATCAGGGCTTTCTACGTTTAGGATCATGTTGCCTCCAAATAATGAAATTTTTACTTCTTCTTTTGCAATTTCGATTCCTTTTATATCTTTTTCTTGCCTCAGTGCTCAAGCAAGTACTTCTAAGACAATGTTAAACAGGAGTGGTGATCGTGGGCATCCTTGTCTTGTTCCCGATCTCAGAGGGAAGGCTTTTAGGATTTCACCATTGAAGATGATGTTAGCTTTGGGTTTTTCATATACACCCTTTATCATACTGAGAAAGTTTCCTTCTATTCCTATATTTGCATTGTTTTTTATCAGGAAAGAGTGTTATATTTTGTCGAATGCTTTTTCTGCATCTATAGAAATGATCATTTGATTTTTTTCTTTCAATCTGTTTATGTGGTGTATTACATTGATTGATTTTCTTATATTGGACCATCCTTGCATACCTGGGATGAAACCCACTTGGTCATGGTGTATAATTCTTTTGATATGTTGTTGAATATGATTAACATGTATTTTGTTGAGGATTTTAGCATCTAGGTTCATTAGAGAAATTGGTCTGTAATTTTCCTTTCTTGTGGTATCTTTGTTTGGCTTTGGTATTAGGGTAGTGTTGGCATCATAGAATGAGTTAGGCAATATTCCTTCTACTTCTATTTTTTGTAAGAGCTTAAGCAGGATTGGTGTTAGGTCTTTCCAGAATGTTTGGTAGAATTCAGCTGTGAAGCCATCTAGTCCTGCGCTCTTCTTAGTTGGGAGGTTTTTGATGACTGAGTCTATCTCTTTACTTGTAATTGGACTGTTGAGTTCATCAATTTCTTCTTTCATCAATGTAGGCTGTTTGTGAGTTTCTAGAAACTTGTCCATTTCCTCCCAATTATCATTCTTGTTGGCATATAATTTTTCAAAGTATCCTCTTATGATACTCTTATTTCTGTGGGGTCAGTAGTGATATCCCCTTTCTCATTCCTTATTATGTGTATTTGCATGTGTTCTCTCTTTTTCTTTGTTAGTCTGGCTAAGGGTTTGTCAATTTCATTGATCTTCTCGAAGAACCTGCTTTTGGTTTTGTTTATTTTTTCTAGTGCTTTCTTATTCTCTATTTCATTTAGTTCTGCTCTAATCTTTGTTATTTCCTTCTTTGTACTTCCTTTAGGTTTAGTTTGTTGTTGTTTTTCCAATTCCTCCAAGTGTGCAGTTAGGTCTTAAAATTTAGCTCTTCTTTTTTAATATATGTATTTATGGCTATGAACTTCCTTCTCAGGACAGCTTTTGCTGCATCCCATAGTTTTTGATATGTTGTATTGTCATTTTCATTAGTTTCAAGGTAGTTCCTGATTTCTTTTGAGATTTCCTCCTTGACCCACTGTTTGTCTAAAAGTGTGTTGTTTAACTTCCATATCTTTGTTCCTAATCTGTTTCTGTGACCCTTAATGATTTCCAATTTCATTCCATTGTGATCAGAGAAATTACTTTGAATAATCTCAATCTTTCTGAATTCATTAAGAGTTGTTCTGTGGCCTAGCATGTGGTCTATCTTGGAGTATGATCCATGTGCACTTGAGAAGAATGTAAATCCTGTTGTATTTTGCTTTAATGTTCTGTACATGTCTATTAGGTCCAGGTCCTCTAATGTATTATTCAGAGTCTTTGTTTCTTTATTGATTCTCTGTCTAGATGTTCTCTCTAATGGCGATAATGGTGTATTAAAGTCCCCCACTATAATTGTAGAGGCATTTATTTCTCCACTTAGTTTTTTCAGAGTTTGCATAAATGTTTATGATTGTTTTCTCTTCTTGAGATTACCCCTTTTACTAATATATAGTGTCCATCTTTGTCTCTTACAATAGTTTTGCATTTAAAGTCTATTTTGTCTGATATTAGGATAGCTACTCTTGCCCTTTTTCAGCTATTGTTAGCTTGTAAAAGTGTTTTCCAGCCATTCACTTTCAGCCTCTTTGAATCCCTGGGTCAAAGGTGGGTTTCTTCTAGACAGCTTATAGATGAATCATATTTCCTTATCCATTCTTCCAATCTGTGTCTTTTGAGTGGTGAATTTAATCCATTAACATTCAGTGTTATTACTCGCAATGAATTTCTTACTTCAACCATATTTTCTTTGGGTTAATGTATGTCATATATATATTTTTCTCTCTTTTTGTCTTTTAGTTGTTTTTAAACTCTCCTCCAACTCTCTCTCCCTTGTTTTTTCTTTTTAACTTGTAGAACTTCCTTTAATATTTCTTGAAGTACAGATTTCTTATTGGCATACTCTCTTAATTTCTGTTTATCTGTGAATATTTTGAATTCTCCATCATTTCTGAATGCCAGTTTTTCTGGATAGAGAATTCGTGGCTGGAAGTTTTTTCCTTTTAGTACTTTGACTATGTCATACCATTGTCTTCTTGCCCCCATGATTTCAGATGAGAAATCAGCACTTAATCTTATTGTGCTTCCCTGTATGTAAAGGTTCTCTTTTCTCTTGCAGCCTTGAGTATTTTCTCCTTGTCTTGAGCATTGGACATTTTGACAAGCATATGTCTTAGAGTTGGCCTGTTGGGATTTATACTGTTTGGGGTATACTGTGCTTCCTGGACTTGTACATCCATCTCTTTCAATAGGGTTGGCAAGTTTTCAGCCATTATTTCCTTCAACACTCCTTCTGTTCCCTTTCCTTTCTCTTCTCCTTCTGGGATGCCTATAATGCCTATGTTTATGCGTTTTGTGTTGTCGGTTAAATCCCTGAGTCCCTGATGGATTTTTTCTTTCTTTTATCTCTCTGTTCTACTATCAATTTGATTTCAGATGTATTGTCTTCAACATCATGAATTCTTTCTTCTGCCTGTTCAAATCTGCTGTTATATGAATCCAGCGTCTTTTTTATTTCTTGGATTGTGCCATTGATCACCATCCTATCCATCATCTTTTTATGTCTGTTTACAATTTCTTCAGTATTTTCTCACAGTGTCTTCTTAATATCCTTAATCTCCTTCTTTACTTCATTGAGTAGGTCATGATATTTGTTTTGAAAGCTTTGATTAGTTGTTCGATGTTCTGCATCTCTTCCTGGTTTTTAGTTTGTTCATTGGACTGGTCCATGTATTCCTGTTTCTCAGGGTGGTTTGTAATTTTTTGTTGCCCTCTGGTCATCATTTTATCTTGATGGGTTTATTCAGTTTATTAGCTTCTCTCTCTGCTCTAGAGTTTTATTTAGCTGGTGGTTCTGTGTGTGTTTGAAGTTTTCTCTTTGAGACTTTGTTCTTCTTATTTTATTTCCTTGCTTTTTATGTTCCCTTAAAGGCAAAAGATTAGGGCCAGAGGAATTGAAAGATGTGAGAAAGGAAGAAGAATAATAGTAATATTGATAAAAGTTAGAAGAGGGGCCGTATAAGACCTAGTAAAACGAATATTTAACTCATGTAGGCAGTGTAGAGTAATAGTAAAAAAAGTGGAGTCCCTACAATGGACTGGGAAACCAAATAGAGGAAAATATATATAATAATTTAGAAGGCTTGAGTGATGAGCAGAAAGAGAAGAGTAAAGAATGGACTGAAAGGAAAAAGTTAATAATTCAAAAAGAAGAAAACAGAATAGATAGAATAGAAATTGACACCCTTAAGTTGTGGGCTAATGAGAAAATGTGGTATGTAAGAACAGCAACAGAAAGCAGAAGGCAGAAAGATGAAGGAATGAAAAGAGATAGCATTCGGAGACAAAATCAAGATAGAAAGAGAATGGGAAATCACAGAAGAAGAAGCACAGCAAAGAAGAGACAAACTAGCAGCACCTAATTAAAAAAAAAGAATAAAGAAAAAAGAAGGGGGAAAGGAAAGAGGAAAGGAAAGGAAAACAAATAAACAAAGAAAACCCAAAGAACCACACAAGCAAGCAGTCAAACAAAACTAAGGAAGAACAGTGTTCCTTCTTGGGCCCTTGTGGTACCTCTGAGCCTGCTTGTGTTCATCAATCAATTGCCCTGCAAGGTTCTATCTGCAGGTTTTGAGGCAGATTTTAGCCATTAAACTAAGTTAAAAAAATTTTTTTTTCTAATTTTTTAAAGTGACTGGCTTCTTTTTTTTTTTTGGCGAAATAAGGGACCTAAAAGAATTCCTTCACTGAGGGGACCCTAAATAGGCTCCTGGAAACTAATCAAGCACTTCCCACTTCCTGGCCTCCCCAGGGGAGTTGAAGCTCTGATGCTTGTCAGTGCAGAGCCATAACATTGGCTGATATGTTATCAATGTCACCAACAAGCCTCAGTGTCACCTGGCTGTTGGGTAAATCAGGCTTCCTCAGCAGATTTGCCTCTCCCGTCAACCTGTTGCCACTTCAAGCCAGCTATTTTGTTCCCCAAAGCTGCAAGGGGTTCCAGGTAGCCAAATTCAGAGAAAGGAAACCCCTCTTGACCCTCCGTCAGAACCCTCGCACTCTCGGAGAACACTCCCTCTCACCGGGTTGCCTACTGGAGTCGTGGCTCAAACCAGCCTTTTTCCCTGAGGGTGGGGCTTAGCTGTCTGTATTAACCACCACAGGCGGGGGAAAAACTCACGAATCTCTCCCGAGCAATCTGCCTCGCCATCCATATCCCTCCAGATCAATGTCCCCAAGGTTTTCCCTCCGTGCACCCCCAGCACAGTCACCCCGAGCAGGACCTTGTCCCCAGTCAGCCGTCCTCAGAGAGTGAGTCAGCAAGTGCCTTCCTAAACCGTCGCCATCTTTCCCCCTCAAGGCTACTTTCTTACCAAAGACAGTTGCCTGTTTAGAAGCAAGATGGTCGCTGCTCTCTGCCTTGTCTCTCAGGGCTTCCTACATCAGTCTCTGGCATAGGGCTTGTTTCCTTCTGGGCCTTCTCAGCTGCTCAGCTGCTCTCTTTTCTGCTCTGATAGCTGCAAACTATCAGGCAAATGGCTTATCTCTCCCCAGGCCCCAGGATCAAACACAACAGAGCTCTCTATTCTTGTGTCTTCTTGAGTAAGTGCCAGTTTATATCAGCCCGCCAAGGGGGCGGGGACTCAGCCAGAGTCATGCCCTACTGACATGGTTGAATCAAAAGCCCTAGATTGATTTTATCAAGTAAACTTAAAACCTTTGATTTTAATACAATCAATGGGTATCACACCCAGAGGAATAGATTAATTCACAAACATAATATTTATCTTTTTGATAATCTAATCTCAAAGTGCCACACTAATTTATTTCTGTTTAAATAATTGAACTGATGGGTGATTTTGAAGTTATGTAGACAAAATTTAAATTCCCCATTGAAAAAATACTAACAAAGTTTACACTGGGGTGTTTGTTCTATGAAATCAATGGCTGACTGCAGGCATGAGGTTTGGAGAGCAAAATGCATTTGTTTGGTTCCTTATAGCCCCCAGTGCATGTGTCTGTATGTCAATATAATTAAATAAAATGAACAGTAAACTTCCAGGAATCTACGAGTGAGATTGATTCAGATATGTTTTATGTGGGGAACCATTCACGTTAAGGACTGCTGAAATGTTGGTCCTACTTAAGGCACATACACAAAGTTACAACAATGATATGGGGGCAATGGTAGGTTTAGGAGAAGATTTTTCTTCTTTTACTTCTGCTATTTTACTTTTCAGAATTTTCACTATAGTGAACATGTATTACCGATATCATCATAAAAATTTGTAAATGGTTGATTTGCTTATGAAATGAACATTAAATTGATACCGCCCCATAAGCCCCTGCCACATATGTAATACCTCAGCCTATGAAATTCGTTGTCTTATGTTGTGTTGAGTATTCTTTTAATAAGATACCAATTTCATAAGTAAATTTGGGTTTGAAATTGTTAGATTTCCATTTCAAATATCTTGCATAAAAGTTTCACCCAACATGGAGCTGGTGTAGCTCAGTGGTTGAGCATGTACTTCGCAAGTAAAAAAAGTTTCAACTAACAATATTATATGTACATATATAGAACAGGGCCCTTGCTATAAAAACTCTAATTAACCACATTGATGGGCACATAACTCTTGATAATTGCTCAGTTGATATAATGAATTAAATTTTCTCAAAAACAATTTAGTACAGAAATGACTTAGTATCTATATCATTGGGAGATTGACGAATACAAACAACTTCATTCAGTTGAATTTTTCACATTATTGAAAATCTCAGCACCTCTGGAGTTCTGTTTAAGATGTTTACATTAGGTAAGGATATGTAAGTTAATTTACTATACAAATAAACAGTGTTTATTAAGTATCCATTTGATTTTTCATAGCTGTTTTTTAGTAACCTTAAATCCTCATTTAAAATGTGTAATTCTTAAGGGCAGTTAAAATCTCTGTTGCTGCAAGTTATTAGGATGGAGGGATACAGAATAGTAGCATGCCGAACCCTGGCCTGCGGCCAGTGGTGAATGGAAGGTACATGGTTGGATGACTAATGGTATTACTTTATCTTCAGGCACACTAACTGTGGCTAATATTGAACCAAGTTTATTTGTGCAGAGTTCTTGAAGAGGCCAAGGCATTAAGATTCCTTAGAATAAATATGGCTTGGGCTCTAGAACTCCTGCCCACCTAAATGGACTTCTTGCCGTTGAGTATTGCTGATCCTTCATTATGCAGGCCACACAGAAGCAGCCAGTACTCGATTGAGGGAGTGAAGTGATCTTCTGGGTGGGGGTCTTCATTAAGGGCCCCTTTGCTGGATTAATAAAGTTCTACAAAAATGTCTTGCCTTCTAAACACCACATCAACATGTGGAAAATTCTATATTCCTAGGTAATCTAATAAACCATATTACTAAGTAGTGAGCACTTCAAAATAAATGCAGAAGATCTTCCTTTTTACTGGGAGATAAGATACTAAATGTAAAGATTATAATTAATTTATTTTGAAAGCTAATTAATTAGTTTCTTATTAATTTCTTCCACGGGACTAATAAGAGAAAATAATGGGAAATAAAACATATTTTAAAAAGATATTAGGCATAAAGAGTGAGGTGTGTCTATGAAAAATACTTTTCAATGAGACTGATATACATTTATATCAATAAATAAGAGAATTACACATTATACCATATAAAGTAACCTAATGTTATAGTTTGAAAAAAAAACTGCAAGTTTTTTTGTTCTAATATTATTTTCTTTTCCATTTTCCTCAGGAAACAAAAATAAACAGGATCCTTAATTGTACTTTATATTTCACATTATCTAATAGGGCTAGTATTGGAAAAGTGTGACAAATCTACAACAGCAGAAAGCTAAGCCATGCTGGTTGCTCATTAGATAACTTAAAAAAGACACTCTACTTCGCCTCCCCATCCACCAATTGAACATAGTTGTATGTTTTTCAATTAAAATCTCCTTTTACTTCCAGCTGGCAATGTTAGCATCCGTTCCACCAATAGAGAGCAAAGGTCACCGGCTTTTAAAAAATTATGCCATTTGCCTTCATTGTGCAGATACCTTTGAGCCAACCATAGGACGTTTGGGGAGAAAATTCTGAAGGGTCAGATTGCATGGGGACTTTTACCTTATTTAGTGATGTAGCTTTGGTAGCGGCTGTTCCAGATGCTGCAACTGCTGTTGCTTTGTGGATTGGGATCCAGCAGCAGCTGTTGTTCTTTGCTAGAGCGTGTTTCTGAAATTCAAAATTTAATAGTCTGAGACCTGAGTCATTGCAAGCTATGCTGAAAGTTAATTTGCTGAATCCAAGTTTATTTTCCTACCTAAACCGTAGTTTGTGATAGTGCCTTTCCCCTGTGATACACAATAAAATGAGGAAAGGACTTATTTACTGCCATTACTAGGATGAGGAGATAATGCAGTGGTTACAGAGCAGGACGTGCACTTTGCAGGCCCAGTGATTTGGCTGTATTCAGGCCTTCAGAGGTTGAAATCCAGGCCCTGCCTCTAGTGCTTTTACCAATTTGACTGAACTTGAGGTTTTTCATTTCAAATGGTTAGAGAAATGAATTCTAATTTGTAGAATTTTTGTGAAGTTAAATAAGGTAAGGTACATAAAGCATTTACTCTAGTGCCTGGCCCCAGTCAGCTTTTGCTATTTTTAGCACACCAGACACATCACTTTTATCAGTTCTTTTTTTCTGATAATAAAAAAGATCCATTGTTCTTTGCTTCATTTCTGAGCACAAAATTAATCTTATTACTCAGTCAATATGAAAGTTCCTCCTATAAATTATATCATAAATATATAAATTATCACTAATATTTATTATGTAATGCTATATGCTAAGCATCATTTAAAGTGCTTTTCATGGGCTATTCCATTTATTTCTTTATTTTAAATATATATTTATTTTTAAAGCATACTTAGATTACATAAAATGTTACATAAAAAAAATATAAGAGATTCTCATATGCCCCACTCCCCACACCTCCCATTTTTCCCCACTTCAATGTCTTCTTTCGTAAGTGTGGTACACTCATTGAATTGATGAACACATTTTGGAGCATTGCCGCTAAGCATCGATTATACTTTACATTGTAGTTTACACTCTCTCCCACTCAATTCTGTAGGTTATGGCAGGATATATAATGGTCGGTATCTGTCGTTGCAGTGTGATTCAGGACAGTTCCAAGTCCTGAAAGTGCCCCCATATTACACCTCTTTTTCCCTCTCCCTGACTTCAGCACCTCTAGTGGCCACTGTCTCCACATCAATGATACAATTTCTTCCATTGCTAGAATCCTGATAAGTCTATAGTAGAATACCAGTAAGTCCACTCTAGTCTGTATTTTATTCCCCAGTCCTGAGGATTCTGGGATGGTGATACCCACTCCACCTCTAACTGAGAAGGGGCTTCAATCCCATATGGCTAGTGGGTGGGATTCTCTTACTTGCAGTTGTAGACTCTCTCAGTTCCTTGGTGTGATGGTTGTCCATCCTCACCTCCTTGTTAGTTGTCCTGGGTGAGTCCAATGAAATGGAGAGTAGGTATTGCAACTCTGCTGAGGCTCAGAGTCAGTTGGCACATGGAAAGCCCAGAGATTCAAGTTTCTTGGACGTAAACCTACCAACTCCAGCACCAACTATAGATTCAAATAGAAGGGACAAAAGAGGCATGTGTAGAAAAGTCACAACTGAGTCCAACTTTGTCACACTTGGGACCACAAACTCCGAGGTAGGGCCCACTGGCAAGGCACCAAACTCTGGAGCTATCTGCCATGACCATAGGACATGTGTGTCTCCAGAGCACCTAGGAGCCCCGCTATTAAGGGTAGTATCTACTTTGACAGTCTATGAGATCCTGTTGAGATGTGCATAAGTGTTACCTCTCTGATGACCTCCCAACTCACTTTGAAGTCTCTTAAACTCATTTGTCTTTACCTTTTCCCCCTTTTATTCAAGTTTTTTTTTCTGGTTACATCACCAGTTGGTGCTTGGTAGTAATCCCTCGGTGCCAGGTAGTAATCCCTGGGAGTCGTGTATGGGTTATTCCATTGTCTTCACAAAAATCATATGAGGTGGCTGGTATTATTTGGTATTATTCCTATTTTATAGTTGAGGAAGTTCTTGCATAGAGAATTTCAAGTAATTTGCTGAGGTCACATACCTAATAAGAGTCAGGGCTAGGATTTAATCCAGCCCATACCTTCACCAAGCCGTACTTTGTCCCACAAAGAAAGCTGACCAAATTACCTTGAAATGAGGCATTTGAGATTTGAGTTTTATTTTTAAAGTGAAATATTCTTTGTCAGCAATAGGAAACATGGGTGACTCTACTGTCACCTTGTGGCTTTTTCCCTTTCCTTTACTCTAGTTGGTAGATGGATTCATATTTTAAGTGGTAAACATCACTATTGAGACTAAGTCTGTTTTGGCATTCTCACTTGAAAAAGTTGGATGTGATTTAATTAACTATGAAGGGATATGATAGTCTTGGCTTGACCTGTTCATGCCAAATGGACCTAGTTACAAGTGCTACAAGAGAAATATGGGGAGGACAGCTGGTGTGAGAGGAGAAACACAGTATTTGGGAAGTATAGTCACCAGTAGCAGTCCAGCCAACAGTCCCAAAGCTAGCAGGAGTCTGTGCAGATAGCCAGAATGCCAGAACTGGGGATTCAGATATAAGTGACATGTAAATCTAGGCAGAGGAAGAGTTGGCCCTTGGGGCAAATCAGCCCTGAGGCCCAGAGACAGGATCCCAGTTTAAGAGTGGGGCAGAGTTCACATCTTATAAAACTTGGTATACGAGATGCTTTACTAAGATGGGATCCCAGATACAGAAACAAGGCAGGAATCCATTTACCAACCAGAACTGGGGCATATACTTCAACCCAAATAGTAGCAAATAGGCATTTGAATTCAGGAATCCTTGAGTTTTCTTTGCTATTGTCTAGAAAGACCCTTGGATCCTGGGCTGTAACTGCAGATGGTAGGCTAGGAACGAAAAGGAGACATCCTGCCAGATTGATATTGCCTATTCTTAGAAAATCATTGAAATATCAATAGTAGGGACAGAGTTGCAAGTTGCCAGACTTATTTTCAATAGCATAAAGTAATCTGTGCTTTTAATGCAAAATTTTGTTATATATTGCATACTTGAGCTCATGAAGGAAATGGTACAGTTTGTGATAATGTCACTATTTAAACGAAATATAAAATAGTTGCTCAAGATTCTATAAAACCTATAAAAAGCAACTATAAAATAGTTGCTCAAGATTCTATAAAACCTATATTGTTTTACTAATATTTAATTTTGTTATTATTCCTAGTAAACAGTCATGTAAACTTCATATGAGCTCAAATTTTGATTTAAATGCAAACAGATGCTGTGCTTATATATACAGGTAACTAATAACAGTGTTTGACTGGTCTCTGGGAACAAGGATGAGAGAGAAGACATTTATTTATATTTACATATATAAATACACACATACCTTTTGAGTGTTTGATCATCTATATGTATTATCTATTCAAAAGTCTATTAAAGAACAAACAAATGCATCTATTCTACAGGAAATTATTAAGCCTCAAATTTAGTTCTTTAGAGGTCGTTAGAGGCTGTTAGTGAAAGGCTTTTGTTTTCTTACATCCCTCTCTCAATTTGAAAGTAAACATGTTCATGTCTAAGTCAATGATAAAACATTTCTAAGTTCAGTGAAACATGGTTCTTTTTTTTCTCCTCTGAAGAACACTCTTTATCTTCTAAGAAGTGAATTACTTTGACATTTAGATGTTGCACTCTTTTTAAAATATGTTTTGTCATATGAATTAATGCCAGGAAAAGGCCATTTCAATGTCTAAAGATTTTGCATAACAAAATAAGGTGTTAACTAAAAGCTATCCCTTGGGAATTGCCCACTCTCCATCCTGTTAATAGCCTGTATCTTATCTCTGTAGTGTTGCTTTTAATATTTCTAAGATATGTGTACTTTTTCCTATACTATTTAAAATTTAAAAACTTCAACTCTTTATTACCCTGAGCCCTAAGAAAGTCAAGAGAGACAAATTTCACATTAGATTGTGGCAATTTTATCTGTCTATTTCCGTTTTTCAACTTTGTCAAAATGTTGGATTCGTTTTGATTCCTCCTGCATGTCTGTTTCCTTATATTCAGTTTTCTTTTCCTTCTAAATGCCCCCAATCTCATGGACCAAGTGCATGACTTCAATTCTATTATCTTCCCTTGATCTATGTCTCCCTTTCTATGTTCCTCCTTCCTCCTTTCTGTTGTCAATGGGGAGGGGCAACGTTCAGTGAAACATTGTGCAATTTAAGATTTCAATTATATTCCCGCTCCACTCTGACAGGTATTGGTTCCTCTGCAATTTTGAAGATGAAAAACGTGTAGGGAAAACTCCAAAAAGAATTATAGTGGGTACTGGTTCATTGCTTAAATGGCAGCATTTTAACAAGCAGCTTCCTCAGGTGAAAAGGAATGTATATCCTTTGAATTAACAAATTAAAATTTTTCATTCAACTCTTTGCAGTTCCCAATCATTGAGTTACCTTGATCTTGTATATGTAAGGAAGTGTCTGTTTTCTTGATTCTTATGGATATCACTATTCAACAGGCTTTAAAAATAATGTTGATATTTCTTTTCATCTGGGGACCCTGAGAAACTTTATACACTCATTAAAAACACATCTGGTCAGTATAGTTGTTTCAATGAATTAAGAGGGAAGAGATAAAACAACGAGTGTAAATTACTTTCTGGAGATGGATGGCCTTATGGCTGACATAAGACCAGAGCTGACAGTGAACAACCCCCACTGGACCATCAGGCAGTGCCATCTGCATTGAAAAGATGAGCAAGATGGAGAGGCAGAGATGTGATGTAAAATTTTACATCTCCTTGCAATAAATGCATCATGGTGTGAGCCACTGATAGCTGCAAAATCAATTATTGCCTGACTTATTTAGTAGCTTATATATAATATATTAGTAGGTCTTATTCTGTCAAAGCTAAGTCCTCAAACCTGTGGTCAATGAAACATGCTGTATATTGTTATTATTCCTTATAGAAACTTTGCATTTTTCATGATAAACAAGTTTTGTCTCTTTTAAAAATGATAGTGCTCCACTAGTGCACTTCTGGAAAGCATTTATTAAGTCACTGCATTTATGGAACCCTCCCCTTCATATCTGAGATATATGTTTAGGATAAATATGACAAAATGAAAAAGCTAGTTGTCAAGTTGGAAGCAGTCTTGTTAACAGATAATTACAGTAACAACACAATAAGTGCTATAATAGACACATAAACAGTGTTCTGAAAGCACAAAAAATGGAGTAATACCTTGATTGGTTGGGCAAAGAGAGTTATTCACAGAACTGTTGACATCACTTTTTGTTAGATAATCTATTTTGACTATTGTTCTATTGGAAAATAATGTGGAGAACACAGGACTATATAAACCCTGAGAGCCCTTCTCACTCTAAAAAGTGTATGATTCTACATGATTCTGTTGTACCATAAGCACTGGACTTCAGATTTGACCTAGAAATGGTTGTTCTACTGAGGACATATGTGAGATCACATCAGCTTCCATTCCTTCATAATTGTGAGGGAGGCTTATGTGGTCTGATGATTGCAACTACATTTTTCTTTAATACTGTTTTAATATATATTATATACCTGATTGGAAAAATCTCGAGGCCATCCAAAGGTATGGCATACCTATATTTCTTTTAGATTTAGATTATAGATTTATATTCCAGAAATTTCTTCTGTGATGAACTTTAAATACTGATTAAATCCTGCCCTATTTGTTGTCAAAAGAAAATTGTCATCTTGGGTTGGTCAATGGGGATTTTATTTAGAAGCACAGGAATTAGCCAGGCCATATAGATATAACTAAAGTCATTCTATGAAAATGGGTAGCTCAGCTTGCCTGGATAGCTCACCATGGTCAGATATTCTAAAAAGGGCTCTATGTTCCATTGACAGCCAATAAACAATAGATCATCAAACCTCATGCTGGGCTTATAAGGTTACCCAGGAGACGCTAAAAGTAGCCAGTTGATGTCCTAAGGAAAATCCATAAACAATGCAAATGCCTAGATAGTGCTGTTTATACTTGATAAGTTTTAATTTGTCCATTCTAGAAAAGACACTGGAAACTTTCTATGAGGGAAAGGAATTTGACTGAGAATACAGTTAAAATTTGTGGGTGTCCTCCAGGATGCATCTTCTAAACTCTGAAGGGATTTCGAAATTTTCCTCCAAAGATGTAATAGTTACCTCCATTCAATAGGTTGCCCACATTCTTCAGTCTACTTGCAGAAGTACTCATTGTGCCCTTTTCTTTTTGTAACCATCTAATTAATACTACATTTTATTAACTGGGAATAGGTAATCTCCTTCTTTATAAGTATTGTGCTTGGACAGAGTTTGGCCTAACAAAAACTTTTGTACTGGAGAGCAATTATAGTGAACTAGTGAACAAATTAGATCTTCTAATTTGTTGAATGTTGAATTCAAGAGAATTAGCTGTGGGTGGTTTGGTGTAAGAGAAGAGAAGAGGCACAATCCATGACAGTCAGAGAAATTTGAAAGCAGAGCATCACTAGGGGTAGTACCCATAAGGCCAAAGAAGCGAGTAAAATAGAGTCACTCATAAGTTGAGAATTGGGACTGTAACCACAATGAAAATCTAGCTCTGTATGAGGTCATATGCCACCTTACAACAATCTCTACAAGTTAAGTTAATTTGAAGGTGTCTCTATCTTACATTCTGAAAGGGGCATACTCATTCATATTTAATAATTTATTACTTTACTTGTAAAGATTGATTTCATTGATATGTCTGAAAAAACTAATGGTTCTCTCATGAAATTAATGTTTCATGAACTGATCGCTATCACCTTTGGACTAGAATCTGCTTGCATCAATGGCTTTTCTTTTTTAATTCCATTTCCAGGGATTTCTCAGTAAAAACAATTCAGGTACTGTTTGTGACATCCCAGCCTAATGTGGGTCTTTTTGGAAGTAAGTAGAGGATTTGAGATATGGTGGGATAAGGAAAGGACCTCATGCCATGGTGCGGCAGTACCTGTCCTACCTAAAATCTTAAGGTACATTTGCAGCTTTGCTTTAGTATCTTGTGAGAGCCTAAGGCATGCCGTTTTCTTAAGATCCAAAAATTTTGTTTTGTTTTGCTTTAACTTTATTGTAGCAACATATATACAACTCAGAATTTTCTTTTTGAACCACTTTCAAGTGTAACAATGTTAGTTTTGTTTGAAATGTTTTGATACTTTTATCTGAAGAGAGTGACTTGGAACCTACCATAATTGTATATGTGATTACTATATAATGATTCTGTATTTCTAAAGAGAAATAAGATTACAATTAAGTGTGAGATCATTATTGAAACGTGACACAAGTAAACAATGGCATATAGGGTTAATACAATGGTGGAGAAAAAGCATCCATTTTTGAGTTGTGAATCATTTAGCTCTTACATCCATTAGTTATAAGACCCTGAGAAGTCATTTAACTTCTCTACGTCTCAGTTTCCACATGTGTCATATTGGAGCAATGATAAAACAGATAAATGAATTCATGTATCTGGCATTAGAGTTTCAGTAGTCTTCTACTGAAAGTCTACAAGTAGACTTGAACATTGATAAAATATGAGAAATATGATATTAAATTTAGAAGGCAAAGACAATTCCTCATTCTCAAATCTCTGCTATTCAAAGCATAGTGACCAAGGGGTTGGCAATGACCAGGAGCTGCTGAAAACCACACTCCCCTTGATTGTAGGTTATTATACTAAGGTCTAGGAATTTGTTTCTCTAGGACCACAAAGTTGTGTTCATAACTTAGTGGAATCATAAATTAAAGGCCAGCATTTAATGCTTTGCTAATTCTGGTAAAAAATTGAGCTCATTGACATCAAGAAGAAATTGGAAAAATTAAACCTGTTTTGTTAATTATATATTATCAGTGTTTTTACATTATTTTTTGAACTTGACAAAATCTCTCATAAATACTTTCAAGAAAATGTGAGGTATCAAATAATTATAAGCAAAGTGTGAAAATAACATAGGATTTCTTGTCTAAGTCTCTAATCTTGAATTAGCCTTAAAAAATAAAACATCTGTGTCCTCACTGGACTTGGTTTGGGCTTCCAGTAATATTAATAGAATTACTTATTATTATTGTTAATCTCTTGGCTGCCTCGAGAAGATTTATTTCCTTAAACATACCACGTTATTGAATGTCACTGGATATGTTGATGGTGCTGTTCAAATGTCAAATAACTGCCAAAGTTCTTGGGAAAAATCTAGCTTTTCATGAATATTTAAATTTCTAGCACACTTAAACTCATCAAAAAGGAAAATCTTGCCATTAAACCATTTCCCCCTGGATTCCTTCTTACATTCGAAATAGGGGATATCCAGTGGAATATGAAGCATCAAATATCTATTTTTAAAGTACAGTTCTATATTACTCAGTGCATAATTAAAGGTGAATGTGTGCAAGTGAATGCCTGCATCCTTGGTAGCGAGATATTGAATATTAATTACTCATTATCATTACATTATCAACAGTAATCATTAATGAGTAGAACCCATTATACTTTTAGTTACTTTACTACATGTTGTCTTGTGAGTACATGGAAAGAAGCCAATGTCACAATAAAGATGTTTCTGAATCATATAAAATTACTATGTTGACTTAGAAAATGCAATTCTGGTGGCCATACCATTGGTTCGTATGAAGAATCATTTTAAGAACATGAAAATACAAAGATCTATGAGAGAGAGAGGGAAGGAGAGGGAGAATACTTGACCCAAGCACTGTTAGAATAGGAAATTTTCTCTATGTTTTTCTGTTGAGTGGGTGAAGTAGAAACAACTAGATCAATAAGTATTATCAAATGAGTAATAGAACAAAGAACTTTTTCACAGTTAAAGCTACCTCCTGTAATAGTGAATTTGCCAACACTGGCCACATTCATGAAGAAGTTAAGACTTTTTTTTTTCTTTCAGATATTTGTAAAGCAGTCATTTTCAAATTATTTTCAAGGGCAGATCATTGTTTTAAATATAATACTAGCCAGAAGACGAATATATAAAACAGAAGCAATAGACCATAGTAACACATTTATTTTGTTGTTGAAATTATTAACATTTACTTAATTTAAGTCATTTGTTGGCTTGGTAAGAGGTCTGATATTGGTCTCCATTGTGCTATAATTTGGGATTTAACACTTGCGGTGTGTATATTGTTTCGTTGCAGATTTTTAAAAAATTTAACTAAGAAATTTGAATCAAGCATTTCAGTTCTCTATGAAGCCCTGGACTATAGTTTCGTTATCAGTATTACTGAGAAAAAACCTGTCCTGAATTGAGTGGGAGAGTGAACAGGGTGACATATGGCATGAGAGGCAGCCATTGCTTGGAAAGAGGCTGAGATGATGAAAAATTTTTGTATCTTGGCCTGGATGATTGATAGATCAGGAGATAGATAGATAGATAGATAGATAGATAGATAGATAGATAGATAGATAGATAGATAGAAAGAAAGAAAGAATTGTCATCAGACACTTGATATTTAAATTTTACTTTAGGTAAATTATAACACAATAAAAATTGCAAAAAAATTTTTATCTCTTTCAACTAGTCTAAGGATATGCTTTTATGATTGCTGCACTGCATAAAGTTAAAAATAGCTGATCCAGAGTTTAGTTCATCATTACCACCTTTCTCCAACTTCCTTCCAAGAAGCTCAAGCTGTCACTATCTCTACCCTGTCACACTCCTCACTCCCCACCCCCACTTTATGATTGCCCTCATTTGAAGGCTCTAATTCTACTGATTAACTACCCATACATTAGAATTAAATTTAGAATGTTTTGATTCCTGGAAAATTTGCATGGAGGGAAATCTTGTTTTCATTATCTGAGTTGGAATTGTTTCACTTAAGATTTTAATATACCAGAAAATCAATATTAAGAATTTGTTTTATATAATTTTATGCTTCTTACAAATTCATAACTTCCAGAAATCCATTAACTTTCCAATGACTGTTTCAAGATGTGCTGTTGTAGAACCTACACTAAGGGACTGTCAGAAACAATTCAACTATTTTGATATAATGAAAGGACAAATTTATTTTGTAAAGTCTAAATAAAATGCTGCAAAATTTAGCTTACTGATCAAGTCACTGATTTGTAAGTTAAGTTCATCAGGTGTCATAATATTTGAGGCTTATATGATAATCTTTCATCAGTGGTTTTCATTGCTTTTGTTTAGATAGCCATTTTCTTCACATTTTAGATAGGAAAGGGAAATAAGTTTTGGGCAGTGTTGAGGACTGAAATGTGTCTGACACAAAAGGTATGCTCAGGTCTCTGTGTGTGGTCCTGTGGGTATTATCCCATTTGCAAATAGGACATTTGAATATATCGTTAATTAAGGTGTGCCCAGACTGAATGAGGGTGAGCCTTGATCCAATATGGCTGATGTCTTTATGAGGAAAAGACAACAGTAAGACAATTTTCTGGTGAACCAAGAAAAGATACATTTTATTCACAAACTAAAGTACAGAAAAATATTAGGCCACTGGTCTCACATTATTACCCATTTCTTTAAAAAAAAGAATTGATATTTTTCTTTATATACTAGTCTTGCCATCATTATAATGCTACCAAGTTACTATTATCACAGTCATTTTAGGATTGGGGTAATTGAGACTTTGCACTAGAACTGGGCTAAGAACCCAAACCCACTCTATGTCTAGGAATCCTTTCATTAAGTCACAGCTGCCCAGATTTGAATTGATTTTTCATCATGAATATGGTCCAGGTTTCTTTAGTGGAGTCTGAGAAAGTACTTGTAGACTTCCAAGAAGCCCCTCAAGGGGTCTTCTGGTACTCCACGATATTTGTGGGGGAGGCTATTGAGGTTTAAGGATTTGTAGTGGTTTTCCTTTTTAACGTGGGATAACTGCATAACTGATGATTCAGAAGCATCTTGGTTGTTCTTTTTCATGTTGAGAAATCTAGGAGAATCTAGGGTGAAAAAGAACACAATTGAGATTTTGGTAATGCTGTATATCACTGGATCTCAAAATGTCATTACTGGATTAGCAGCATCCACACCACCAGGTAACTTGCTAGAGATGTCAGTCCTTGGGCTCCACTCAGTCTATTAAATCAGAAACTCTGGAGGTGGGACCCAGTGATCTTGTGGTTTCATAAGCCCTAATGATGATTCTGATGCACGGAACAGTATGAGAATCACTGCTGTGCATTCTTAGGCTGAAAGAATATTTAGAGACCTACTGTTATTTTACAGAGAAATAAATGTAGAAAGATAAATTCTGAGATAGTAAATCTAATTGGTTTGTGAAGATTAGTTGAATAGATACTCTTTTGTATTTGTTCTTTTAAAAGGAATCTTTAGATCTCAATAAAAGCTTTGTTAAGCTTGATCTTTTTTATTTTCAGAACAGTTTTGCTCCATGCTGACTAGGAGACCTCAAAAAAGTTTTTTGCTCTTTCTTTTATGTTAAATTCCTTACATCTCATGACTATAAGAGGAGAAACTAAATTGCGCATAGAACTGCATAAAAGAAAGCACATGAAGTCAGAGAAGTTACAGGTCAGCTAAGATAAAATTGACTTGAGTCCTCTAGGGCAAAGACAGATGTGACCTGAAGTAGTGAAGGAGGCACAGGAAAGGGTTAGGGTATTACAAATTCCACTAACAAACCTATTAGATAAAGTCACTATGAATGTATACTATATGCCATAGAATTTTCTAGGCACTTGAGATATTTATCAGTGTGGAAAATAGACAAAGATCTCTACTCTGCTAGGTTATATTATATTCAGGGAAACAAATAGTAGGCAATAAACTTTATAAATAAGTTAATGATAAATATGTTAGAAATTCTAGCGTTAAGGAAAAAAAAAAAGAAAAACCAGGTAAAGATGATCAGATTTTGAGTTTCTAAATTAGATAACTTATGAGCAATGTGTTAAGATACATGGGGTAGGCCCACCTTCAATAGAATAGGCTTAATTCGCTATTTTTAGCAGTGAATATTTTCATTAGCTGTCCACTTCCCAGTACTTCCCCATCCTGATGTAATTTAATATTTTGAAAACTATGAAAAGAGAATGCAAATTAAAATTTTCTTTTAATGGGAGTATGACTGTTAAAAGAAACTTATTTTCACAAGCAAACAATTAAATAATAACAAAAATAGAACACTCCGGACAGCTTATAAATGGATAAAAATGAAAGAATGAAGGGTTAGAGGCTGAGTCAGATTGAGGAGCCACCACCTAAGTCATCAACAGAGTTTAGAATGAGGGGTCTCTTCATGTAGGTTCTGGCTCCTCCTATGAAAGGTGACAGGAGTTCCCTTTCCCCAGTATAGGCACATACATTGATGGATGCAGAAGGATAACTTTTAAACAATTTTATTCTTAGCCATTTTTTCCTTTTTCTGTTCACTCCATGCCTGACAATTCATTTCTACTGCTAACTTTGGATATTAAACTTTATCTTCTGATTTGTCATCCTTTTTCCTTTAGGAGATTGCAAATGTCCTTATATAACCAGACTGAGTTCTGGGGAATGAATTCCATGGCGTTCCTCATTGAGAAATGGGTAGAAAAGCTTCCATGGCAAGCATCTTGTTTCTATTGGAGCAGTTTTTAAAGAAGTATCAATCACACCAATGTTGTATGTACAGCTTGTAATCTTTTTTTTCAAAGATTTATTTATTTATTCCCTGCCCCCCACCCCCCACTGTTTTGTGCTCGCTGTCTGCTCTCTGTGTGTTCTTCTGTGTCTGCTTGTCTTCTTTTTAGGCAGCACTGGGAACTGATCCTGGGACATTCTGGAGTGGGAGAGAGGCTCTCAATCTCTTGTGCCACCTCAGCTCCCTGGTCTGCTGCAATCTCTTATTGTCTCTCCTCTGTGTTTCTTTTTGTTGTGTCATCTTGCTGCACCAGCACTCCATGCGGGCCAGCAGTCCTGTGCAGGCCAGCTCTCTTGCGCGGGCCAGTTTGCCTTTCACCAGGAGGCCCCGGGAATCGAACCCTGGACCTCCTATATGGTAGACGGGAGCCCAATTGCTTGAGCCACATCCGTTTCCCTGTAATCTTTTTTTTCACAGCTTTATTGAGATGCAATTCACATACTGTAAAATTCACCAGTTTTAAATATACAATTGAATGATTTTTAGTAATTCACAGAGTTTTATAACCACCGCCACAATCTGGCTTTAGAACATTTTCGTTATCTCAAAAAGATCCCTCAAGCCCTTTTCTGATCAGTTCCCATTTCCCTCACCCCCAGGCCCAGGCAGCAACTGATCTGTTTTCTGTCTCTATAGATTTGTATTTTTTGCATATTTAATATAAATGAAATCATCCCATCTATAGTCTTTTGAATCCGGATTCTTTCATTTAACATTATGTTCTAGGGGTTAATCCATGGTATTCTTGTTTTGTTATTTTTAATATCAAGTTAATTTTCCCCAAAGGCAATCTATACATAATGACAAATCCTGGAAAGTGCTTAATTTAATTTTTTGGCCAACAAAGTATTAAAAGGAAATGTGAATCTTCTGTTGTGATAAGACTTAAAATGCTGTTAATGGGGAATCCAAGGGTACATTATTCCACGCCTTTAACTCAGTAGTTCTCAGAATCACATGAAGAGTTTATTAAAATACAGATTCCTAGGTCCCACTCCTAGAGCTTCTGATTCAGTAGGTCTGGGGTGAAGCCTGACATCTGCATTTCTAACAAGTTCCCAGATGAGGCTGAGGGTCCATAGTCCATCCTTTGAGAATGATGCCTTAACTGAAAACCACGTTTAGTAGAGGTAGGCCCTTGATTTTCATCCCCATTAGTTCCTGAATTCTTCTCAATGTCTTATCATAAATAGAAGTGATTACTGTTTCTTAACCCACGTGGCCTCTCGTCCTAGTACACCCATGAAAACTGTGTTTAGGTTTTGATAACTATCATCCATGCTTTCTGTGGAATAGTGCATTGCCCGAGAGCTTTTGGTCTGCAGGATAAAATTTAAAAATCAATCTGCTTAATATCATCTCTGTGCTGCAGCCTGTCTTGAGATCCTAGTCTCTTGACCTATTTTAAGGAAGTATCAGATCCACAAAGCTGCTAGTAAAGATTTTTCCTTCTTTTTTAGCCAAGCTAGTTGAGTACCCAGTTGCTAAAATGCATACAAATTAAGTAAAGTCTTCACTAAACCTATCATAAACCACTTCTGCTTGAAATCATAGACTTGCCCATTTACTTAGCTGTGCTGGTTTGTGATTTTCCCCCTTTATCTCTAAACTGATTTAAAGAACAATCTGAATCACATTGTCTCTTCTATTTAGTGTGGTCACAATTGTTTCTTTAGATTTGTTGCTTTAGTAAGAAAAAAATACTTAAACTAAATAATATTAATTTGAGAAAGTTTTACCGAGAAAGCAGACCTTTGTTCATCTATAGATCCAAGTTCTTTTAGGCCTGGAGCTTATAGAAATGGGGAGGAGATTCTGCTCTGTTTAATTAAAATAATACAAAGCTATAAATATAAAATTTGATATAAATGTGAATATTTCTTTAGAATGAATTATATGCTGTATATATATATAACATATATATGCTAAATAAAAGAGAAGCCATATATCCTATATATGTGTGTGTGTGTGTATGTATAGATGCACTAAATAAAAGAGAAGCCATATATATCCTCTCAAATAGCAACCCCAAATGTAAGCAGCTCTCACATCCTGTCTGTGGTTTCCATCTTGCCAACCTAAGCCAGTGAGAAAAGAGAAAAAGGCCAGAATAAAAATATTTTTTTCTTAAATTTTAAACCTCTAGACTTTTATTTCTTAATGAAAAGGGATAAAAGAAGGATTAAAATAAAAATTGCACACTTTTTCAAGATTTCTGTTATTAAAAGGTGTTTGAATATTGGTGGGCAAACAGTAGTTTGCCACTTTCTTCTCGAGAATCAAGTACTTATTCCTACTGAATATTTTGAGATATAAATAACATCAAACATATAAATACTAAGTGAGGTAGAATATGTGCATTAACAGATTTATTGTGGTGACTAATGAATTTATTATTTATTGCTTTGATTTTAAATTGGAATCACTCTATATCCCAAAGTAAACTTCCAGGATCTTAAAGGTCCATTTTCTGGGATTTTCTGGGGCTGTGATTTTTGGGGTTCTTTGAGACCAAAGCTATTTTCATAGTATTTCTAAGGCATCATTTGCTTTTCTCCCACTCTTATTCCTTCACAAGTATACAGTGGAATTATCTAGAGCAAATGTGATGTATGTGACATCATTATTCTGAAAGCTAAGAGAATGTGGGCTTGTGTATTCATCTGTTAAACATTCTCAGTTGTAATTTCCAATACTGTAGCTAGTGATAGGTTTAGCCCACATTAAAAAAAAATTCTGCGGTCATTGACAATCTTTAATAATGTACAAGTGTCCTGTGACCCAAAGTTTGAAAATTGCTGCATTAAAGTATGATGTATGCTATCTTCAGAACTTTAAAATCCAGTCCTTCTTCAATTAAACAAATGATAAAATGTTGTGAAAATATTTTTTAGCTCAGGATTTTAGCATCTAAACTCTGGAAGAATATGTTCATGAAGCTAGGAAAATTGTTTTTTTACCCTCCATTATATGTCATAGTTTTTCAGTGGCACTTTTTATTATTTTTAGGGGTGTTCAAAATCAAATCATCATCAGGAAATGACAATTGCTTTTCACCTTTTCTCTTCTTAAGGAAAAAAATGATCAGTTAGGTCAAAGGTTTACAGAGAAGTTTAGGATGTTAATATTTGTTCCGTCTACCTGCTTGTGATATGGAAAAAAAAACAAACAAAACTTTGATGCTCTATAATGATAGTTAACCTCAGATTTCATAGGATTTACTAAGCCTGACAAAAAGAAGCCATTCAGCTATACATGAAAAGTTGGTCTTTTCATTTTGACCCAGCATTTCAGTGGGTCAGTAGGGTTTAAAATGCTGACCTTACATCGCTAAGTACTAATTGATATTTTTTGAGAATTGCTCACCCTCTTGGATACCTAATAATAAATTAAAATTTGACTTTGGTTTTGATAGTCCTAGCATTTCTATGCCTTCATACTTTCGGTTTTCTTCAATAATTTTTTGAAATAGAATGTTGATTCCCTTGAGTATGAAGCAAAGATATGTCCTGCTACTTTACAAGATTTTTTTGAAGGAGTACTTCTGAATTATTTTTCATTTCTGTAAGTTAAGGAAGGGAAAGAAATTTACTAAATTAAGTTGTAACAAGTCCTTGAAGTTAAAATAATCTACTGTTCAGTAGAATTTTAAATATATAAATAATTAGTTTAGGAATATATATGTACATAATATACACATATAATGTGCCATAAAAGTATTAACAGATATTATTATTATTTTAAGTGAGAAGACTAGGGTAGATGACATCTTCTAGGTTTAATACTTTATTTAACTGAAGGGCTGAAAGGACTAACCTATAGTGCCATATTTTTGTGACAAATTACCATTAGTTGTTAGGTAGGCATGGGTATGTTTTTTAAAGGATTCGTAATTGCTGCAAATAGACTATCAAGATACTCCAGACTTGTTCTGCATGCACAGGCCGCCTCCCCCTTGCTCCTCTGGCCATAGGATGTTCCTTTCTTCAAGTTTCTGGAAAGACTTATCCACAAACCCTAGCTGGATGGGTCATTGCAAGTCCCTCCTGTTGAATCAGTCAACGTTCCCCTCAGTCTGAGAAGGCCTTCCAGAGCCCCTTAACCCCAGGGCAGACACAGATTGAGACTTAGCTGTCCACTGCTCAGTCAGGATAGGCTATGATACTTTACACAACTTAACAGAAGGTTTGGGAACACACGGAAAAAAAATTTTTTTTAATTTAAATCAGGTGCAAGGTAATACTCTTTAGACTGTCCTAAGATATTTATCTGCTAGTTAGCTCTCTCTGGACTTCCTGACAACCACCCCGTAGCATACCACCCCTTTCAGGGAACTGCTTTCAGCTTCTCCTCTCCTAGAATTTCAAGAGTCCTTTCTCAAACCCAAGAGACAGAAGAACACCAGGTGTCTCTCATACCCCTAGAAAAGTTAGTTTAAGGAGATGAATCTATGCTTACAGCCTAGGAAATCTTTTGTATTATGATGCAGGGCAGGGTAACTCTTCTTTTCCTCCAATCTGTGGATTCCATTAAAGAATCTTTTACATTTGCATGGAAGAAGCTTATTAAAATGTTTTATACCAATACAAATTGCCTTCAAGGGGAAATTCAATTTCCCTTCTCCAAAAACATAAAATAATCTAACTGCTAGCAACTTTTTAAAAAGAAGTAGTCATTAAGAGTTGACATACAAAAGATTGTATATACTTAATACATTTCATTTAAAATATTGCCCAAATTCATTGACTTGTGCCCATACAAACCTGTGCTCAAACCATGAATCATGGATCTATGCAGCTTTCTTCCCCTCCCTCCCTTCCTCCCTCCCTCCCTCTTTTCCTCCCTCCTTTCCTCCCTCCCTCCCTCTCTCCCTCCCTTCCTTTCTTCCTCCCTTCCTTCTTCTCTTTCTTTCTTCTTACTGTCTTCCTCCCTTCCTTTCTTTCCTTCTTTCTTTCTTTGCTTCTTTTGTTATTCCATAACCAGAAGCCCACTGTGTCTATCTGAGGGGAAAGGAAGAGCAAGGAGGTCTTGTGTGGTAGACACAGCATGGGTTCATATACCTCAATAAAACATTGAGATAAAAAGTTCCTTTAAAAACAAGCAAACCAACAAATAATATCAAGACTCTAACACTAACTTCTGCCATTTTTTTCTGTTAATTTTAAATTTTTAAGCAATTTCAAATATACTGAAAAGTTGCAAAACTAGTACAAAGATCCACTTTAGCCCCTTCATCCAGATTCCCCAATGGTTAAATTTTTATCACATCCGTCTTTTTTGGAAACAATTGAGAATAAGTTGCAGACATGATGCCATTATCTTTTATTTTCTCTCAATATTTTATCATGAATATGTTCAAACATTCAGAGAAGTTGAGAGAATTCTACCCACCACCTAGATTCTTCCATGAACTCTAGTGTACTCATTTCGTTAAATGTATGTTTTCTATGTATTCATCCATCCATTCTTCCCCTTCATTTTTTAGAGCTTTATTGTGATATAATTGCATACTATAAAACCCATCCATTTAAATTATTTTAAGGCATATCAAATCATAGGAATCATGGTGTACTTTTAAAAATCTTAATGAATCAGTACACTTCTGTGCATAAGTTAGTTACTCTTATTGTATAGAAAGAAACGATCTCAACTAGGGGCCCTGGATTTCTGCTTTTCACTGGTATTGGGAGTCTGTGGACTCGTTCCCTCTGTGGGCCTCAGATTTTTGAAATATAAAACGAGGCCCTTTGACCCTTTGATAAGTAAATTCTTTGTCTAAATGTTGGGGTCCCTGATTCTGGTTTCTCTTCACAGAATAATACTACATTACACCTTTTGTTTGTTTTCCTCAGAGTTAATCCTGATAGCCTGAACATTTAAGGGAATAGAACACTTATGTTGTAAGGACTCTTTCAGAGCAAATCATTTGTATATAGCATTTGTAGTAGTCTGTGAAATGGAATCTTATTAATGTAGAAACCTGCTGGTGAATGCTTTAGACTATTAGCCAGTGGTAGCAGAATTCTCAATCTTGAGCTGACTAGAATTGAAATAATTAATTTTCCTGGAGAAAGTACATTGTGTTTTACCTTCTGGATTTGTGACTATAATTTTTAATCACCAGAGAATTTATTTAGATTTGCAATTATACTAGAATTAGTAATTTATAGTAAAGAGATAGGAGATTGGTAAATAGGAGGCATAGAGCTGTGAGTTTTCCATTAAGAGTTTTGTGAGCCTTGTATAATACCCAAGCTCTTAGCAAAGAAGTATTAGATAGTCAGTTCATGTTTGTCTTCTCTACTGAATGAAGAACCTAATGTGTTTACCACAGGAGTTTTTCCATGTATTTCAAATATGCTTTTCTTTTGCATGAAAAGAGAGTGCTACTACAAAAGCTTACATTTTAAAGAATTATCATTTTGAATAATAACTTCCTGGATATATAGTGTTGTGGTTTTTAATATATTCCAGTGATACCATTCTTCTTATTATGTGCCCTCCAAATTAACATTCTATCCTCAATGAAATACTATATCTTGAATGAAAAAATGTGTGACTTGACCATTCTTTAAAATTATGAATTTCTTTTGAATGAAAACAAGTTTTGCTTTTGTGTTTTGTAAAGAACATATTCTTTCTAATATTTACCAATTATTTTAAAGAGCTGTCCATAGAAAATAATGGCGATTATTCATAGATAAGTCAAGAAAGTAAACATGACTAATAGAAATTCATAAAATTTACCAAGAAGTCACTATCTTTTAGTTCAATATAGTTTTCTTTAAACTTTGCAACCATTTAACATAGCTGTGGTTATAATTCTTCAGAGTTTCACAATTTATAAAACTGAATTTTTCACGAAACTCTGTTGTTTAGATGAATTACCGATTTTAAAAAAGAAAGAAATCTTGTTTCATATCAATATTATAGACTAAAATATGCAAATATGTAACTTTTATATTTGGTACTGAATATAGTCTGATGAATTGTTACCTATCCCTGGCTTAATATGAGGTTCACAGTGCCACAATTTTTCATTAAACCCCCAAAACCAGATTTTTAAAAAATATTTGAAATGTTAATTCAGTGCCTTTACTATATGTTATAGAATATGCCAGTAGGGTCAGGTAAGCACATTAGTATTTCTGCAATAAACTTTAGGAATATTCTTTGTGAGTTTGGTAAAAACTATAAGTAACCTACTATCAGTTTTGAAGTTAGTTGTCAGTTATCCATTAACCCAGGTTGGGTTATCAGAAGTTTTTTTGGTTTTCAGAGATTTTTGAATTTAGAATTACAGATAAAGGAGTGAAGATGTCATTACATGAGCTGATTATTGTCTACCATATTTTGGGTGAGCTCTGTAGAGACTTTTCAAAGAAGCTATTTAAATTAGGCATTATGTTCTTTGAATGTCAAAAGTTAAATGCAATGAAAAGGTATGTTTTTAAAGGATTTTGTGTATGTCTGTTTCTGATAGAAGTTATAAACTACTTTCAAAATGTCAGTTAAAATAAACGTAACCCATAGCTTTGTTTATTACTATATGAGTCCTTATCCTAAAGCTTACCTTTCATAGAATTCAATTTGAGATATCTGGAAGTTCCTGTGAATTTTCTATAAACTGCACTTATTCATATACTGAAAAATAACAGCATAGCAAGTGAATATCATTATTACCCAAAATAACTATTTGCTTCCTTTTTCCCATGGAGGATTTCAGCTGAGATTATTGTGAACTAAATGGCCTATTAAACTGATATATCTTGTACTAGAAATATATTTATATTTATATTTATATTTATATTTATATTTATATACACACAAACCTTGGACTGGAAATCGTATTTAGTAACTATAAAAAGGAAGAATTAGACAATCATTAGTAAATAGAACTATGAGTTATTTGAAACCATATATTGTTCAAGAATTGTAATAAGGTTGGGACATAAAAGTGGTCCTTGCAAGACTTTTATTTAAAGTTAATTAACGTTAAAACAATAAGTTGAAACAGACATTTTGAAATATATCAATTTGAAGAGAACTCATATAAAGGCAAATAAGTAATATTGACCAGATCATTGTTTCTTTTATTTAATTTAGAAAGTAAAGTATAATAACACAGCCTCATGTTCAGCTCTTAAACTTCTCAGAAAAGAGAAAAAAAACTGTCAGGGGAGGGAGGACATTTGAGACCAGAGAATATAAATGTCCATTAAAATCTCTTTGCAGACAGTTGAAGAAAAGGCTGTATTTAAATTAATCATTCTTAAAATCAAAGATATTTAATAGATTTTGACATCTATGTATGTGACTATGGATGCTGATTGGATTTAATAAAATTAAAATATGTTTTACATATTGTGTGTTATCTTTTCATTGACTGATTAAAATTATGATCAAATCTTTTAAAATATGGCAAAAATGCATACAGAATACTTAGTAGATGTTTGTGGATTGATACATAAATGAATACTTGCAACTGACATTTTGTGCAAATTGGGGATTATCAAATCACTATGTAAACTTATTTTCACTTCATTCCATGCAAAATTAACAGTTCCAGCTTTGCTTTATAATTTTATTATTTTATTTGTACTACTATTGATGGAAAAAATAAAAGAATATTGAAATCCATATTTTCAGTGTTCTTTTTAGATAGTAGCCTAGATCAAATAAGATAAGTATCTATGCATATTGAACATTTGGAAATAATTGTATATAATACTTATTTCTAGAAACACTAAGATGGATGCTGCCAGGTAGAAGATATCCTGATTATTTGGTATATATGTATATCACCATTACAAATTCAATGCTCTTTCAACCCCATATTGCACTCTTTAGAATTTATCCTATACATATACCTCCACAAGTAATACTTACTATAGCCTTGTATTCAATAGCAAAATATATGAAATAATCCAAATGACCATCTTTTGTGGGATGATTGAATAAATAATGTTACATTCACACAATGGAATTCTATATAGCTGTAAAAAAAAGAGAACACTTTCTATGTTCTGAAATGTTAATTGAAAGAAAGCTATATGCAGAGAAACATGTATAATATGCTACCGTTCATGTAAAGTGGGAAGTGGAAATGTGTGTGTGTGTATTTATGTGTGTACACATCTGTCACATCTGTATTGGCTATTATATGAATGAAATTGCCCTGGAAGAATAATTTAAATAATGACAGTGTTTACCTGTTGGAAATGATGGGAGTTGAGCATGTCAGAGGCGGGATATATATGCCATTTTATACTTTTCAGTACATATCATGTTATAATGTTATCTGATTTTACCATTAAGAATTTTAAAAAGTATTCTGTCTCAGTTCTTTTCCTGTTTATTCACTCAGGAAGTGTTCAGAGTTTACCTACACTGTGTCTCTACTGTATAAGACACCTAAGATGAATAAAAGAAAGAGGAAAACACAGAGACAGTATTTATTGATCAAGAAAGATTTGCTGAATTAATAATATTCATAAATTTTGACATTCTAGTTGTAGGTAGTTTGCTAGGAGTCTACTTGAATTTAGAATCTACATAATAGAAAAAATGGAGCACCTTTTTTGATTTGTATGATAGTACAGCAGATAGTTAAATTTATATTTCTACATAAACCTTAAAGGATTTCATTAGGATGGGGAATAAATTAAACAGTGAAATTAAGAATATTAAAGCATTATATGAATGGGAAAATACTTTTTTCTTAATGCTTATGTGCTCAAACCTATATGGCAAATTGATCAAGTACTTGAAATACTTAGGCATAGACTGTAAACCTCATGGCTGATTAAGATGCAAGTTTTTTCACTTGTTGAGTCTTTTCAGTTGTATATGGAAAGGTATCATTATATAAACATGTTATATTTACATTTATCTGCTATAACTGACATCCAACCTTTATAAAAGTATAGTCTACATAGAAAGTGACTGTTGGCTTCCAAAGTTTCATTAATTCTGTTAATCTATTAACCAAGGCAGCTACCACAAAGCATTTCCATATGTCTCTCTTGCAAATAAAATTAACGCTGGAGCATCTTATGAAGTATTCATATATTCTGACCATCAAGAAATTAGAAACCGATGCAACAAAATGTAGTAAATTGAATAACTCAAGGAATAGCTTCCATATTATTTAAATACCTTGTAGTGGAGCCCTGGGCCTATTTGGCATTAATCATTTTAAATAAACAAAAGTGTTCTTTTCTAATCACAAAAC
Organism: Tolypeutes matacus; assembly: GCA_026826555.1. Classification (NCBI taxonomy): domain Eukaryota; kingdom Metazoa; phylum Chordata; class Mammalia; order Cingulata; family Chlamyphoridae; genus Tolypeutes; species Tolypeutes matacus. The sequence continues at coordinate 11,632,567 of JAKSZT010054334.1, read as the reverse complement.
ATTTTGGAAATAATTCTGCCTAAAGCTTTTTCAAAACTAGATTGCTACTTAATATAGTGTCTTCTCTTTGAATCTCAGAGAAGTGTAGGATGGAGGGAAATTTGCAATGAATAACTGCTTTTGAGATTATATGAGTTAGTTTGCTTTGCCATTGTATAAAAGGATGTATAGTCATCTTATATTTCATTTCAGCAATAAGGCTGTTTCACTTTATCATTCGTGTGTTCACTCTAGTATCACTTATAATTTCCTTCAAACTTTTCCTTTGCATCCACAACTTGGCTATTTAGCACAAGATGTCTGGCTTCCAGCCTAACTTGGCTTAGGCATGTGCTCCTCACTAAGCTTAATGTTTTTCTAGCTTTTGATTTAAAGTGAGGTACATGTTACTTTTCCTTTCACTTGAACACTTAGAAGCCATTGTAGGGTTATTAATTGACCTAATTTCAATATCTTGTCTTAGAGAATAGGGAGCTCCAAGAAGAGGGAGAGAGACAGGGGAACTGCCAATTACTGTAGCAGTCAGAACATTCGAAACATTTATCAATTAAGTTTGCCTTCTTATATGGAATGGTCTGTTGCCCAAACATTTACAATAGTAACATCTAAGAACACTGACCACAGATTACCATAACAGATATAATGATGATGATGTTTGAAATATTGCAAGTATTTCCAAAATGTGACATAGAGACATGAAGTGAACAGATGCTTTTGGAGAAACAGAGCCAATAGACTTGCTCTACGTAGAGTTGCCGCAAACCTTTAATTTGAAAAAAAGAAAAAAAAAAAGCAATATCTGTGAAGTGCAATAAAACAAAGTGCAATGAAATGAGATATGCCTCTGTGTGTGTGTGTCTATGGGTGTGCTGGCAGAACCTAGGAGGGCCAGAGGCAGGTATTGACATGGGGTAAAAGCAAGGAAGGGCTAGCGACCCTGGAGATGAGAGAAAATACTTTCAGGAGAATTGTCTGTGGGGAATGGGAACTTCAGGAAGACACTGAGTGACTGCAGAGTGACAGCTAGTTTCTGGGCTGGCAAGGATATGGCACAAGAGGTATTCTTCCCTGGCTAAATAAGGGTGGAAAAGAACAGACATTTATTGTCAACGAAATGTTGATTCTTAGACTTTGACAGTGTCATTATAGGGGAGTTAGGGCAGACCCACTAATGAATGCCCTGGGAACACTCTCCAGAGTATTGCCTTTATATGTAGACTGCAGGAATTTACAGAAGTTAGTACTATAAAAGTCATTATATCTCTACTCCTACCTCAATTTTATTAGATGCGATAACTGAAAACTACTGAAAGAACTCAGGAGGTTGAGGAAGTTGTCTAACTGGACCTCCTGCCACCCACCTTTGAGAAGAGGCACATCTATGAATTATTATAACGTAATTATTATGTTTACACGTAGATTCCAGTGTTCTTTCTATATATATCATGATGTCTATAATGTGAAAATTTAGAATATGTCTGATCTCTATCTTAACCACCCCCTTAAAATCTAGTTTTTGCTTTATTACCTCACTTTAAGTTCCATTAATAAAAGATGTGGCTCAAGAGATTGAGCTCCCGCAAGACAGCAAGCTGATGCGACAGGCAGGCATGGTGAGCTGACACAACAAGAGACACAAGGAAGCAAACATAATGAGAGATATACAACAAAGCAGGGAGCGGAGGTGGCTCAAGCGATTAGGTGCCTCCCTCCCACATCAGAGGTCCCGGGTTCAGTTCCTGGTACCTCCTAGAAAAACAAGGAAGATGAACAGACACAGCAAACAATGAGGGGGTGGGGAGAAATAAATAAATAAAATAAATCTGAAAAAATAAAAGATGGGATATATTTATGTGAGCAAGGACTACTTTAATGTGCTTAGTGTACCTTAAGTTTCCGGTAAGCTTTCCAATACATGAACGCTTTCATATACATTGTCTCATTTGATCACTCAGTGACGTATAGGTCAAACCATATGAAATTGCTTATATGCAACCAATAGGGACTCACAAAAACAGCAATTTCATATGGTTGATCGTAGCATTATTAGGCCTACTGTAGAGATGCAGGTAAGTAAGGCTCAAAATAAATGTGATTTTAAAAAATTATTTCTATTTTATTTTTTAGAACCACAGAGCTTGTAAGTAGCAGGTCCACACTAAAGGTTGTGACTACAAAGTTTTATGATTTCCCCATTTGCCACCACTGAACTAGAAACCAGCATATCACGCATATCTTACATAATTCAAGTAAATGCTAACCAAAATAGGATGAAATATGAAGTCCAAATAGGACTTAATGGCTCAGAAACTGTACACAACAACTTCTGTTTTGCTCCAAATATAGAGCTCAACCCTTTCCCTCACTAGTGAAGATTAAAAATTGGAAACTCTGAAATCACTAATATTTGCCATCACCCCTATGTCTGAACACTTGCATTTACAGCAATTCTACCTATAACACCCCTACTCAGAAATTTTTAATGAGTTTGAAAGCTTTAGCAATCTTTGAGAGCAAAGAATCATCATGAGAACATAAAACATAGTAACTGTGATTTTCTTGTGAGTATATTAGTAATTATTCACTTCAAATTATGCAGTAAACCGCTGTGATAGATCCCAGCATTCTTTACTGAATATGCATACTTTATGCATAAATGAGCCCCCAAGTTGTTTACAGAAATACATATTTCATTGATTTTCCAAACTTCTTTTTGTGTTATCATTTAGGTTTCTCCCAAAATATTGGTAAAACAAAGAGACATCAAAATTTTTATAAAGTACTCAAAAATGATATGGCTGAGATTTTCTGGCAGATCAAATCCAAGTGTTTGCTCATAGAGATCTATTTTCTTATAAATAAAGCTGATCAGGGAAGCATGAAATTGAGAACATTTTGAGGACCTGTTGGGATTGAAGTCACTATACTCTGCTTACTCTTGATGATCCTGCTTTTGTGATTTGTCTAAAAAAAATGGGGAAAAAGAATGAGTTCAAGAAGCAGCCATTGCGTGGTCCTGCCTGAGCTCCTTGAAGGTTATACTAACAGATTGTAGAGAGTGGGGTCAAAGGTGGCCTGATGAGGGGGGCAGCCAGGAGCAGAAAAGCGCCCCAGTCCTGTGTATTGGAGTACAAAAGGTCTCTTAAGTTTTTCTTCTTGTTGTTCTTTATCTTTGATTTATAAAAATAAAAATGCCAACATGAGCAGTGGCTTAATTTAAGATATCCCTCTATTTAGCACTCATTTTTATCCCTTCAGTCCATTTGAAAAATAATTCTTCTAAGAATGTCAACAAAGACAGGGAAAATGGAGGATAGAATCAGGAGAAAGATAGCATTTATAAATGGTTGCATAGCAAATTCAATTCATCTCCAGAGTAGCTCATTTCATTTTCATCCAAATATGTCAACAATAAAAAAAGCATCTTTCAGCAAGAAATCATTTTTAAAACTACTTTTAGAAATTGAGCTTCCTAGGACAGTTGTCTGTAAAAATCACCATAAGCCATTTTTAACAAATTCCTTAATAACGTTTTCTCATTCTAAAAGAATATAGCAGCCATTTCCACCTAATATGCAATTAAACATAGTAACTTAGAATAAATAATCAAGTACCTATTGAATACCTGTTTTTTCCCTGGCAGTAGACTTGGGCAAAAGAAGAAATAGGATACGGCTACTAGCACTTAGGAGCATGGGATTGTGTGGTCACTGTAGAGTCCATTCTAGCAGGAACTTTAGGAGATATTAAATAATTAATGCTAAGTGACATGCTGCTAATATAATTACAGTTGAACTGTTAGAGAAAAGTAAATTCATCACAGGTCAGAGCATTTGTTGAAGTGTTTGCCTAGAGGAGATGGGGATGGTCTTGGGCTACTATTGACTTTCATCCTGTGGACTGCATAATCATGCTTTTAAACAGGATTCTATCTTAAACTCTTTAAGGTGGAAAACAGCCTATTTAAAAAGTCTCAAAAAAGAAGGTGCTGAGGATTACCAGAGACTGCTTGTAAAATGGAGAATCAGTCTGGGGAGAAAGTTTCTTGAATGAGTGGGTGAATTCAAAATGTGCTGCCATGCAGGTTTATTCAAACTTCCTTGTTCTCTCTCTCCATTTAAAATATATTATTTCTCCCTCACAAATCTGCCAGCACAGAGAACCTTAGCATCAGACGAATATGCTTTCACTAAGAGGAAAGACAAGGGGAAAACAAGTATCTTTAAAAAAGTAAAACCTGGGAATGATGTGTACATTTAATACTGATTGGATGAATTGGAATAGATGAGTATTCAAACCCTCAGGTAATAAATTCTCCACTATGTTTTACTAACAGGAAATCATTCATACCCCATTCCTTCCTTCTTGCTGCCCTACTCCAATCCTTATTAAACTGACTTAAAATCATCTCACATTATCATTGGATGTACTACATATACATCTTCATATTTGTCAAATGGCTTGAAGTTAATCTACAGATTTATTTATTCAACGTTATTCATTGAGTGCCTACCATGTGTAGCTGGGTACCCAGATGGGATATTCCTACATATGTTTCTGGCTGCTTGTTCGTTTGAGAGAGGACTCTCCTCTCTCAAATAACTGTGCTGTCAAAAAGCTTGATGATGAGGACACTGTTGATGAAAATGAATTCTTTAAATTTTCTCAATTTCATCTCTTTTTCATCTCACTCTCTCTGGTTTCTAAGATCCTATTTCCCTAATTTTTTTTTTCATCTGATTTATTAATAAGAACCCCTTGGTCCTTTTTTCTTTAAATCCAGAGATAGTAAGATTTGGAGAATTTAATAGCTTCTGCATGAGTCATCCTTAACAGACATTCTGGAGAATAAAATGTAACCATTTAATTATATATATATATATGTATAATTGAAAAAGGTACATTGTCAGTCTCTGTTCTGTCTATAGATTCAATTCAAATCATGATTATACTCCTAGGCTATTTGAAAAGAATAAAATATTTAAAACCAATGGTTCTAAGCTCTCAGGCAAAAGTAGTTTGCTTTTATTGCCAGGAAAATTCCACTTTTGTTCTGGAGAACAGTTTTTAATATTCCCAACAAATACAAATACTGTTTTTAATACAAGTTCAGGAAACATCATATTTTCAGGGGCTCTCCAATGAACTTTTCTGAAATATTAAAATAAAGATGACTGAATTGTAATTTGATTATCCCACATTGCCATTTCTAGTGGGAGGATCATTAGTTTGGCATTTACCTTGAATCTGAAAAGACCTGGGAAAGCACAATTCATGTGGGTGCTGTTTTCCTGAATACTCTCCAGCAACCATTTTCTGATACTTTATATAAAATAAACTGGAAAACTTAATTGATTACTGACATATAAATTATCTTGGAAGAAAATGAGATAGAATGAATTGTGAAGAATGAATCAGCCTCTGTATTACATATATTTTTGTATAGTATTAATAAAACCATGCTAAGTATAAAATAGGGATATCAGACCCAAATTCATTTCTGGCCTACTTCTATCATTGTTTTATTTTGTTAAACACTACTTAATTGTCATAATTTTAATTTTATTTCTTATGCAAAAAATGAAGACACAAAGAATAATTATTAAGCATGGACTATATGTTAAGAAGTTCAAGAAAACCTAGATTTTCAATTTTAATACATGTCACACTAAAATTTGGAAATGCACTTAACTCTAATTAAATGAGTTCAAACATGTAACCATTTGTTGAAAATCATCTTCCTTTGGCATATACAGATCTACAAGACTTTTGGCATATACAGATTTACAAGACTTTTCTCTTGTAAACTATTTACATCGACTCAGAAAACCTTTAGACATGCATGCATATATTTTAGTATTACAATTAATTACTTTAAATATTAGGTGCTTTAATACATTTAGTGTTTATTAAATGCCAGGCATGGATCTAAATATTTTCCATACATTAACTCATTGAATTCTCATAACATTCAATGAGGTAGCTATTATTGTAACCATTTTAGAGACAATGAAACCAAGACACAGGAAAGTGAGGTCACACAGTATGGCTCCAGAGTTAAGTACCACACCACTGTCTCTCAATTGGATAAACCTAATTGTGAAATAGGATTAATTATTTCATCCCATGAAGTCTTGGACTGGTTTTCACACTTATATTATTTGCATTAAATTTAATATGTTCTTTTTCAATGTTTTAAGTACCCTGAGGCCATGAAGTCTTCTTCTTCCTTTTTAAGGAGGCAATGGCACTGTTAAGAACTTAAGGCAATCACATTATCTCCATAGGCTGATTACATAATGTTTTCTATGTGACTGAGCATTCATTTATTTATTCATTCAAGAATTAATTATTGAGCTTCATCCTTATCAGGCTTTATGCTTCCAGACTTGCTCTCTGGTAGATTGAGGGATTTTAAGAAAGCTGCAGATCTACAATCTTCAGTTTATAGATTCTGCCACAGAACATTTGCAGACACACTTCTCCTTTATTGCCCAAGTGAAAACATTTCGGGGCTGATAAACCTCTTTAATATATGGAAAGAGACCTTTTGGTTTTGACTAGAGATTTCATCATTACCGTGATCATTACCACCACCAACATTGCTGAAAAAAGTCACTCTATATAATGAGAGATATCAGTGACAGAAGTGTGTTATCTGTATGCATGTGAAAACAGAAAACAAAAACATGGAGAATAATTGTGTACAAAAGTGGAAAAGAGCAAACAACTGTCCTTCAAATTAGAATTTCAAATATTGTTTCTAAAAACAAGCATTCTTGAAGGGCTCTGAGAAGCACCGCTCCCACTGGCTAGGCAGGCAGACGTGAGATGTAGGGGTGTCGGGACGAGGGAAAGGCCAGCCCTGCCCAGTCCCCTCATCCACGACGGCCAGGGGGCATCCGGGGAGAGCCTGACCGTGTTGCTCCTCTGCTGCAAACCTCCAGTGGCTGCCCGTGGCCCTGTGAAATATGGAGCCCCCCAATCTTGGCCTTCGAGAGCCGTCTTGGCCCCACAGGCCTTTTGTGCCCAGACCACGTGCCTGCTTCTTAGGGGCTCCCCTCCTCCTCACCCTGCTTCCCACTCACCCTGCTGCTGCTTCCTCAGGGAAGGCCCTCTGCCGGCACACCCCTGGTTTTCCTGATCTCTTGGCTGGATGACTTATTTTTTGCCCACCTCTTCCAGACTCTTGCAGTGGGCAAGCACCAAAGCTGCCTTATTATGTGCTCCAGTTTTTCTCCATGCCTGACGCACAGGTGCTTAATAAACTGGTGTGTCATGGGTGGGAAAAAATAAAAAAAATAAAAAAAATAAAAACAAGCATTCTATGTCTAGCCTTCCCATAGTATCTGGCTCATACTTGGTGAACATACATATTTACTGAATGAATGATTGAATGACTGAATGAATGAACAAATGGTTCTTGTATCAGCACTACTGATACCTCATTTCAGCTCAATGACGAGTCTTGGGCTCTAGAATTATACTGCCTGCCTTTAAATACTGGATCTTCTCCTTTCTGTGTGCCCTTGGGAACTGGTCTCTGACTTTTCTATGCCTCAGTTTCTTTATGGGTAAACAGAAGGCAATGGTAGTGCTAAAGAAAAGACTCCTAATTTCTTTTCACATGCATTTCATGGGGGTCAGTCCTTACTAGAGACTAGATATCAATGAGCTCACTTCATTAATTTGGACTTTGACTAGATTATGATCCAGTGCAAAATACTTACTAACTCTCGTTCCCTGATACCATATAAACACAAATATGACAACTGTAACAAAATGAGTAGAGCTATTTCAGAGTGTGAAAGTGAGTCAGGGAAGATTAAGTTTTAAAACAACCTCTTTGAAATAAGGTATTTGTTTACTTGTATGTTAAGTGTCAAAAGATATACAAAGGAGATTAGCTAATTACCCTATATGCAGGTACAAGAAATAGGTAATTAATTAAACAAATACCTTCTCAAGGTAGGTAAAGTGAGAAGAAAGCAACTGACTTTTCTTAATATAAAATTTTATTGAAGTATGTTTCCATACATGAACATATATAAGCAATAACTAGACAGTAAAAGTTGTGAATTTACAAAACACACATGCATATCATCAAACAAGGCTGCCATACCTCACCCCACTACCACCATTCATTCATTTTGTCATCTACATTCTGGTTTCATTTCTTCTTATAGCTATAGTATTCTATTGTGTGTATATACCATATTTTGTTTATCCATTCATCGGTTGATGGACATTTGTGCTGGATCCCTATTTTAGTAATTGTGAATGATACTGCTATGAACATTGTTGTGCAAATGTCAGTTCACATCTTTGCTTTCAGTTGTTTTAAATACATTCCTAGTAATGGTACTTCTGAATCATATGGCAGTTCTGTGTTCAGCTTCTTGAGTTACTGTGAAACTGTCCCCCTCAGAGGCTCCACCATGCTACATTCCCACCAACAGTGAAGGCGTGTTTCTGTTTCTCCACATCCTTTCCAGCATTTGTAGTTTTCTGTTTAATAATGGCCGTTCTATAATGTGAAATGGTATCTCATTTTAGTTTTAATCTGCATTTCCCTAAGCTTGTGATGTTGAATATTTTTTTCATGTGCTTTTTGGCCATTGGTACTTCCTCTTTGGAAAAATGTCTATTCAAGTCTTTTGCCCATTTTTTAGTTGGATTGCCTGTCTTTCTATTATTCAGTTGTATGATCTGTTTATATAACATGGGTATCAAACCCTTGTCGGATATGCGGTTTCCAAATATTTTCTCCCATTGAGTGGGTGGCCTTTTCACTTTCTTGACAAAGTCTTTTGAAGAACAAAAATATTTAACTTTAATAAGGTCACATTTACAGATTATTTTTTCATTGCTCATGCTTTCAGTATAAGGTTTAAGAAACTACCACCTGCCACAAGATATTGAAGATATTTTCCTACATTTTCTTCTAGGAGTTTTATGGTTGTAACTTTCATATTTAGGTCCTTGATCCATTTTAAGTTAATTTTTGTATAAATTGTGAGATAGGGGTCTTCTTTCTTTTTTTTTTTTCATATGGATATCTGGTTCTCCCAGCATTATTTATTGAATAGACTATTCTGGCATAGCTCGGTGGACATGACAGCCTTGTCAAAACTCACTTGACTGTAGGTGTGGTGGTCTATTTCTGAATTCTCAATTTGGTTCCATTGGTCAATCTGCCTGTCTGAATGCCAGTACCATGCTGTTTTTCCACTGTAGCAAAATAATATGCCTTAAGGTCAGGAAGATATTTAATATTAAAATTGTTTTTCTTTCTCTTCAAAACAAACAAAAAGGTCAGGAAGTGAGAGTCCTCAAATTTTGTTCTTTTCTTAAAGACATTTTTGGCTATTCGAGGCCCCTTATCCTTTCAAATCAATTTGATAATTGGTTTTTCCATTTTTGCAAAAAAGGCTGTTGGGATTTTTATTGAGATTGTGTTGAATCTGTAAATCTGTTTAGGTAGAATTGACATCTTAATGATATTTAGTCTTCTAATCCATGAGCATGGAAATTCTTCCATTTATTTAAGTCCAGTTTGGTTTGTTTTAGCAATATTTTGTAGTTTTCTGAATACAGATCTTTTATGTCCTTGGTTATGTTTATTCTCAAATATTTAATTCTTTTAGTCACTATTATAAGTGGAATTTGTTTTCTGACTTCCTCCTCAGATTGCACATCAGTAGTATACAGAAATGCTACTGATTTTTGCATAGTAACCTTGTATCCATCATTTTGCTGAACTAGTCTATTGGTTCTAGTAGCTTTGTTGTGGATTTTTCAGGATTTCCTAGATAGAGGATCATATGTCATCAGCAAATAGTAAAAATTTTACTATTTAGAAGGAAAACAGAGGTCATGGGTCCCAAGCAATTGTGAACTTCAGCAGAACATACTCCATCAGATTTCAATGTCTGAGAGTTATGCATGGGATAATGTCTTGTCTTCTGGGCCTGATGGAGTGGCAGCCTCTCCCTTTTCAAGTCTTTGTCTAGCTGCTGTGCTCTCTTCAAACACTTGGGTGAAGGCTCCACCATCTCCAAACTTGGGGATGGCAGCCAAGCTCTCCATAAATCCTAGGGCTCAGGCTCCACCCTCTCTGGGTCTTGGGGTAGGCAGCACTCTTCCTGAACTATGGGGCAAAAGGTCTGCTCTTTCCAATCGCTGGGGTAGAATCACCCTCTCCACATATATGGGTGGGCACACTCTCTTAGCCCAGGAAGACATCTTCCATCCAGACTTCAGCTTTAGTGGTTCTGCCTTTGAAGTGAAATTTTCCTTAAATCTGGCTTTTTTTTTTTTTTTTTTTTGGTCCTTTTTAGTCCAGGTTTGCAGCATTGCTGTTTAAAACAAATCTTACAAAATACTTCTTGGTTTTGCATATAGTACATGGGAGTCCAAACCATCAAACTGTAGGAATTCACATAGATCCTACCTGGATAACTGTACATCCAATCCTGAACTTGCACTGAAATGGCTGACTGTATCCATTTTCAGTTAAACCTTCCCATGAAGCACTATTATCTGGGGACTCACTTACCATAAACTCAAATTTTTCAAATGATCAATTTCTGTTTTCTTTGAGTCCATGAATTCAGTTCTCAGCTCATCCCTTTCTTCTGGCATTTAAATACAAGTGCAAGGAGAATTCAGGCTTCACATTCCACACTTAGCTTGGAAATCTCCTCAGCTAAATGTCCAAGCTCATCATTCTCAAGTTCTGCCTTCTGTCTGATAATGCAACTCAATTTTGTGATTTTCTCTGCCACTTTAAAACAAGGATCACCTTTCCTCGTTTCCAATATCACATTCATCATTTCAGTCTAAATCATTGCAGTGTAAGGCCTCATTGGAAGTACCTTTAGCATCCATATTTCTGCCAACTGTCTCGTCAAAGCAATTTAAGCCTTTTTGATCAAGCACCTCACAATTCTTTCACCTCTTACCCATTATCCAATTCCAAGGCTGGCATTTTTCATATTTGCAATACAGTACCCAGCTCTCCTGGTACCAAAATATGTTTGTTTCCTCACTGTTGAAACAAATACCATGAAATGGGTCAGATTAAACTATGGGAATTTATTTGTTCATGGTTTTGAAGCCAGAAAAATTCCAAATTAAGGCATTTTCAAGGGGATGCTTTTTCTCTGAAGGAGAGAACCCTTCTGGGTTCTATTTTAGCTATTTGCTTCCTATGACTTTCTCTTGCTCTGTTCGAATTTCATTCTGTTATAAAGGACTGCAGTAATAGGATTAAGACCCATCCTGATGGAGTTGTGTCACACCTTAACTGCAGTAGCCTCATCGAAAGGTCCTACTAACAATTGGTTCACATACACAGGAATGCCTTAGATTTAAGTACATGTTTTGCTGGAGTACGGACAGCTTCAAACCACCACATACCTCTATGGATTTGCCTATGTCAGACATCTTGTATAAATGGAATCATTCAATATATGACCTTTGTGTCTAGCTTCTTTCACTTAGCATAATGTTTCAGTGTTTGCAAGGTTCATTGCTGCTGTAGCTTGTATCAGTACTTCATTCCCATGTATGGTTGGATAATCTATTCTAAGGATACTTCACTTTATTCATCAGTTGATGGACATTTGGGTTAATTTTTCTTTTGGATTGCTATGAATAACGCTGCTGTAAACATTTGGGCACAAGTTTGTTTTCAAACATCTTTTTTCAGTTCTCTTGAGTATAGAGCTTGGTATGGAATTGCTGGGCCCTATGGTAATTCTGACAGCATCTTTTTAGATAGAAATGTTTGGGGTAGTTTAGGACAAGGGGTGAAGGAAACTGTCACTAGATAACCCAGGCATACAAACCCTTAGCTGGGCATAGTCCGGAATTCATTCAAAATGCCTCTCCTTCTAAATGTAACCTGTCATTTGTAAAGAGAACACTATCCTATTTAACTCTCACTTGCTATTTAATGTATGTGTGCTAACAATATCTTACTGGAGCTGCCAGAGGCATGCAGAAAAAGTAGACAAGAAAATGAGGCCCAAATTTGCATACATTCCCCTGTACCTCTTTCATCCATTACCACCAATATCACCACTCCCTGGGGTCAACCTACACTATTTTGTGAACTACAGACATTGTATAAGAATGTAAGTAACAGAACAACAATAATAACAGGTCTTATGCCCTATATTCTTTATTTTTAGAAATTGTCTTCTTGGTTTAGGACATAGGATAACTTTAAGAAAAAACAAAAACAAAACTTAGTTTGTAATGGAAACTAGGCTAAGTGGTTTCTGTGGCTTATTTGGGCTAAATGTGGAGTAGTTGGGCCCTAGGTAGAGACACAGTGGCTAAGAAAGTAGAGGGCCAAGCAGCATCCGAATATTGAAGTTATTTTTGTTATATAGTGAATTATTCATTTAAAAGTTCTTTATGTGAAGTTTTGACACAGTAGCCACCTCTCGTTCTCTCTCTCTCAATGAGAGACAGACAGACACACACTCATATGCACATACACACACTCCGTGGTCAACGTTGAAAGGCCCCACTCTTTTTCATATTGCTGACTTTGTCAGTTCTATTCAATGTGTTCGCTGTATAATCATACTTCTTGCTGTACATCAGAGGCCATAATTTAGGGGAGAGAATTTACCATTCTCCTTTCCAGGCCTCCTCTTTCAAATCTGGTGTTTTGGATTTCTACATGCCCAGACCTCTAACTTTGCAGAGGGCCAACATCTCCAAAACGTGCCCCTTGATCTACAGTAGAACTCAGAAATGACATTTCTTTTCATTGTGGTCTATAAAATGTAGAAATTGCCTGGTTCTAGTCAATTTGTAACAATTGTTGGGCAATTGACTAGATCGCACATCAATCTGATTTGGCAGTTATTGTGGCCAAAAACCTCAAATGCTATAAACCTGTCAGTCTTGTTGTACATTTATGTTCAAGGCCTAATAGACTTTATTCCCTCCTCTGATATTTTTGAATAGCCAGCAAATCATCAGAAACTATGTCAGAACTTCAGAATTCTCTACTACCATGTCATTGCACATGATAATTTTCTAGGCACAGTGACTCACTGTGTATTCTCAAAAAATATTTAAAAATTTATAACGCAAAAGCCAGAAAATGTAGTATTCTACTGTCAGAGAAAGCTTTCTATTATATCTGTCCAAAATTTGCTATATGAATCTCAAAATTATTCAAATAAGATGAATATGCTATACATAGTTGTTGAGTGGCTGATGCTGGGGGTTCAGAAGTCTGGGTATGAAGTCTTCTACCACTTGCTTAGGCAAATTACTTCACTTGCACACACCTTTGTTTCCTCATCTGCAAATTGGGAATACTAGTAGTAACTAGCTCCTTCGGCCTTGGTGAGGATTAAATGAAGTGACAATTAAAACAATTACTGGTACATAGTAAACACTGGACGGATATGAGCTGTAGTTATTGTCATTATTGAATAGTACTGCCAAATGACCCATAAAGTTATCCCATAATATATTTTCCAAAGAAAAGAACATAATTGCTTGATTTTTATCCCTCAAAGAAAAGATCGCCCTACACTGTCTCCATAAAATATTCTAAAATAAAGAAAACATTATTTAAAGTAGAATAATACATTTTGCTTATAAAATTAAAAGTTACCAAAGTCAGAGTTATTCCAAATTGCACAGAATATTTTCCTAATCAGAATGAGGAATCTTGTCATATTTGTTTTGTTTTCTCTTTTATCTTGTTCATCATTTTTCCTCTCTGAATGCACTTGGCTTGGCAATCTGTTTTCTTTTCTTACAGTTACTTCATTACTTACTATCTGCAATTTAATAATGTATTATCCATCATTATATCAGGGGTATGGATAAGGTTACCGACTCCTCATGCATTTCCATTTGTAGACTCTAGTTGAAAATGAAACAAAGGTTCAGATATTCAATAATATTATACAAGTTTTGTTCCCTTTTAAAATTTTCTCAAAACTCTATTTCCTAAGAAATCAAGGTAAGGTCAGTAAAGTTTTCCCTGCTGTAAACTGGTTGGATTGCTCCCTTGTATTTAACCCCACCTGAATTTTCATCCAAAACTTTGAGAGTCTTTTTTTTTTTGGGTAAATAACAATCATGTGAATTATTAAATAGCCTTAAAAATTAGCAAAATGAGAGTTGTATAAAGTTAGCATCTCTAGAATCTGATTAGAAAATTACTTGATCCTTTTAAGAAATTTTGAATTATAACATTTGTTGATTTTTTGATAGATCCCTTTTGTTCAGAAGATCAGTGTCGTGATTTTTTTTTTAAGCGGTACCAGAAATTGAACCCAGACATCGTATGTGCGGAGCAGGCACTCAACCACTGAGCTACACCTGCTCCCCGAGTTTGATGATTTTTTAATCCCATTATCCATGAGTCATTTAATAAAAAGTAACTAGTGCCATGTGATTGGTATATCAACCATGCTTGCAGTGCCTCTTTTTTTTCTCTCCTGTATCATTCAGTCATCCAAGGGCTACATGGGCCATAGCTGTACAAATGCACTTGCCTAGATTACATGTCCTTCAACATAGATACACTGGCAAAGAAACTGTCTTAACTATTGTTAGTGGAAGGCTCTGGGTTCTGGTCTTCTAGGATCTTGATTTATGTCACATAAAAGAATTTAAGTACACGCAATAGGGTAGGCAAGGAAGTAAAGAGTTTATTAAGAACAAGAAAAGACTACACAGTCCTAGATGTGATGTGGGCATGCTACAGGATGTCCTGCTTGTGAGGCCCCCAGGTCAGGCCTTTTAAAAAAATTTCCTCCTCCCCCTTCATAATGTTTGGAGGGCACCCCAGCTCTTCGCTGTTCTGATTGGTTGTCCCGCCTATTAGCTCTCAGGGGGCCAATGGTGAGAACTTTTGTTTGAAGGTATCCCGGGATTCCCCTTGACCCTGGAAAGAATCCCAAATAGAGTCTCACGGCCATGTGGTCTCACATGGTCTCACGTGTTCTGACAGCCATGTTGTCTGCTGGGTCTTCAGCTGTGACCCAAGTCTTCCCTTTCCCTATACTAACCTGCCTCACTATCATGTGAAGGCTACCCAGAATTTCTAGAACAACCTTTTATATACAAGGACCTTGATCTGCCTATTTAAACAAACTTCTGTGTGACCTGTGAATATGTACATGGAGAAGTCTGAGTACAAACCTGCTTCCACAGTGTTGTACAACTTTCTCTACCATAGCCCTATAACCTTACGCCTCTACTCCAATCCACAATGTCCTTGTCTATAAAACGAGGAGAGGAAAATAAAAATACCTCAGAGGGCTGTTATAATGACTAAATGAGCTAATATAGATGGTGTCTGGCATCTGGCCCGTAGTAAATACTCAATAAAGTAAAAAGGAAATGTAAATTGGGAAGCAGCAAGTCCTGATTTGAGTGATATGTGCCTGGGTATTTGAAGAAGGATTATCTCAATATAAACACTTGTTTGTATGTATATAAAAACATTTCTTTTTCTTACCTAACCAATTTGTCCTTTGGTCCTTTAAGTTTCATTTTCAGTCTTCTGTGAAACAGGTAAGAATAGGAAAAGCTTTTCTAATCTCCTTTTAAATCACAAATGCAGCTAATTAGCAAATTCTAAAAAGAAAAAAAAAAAAGAATTGTTATGCAGTTTGGAATATAAGTTCTCAATAGGGAGAATATAATGAATTTTGGCTTGGAGTGGGTAGGGGGGATATATTGAATACCTTAATGAAAACTTATGGGAGCGATAGATTATGAAATTAATAGTCTGTACCAACCAAGGAGAAGTTATTTATATCTTATACTATGTGATTGTAAATCAACAACACAAGTCTGTTTTTAAAACAGACACAATTGGTTAAAACTTTATTTTGAGTGGAAAAACACATCTGGTGGAAAAATCAGCTTAGTTTTTCAGTGTTAAGAATCTGATTAGATGACTAAATACTCTTTTAAGTTGCAAGAATCAAAGAAATAGATTACTGAGGGTAAGAAAAAGTGCTTCTTGTTAATAATACACGATGTTAAGCAGATCCTTCAAATGTAACTAGGAAATGTACAGGCAAGAACCATAGTAAATAATAAATCAGTCACTTCTTGAAATAACAAGTGTTCCCTTAAAATACCATTTTATGAATACCTAGAGATTAAAGGAACACAAACCACAATTCCCACAACCAATATGAGAACACTTTTATGAGGTATTGTAGGAACCAGTCATGAACTTTCAACACCATTAACTTGCTCCCTCTTTTTTAAAATCATAAGTAATTATTAACTTTACAAAAATACCTATGATTATTCTCTAGTGCATGATCCGTTAACCAAAAGGAAATAACACACCATTGTCGGGTTCCATAGTTATAGTTATAGTTTGATGTTTTTTGTTTTTTGTTTTTTCCTTGAGATAGATTGAATGCTTTACCTTCCTTTAAACTGTATGAAGGGCAAAAATTTTATAATAGCCTCATGTTCAGAGAGAAAACTCTTCATAAACCATACCAGAATTAATGTGATACTTGGGCCACACCAGAAGAGCACAGGGTTATTGGGTTAACACTGGGTTAGAAGGAAGATTAGATATGTAGCCCAGGAGTTTTCAAATTCCTTTATTTAGCTATATAAACCTTTTAAAATGAACTCTTTAAGCACTGTCAAGTGGCCCTTGTCTCTAGTCCCAGCAGCTAGAAAAGTTCCTGGCATGATGAAGTGTTCAATAAATATGTGTTGAAAAAAATGAAAGTGGAATCATAACTTAAGAAACAGATAAGAGCTAATTTTTCTGATGAGTGCAGGCTCAGCAACTGTTTTAGTCTCTTCAGAAGCCCCTGTAGATGCTCAGACTTAGGACTCTGGGCTCTGCAATAGAGTTTGAAAATTATTGAGTTTAATCCTTTCATTATATGTATAAGAAAATGGAGCTGGTGTCTTCTGGAATCCCAGTCTCAATATATTTATGATGCCCAGATAGTATATAGTTATGGCAGTTGGGAAAAAAAACATTCTATGATATTCTTATGGGCCATTTTGTTTCAGGGAAATTATTAGTCCAGATAGATAAATCATAAAAGAAAATTCCCTCTAATGTACCTACTATAAACCTGGTTGGTTATAACACATGCCATGCCATAGTAATTTATGTATTCAGAATTAATATATGGTATGTTTTTTTCAAAAGTTGTGTCCTGTTTCTTACATATGGCAGAAAAAAATCATGATTTTAATATAGTTTGGTACAGCAAGCAGTTTGCTGCCATATATGGTTTGAAAAGGATCTCTATTTCAAATAAAAAATGTAATCTGGTTCTGGTTCCTTAGGACAAAAAAGCTCTAAGAAATGTACACGCACAGATACACACAAAATTGTATTATGGGAAAGGTGCTGTTCACATTTTTTCCCATTTCAGTAAGCTGGTTGGTGTTTCTAAATTAGTTATTTTGATTGATTTACATTCAAAATTCTTTTCACTTTATTGAGCATAAGATCAAGTATTAAATATGGATACACATATAGTTTAATAGTTTGTTCATAATAAAAGAACTTAAATGAGGAATACAGCAAATTCTGCCCTGATACAAATTTTTCGATGAAATCAATGAGCCTCACACTGTCATCTCTTTCGGAATCACCTCCATTGTTCAGGGCTTACTAAAGTGCTTTGATAAAATGTGTAATTAAGGAGGCAAAGATCAAGGCTTTAAAGAGAGAGTTTAGCAAAACAGATGTCCAAAGAGCCTTAGTAAGCCCAACATCTCTAATTATACTTTGGCTGGAAGAAGGTTGAAAATTCACACCTGGAACCACTCAGGAAGTCAGTTTTAATCTTGAAATGATTTGACAAATTTATTATGCTTCACATATTTTAATTAGGTACACTATGACTTAGTGAAAATTTTCAATATTAACGGCAGCAAATAGAAAACATTAGCATATGTTTAAAAATTGTGGAATACATAGATTTGCATGTTTGTTCAGTAACAAGCCATTCTATATATTATATCCCTTTTGAAATAAGGGATGTATTGTATAGTTGTTGTTTTTTTAACAGGCTAATATATTTACCTTGAATTGTAGGTTTGAGTTGAGTTGAGACATCCTGTATTCTGAAGATTTGCTTAAATGCAACAAATATATGGATAAATCACCTTACTTTATGTCTTTCCTCTCTTCCTTCACACATTGGGTTATTTTAAAAGAGAATAAAATTTCTGTTTTCCAGCTTTAAAATTGAGTACGCATATTAGATACTTTCAGAACCAAGAAAAGGCCTATGTTCCCTAAATGTTTTTCAAGAAAATCTACATGACTGAACCTTGAATACATCATGTTGAATGAAATAAGCAAGACTCAAAAGAACAAATATTGAATGATCTCACTGATATGAAATAATTAAAATAATTAAATTTCATAGATTCAGAAACTTGAACACAGTTTACGAGGGGCCAGAGTATGGGTAGGGGATAGGGAGTTAATGCTTAAATTGTACAGGGTTTCTCTTTGGGGTGATGGAAAAGATTTGGCAACGGATGGTGGTGATGATAGCACAACATTAATAGCACTGAAATACATATTTGAATGTGGTTAAAAGAGTAAAGTTTAGGTTGTATACATGTTAAGAAAATGAAAACTTAAAAATAAACAAACCTAAGACTGTACAGCACAAACAATGAACTCTAATGTAAATCATGGACTATCGTTAATAGTACAATTATAATAATATTCTTTAATAAATGTACCATCCTAATGCATGGTGTTAATAATACGGGCAGCTGTATGGAAACTGTATTTTCTGCTTGATTTTTTGGTAAACCTACAACTTCTCTAATGAAAGAAAAAAATGTGCCTTACAGCTCTGTAATGCTTGTGCCTTTTGGATTATCAATATAGAGCCAAGCAGTTTTTTTTTTTTATTATGGGTAAAAATCAAAATTCTCACAATACATACAAACATTTGCAAAATGGTATATAAATATATATGCATATATGTGTATTTGCTTACAAAAATGTTATTTATATATATATATATACATATATTTTAGGAGGTGCTTAGATTACCTAAAATATTACACGGAACCCACTGGGATTCCCATGTTGCCCACCACCCACACCTCCCACCACATCCAACACAAACATCTCCCACAGTGTGGCCCAACAACCTCAATGAACTTACACATCCTGGAGCCTTGCCACCAACCATAGACCACAGTTCACACTGTAGACCACACTCTCTCCCACTCAGTTCTGAGTGGTGTGTGCTGATTTAAAATGAGCAGTTGAAATACAGGGGCTTCTTTGGGAGTTGGAGGTTGTCCTGAGTACTGTTGTGGCAATGGATGTAGGCCAAGCAGTTTTTTATGCATGTGCATGTGTGTGTGTGCATGTTTTATTTGAGTTTATTTCCTTTAATTTGTATTTTCAGAGTACAACAATTAACTCTTTTCTTTTTCCTCTTTGTATAGGGTCTGGATATGTCATTATTTTATATGATTACTCAATTATAAATTAAATACACTCTAAATATTTTCACTATGTCCATGATACAGTGCAGATAGTAAGTTTATTTTGACGTAAGGATGATTTGCACTTAAAGATTTCTTAAACTGCTGACTTATCATGCCATTGAGAAAGACTTTATACCTTTTTAAAGCATGCATTTCTGTGTAGATTATCTTATTTCACCAGACTTCACATCTCTTTGGAATTTCACAAATCAGTTAAGATTTTCCAATTGCCAAAACACATTTTGTCCAACAGGACAGAAACTAGCTATTTTAATTGTCAACATTGAGTCAATGTTGACTGATTAATACATTGCTCTCAATGTAACATATGGCTAGCTCATAATTAATGGAAAATAATTCAGTGGCCTTGTTTGCTTTAAATCAAGTTAAGTTCTACTTGAGGCAGCAGTGGCTGACATAATTTATGATGGCAATAATATCACACTTTAAATCATATCAGTTCATTTCCTTTTTGATATTTTTCTTTTCTATTGCATTCCATTTCTTTAGCTAGAGAAAGTCTCTAAACCACATCTGTGTTAGTCTAAGATAGGAGTAAACTTTTCAAATAAACTGTGCGAAATGTGTTTATATTTATTCAAAAGCTGTTTTCAATTACCATTTAGTTCATTGTTGGTCAAATGTTAGCAGCTTAAATATTTGAAGCTGTTCTCTAGAAACTAGACACCCATCTATATTCTATGAATCGACTAGATTCTTCATATTGTTGTAGTTTTCCAAAACCACTCTTGATTGCCCAATGCAGAACCTTTGATGAGAGCAGGTTTGGTTGGAATGCAGTGAGGTAGTTAGTTGCTATTTTCCTTGGAATAAACCAGTCTCCCCATTCCCACCCCTCTCCTTCATTAATAAACATTAGGGTTTCTTAGACTCTTTCTTCATATACTGATCCCAGGACAGTTCCATATCCTTCACCTCTTTGGGTGAGTGGGTATTATTTTATATCTCATTGGATTCTCCTCCTTTGTCATATCTCATTGTCTTGTCTTATCAGTAAGTATTTCTTGAAGAGCTAGCTAGTTTCTTTGTACCCATTCCTTTATTTTGAGTTCTGTTTGAGGAATACAGAATGTCCTCATTTGATTAGTTGGGATTGAGAATTAATGCAGCAAATATTTGTTTCTTGTTCGTGCTATAAGAAAAGCATGAGTTACAGGGGAAAAGGGGGGAGGATCATGCTCTGCTCCAGATAATTAATTCCACAGGCTCCAGTCAGTGGTGTGGCATTACTAGCTTAACAAATGACTTCAGGGTTCATCTCAGCAAGGGAAAAGAGTAATGAAAGGAGCGTTTGGATCTTTAACTGTGGTGGTCTAAAAGTGATCTATCACTTTGTTCACAGCCCATTGGCAAGAACTGGTCGCATGGCCTTTACCCTAATTGTAAGGATCCTGACAAATATCAGGGAGACACTTGGAATAGTTGGTGAGCCTTAATGTCTTTGTTACCCATCAAAGCAGGGGATTTTCTACCCGAAGTGCTCAAATGACCAATTCCTGAGACACTGGATTTACAAAAAGAGAGAGAATTTAGTACTAAGTACAAATTAAGGAGATCAGATTCTTGTCAGCCTAAAATCTGTCTCCTAGAACTACAGTGATTCTGATAGTTTCATAGTATCAAAAGACAGGGAGATTTATGATAATGCTTGAGATGACAAAGGTAGAGATGATCTAGTTATTGAGCATTCACAGATTGATTACATGCTTAGTCACAGAATGTATGTAAGAAAATGGCGACCTCAATATGATGATGGATGTGATTTTTAGCATTACAATGAGGTATAGGTCACTTATAGGTTAAGGTTTGAACTACTGTGCAAGTCAAGTGAGCCAATTTTGGTTAAATTTAGCTTAACCTGATAAGATATTTGAGGAATTTGGGTGGTTTATTTCTGGGTCGAATCAAGTTCCTTCATTAATAAACATTAGGGGGCTGTTGAGTGAGCCACAAGAGTTTTACAATTGTAAGATAAGGGTTATATAGTTTTACAATCATTATCAAAGATCAAGGCATCTGGTTTCCAGTTTAGTGAGTTCCAGTAATTTCAGGTATTTACTTTCGTCTATTTTACAATATGTTAGAAAGTAAAAAAGCATCTATGTAATGATTCAGTAATCAAAATCATTTGTTAATTCCTAACTGTTTTTACATCTTTGCCACGTTTCTTGAGCTGTTTAAAATCAAATTGAAATAAGCCCATAAAAATTGGACTGTTTTTTACTAAATCATATGGCTGCCATGTTTCTTAAGCTGAGTCCATTATGATATTATCTGGGGTGTATTCCCTAAAAAGAGAATCCCTGGTCATGCCCCAAACTTGTAAACTCAGAATTCTCTGGGTGGAGGATTATTAACAAGTTCCTTACTAATTCTTACTAGTCTTCACATTTGGGAAGATAGTGTTAGCAGGCTCAAAGACACAGTGCTGGCATTAGCAAGAAGTAAATAGATTTACAAAAAACCTATTTTGAGATGAGATATTCTTGTCAGCCTCTAGAACCAAACTACACTCTTGTAATAAACCTCTTACTGGTGTCACATAACTGCATGTGTTGAATCATAATAAGAACCCTCACAAATATTTAATATAATTTTAATAGAAAATGTTTATTGAGCACTTACCATGTACCTGACATTGTACTAAGGATTTCTACGTTTAATATTTCATGAGGTTGTTCCAAAGGTAACTATCACTTGAAGGTGAGGTAACTGAAGCTTTAAAGAAGGTAAGCAAAATTTACCCAAGGGAATTTCAGTCTTTCTCTCAATCATACACATAGACACACATACACACACAGGCATATAAAGACTTTCATATTTCTCAAATCAAAGAAAACAGATTGTCACATGATGTTCCTGAATGTATAATCCTCCCTCCATGACAGAGTATTTTTAAATTAATATTAGTTAAAAGAAATACATTCTCACATGTAATATTTCTCTTGAGTTAGTACCTGAATGCAATAAACTTTACTTTTTGCTCTCTCCCTTCACTGTCTTCCAGACATAGGAACAGCTTCCCTGAGCACAAATGTGGGAAATTGCCAATATTGTGAATTTTCTCCCACTGGCCTAGTATGATCTGAGCGCTGGCAGTGGACGAGCTAATGGGAGATCCAATAACTTATAGCACAGCAAATATGAGGAGCTCTCTTAAAATAATACATCTCACAGGAAGAAACAGATTGCCTCATTTTAAAGTACATTTGAAACACTGTGGGTTTAAGGAGGCTGTAGTATTATTGAAGAACATTTTCATTTCAAAAGGAGGGCTTTGTACTTCATGAATTTCAATCTATGTTATCTTGAATTTAGTTTCACACCAAAAGAACTAAGAGCTATTCATTGTAAATGGAAATGCAAGATTAAGAAAGGAAGACAAAAGCCAGCATCCTTCTGATTTTCCTTTAAAATTACACAAATAATCTTTTGTAACACACAACAAAATAGCAGGTGTGTAGCACTTAGAGAAAAACCACATGTGTAGAGTCACACTCACATAAATAATAAATTATGGCAGTGAGCCTCTTAATAGCACCTGATAACCAGATGTAGAAAACTAAGCTGAACCTCACCATAAATGGCTTGATAAAGGATGTAAATCAACACATCAATATCGTTATCATCACAAAGTAGTGCTTTTAAATAAACCAAGGGCTAAGAGCTTGTGATATATATGGGAAGATAAACCTATTCATAAGAAATTACTAAAAGCTAGGGATTTCAAGAGAGAATTTAATCCTGGGACTGTGATTAAGTGATAGAATTTAAAGAGCTAAGAAATACCTGGAGTAAGGCTGAAACACAGACGGAAAGTGGTTTCTGGCAAAATGTTTTCTATAACATTAGTCCTTTGTGGTTTATAGTTAAATAACTTAAACTCTCTGTGCTCAGAAATTTCCTTATGCTGTAAAAAATAAAACAAAGTAAAATGCATTGGATAGAAATTTTAGAAGGACTATAAAACAGTACCTACTGGTATTCAACTATACTTTTTAATTTCATTGTAAGGTATATACAGTGAAAGGAATTTAATAAGGACACATACTGTTCCTTCTATAGCTAACAAGATTCAAGTTAATCCATTTTCTGTTCTTGTTTCCATTAAAGTGTGGCCATTTCAGAATAAGAATGTTATATCTTTTATATTAGCCTGTGGATTACCGAAAAAGAAAGTCAACAGTCCTTTCCTAGTTCAGCTCCTTCTATGGAAAAGGGGGTTCCTAAACTGTAAAGACCTGTCGAAGCCCTGTGCTGGGTGAGCTCCCAGGCCTCCAAAGTATTGGTTCATTGTCTTGGGACCTTCTCCTCTGTCAGTCTGGAAGCGGCTGCCTGCCTCCTTATTTCTAGTATCAGACTTTGGAGGTTGGTTGTCTCCTGCTCAGCAGCTGGGCTCTCTCCTGTTTGTGTTCTACTATTTAGGCTACAAGGTGAAAAAATAATCCTTGTTCCCCTTCTTTTCCCAAGGCCTAGGGCTTAAATCCAAGGGAGAAAGAGTAGAAAGAAAGGACAATCTGTGCAGTCTGTATTAAAAAGCACACACCTTTTTTTTTTTTTTTTTCTTTTACTACAAATGTGCCTTTACATTTGGAGTTCCACTCTTATCTTTAGAGGAGTTAGAATACCTTGGCATTCCTCACTTAGGATATGGGGTTTGCTGGTGAGACTAGTCTGAATTCAAAAGGGATGCATTCTGGAACTACTGTCTCCTTTGCACTGGCTCACATTAAAAATAGTTTAATAAAAAAATTCAAATAGAGTCAGTTCTTCAATAATGCTTTTGTTTGCTTTGTTTTGTTTTTCACTTTGAAATACTTGCACATTTATTGGACAGTTTTAAAAATAATGCAAAACTGCATACAGAGAACTCCAACATATCCCCACCGTCCCAGATACCCAGATCTACCAACTTTTTGGCCATATTTGCCCTATCCTCTCCCTCTCTCTCTGTCTCTCTCTCCCTCTCTCTCTCTCTCCCTCTCCATTTGCTGAACATTTAAGTGTATGTTGTATACATCATGCTCCTTGAACACAATACTGCCCTGTACATTTCCTAAGAAAAAGGATATTCACCTATGTAACCACTTTAAGTGAAGTGTAACATTTATGTAAAGCTTGCAGTCTATATTCCAGTTTTTTTTTTTTTTTCCGTATGTCTGAATAATGTCCCTTTGAGCTTTTCCTCCTTCCTTGCTACATCCCATCCAGGATCATATATTGCATTATTTCATTGACGTTCTCTTTAGTTGCTGACTTTTTAAAAATATGGGAACATATATACAACACACATCACAACCAACCTAAGCACACTAGTCAATGATATTAATCATACCCATAATGCTGTGCTACACTCACTCCCTAATATGACTAAAAGTTCCCGTATCCCATACAGAAACCCTGTACCCATTATGCATTAACCCCATTCCCCCTGCTCCCACCACTGACAACCTGTACTCTAATTTTGGTCTCTATAAGCGTGCATATTCTTGATATTTTCTTTGTAGCTACCATGAGGCTTAAATTTAACATCCTAAGTCTATAACACCCTTGTTAGCTTTGATGCCAACTTAACTCAATAGTATATACGCACTATTTTCCTGTAACTCGCTGTCCCTTTGCTTTTATGTACTTCTTGTCACAAATTACACATTTATACACTATGAATCCAAAACCACTAATTTATTGTAACATTTTATGCATTTGCCTTTAGATAGTGTAGGAAGTAAAAAGTGGAGTTATAAAACAGAAAATAAATATACAATATTACTGTCATTTATATTTCCCTATGGCAGTACAGTCACTGGAGATCTTATTTCTTCATGTGGCTTAGATCTGTTGTCTATTGTCATTTTTTTTCAACCTGCAGAGCTCTCTTTAGCAACTCCTGGGGTGCTCACCTAGTGGTGATGAACTCCCTCATTTATCTGGAAATGTCTTAATCCCTCCCTCATTGTTAAAAGAGAGTTTTGCTGGACATAGAATACTTGGTTGGCAATTTTTGCTTTCAGCCTTTTAAAATTATATCATCCCACTGCCTTCTTACCTCTATGGTTCTTATTGAGCAACTGGCACTAAATCTTACTGAGGCTCCTTTGTATATAAAACGTTGCTTCTCTCTTGTGGCTTTCAGAATTCTCTCTTTATCTTTGACATTTTTCACTTTGATTTTAATATGCCACAGCATGAGTCTATTTGGGCTTATACTACTTGGAGTTTTTCAGCATCTTGGATATATATGTTCATGTCATCCATTAAATTTGGGAAGTTTTCAGCCACTATTTCTTTGAATATGATCTCTGCCCCTTTTCTCTTTCTTCTCTTTCTAGGACTTCCTTAATGCTTGATGGTGTCCAGCAGGTGCCTCTGGCTCTGTTCACTTTTTCTTCATTCTTTCTATTTCTTTCTTCTTTCTCTTTCTCAAACTGATTGATCTCAATGGTCTTGTCTTCAAGTTCTCTCATTTTTTCTTCTGATAGCTCCAATCTGCTGTTGATTGACCCTAGGAAATTTTTTTTTAATTATTCTGTTGCCATATATGCAATCTAGAATTTCCCCTTTTAATCACATTCAGATATAGTTTCTCTTACTGTGTTCTTCAGCTCTGTTTAGTTCCTTTTTTTCCATCTCCTTATTAATAGTCTCTTTATGTTCATCTATCATTTTCCTGATTTCCTTTAGTTCTTTGTCCATGTTTTCCTTTAGCTCTTTGAGCATATTCAGGGCCTTTTTAAAATTTTTATTTTTAAAGAAGCTTTAGATTACATAAATGTTACATTAAAAATATAGGGGATTCCCATATGGCCCACCTCTTCCCCTCCCACACTTTCTCACATTAACAGCATCCTTCGTTAGTGTGGTATATTTGCTATAATTAATGAACACATATTGAAGTATTGCTGCTAACTGTGGACTATAGTTTACATTATAGTTTACACTATTTTATATATTTTATAGTTTGCACAATTTTGTAGATTATGACAAAATATATAATAGTCCATCTGTCATTGCAATATCATGCAGGACAATTCCAATGTCCCAAAAATGCCCCCATATTACACATATGCTTCCCTCACCCTCCTCTCAGGACCTCTGGTGGCCAGTGCCTTTATGTCAATGATAAAAGTACTTCCATTGCTAGAATAATAATAAGTCTACTTTAGCCCATTGTTGATTCCCCACTCTTGAGGGTTTGGGGATGGCGATGTCCACTCTGGTTCTAACTGATGCGGGCCTTAGATCCCATGGGGTAGATGGAAGGAACTATCTTGCTTGCAGTTGCAGATGCTTTCTGTTCTTTGGGATGGGTGTTGTCCATCATCATCTCCTTGTTAGTTGTCCTGAGTGAGTCCAATGAACTGGAGAGTAGATGTTTCAACTCTGCTGAGATTCAGGGCCCAACTGGCACATGAACAGACCAAAGATTTAAGTCTCTGATACATATATTTAACAAATAGGACCATTTTTTTTTTTTTTAAGTTGGTGTCTGCTATCTTCCACGTCTGATTATCTTCAATGATGGTTTCTAATGCTTTAGTTTTTTTCCTTTGCTTGTACCACCACTTCCTCTTTCTCTGCATGTTTTGTGAACTTTTGTTGAAACCTGGACACTTTTGTGCTGTAATGTATCATTGCTGGAATTAAAACTCCAAGGCATCTATACCTTAAACTTGTATCCATCTGGTGTTATGACAGAGCATTCCTTGAATGCCTGGAGCTAACAAAAAGGAAGAGGGGGGAGAGGGAGAAGGAGAGGGTAAGGGCAAGGATGAAGGAGAAGAGGTATGTGTTTCTTTCTGCACATTCATCTTGTTTGGGCATGCATATGTGGCCCTAGAAATTCCCCCATTTACAACGTCCCGAATGTCCTCTCCTCCCAAGGAAACAGTTATCCTCATGGTCCCAGGCACTGCACTGTATATCCTACAACCAGCAATCTCTTACCCTGGGCAGCATGGCTTTACTGCTTTCCCACAGCTTTCTGTAGAAGATTTCCATGAGCTGCCCTGTACAAACAGGAAAAGTTCTGGGAAGGTGGGCCCCCAGACACATGGACCAGTATGTTTATGAGGGTTACTGTGTTCTTTCTGGAACTAAATGATAATAAACATCTGAACTGAAACCAGGGATCTGTGCATTGGGAGCAATGGATGGCTCTCCACCCAGCCAGTGAGCAGTTGAGGAGGGTCAACCAAGGCACCAGGAGATCCTATTGATTTTTTTTTTTTTTTTAAGATTTATTTTTTTATCTCCTCCTCACTTCCCCCCCTACCCCCCATCTGCTCTTTGTGTCCATTCGCTGTGTGTTCTTCTGAGTCTGCTTGTCTTCCCTCAGGGGCTCTGGGAACCAATCTGGGACCTTTCGGAGTGGAGAGAGGCGCTTAATCTCTTGCACCACCTCAGCTCCCTGGTCTGATGTGTCGCTTATTGTCTCTCCTCATTTTCTCTTTTTACTGCATCATCTTGCTGCGCCAGGTCTCCACGCAGGCCAGCACTCTGCGTGGGCCAGCACTCTGCATGGGCCAGCACTCTGCGTGGGCCAGCTCTCTGCTCGGGCCAGTTTGCTGCACAGGCTAGCCTGCCTTCATCGGGGACCCCAGGAATCGAACCGTGGAACTCCTATATGGTTGACGGGAGCCCAATCACTTGAGCCACTTCCACTTCCCTCCTGCTGATTTTAAGTAGCTTTTTTCTTGATTCAGCACTCATCCTATTTTGGCATTCCTTTTACTGTTTTCTGGAGCTTTAAGAGAGGTATATTTCTGCCAGTTCTTGTAGGTTGTTAAAAGCTCCTGTGGGGCACAAAGCTCTGAAGCATCTTGAACAGAGTGGGGCGCTATAATGCTTGTTACAAAAACACATTTTTTTGTTCCAACATGATTGACATATTAGGTGAATTTTTTAGACTGATGTCAATCTCGAGTTTGCTTATGGACAATTTCATCTGCTATAGATATGATGACCTTACTGAGGAAACTGTACTCAGCTGAATGGAGCCCTGTAAGAATACACAAAACATACCCACACCTCAAGCCAGGACTGGCTGCATCCCTTTTCAGGCCCAGTGCAAAATGTAAATGTAAGGCTCCTTGTTCACCAACTACTAAGAATTTTAGATCAGCCACAGGAGAGCATTAAACCAGTTACAGGGCTTTTCGAAGCACAGGGTACACACTCATGGAGCCAGTCCCACTCCAAACAGCTCCCAGCTACCTCAGGTCACAGTTTCTGTCATGAGCCACGCCCCTTCCAAATCTGATAGCTGCAGCTTTCCCTCCACTAACACAGGCAGCAACCCTTCCGATGCCCTCTTCCGCAAGCAAACTGTAGGTATTTTTCAAGATAAAATGCCATATTTATTGTAGTATTTCTGTATTTTTTAATCATTTAATATGTGTAAACTGTGCCGCCTTTATTAGGTTCTTATCATTTTTCTCTGTGTCACTGATGAAGCTTTTGAGTGTTATATACCCCACTTCTCCCATAAGCCTTTTGTTTCTGATTATGTAATTTTATATATAGCAGGATGATTTTTTGGAGTGCATATTTCACATGATAGTAGAACTATCTATAATTATGAAGAAAGTACATACTTTTATTAAATACCCCTTAACACATAGATTTTATAGTTACTTGAACAACAATAGCAAGGATATTTTTAAGAGTTTAAAATTCTGATGGGCATTTGTATGGAGAACTGAGGTTTCAGTATTATCCATATTGATGTTGTGTTAAATAAACTGCTTGTGGCCCAAAAGTGTTTGTGGGGCCTGAAGAGGTCCTGCTCCATGCTGCTGAGATTGAATTTCACTAAGGAATTATTGATCAGTTTAAGAAAATTTAATCCCACTGTCAAAGTTATTTGTTCCTGTGAATGTATCAGAGAAAATGAAAGCACATTTAATCAATTTGCAGATTGCTTGAATTTAGGTTGGAGAATATGGTTGGAAAGCACAGAAATAAACGTGGAAAACTAAACTTATAAAGTGTCTGTAAATCAGAACAGGAATTCATATTGAAAAAAAATTGTTGCAAAATGAGAAGTGAGTTTGCTCTTTGCTTTACTCCTTTCAATCATAATAAAAATCTTGTATAAAATATTTTCATTCTGAGGTGGGAAATACATGTTTATCATACTTTAAAAGATGCAATGTAATTGTATTTAGAAAAGAATTAAAAAATGGAATAGCTAGGTAGTAACCTAGAGATTGTCCTCAAGTACCTCATTCTACAGAGGAGAAAGTGGGGGATTTAGAGAGTTTCTCAGTCACAGGCTTAAGTTCAAATCATAGCCTAACTCTGGTGACTTGCATTCATAATTTGGTAAAACTACTCTGCTGCCTTTTTTCCCTTCCTTTGGGCAGCTAAGGGAGATAAATTAAGAACAGCAAATGCTTTCCCTATAAATTTATATGATTTCTACAAATAAGCTGTTTAATATTATTTAGGATTTGGACTCCAGCTATAAAGCTCACATGCATGCTGGACCAGCCACCCATTTTGCAGGACCTAGTGCAAAATGGAAATCTGGCCCCTTGTTCAGTTATGAAGGATTTCAAAATGGTGGCAGAAGAGCATTAAACCAAGGGCACGACCTTCTAAGTGAATGCACAGGTCGAATGCTCTTGGAGCCAGCCATGTCACATGCACACGTATGTACAAAAAGATTGCATTTGGAAACACTTGCTTTTTATTCTCTCAGACACCAAATAGTAAACTTTTAATTGTAAAAAGTCCTTGATACTTAGATTTTTCATTCATTCATTCATTCATTCATTCATTCATTCATTCATTCAAAAATCAATTATAAAATGCCTGTAATGTGCTAGTAAGTGAGAAATGGCTTTAAATAAAACAAGATAAATCTCTGCCTTCAGAAAACTCACATTCTGGTTCAGGACTTAGACAAAATCCAAGAAAATAGGCAAATTATATAAAATATTACCTAGTGATGCTTGGTAAAAAGAAGAAAAACACAGGGAAGAGCATACATAGTATGAGGTGAAAACTGAGATTTTCAGTAGGATGGTCATGGAAGGGTTCATCAGGCTAATGGTATTTGAGGAAACACTGGGAACATGTGGGGGAGCAAATCCTGTGGAGATGTGGGGGAAGAGCATTTCTGGCATAAGGAACAGCAAGTGCAGAGGAATGGAGCCAGGATTGCAGCTGGGGTTCTTGGGACAAATGAGGTGATGAGAAAGAGCCACTGAGCCCTGTCTCAAAGAACTTGAGCATGGCTGTGGGGATCTCATTCGCAGGAGTCCATATGTTCTCACTCAAATGCTCAACCCTCACGATGGCCCGGCTGCTTTCTGGGCATGTGTTTCCTTCTGTATCAGCTATCTCACCTTCTTGTCTATATCTATATATATCTTCTCTCTGTCTCCGTTTTTGTTATTTCATCATCTATTCCCTGAACTTTTGCTTGCACCTGGCTCATTATGTCTCCCCAGTTGCATTCTGTATTGTGGCTTTCCAGTTTCCCATCCATCTCAGATTGGGTTGACACATCCAGTTCAAATTCAGGAAGAAGAGACATCAATTGCCTCATTCCTCTTTCTGCTCTTAGCCACATGTGGCCAGCTGTGGAGAAGCTACACTTGGTTCTATTGCCTCTTCCATGATACAAGGGTCAGGAGGCATATGGCCCATAAGCAAGGAGTTTCACTTGGTAACTATGTAAATATTCAGGGATTTTTTTTTTTCAAATATTTCTTCAGTGACGGAGGGCCTTGTGTTGTTGCCAGGTCTCCTCAGTTCAGTGAGATAAGGTTGTACATTTGGGACCAGCTGTGTAAGTACCCTCCTTACCCTAGGGGTTATGTGAATGATTAAGTAGATGTATTACAGCCCTTAACTTCACTTGGATTCTGAGCAATGTTGGATTTTAGCCTCTATGTCTTTCCCATGACCAAAGGAAGCAAGGTCAGATTTTTGGTAGAGATATTTAAATATTTAAATGTACATCAACATAGTTGTGTGTAAGTGCGTATATTTATATATACATACATACATACATACATACATACACATATATATTACAGATATTATTTAGATGAGCCACAGATTTCTTAAAAGTGCTTTCCTATCCTTACTGAGTCATTTTTTCTAGTATAATTTTAGAAGTAAAAGTATTTGAAAGTGTTCAAAATGATTTTTACTAAAATGCGTAGAAAATGAAGAGCATTGTAAAAACCAGGTCTCAGGGAAGTAACTAATGACAGAGTTATAAAAAAGAAGCAGAGATAGAAAGACCAAATAAATCAGGCCTAGTTTGGGGGAAGTTCTTCCTTGTTATATGAGAAAAATTAATTTAGGTCCCTGGACCTAAAACTGTACTTGAAACCAGAAAAAAAAAAAAAAAAAAAAAAACACACACACGAAACCAACTTTAAAAAGTCACCATTATTTATCACCAGGAATCCATTTGCTTCAAAATAACTTTTTTAAAAGTCTGTCTAGGCAAACTTTGAATTCTGTTTAGCAGAGTTAAAAGCCTCCAGAAAAAGGTTAAACATACAGTCTGTTTATATAGATAGTAAGTCTGGTAAATATATTGAAAATGGGAATAACATTGCCTGTTATACTCAGACATTTTGAGATCTCTCACACCATCTGGAAATTCTTCTTTCTTTTTTTGTCCATTATTTCTATTAGGAACATAGATATACATAAATTTTTGAATAGTCATAATATCTTTAAACAACACCGTTAATAGAAAATGACAACAAAGCAGTACACATTTTTATTCAAAGAATTCAAATTCTATGCCCAAGGGAGCTACTGAAATCATCCAATTTCTAGGGGAATATATATATGTATATTTATTTTATGACTCATAATTAGACCATAGAGTTGATCCAATTCAGTTAATAGAAAGTTAGAAAACATTAAATTAACTTTAAATATTACATATTGTCTTAGAAGCGAAACAGATTATCCTGACATTAGGATAAAATATAACAAAATATGTTTATATATATATATATATATATATATATATATGTACAAAAACTCCAATTGGCAAAATTCAATAAACTTCACTTTTTAAACGTAACAATAAATGAGACTTCTCTGATAATGTACATATGGAATGGCTGTGCCTTAATATGCCCATGAAAACAGACAACGAACCACAAATTCATAGCCACTATTTTCCAGTGCCATTTTTTCTTTCTTGATTGAATTGATATTAAGAAGAGGAGCAATTGCTAGCTTATCTTTGTGATATTGGCCTTTTATTGCATTTGGTAATAGAAACCTGAAGCATTGTGGCTGCTACTGTGACCTTAGGTATTTTTCCTAAACCATATAAGCCTCAGCTTTCTTATCTATAAAAATGTCAATTATAATTGTACCAAACCCATAGGGTAACTCTGGGTAATTATGAGAAATAAATCAAATGATGGTTATAAAGCACACAGCATTAGATTTGGCCACAGGCAGCACAGACTTAAAGTTTGGTATTATTATTATGATATGTTGACAATTTACTGGGTTCATTTCAGTGATTGGATCAGTATTAACCAAATCAATTGTATTTGTAGCACAGCTTTAGTTACCAAGAGACTTCATATTCAAGCTATTTCTTCCCAGTTGAAAAATTCTCAATGGGTCTCAGCATGGAAACCAAGTTTGATGGAGTCAGCATCATATGGCAGGAAAGGCAAACTGTGGGCTGAGACTGCAGATCTGGATGCTTGTTCTGGCCTCACTGGCATACTCTGACACTAGTAGTTTCCTCATCTACATGAATTAAGAGTCACAACTTAGTCATATTTTAATCACTTTAATGAAAGATATTGCAAAGCACACAGTGTTTAATTTATATTGGCTGAATGAATAAATTTTGAACCCTACAATCAATGAAGTCACTTCTAGCTCAAAGAACTAATTTCCTTTCCCAAAAAAAATAAAGTCAAGAGTTCTTCAGAAGACAATATTCATTTTTACCCTTAAAAAGAATCATTTGTTTGGTATTAAAAATTGGTGTTTTTTTGGTTTGATCCATATGCTTATGTGACTGGTAATGGATCATCTTCACCAGTATCTAAAGTAAAAATATTCTAAAAACTAAAGGATACACCTTCATTTTACTTACTTTTCTAAGATAGTATGTTTGTTTTTCACAAAAGTTCCTTCTGATTTTCTGACTTCTCTTGTAAAAATTTCCTTCCTTCATATCTGTATTAGTCAGCCAAAAGGGGTACTGATGAAAAGTACCAGAAATCTTTTGGCTTTTATAAAGGGTATTTATTGGGGTAGAAGTTTACAGTTACCAGGCCATAAAGATTCCAAGTCAAGGTACCATAAGAGGTATTTTCTCACCCAAAGTCTGTTGCCACCTGTTTACACAAGACGATGGCCGATGTCTTCGAGGGTTCAGTCTTCCTCTTAAGGCTACATGGTCCCAGCTCCTTCTGATCTATGCTGTATGCTGACATAAGGCTCATCTCTCTCCCTGGGGCTCGCTTCTTTCTGGGCTCAGCTGCTCATTTCTCTTCACAAGGCCAGCTGTCGACTATCAGGCTCATCTCTCTTCCCGGGGTCTCTGCCGTGTCTAATGAGCTGTCTTCTTCGTCTTTGTTCTCCGTGTGTCTACTTGCATGTGAGAGTCTGTTTTATCAGTCCACCAAGGGGGCTGGAACTGCACACCCTAATGATGTGGTCAAATCAAAGCCCTAATCTTGATTTAATAAAGTAAAAGTGAAACCTCTGAGTTTAATACAATCAAAGGGTATCATGTCCAGAGGAACAGACCAGTTTACAAACATAAGCAATATATTTTTTTGGAATTCATAAATAATATCAAACTTCCAAACATTAGTCTAAATCCAATATTTTCTATGAAGCCTTTCCTGATAACTCTGGTGCATAGGGTGTCTATGTAGCCTTGCATTTTTTTTTTTTTTTTTTACTTTATATTTTTCATGAATTTTATCTCTTCAACCAGATCACTAGTCTCAAAGGGATGTTAGTCATACCTTGCCTACTTGTGTATGTACATAACTATGTTCCCCTACAGGATCTAGCATACTTCTTCAAATATATAGTAGATGCTTGATAAAAAATCTAATTGGTTTTATATACATTAATATAGATGTGAATTGAAGATACAAGAAATTTTCAGTTTTATGTAACCATTCACTTTAGTTTGTGTCCTTTGGGATTTCCCTGGGTAAATATTATCAGTTCTGTTTCTTTATCACATTATGCCTCTTTGGCAGAACTCTGCTGTGGTTGATTACTGTGTGAAGTGAGCAGAGTGGAGGGATGAAGTTCTGAAATGTGATTTGGAGAGCCTGTTGAAAATTTCTGTAGCATCTCTGATTTCCAGAGTATTTGTCTTGTTCACCGTCATGAAAAGTTGAAACAAAAGAGAAGAAGATGCAGTAAGGTTTAGAACATTTGATTGTCTCAAATCTAATATAGAGATGGCAATTTAGAAATTTACCATGTCTCTTAGAAGCATTCATCAATGCTTAAATTTGAACATTGGGGCCTTGGCTAACATTGGTATTGACACTAATAAAATTAGAGAGGTACATTGTTTCTGATTATGAACGATAATGAAAGGAAAAGATATGTTTTCCATATGAACAACTTTGTGTATGTGTGTATGCACATGTGCGTATCTATAAGGAGGTACACACGGCCAAACCATATTCTGTCACCTTAACTTTACCTCCCTCAGCTATAAGGATCCTTTCCCCAAAAACATGTCAAATTAGCCTTGGTTAATTGCAAAATCTGTTACTTATTCAAGTAACCAAACATCAAGAGAATGTTGATACAAATAAACCCTAAAACTGAAATATTTGGTTCTGAGTTTAGATAAATCTGAAAACAAAAATATAATAAGCTTTCAGGTCATATCAAGTAGGGACATATTTGCTGCATTGAATAAAATTTTTTTCGACAATTTTTGATGAGTTTGATTTTCCAAAACCAATGCCTGCCAAGTTCTCTTTCTTTGCCAGTTTGTAACTTGGTGAGTAGCTTTTCTTATGTGTTTACTGAACTGTGCATTTAATATGTTCTCACAGGTCATACTTGTGAGAATTGATTACTCAGTTAATTTACATGAGGAAGTAAATAAGAATGTTACTTCTAGGTAATTGAGTTTAATAGGCTAAAGCCTTTTTAAATTCTGAGTCAGGTTACACGGACTATTGTAAGTTTCACATTTTTCCCCAATCGAAGTTTAGAGCCATTGAAGAGGGAAGATAGTTCCTGGCTTTAACCGATACTCAAAGTTTTTGCTACAAAACTAAAAAAATTAAAAACAAATGGAAAGGGCAAAGAATAGGAAATGAAAGAATAGCAAATCAGGTTATGATTTCCATTCCTTTGAAGATTTTAAATTCATGTTTTGAAAATTTTCAGCTGCTGTTGTGCTGATTTCTATAGTATTAGAGAGGAATTGCTTCCCAGGAAGTCTTTAATCAAGAGTAGGACTGTGCAGTTGCAAGAAACCATAATTTCAAATTACTAAACATATGTTTTCCTCCTGCTTCCTCTGGATGTAAAGAATAGTTTTTAAATGAAAATGCAAATTACTGTTTGTCCATGATAGCTTTAACATACTACTTTGTATATGTTTTATAAAATGATCTAGTAAACACATACTTTACCATGTTTTCCCCCAGTCCTCAATCCAATTCAAAGGGGATAGAAAGACAGCTTTCCTCTTGTTATTTAATTTTTAATAAATAAATGTTATCTTAAATGTGTACTTTCTATTTTCATATCTGAGAGATCTTCATATATGGAACAGGTTTTGAGATGTAACTGAATTGAGTTTCCCATAATCACCAAATTATCCTTTATATAAAAGAGATGATTACCTGTTTTGAACATCTCTGGCCTGCCCCGAACTGAAGACCCAATCTAATATGATGCAAAAAACTAAGCATATCCAAGTTGAAAATGACGAATGATTCCAGTAAATGTGTCAGGGTAGGCTTTTGACAGTGATCACTCAAATCTCAAAATAGTTAAAGATTGTGTTCAGATGAAAGTTCTAGAAAACCGTATAAAACCACGGCTTAACTTTTTAAAATTTTTCCTACTTCGCAAGAAGTCAGGATGTATCAATTCCAGACATATGTTTGTGATTCAAGGATGTCTGGGTGAATGTGTCTATGATTTTCACAATTTTTACTTTATGGATATAAAATAACTGCTGAAGCATCTCCCATCACACCATATTCCTAGAAGCAGAAGGGAGGGGAAAAAAATAAAACATAGCAGTAAGGAAAAGGAGAAGGAAGAGACAGTATCTTTATCAGGAAAATACTCTTCCTCCTAAATTCCCAGCAGACTGTTACTTATACTTCATTGGCCAGAACAGTGTCCCATGGCCACTCATAGGCAATGCAGTATGGGAATGTGAGGGTTTTTCTGCCTTCTGTATAAAAGGAAGACAAAGAGAGAAGGAATATATATGATCTTGAGTAAGCAAAACTATAAAATCTGCATCAAAGCTATACATTTTGTACTACATGAATAAAGTCAATTGTAGAGCTTAAGGAAAGCTGTCTGACATCACAGCTAGCTCCATGAGAATAACTCATAATGCTTCATGCTAAAATAAACATGTATCTTTATGTATGTATATTCAGTGAAGAATGTTGGATTTTCTCACAAATCTGAATCTAAAGGAACTCAGCATGATGGATTTTTTTTTTTTTTTTTACTTATCTCCATCTGAAACCTCTTGTCATTACCCCCAAATTGTATACAAAACCTGAAGCCATTTTGCATGAACTAGTAGTCGAAACATCCTTATTTTATATGAGAAATTTAGTATTTTCCACATCTATAAACTAAGAAATTAAGAACTTTTTTATAATGTAGACTTACTATACCCAGAGTTGTCCCACAGTAGAGAGGACCTTGCCATGAAATAAGGATCTTCCTGTCATTCATTCAAACTGTTTAAATAAAACCAGAAGTTCAGGGTTACCATGGAAGAAATTCATTTTTAGAGTGGAGGATAGATCTCTGAAGTTTCTAAAAAGTATTATGAAAACTAAGGAAAACCTAGAAAAGCTATTAAAAATTGCAAACATGGATTCAGATCCACATCCAGAACAAAGACCTGAGTAGTTTTAGGGGCTGCTGTGTGAGTGATAGTTCAAATGTACACCTTCTGTTCATTAAAGGCATACTGAGAGAAACACTGGGAACTATAGCAATCTGTCTTGCATCAAAGTAATCCCACAGTGAGATCTGCCCAGCACATATTTTCCTGGCATTTGTGCGGTGAGATTCACTCTAAGCACATTACTTCAGCTATGATATCACTGGGAAAGAACAGAACAGAGCTTTTCATAGCACCAAAGCTTTTTGCTGCATCCTGCAAATGACACATTATCACTTCTCCGTGGATGAGCTCCAGGACTGACAGAGCCTGTGTTTTCTAGTGTTATGGTACAGGAAAGAGCTACTTGCTCTTTCTCTACCTTCTATTTCTCCACATTTACTGATCCCAGTTAGCAAATCCCAGCATAGATTTGTCTCAACCAGGGTTCAAAACTTTTGGCTCCACGTTCCATAATTCTCATTCCCCTGAGAGAGAAAGACAGAATGTACACATTGACACATTCTCATGATGGGCTAAATGGATAATGTTTTGGGGAAGTTAAGCCATGGAGTATTGAAAACTAGAATAGTGTTATAAGGGTTGAATTTTTCAAAAGATGATGAAGATTATAAGTTATGACAACGAAATAATGGTAAGAGTTTTAAATTTCAATGCTGGAAATTATCCATCCACATTCACTTTGGACTTTCAGGTCAGTGGAACATTTATTCTACCAATGTTCAAAGCATTTTTGGGATACAATACATGAAAAGTAATGGAAAGCAATTGAAATTTCTGATTCAAATTCCTTGTTCGGTACAGTCTTTCAAGTAGTTTTGGAATTTAAAAGAAAACAGAAAGGACAGGATATATGCAACATGCCAGCCACAGCTTTAAGAGCCATTGCATGATTCTACAAGAATAGCATGTCATAAGTTAAGTGTGGTTTGATCACCCTGGTTCCAGAAATGAGAAGACAGTGGAGGAGAACTGAAACCATGAACTCTCAGCCATTGGCCTGAAAAACCAGTGAGAAATAAGTTCATTAGTGAGAAATATATTTTTATTGTTTTAATTCCTTGAGACTTCAGGGTTTTTGTTATGGCAAAAAAAAGTTCTGTGTTTTCTTATTTTAAAATTGTGCACCACTCTCCACTGTACTGCTTCAAAAACCCAGAATGATGTTGTACTTTTGCCTCTCTCTCCTCTCAGTGGAGATTATCTCCACCATTAAGAACAGAAAAAAAAATAGGTTATAACTAAAGGAATATAAGGGAATACAAAATGCTGGGCTTTTTCCCTACTTACAATGCATAGAAAATCATGAAGTTATAATTGGTTTACCTGTTTGGGGGTGGGGGGAGGGGACATGAATGGATTTTTTTTTTTTAATGCCAATAACGTAGAAAGCAATGCTAGCATTCTCCAAAACAAAAACCGTCTGCTTGATACTAACTCTTTGCAATATAAGAGGTAAGGTATCTATAGAATAAATTATATACATATTTTATTCATTTTAGGTGTAATAAACCATTATGGAATTTTTGGACTTCAACTTGTTATGTGTGGCACATCTTATAATTGCTTGTGCTCCTTGGCAGACAGTTTGAGCCCCTCATTCCCTTGAATCTTTTAAAGTAATTGCTGACTACAGGGAAACTGATTAGTAAAGCAGAGTTGAATAACTAGAAGTCTCTTGCCATGCAGCTTTGCCAGACTAATTCACATAAACACTGTGATGTAGGCCCTTTGAAACTTCCCTTACTTGCTTTTCCCTTCACGAGTCTTCCAGGGAAGATTTATCACCTCAGGTTACACATGTGAAATATAGGACCGATTATTTTCAGATAGTGTCCCAAATTCAAAAGCTCCAGGTAAAGTTTCCTGGGGAAATGCTGAGTTTAAGCACTGACAGCTTATGTGCAGTTATAATTAAATAAGAAGACCTTCCCCAATAGTGTATTTCGGAATTAATCTTTACAGTGTTTTAAGGTAGACTGCTAAAAATCAACATACTTTTGCCATCTGAAAGTGAAATTCTCAAACTGAAATACATTGTTAGAATAGTTTGATTATAATAGAGAAACTTTTTTTTTTGCAGTAAGGATAATGTTCAAGCCACTTGACTTCCTTATGTGGCTGTTATATTAGAGATGACAAATGGGCAAGTTCCATATTGTTCAAGTCAATTTGTATTATTCAAGACAGGGTACTCACGTTAAAAACAGAACTTCCAAAATTCACAAATCTCTGCACTTTCAAAACAAATTCAATAATAATAGTAACCTTCATCTACACTCTAGAAATATAATGCCACAGTTTAGCTTGTAGTTAAAATGCATCTGAGTTTGATTTTATGGAAAGGTTCTTATCACAGTACTGCAAAATTGCACTGAAGTTGTCAAGTAGATCAACGAAATGTGGGTAACATTTGGTGATATGACATTTTGTGATATGTAACTCCTTTGGGGCTCGTATACTCTTTTGAAATATTTTATGCTTTCAATTACTCACAACAGTAAAGGAAGGTTAATTGATTTAGTGATGTTTCAAACATATAGATAATAGGGATGTAAATAGCTAGATAGATGAATGATAAATTTATATACATTCTGAATCCTAAATTTTTAAAAAAGCAATAATTTGTCATTGTGACTTTTGAGCCAAACTGGTTTTTTGTTTGTTTGTTTAACTTATTTTAGATGTTCTTTATTTTGGAAAATACAATCCAAATGTAAAAACTATTCAAATGTTTGAATCTCATTTTTTAAAAAATTGCATTGGCTGCCTTTGGACAATGTCATACACAAAGTAATAGCATTCTTTCAGTAGCACCTGTACTCTCTTTACAATGTACACCTGTCATTTTACTTTAATACTCTAATGAGATCTTTTCGTTGCCATCTGGGTCTTAGCCTGGCAGGCATTTTAGGCCTTATAGTTATAAAAATAGGTCAAAGTTATGGTTGAAGTTGATTAAATATGATGAGATTATAGCCACATACAAAAA
Source organism: Tolypeutes matacus (assembly GCA_026826555.1). Taxonomy (NCBI): domain Eukaryota; kingdom Metazoa; phylum Chordata; class Mammalia; order Cingulata; family Chlamyphoridae; genus Tolypeutes; species Tolypeutes matacus. The sequence continues at coordinate 11,591,930 of JAKSZT010054334.1, read as the reverse complement.
TCAACAATAAGTTATACTGTGACAATGGCTTTTTAATATGAATTTATAGAAGAAGGAATAACATTTATTTTACATATATAATAATGTATAAAAAATAACTGGCCAATAATGATGTAAGCTTTAGTTCCCTATGGTAATCATTACTGATTACAAAAATTGGCATAAGTTAATAGCAAAATAGTGTGTGTGTGTGTGTATATATATATATATGTATATAAAACATTAAAATCCATTCATTCACTCAACAAAGATTTATTTAGCTCATTTTATGGAATGAAATTCTAGGTGCTAATGTTTTCAGCAATAACAAACAAAAAAAAAAAAACAAAAGAACAACAGAATTGTCTTCCATCAGAGTATTCCATTCTAGCTTGGGAACAATGATACAATAAATAAAAAAGTATAGTTTGTCAGATGATATTAGGTATATGAAGAAAAATAAAGCATGGGTGGGGTAGATAATGAAAGGTGGCATTTTAAATTGGGTGCTCAAACTGCTTAATGGGTATGGGTTTTCCTTTTGGGCTGATGAAAATGTTTTAGAACTAGATAGAGGTGGTGGTTGCACAACATTGTGAATGTACTATATGTGACTGAATTGTTCAATTTAAAATAGTTAATTTTATGTTCTGTGAATTATACCTGAATTTTTAAAAAAAAGCAAAGACGAGTGCTCAGGGAAGGCCTCATTGGAATAGACATTGAACGTAGTATTCCAGGCTGAGAGGAAGTGCATTACAAAGACCTGCGGCTGGAGGATGCCTGCTGTGTTCCTAGAGCTGTGCCTGGGGTGGACGGGGTGAAGATAATGGAAACGGAGAACCCAAGGAAAATCAGGTAGGGTCTTGTGGATAAATGAATGTCATGGATTTTTCTCTAATGTTGAGCCATCCCTGATGTTATCTGACTTATTTTGAGAACAGAATAGGGCAATGGAATAGTCTTTGTTTGTCAGGGCTGCTGTAACAAAGTACTATACATCAGTTGGCTTAAACAACAGAAATCCATTGTCTCACAGTTCTGGAGGCTAGCCATCTGAAGCAAGGCATCTGCAGGGCTGTGCTTCCTCTGAAGTCTGTAGGGATGCCGTGGTGGCCTGCAGTCAGTGGTATTCCTTGACTTGTGGCATAATTACCTCTGCTCTCGTCACATGGCCCTCTCTATGTCTCTTTCCTTAGTGACTGTCCAAATTTCCTCTGCTTATGAAACCCAAGTCATATTGGATTAAGGACCCACCCTAATCTAGTTTGGCTTGTCCAGGAGGCTGTTGGAATGACTTAGGTAAGAGAAGATCGGTGGCTTGGACCAGTGTGGTGCCATGGGGGTAGTGAGAGTGGTCAGAGCTAACAAGGTTTGCTGATGACGGTTTGGATTTAGAGTGGGAGAGAATCACCAGAGTCATAGATGATGCCAAATTTAAAATCATTGTTCATTTTATGGGTGACAAAGCCAAAATATGTGGTCTCTTCCAAAAGGTAACCATATATCCTGGGAGTTCTTTAGCCTAGGAGATTTGTAGATAGAACTCACAGATTCTATAACCTAGAATTTGAAAAGTTTTTCATCTTTATTTTTAGAAATTTAACATTCCCTTTAATCATGATTGTGGACAACAAATAATTATTGTAGAACTTTGTCACCAATAGAATTAACACATATATTAATAGCACATTATATTTGGAGCAGATATCTCAAAATGTGATTCATACTCATTACTACTTCCCAATGATTATTAGCAATTAGATCTGCTGCCATTTCTTGTTGTTTAATGCATTAATTTAAAAAAACCCACAAATTTTACCTATTGCAATTTAAAATATTTTGATAACTTCAATTCAGTATAATTGTTTCCTTTGCAAAATGGTGTGTTTTATTTTATGCATTTTAGTCATTATTCTGAGAAGAAGTCCACAGGCTTCAGGACAATAGAACATGCCATGGCATAAAAGTTAAAAACATGTCTTTTAGCCATATGCCATAGTAAATGCCACTAGAGAGTATACCAGGGTGCTCCCTAAAAAATATGAATAATAATAATAATAATAAAGTGACAAACGATTGTGTGCTAATATGTGTCAAGTACATTATCTAATTTATTTCCCACAGCAAACCTGTGAGGTCAAGATTATCCCAGTTTTACATATGAGGAAACTGAGGCTTAGAGAGGATAAGTAACTTCCCCAAGGTGATATACCTAGCAAGTGGAAATTCAAAGTTATGTCTCTTTCCAAAGTTTACGCTCGTAGCCACCAAAAATATATTGCTTTTCATCCTGGAGGGACAAAAACTGATAATTTAAAACAGCATGTAGAACTCTGTTTCAAGAAACAGAAGCTGAAGCACTTTATTGCCATTTGTCGTGGAGAAGAGATAGAATAAAAGTAGCAAAGCAAAGATTTTCTACTGCCAGAAAATATTTTTCCTTTCCTGTTTTTGACAATGAAAATAGTGTTACTTTTGTTTCTGGTTACGTAAATAATAAATGTTTACTGTAAAGCATTTTCACCGTTCACAAGGATATAAGAAAGTAAAAGTCAACTGAAATATAAATCTATGAGCTAACCACCATTGATATTTTAGTAACTCTCCTTTCATATATCTCTTTTGTATATATACAACACATGCATACATCTAATTTCACATAAACCATGTCATATAATGCATACTTTTCAAAGAGTATCACCCTCTTCCTCCTTTCTTCAATTGTATCCCACTCCTCATTCTCAGGCACCACCCTACTGTCAGGGAAAGCCATGTTCTTCAGCTAATACATATCCTTTTCTTCATGGGAAAACATGACAAGGATTCAGTCAACCATTGACTAAGAGTAAGTATGGAAGGGTCTCTGTGCTACTTTGAGACTTCCAGGCTTTGAGATACAGCTCCACCACTTATCAGTGTATGTTGTGTAACTTTGGGCAAAATGGATCAAGGCCTCTTTTTTCTCACATGGAAAATGGGGATAATAATAATCAAGTGACTATGAGGATTAAATCAGTTATTACATGAAAATGTCCTACAGGAATATATATGCTTAAAGCCAGAGACCATAATTATTTTATTGTGGCTGTTTTGCAGTCCTAGATTGAATCCTTCATCTCACTAGGGTAGGTATGTGGTCACAAATTGAACCAAGTCATTTGTAAGTGGTTTTTTAGTTGACTGGTGGCAACCAGCAGGAGATCCTCTCTTTAACCTCAGCATATTAGTAACATTTTCTGCATTCTATAAAGGATAGGTCCATTCACATCGCAAAGATTTTGAAATATTTATTGAGATATTATTTAATAAACAGGTGAAATAAGTCTGTGACTTGACCTGATTTTCTTTTTTTTTTTTTCAGGAATAAAATAATACATATCCACATGAATAATGAATTTTATAATGTGGCCTAAAAGATACCTAACTGGATATTTTGAAAAACTAATTTCTTAAAATTATTTCATTTCTGATACTGGTACTAGAACTTGTTAAGAAAGTCAATATTTTAGGTCACTCTGGGCTCTTACCCTTGTCTTTTCATGTGCTCCAGGATTGTCCAGGATCCCTAGGGACCAATGCTTTTTACTAATTGCTGCCAGTTTGTGAAAAAGTCAAAAAACAAAGCAAGTCAGTCTATTAGGGAAACGTTTGCAATGGTTTCATCAGCTTTGGTATATAATGAGAAAAGCAAGAAAAATGACACATTAGAGAATGCTAAGGAAAATATTTACTTGCTAAGTAAAATTGGTTCACAATTGTTTTCCTTTGATCTGCTAAACTTACCTAAAGAGAAAATGTTTGTTTATTACAAATGTGGAAAATGACAAAGAATCAACCTGGGAGTTAAGTAGGTTGGAAGTTAAGTAGGTTGGAGCTTGTGATGGTTTGGAAGTTTTAGGGGCCCCAGAAAAGTATGTTCTTCAAGTTAATCTATTCCTGTGGGTGTGGACCTGTTGCAGATGGGACCTTTTGCTTAGGTTACTTCAGTTAAGGTGTGCTCCAGAGTGGGTCTCAATACTCTTATTGGAGTCCTCTATAAATGGGATGATATTAAGAGAGAGACGGAGACAAAGCCAGAGAAGCTGAGTGAGAATGCTAAGGAAGCAAGAAGCTGGGAACTTCAAGAAGCTAAATGAAGCTAAACAAAAGAAAAAGGAGAGACCACCAGACTCTACCATGTGTCTTGTCATGTGACAGAGGAGTCCAGGATCACTGGTAGCTGGTCTCTGGGGAGGGTCTTTGGGGAGAAAGCATCACCTGATGGTGCCTTAATTTGGACATTTTTCTCAGCCTTGAAACTATAAGCTTGTAAGTGAATAAATCCCCATTGTAAACGCCAACCCATTTCTGGTATATTGCTTTTGGCAGCCTGGCAGACTAAAAGAGATTTATTTAACATTTTAAAAATGATTATTATATATTTTAACCCATATAAGGTTTTGTGCAATGAGTTCCTTGAATTTAGCATCCATTATTTAATATACTTATTTTTTCCTATTCAGTTTAACTTCCTTAAATTTCAAAGTGTCCTAATTGAGCGTTCAGTGTAAAAGTAATATTTATGATTTAACAGATTTCAATGAAATCTCTTCACAGCCTTTGAATTTTATATATTGTCTTCATGTAGCAAGTCCCCATTCCCACAAGTATATTGACCAAGCTTCTCCAACTTCATTCCAAAATCATGGTTTTTTTTTCATGTGTGCAGCTTTCTGAGTTGGATATTACTTAATGCATCAGCATCTCCCTGCTCTCCGTAAACTTCTGTCAAGATACAAGCACCAATAATCCCTGTGCCCTGCATAGTAATTGATCACTTTAAGCAATATAATCCCATCAGACTATAAATATGTGATATATTACTTTTCACTAAATAAATTATCCTGTACATTTCCACATTGAAGCTTATTTTCCACTCTTCAATCTTTTACCAAATGCCACTTTTTGAAAGTGGTCTGCACCTTATTTCCTTTATGTTTAGCTACTTCATTATCAATAAAAGCCTAATGCCATCTGTATATTTGGAAGTTACACTTCTAGATCATTTATAAAATTACTAAATAAGGTAAATTCTTGAACTTACCTCTAGAGGAGCTACCAACTGTTACTATAACAATTTAATGTAATATTTCCACTGGAAACTTTTTCTTACTTATCTAAAGAAATAGTCGTAGACCTGGGGATCCATGTCCTAGACACAATATTATTTACCACAGAGATTGTTTACAAGCAACCTAAATGTCCAACAATGGGGTACTACAAGAGATTAGGATATGTCCAATATGTAACAAACATGTGACCAGAGAATAAAGATTATATTTTTGAGGAATTAATGGAATAGGAAAATATTCACTATGTCTTATTTAAAAAGCAGATTACAATTGGTGTGAACAGTAGGATTACATGGTATTTTTTTTGTGAAGTTTCATTTAGCAGGCAGGGAAATTAAATGGGAATAAATTACATTAAAATAATATCAAAGGTTAAAAGTCTGGTGGCAAAATCATGGGTGAGTTAGATTCTTTTATTTCTGTACTATGAAACTATTTCACAGTCAACATATATTACTCTTGTAATCAAAATGAATAAACAAATTAATAAATAAAGGCTCAAAAACTGACGTTTCTTTCCTGCATTCTTTCTCCAGATTAAAGAGTTTGGTAAAATTTAGCCAAATGCCACTCAACCCCCTGATTTAAATACACAGCTAAAATTATTTCAGAATGTCATGGCATTTTACTTGGAAATGTTTCAAACCAATAGAACAGAAAGCAGGGATCTGGAGGTGTACCTCTAGGGCTATACTAGGAATGATGAACCAAGTATAAGAGAAGAACTAGAAAGGGCAAGTGGAGAAGGGGCAACGCAGCAGGGAGTGGGAAGTAAAGCTGAGGAGCCTGGCCTCTGCTTATTTCATTGGTAAGGACCGAAGAGAAGAAGTTGATTAGATTCGTTTTTTATGAAAACATTCTGACCTTAATTTTCACAGTCACTTACAAGTAAAATGAGGTGAGTTTCTCCTGTATTCTTTCTGGTATTTCACGAAGGACCAATGTTTTAAAGAGACATGAAAGCATAAGCAATGATAAAAGAAATATAAAAGAATGCAGTAGGTGGATTCTGAACCAAAGGTTACATAGTTGGTTGTGGGCCAAAATTACTTCCAGCAAAAAGAGAACAAACAAGAACTGTTGTCTCTAAACTGATAGAAAATCTCCATGCCTTTGGCAGGGGAAGTCAACCACAGAGAATATTTTGTCTCTTTTAATAAACTGAAAGGTAATCATTTCTCTATTAACATGCCTGTGCATGGCCTGCTGGAACCAAGGACGAGTTGTCGTACATTTGATTCAAATCCCCTCTTGTTCTGCTGTGTTTCACAATGTCCTCGTATTTTTATCTATTGCCCTATCCTTTCTGAGGAAAATAATATGTCATTCATATGTGTATGTTTACAATGTCAAAAACATCATTTACTTCTCAGCTCAGAGCTCTTCTGGATTTGTAATTAGTTGCTGGGAAGTAAATAATGGTATGTTTTATTTTGAATTACCATTGGACAATTAGCAACCGAGGATAAATCTTTCTTTAGAGCATCCCTTCATGGCACTGCTTTAGGAGCACACTAAAGTACACGTGTTAGCCATTAAAAGGAAAAAAGAAAGACTATTAAAGACTAAGCTAATGCTACTCCCAAACACCCCCATGCACATAGTTACAGAAAGGAAGGAGCTCAAAACTATGTGAGAAATTGTTTTAGTTGAAAAGGTAGTATTTTAGACTTTTTAACATGACTTTAAGTTTTAAAAGAGACTGCAAATTTACAAGCACAAAAGCTTATTTTTGAGTGATAACTTCCCTCTTCTATCAGTATATATAAAATTCAGGTATAAAGAGGGTCAAACTGTAGACCATAGAGAAATACCCATTGCAATATCAAAAAATATGCCACTTAAGATGGCCTGTGGATTTTCTAAAGATATTCACAATGATTAATGACCTGAATTATCTTGCTTGAATTTGCTCAAATATATTGAAAGGGTAGTCTCAAACTATGTTTTTAATTTATATGCTGTGATTTAAAGAATAAATATAAATGAAGATATTTTCCACATTGGAAAAGTGAAAATTGTGGATAGTTTGTAAACTGGCCAACAATATACTTTAGTCAGTTTATCTTGGAAAATTCATATTTAATGTCATCTATCACCAGAAATCTTTTCTATAATAATGGCATCAACAGTTTGGAATAGAAAAAAGCTAAGGAAAAAAAGCGGAAAGAATGCAGATTAAAAAGCAATTCCAGCATGTTTTATAAATGATATGTTTTTTCCCCCCTTGTATTAGTTATTGGGTTTTCAAACTAAAATTCTTGTTTTAATCTGGTATTCTTTTAAGTCTTTAAGGTTATTTGCATTTTTTCCCACAATGAAGTATAATGGTAAAATTTGCTTGTGAAGTTGTTGAATTAAAACATTTATTAGGCCCTTAAACTGGTGAGGACTGTGTTGTTATAGTTTTAAATAGAAGTGCCATAAGCTTAACTGGATACCTTGCACCAGTATTGTGATTTCTGTTATAGAGTAGGGAATTAATCAGACTTCTTGACTCCTTATTTTAATGACATGAAAAAACAAAAACAAACAAAAACACCTTACACATGAAAGTTACAGTGAAGCCCTCCTTGACATTGTAATTGCATTTATGCTAAAACTTGGGGTTAATGCCATGTCAACATAACTATATGTGACACTCTCATTATTAAAGTATTTAGTTACTCTAGGACCCATTGGCTAACTGATTCTCTTTGACATTAATGGGGTATCGTGATATGGTCTTTGAATTTCTTTGACTATCCAGTTAAAAGTAATGTGTTGAACTATCTTTGAATACCATGTGTGAGAGCTAAAGGCTGGGTTAATTATGTGCCCAAATATATGCAAATTTACATTTATGTAAATTTTATACAAGTATTTATTTCTTTAAGATTGAAAAACATTCTTATGTGAAATAAGTGGGCTTATAAAATATGTATTTTATAATATGAATGTTTTTTTCAATAAATATTTATTATGTACCTATTGTAAGGAAAGAATCTCTTCATTAAGGTTACTGTCTGTAGGGGGGATAAGACTTGTTGAAATGCCAGTACAAGGTAAAAGTGGTGAGATTTGTGAGAAATTAAAGAAAGGAGCTATAAGAGTTCAGAGGAGGAAAATAAGACTTTTAACTGGGTGATATTGTTAAAAAAAAAAAAAAAAACTTATAGAAATTCAGGAATAGCCTTATAGCCTTACACCTGAGGTATGCAGACTGGACATAATTCAGGATCTGGACAAGGCTTACATCTTTCTGGAGCCCCATGCTCCTTTATGCTTTGAGTTTTGAGGGCTCATGAGGTCCTATCATGGTGACTAAATTCCTTTCTATCTGTACTTCTTCCACCACTGTCACTTTAAATCACCTACCTTCCATGGTTATCTTTTGCTTGCTGGAACTTCAGCTTAGTCACAATTTCCATTCATATATTGCTTCTGATTCTTCCTCACATTTCAGTTTCTGCCTGGCTCTCTCTGTCTTTCCTTGTTTCTCTTATGAGAAAATGCTCTCATGAGCCAACTGGTCACCTGATTGAATTGACAGTCCTTGGATCATAAGCCTATCCCTCATGCAGTCACCTGTAGCTGGGGATGCGAAGGCTAATGTCTTGCTATTTGTTCTCTTAGCAGAGAGTCATGTGGAAGAACTTCTTCCACTAGATACTGTGGGTATGTTGACACTTGATTTACCTAGGAACCCTAGCGAAGGGTTCAGGGACAGCATTATGGGGAGAAAGATATTTGATCTGGCCTTTGTCTCCACTGTTTCTTCCTTCCTTTTCTTCTGTTAAAATGGCAGATGTGCCCCTCATCCTATCTATGAGAGAGACTAGCCTCTCTACCAGTGCCCTGGAGCCTATCCCCTCTGCTTATTGAATAGTATCTGCTCATTGAATCATTTTGTCCCTTGAATTCTTGGGATGGTCTAAGTGAGAGGCAAAACATGATGGTGATTGAGCATAATCTTTAACAATTTACAGTCCCATTTGTTAATGGAGGTCATGGAGCGCACATGCACATCATTTGTGATGGAGATATAAAGCTTCTCACATATCTTGTTGAAAGAAAATTACTGAAATGAAAACGAAGTAGATTTTTTTTGAGTGCTGTAATTGCTAACCTAAAAAAATGAAGTGATGACATTAGTAAATATATTCTTATGGGAAATAAATAACTTACTAAGCTAATAGCATGATCTTAGCCACATATTCTGGAATGGAAATGATCTGTTATCATCTTTGGCCTCATTTAGTTAACATCTTATTTCTTTACCCTGAGTTACAATACTTAATGATGTCCATACTGATAGTCTGACATTGACATCTGTGAACAGCATAGTCAGAATCCCATAGACTGATGCAAATGTTTGTACTAATATAGTCTAGCAAATATGATAAATGAATTAGCTTTTGACCATGATATATTATGTAGGCTCAGATCAGTGTCCTATTTACTCTAGTTCAAGCATTAATGTGCATTAAATAAATAACCATATGCTATTTTGCAGCATATACACCAAGATAATACAGATATTATATCACGAACTGTAAAGTCACAGGATTGGAAAGCACCTAAAAGTAATGTTGGGACATTACTCATTTAGTGCCAAAATTCCTTTTGCCCACCAAGGGCTATTGAGCTTCATTTGAATATGTCTATTGTTGAAGAGGATAGTACATTGAGACTGGGTCTCTCTTAATGGCAAAGTATAAAGGATTTTGTTGTTAAGTATTGGCATCTTTATCTTGCCTTTAAAGTTTGTTTCAGCTATCCCAAATGGTACAATATAAATTCAACAGGTACTGAGTGACTTTTAGCTATCTCTCTCTCCATAATCAAGTAATATGAAATTGAACTGGATAACCTATTTTTGTAGATCAAAAATTGTTAAATATGGTTCATATGGTTCAACATTATATATATATATATAAAACCACAGCTTTTTAGTATTAATGAAAAATCTACCAAAGAAAGGTGAGATTTTGATTCCCTGCTGTTTAGGACAATACCCAGACTCTTAGGCAAATTTAGATTCTCTTAAGTTTTATGGAATTTCTCTTTGGCTTTTTTCCTCAAAACTTTAGAATTGTTCTGGGATGCAGATGAAGGGCCACATATGTATATAGTTAAATGCGGCAGTCTGCTTGAGTTAAAGAATTCTGCACAGTTATGTTTCTGCAGAACAGAAATCTATTATTACTGTTGGAAAAGGGAAGCCACTCTTGTCATGTGGTTAAAATATAATATTTTAAATATCCAAAGTCTTCTGTAACTTTATTTCACAGTACATTATGTGATTCAGTATCTACATATAGCCTTGGTGAATGGATGCCCATGTTATAAGAGCTGCATAATATCATCTTCATTCAAATAATGATGAAGCCTTTGGAAAGACATATTGCAATGAATTATTGTTTCAAAAAAAGGAAGCAGAAATAAAAATACTTGATGAAAAATTTCTATTTTCATAATTCTTAAGAATCAGGTTACCAAACACTTGGATTCCAAAACTCTTGCTATTCACTGCAAATACTCTAAACTAAATCTTTATTTTAAGATAGGATTTAAGGAATCTGAATTCATATAAGGTAATTTTCTAGCCCCAAACCTGTAAATATAGTTTTATTTTTACAAGTAGATTATGATAAATCAATGTGAGAAATATTATAGCTGACATTACATTGTTGGGTTTCTGGGAAAAAAAAAAAAAAAAAAAAGAAAGAACCTGATCATCAGATTCTTTGTTCTAGAAAGGAGTTACGTTTCAGGCAAATCTATTACAGACTTCTCAGCCAATACTAGTCAATTAGAAAAGTGCCAAAATGATCTCTTTCCAAGTCAGCCCAAACTTAAAATGAGCTTCTACAGTAATCATGCTCCCCAAAGAAATGGTAAAAAAATTTGGAACTGTGAATTTAAAAAGAATATTGATGTTCTAAAGCACTGGGAAGACAGAAAAGGGGAATGGGTGAAAAAGATATTCAGTTTATTGGTTGGAAAAAATACATGACAAGAGCTATATACCTAGCAAAATTCTGACATAATATTTAGAAGCAGAAGTCTTTGATCAAAGCCATTTTCCAAGACCATCAGTCAATTCAATAATCTATTAGGGTCAATAGGCCTCTTAAGTAACTTAAGTTCATTCTAAATACTTGGATATATAAAAGATGCATGAGTGCACCATTGTATGATTACATTCTGTTCTCAAACCTGTCATCCTTTCCTTCAAAATCACATTTTTTCAACCTGCTTCTGTGTACTCTGATGATATACTGTCAGCAGTCAGTGCTCATAATTGTAGGTTAGCAGATGTTCTTGCTCTAAAATTTCCTTGAAAATGTGTGTTCATAAAAAAAGTGTTAAGTATATGTGGAAAAAAAAAAAAAAGACGTCCACAAATAATAGAGCTTTCCATGGTCTCTACACCTAAACACGCATATGCAAAGGGTATCCTGGAACAGCACTTAAGTGAACTTTGCATGTTTCCATTTGGCTAAAAACGACCCTATGATATTTAGGTGAGATATTAAAAATGCAAATAATTATTTAAACTGCTTTGTTAAAAAAATCCAAAATGACCAAATGTTTTAAAAGCTACTGGTAGAGTTGACTTTAACTTTTTATTTATTTTAAGTAATAAAGATATACCTTGTAGATCCTGAAAATTTTATTTTGTTGGGTCGTGCTCTCTCTATTTCTTTAAGCAAAAAAAGAGAGACTTTATTGAAAGGAAGCTGGTCAATTTCAAGAAACAGCTGAGCTTCAAGAAGGTCAATGCTGTAGGTAGGCCTTGGTGGCAACCACAATCAGGGATTTAAATGTCACTTTTCTCCTTTGCTACATACAAACTGGCTTTCTTCACAGGGTGTAAATCCTGGCCACAAATACCTCCTGACTTATATTGTACAGGTTCAGCCACTGGAGAGAGGCTAAATGACTCTTTCAGATTCTAATTCAAAATTCCCTAAAATAATCCATACCACCACAAACACAGTCTGCTTCTTCCCAAAGGGAGACCACACAGACCAGGCACTGCATCTAGAGTGAGAAGGGAACCCGGTTGTCCAAGCTCTCTGGGTGGAGCACTTACTCCAGCAATTCAGGTGCAGACACCTCTTTCACAATCCTGTAAACTAAGGGCTAAATCAATGGTTTTCAAACCTGGCTGCACCTTAGAATCACCTGGGAGCCATTACAAAAATACTGATGCCCATACTCCATTCCAGACCAATTAAATCAAAATCCTTGGGCCTGGACCTTGGTATCCTTTAAATGCTCCCCAGATGGTTCCAGCATTCAGCCAGGGCTGAGAACCACTGGGCTTAATGATAAATTCAAACTTAATGGAGGAAAAACAAGATAACCACCATAACCACCATTAAAACTTCAGTTTAAGAAAAGGAAAAACATATGGACATCCTAATTGATCTCAGACATTTTAAATCGGTTTGTGTTGACTTTTTCCAATAACTGGTTCACAAGAAACAAATTAAAAATTTATTTTGTTTCTTCCTCTTGTCTAATTTAAAGATTTTATAGATATGTCTTAATATATTTTCCAGTCTTGATTCTAGTCCATGCATATTGAGCAGTGGTAATTTTTTTAAAAAATATTTCAACAGTTGCTTGATCTCTTTTACAATGTCATTAATATATAGAACTCAACAATTTTTCAACTACAAGTCTCCACAGCAAAGTTTTCTTGGCTCTTTACCTACTACCTGCCCTTCACACCTCGCTCCCACCCTTGCTAGCATGCACTCCTAAGTACACATGTATTGCTGAACTAAAATAACAGAACAAGATCATGCCACCAAACTCAGCCAATGTATCAGGTTTTAAGTATTTCTCATCAACATACTTGCCTGGAATATGATTTCTGTGGAGTGAAGGGAGGAGCAATAGCTTTTGATTTTGCAGTTCCCCCACCCTCCACCCCCCATCTTGGAGAGAACTGCATACAGGGAAGGTGGATCATTTATTGTTTTCTATTTCCATAGGAGAAAATGGGTTAAAACTTCAGGAGTGACTTTCTGCCTCCATACCTGTAAGCATTAAAACCACTCTTTTTCAAGTGACAGCCTATGTCATTGTCCAACATTTTGAAAAAAAGGTAAAACAAAATATATATATTTTAGTTTGATTCGGGAGCTATTTGATTAGACTTTGAATGTCACATTTTATGTATGTGCTAAAACACTTTATTTGACTCTTGGTATAAAAACACAGATGCCAAAGGGAATGATTTTACTTGGAGCCGTTAAGGTAGTCAAATTTGGATTAGAATACCCTACTTTTAAAAGTATAACATTTATGTTTCTTTATATGCAAGTCATAACAGTCAAGCACTTAGGGGAAAGCAACAGAATACTGATTCATGAAGGCATACTGATATCTCCGAATCGTGTCCGTGCACCTGGCGTATTTATACATAAAGCAACAACTTTTACAGAGAAAACCAGGCACTTTATTTAGGCAGTTGTCGGAATATGATGAATGAGGTCAGTGGTTTGCTAACCTCAATTCCTCTCCCTTGAGCACCACTGGTTTTCCTGCAAGTATCCTCTAGTTATCAGTATAATAGGCGAGTCTGTCTGTTCTCTGTCTGTGGAATACTAGATTGTATTAGGCTTCTGGGAGAAATCCTGTAATGAAAAGAAATCATATATTCAATTATAATCTTCCCTAAATAACCATAAACACATGTCATGATTAAGAGTAAATAACACAAGAAAGGAAATTGAGCTCTAGAAAACACAAGTATACAAATGAACCTCGGTTTCCAGCAGCTCACCATGCCATTACACACGTATGTTTTTATCTTAATAATAACACCATCTATTGTGCCAAGTACTTTATATGGATTTTTAAATTTAGTGTTCTCAATAATCCTCTGGTATATTTGGTTATATATATTGCTCCATTTTTCTGATGAGGAAATAGACTCAGGGAGGTTAAGGAAGTTCACTATCAAATAATATGATAGAGTTTTAAGTCCAAAGCTCCACGTGAAATTCTTTGCAGCCTTAGGAAATACAAACATTTTTAAGAACCATCAGAGCTTCAGAAGTTGTCAAGGAATAAAAAGTGTTTTAGTTACTCATGATTTTATCTCAAAGGTTCTCACAAAACACAGGCACTTTAAATTTGAATAGCCCATTGAGAGAGAGTTCTGGATTCGTGCAATGTCACACTTTTGCCTGTCTAGAAAAATGAGCATCTGTTTTATCATCACCCATTCCAATGTTTAACAACTTTCTCAGCCAGGAAAGAGTACACTACCAAGGCAAAATATGAATATCTCATGTTGTTTCAGCTCACTTATCCTTTTTACATCTTTAGGGAAAATAAAGGTTAGCTAATACCTTTCTTTTTTATTTATTTGTACACCATATCCTTTCTAAGGAGAATAATCCTTTAACTTTGTTCAGATGCACTATTTTTCAAATCATCCCTACCCAACTGTTCTCTGAATTTCTCTCATGTTCTGACCCACCAAATGATTTGTTGTTATATTTTGAGTCATTATTTTTAAAGTAAAGGAAGGCAATCTATAATTTCTATAAATGGAACACTTCTAATTTCTCTACATGGCAAATAGGTTAAGCAACTGTATATTTTGCTCTCCCAAATGAAATCCATAAATGAACAAACATGCTTTTATTGTTAAATGGAACTAGAAGTCTGGAATATGTCTTTAAAGGTGAACTGCCAATATGAATCTTGAGACTCTATCATATCCAGATATTTTATCAGCCAGTGTAATTTAAAAATACTGTGTCTTTGTGCTTGAATATATGACAACAGTTTTCTTTTTTACCCAAATACATGAACACAAGTGCTTCCGTCTGGCATGAATACCCTTGGCCACAGTTAGATGACTGAATTATAACTGAGTCATGCATGTGCTGAGCTTTAGCAGAGTATTCCTGCAGGATCCAACAAGGATAAAAATTGATGTCCCTCTTGAAACAGAGTGGTACAGATGGTGCAGCTTTATAGCTGTCTCCATATACCAAATGCCAAATTGCTCCTTTGATAAGGCAAGGTGGTGTAAAGGTTTAAATATAGCCTCTTGGTGGAATGTCAGTAAGTGATGGATCCCAGTTACAAATGTACCAAAATGTTCTATGTTTAAACATTTTTTTAAAACCATGGTTGTAGAAATTCTATGTCTAGCAAAATATGCACAGGGGAAAGAACACAAAACCCTCCTTGAAAAATCTATGCATATACTAAAAATCACCTAAATTGGGGTGGGGGTTTCAGAATGACAAATTGGTAGCTAGTGAGGTAAGTTTTTCTGACAATATCTGCCACAACTGTTGCAAACGTCAGTCCAAAAATGTTAGGAGAAGCCCATAAGACTTGCCTTTATGCAAGAATGACAAAAAAGAGGACCTTCATTCTTAAATTCGTTAGTTATCTTTTCATAGCAAATAGTCCACCCAAATGTCAAGTGCTAGCCTTATAGAAAATAGCATTTAGCATAAAAATGCATAATTTTATAATTTTACCTTTCAAAGCATATATATTTGAATTTGAACTGATTTGTTTTAATACAAATGCATTATATTCCTTAAAAAATAAAAATGTTATATAGCACATTTGTAATTTAGAACTATGGAGATGAACAGTAAGAGAGAATTTTAAAATATCAAAGACCTTATCAGTTTTCTCTTAATAAAACTGATTAAAAGTCTATTAGGAAAAGAGAATTAAATACAGAGTAGACCCATGTAAAATAGTTTAGACCTTCAGAAAATTAGCTATTGATTTGATTAAAATTATTTGAGCTAATTATTTCAGCTAATACTGAAATAATTGTTAAGGGAATATATTTTTTAAAATACTTATTTAATACATACAATATTAGTAAGTAAATCAAGACAAGGAAGTTGTCAAATAATTTTGAAAGATATTTGCAACTGTTATGGATGTTAATAGATAAAAAGAAATAATTACTCTATGAAATTAAAACATCCCCTTCTAGTAGGTTTTTAAGTACACCAATGTGAAGAAAGGGACACTCCTGTCATGATTTCTGTACTTGCTCTCTCTCCTATACCTGGATCATTGCAATATGTGTATACCAGAATGTTTCAGCAAAAGATAATACTATATTTATGTGTATAACCTATAGTTTATTCAGGTTGTTGTATTTTCTGTGATTTTTTACCTCTTGGAGGCCCAATAGCCTGATAGGCCACAATTTTTATTCTTGTCTCAGCTTAATGAAACACACTGACTTATTGATTCCAGAGAATATGGATATCAGTGTATACTAAGCAGGGTATATATATTAACACTGGCAGTACATCCAGCTAAACAACCCCCCAAGTCAGTAGGCTTAAAAAATTCCTTGTGATTTAATTTACATAAAAATGCATTTTAGCTATACAATTTGATGAGTTTTGACAAATATTATCACTCTTGTAACCACCAGCCAAATCAAGATTTAGAACATTTCCATAACCCTTGAAATTCCTTTGTTCTCCAGTTTCAGTCTTTCCAATTTCCACCTCCAAAAACCACTAATCTGATTTCTCTCACGATAGATTGTTTTTTCGCCTGTTCATATAAGTAGAACCATATAATATATACTGTTTTATATTTGGCTTCTTTCATTTAGCACAGTGTTTTTGAGATTCATGTGTTGTTCCATATAACTATATTTTTTTCTTTATTGTTGAAATAATATTGTTAAATAGTATTCTATTGTTTGAGTATATCACAGTATGTTTATTGGCTCAGATTACTAGATGGTACTGTGGTAAGTATGCTTAACTTTATAAGAAAATGACCAACTGTTTTCTAAAAGAGCTTTATCATTGTATACGTCCATCAGCAATGTGTTTCCAATGGCTCTGCACACTTGCCAATATTTGGTTTTGTCAGCCTTTTGTCAATTGTTGTTTCTGCATTGCTTGAGATGGCCATAATTTTTTCTTTATTATTTTACTAATATGGTGGATTATATTGACTTTTTTTTAATGTTGAAGCCACTTTGCTTTCTTGATAAATTCTACCTGCTTATGTTATTTTTTGATATATTGTTGGATTAGTTTTGCTAATATTTTTTTGAGGATTTTCAGATCTATGTTCATGAGGGAACTCGGTCTGTGATTTTCTTTTTGTATAATGTGGTTGTATGGTTTCAGTATCAGGATTAGGCAGGCCTCATAAAATGCATTGTAAAGCTTTCCCTCCTTCTCTAGTTTTTGGAAAATATGTGTAAGATTGGAATTTGTTCCTTCAATGTTTGATAAAACTCACCAGTTAAAAGCATATAGGATTGGAGTTTTCTCCAGGTAAGATTTATTTTATTACAAATAAAATATATTTATTAGACATAGGACTTTACAACTTTTTTTAAGTTTTTATGTTTTCTTGCTTCAGTTTAGATATGTTGTATTTTTCAAGAAATTTGTCCATTTCATAAGTTGTCAAATTTTTTAGCATAAAATTTTCATTAGTCCCTTAATATTCTTTCAATGTCTAGAAGCCTGTCATAATGTTTCTTCTTTTATTTCTCATATTGGTGATTTATGTTTTTCCCTTTTCCTTGACTACTTTTGTTAAGAGTTTATAGTTGATCATTTGATGTTGCCCCATCATTTCCTGAATATCTCTTTATTTTACTTCAATTTTATTATTTCCATTTTAGAGATTGAATTCTTTCTAGTTATGTGTCTTCAAGTTCACTGATTTTTTTCCTCTACCATCTCCCATCTGCTATCAAGCTCCTCTAGCTAATTTTATTTTTGTAAAGTCTGTCCTTTTGAGTTTTAGAATTTATATTTTTCTTCTTTGTTATCGTTTCCTTTTCTCTGCTGAAATTCCTATGTACTTAAGAATAATTAAGTAGTATTTATACTGTAGTTAAATTGTAGAAGAGTAAGCACAAAGCAACTGAAAACCTGAAGTTGAAGTAATTTTAAATCTTGAGGTAAAGTCAGGGCTCATTCCAGGAAAGATTTACCTTAATGACAGTGATTGCTCTGGAAGGCTGGGGAAGAAGCTGATGGTGATATTATTTCTATTGCATGACCTTGTGACAACGGGCCAACACACCAGCAGCTAAATAACCATGATTTCTTGTTTCCCTCAACCCTGCTACTCTTTTCCCATTTTACATAGAGGGGCCAATTTCTCTCCATTTGCCCAGGAATTTTTGCATTAGTATGTTTTAGCACTAAAAGTCCTGAGTACCGGGAACCCCCTTAGTTCCAAATCAACCAGGAGAATTGATCAGCCTAATTATATATACTGTGAATTGAGTCATTCAGGAGTACCATCACTAGCCTATAATTCTCTTAACTGAAAGGATATTTCTTTAAAAACTCAGCAATAAGGTTCAATAATACCAACATTGAACCTCATTGCTCAATAAATGTTGGCATTATACAGCCAACATTTATTAAACGCTAAACATGCTCTATAGTATATTGGGAATGCATTGCATATAATCTTATTTAATTCTTATTAAACTTTAGGGGGACAGATGTGGCTTAAATGGTTGGGCGTCCGTCTCCCATATGGAGGGCCCGGGTTCAATCCCTGGGACCTCCCGGTAAAAACAAAACAAAACAAACAAACAAACAAAAAACTTTATCCTCATTTTCATTACTGAGTTAGTTGAGGCAGAGAGATATTAAGCTGTGGTCTCTAAACTGGAAGTAACAAAGCCAAAATTCCTTTAGTGGATCTGACTTCATTACCTGTGTTGATATCCATCTTACTTACTCAGTAAGGACCTCAGAATAAACTTTTTTTCCTCTATAACTTCAAGTTATTTTCACAAGTAAGAAAGTACATATACCAAATTAACAGTATAGATTAATATTGGAAGTATGAAATTGGATTGGGGCTAGTGGCAGAGGGTATGCCATTCCTTGTATGTTAGAAACTTTAAACCATTGTCTTTGAATTGCTCTAGTCAGCATGGCATAATTTTTGTAATTCAAAGGACAGAAATATGAAAAAAATAATATTTCCTCTCTTGAGTGGAAAATATTGCACTTACTTTTATTATGCTAAGTAAAGTCTCCTAAGCTGAAAAAATATGAAATCAAACATAATCAAAC
This sequence comes from Tolypeutes matacus, assembly GCA_026826555.1. Taxonomy (NCBI): domain Eukaryota; kingdom Metazoa; phylum Chordata; class Mammalia; order Cingulata; family Chlamyphoridae; genus Tolypeutes; species Tolypeutes matacus. The sequence goes on along the minus strand of JAKSZT010054334.1, from coordinate 11,572,759 downwards.
TGAGTTAATAATTTTCATTTCCAAGACAATTTAGGAAGTAAAATAGAGCTTTTAAATTACTTGTAAGCCTATTTGCTAGACTGTTAAAGTTATTTTTCAGTCTTTGACTTTGCTCCATGCTTTAAGGGCCTGTTGAGGATAGTTATTTAGAAATTTAACTCCTTGGAGAAGTTCTGTAAATCATGGATTAGCATGTTAGTGGTACTTCCAAGAGAGATGACAGTCATTAAAGTGTTAAACTGTTTATCATTCCTTCTTAATGCAATAAAACCTGTCATAAAAATGTTTGTAGAAAACTAAGATTTAGTTATCTTCGTTTTACAAAACCATCAACCTATGAATCTGGAAGGATATATAAATTCAAGCTATGTCCTTGAGAGTCAATCTGTTTGTTCAATCTGTTCGCATTTTGTAGTCTTTGCATACAATTTGCATCTTAGGATTCACCTCTGGGAACATCTTCTCTTCTTCAGAGCTGTCTCTAGATCTGGACTCAGGAAGAGAGATGCTAGAGAGGAATGCCAATCCAACCGTTATTGCAAAATTCTTCTGAACTCATTAAAAGCAGGCTTCTAGGAGATCACCTTCATTTACATTGAAATCTTTAGGGGGAACTTGACAGGTGCTGCTTCTGTTTATTCTTCTTTTCTGAAATGAACTGCTGGCAGCAGATAGTTTCTGTGACATGGCTTTCATGACCCATTTGTCATGAGTGAAAATGGAAACCACTTTCTCTCCTTTGGGAGTGGATATGATACAGAGATTTTGCAATAAGAAAACTTGACTTTATCCTGATTCTACTGTACACTGGCAGGAAAAAATAATAGTGAACTTTTCTGAAACTTAGTAAACTCATCTCTAATCTGGGCAGGCAGGAAAGGCCACATGACAGAATAGTGATCAAAGAATGGTACAAGGTAAAGCACATGATAATGATAAATGTTTTGTAATGTTAATAAGCTGAATTAACTAAGGCTTCCTTTTATTGGCCCCATCTTCCTCAATATAAAAGGTTACATCATTTAACCAAAGGAAGTGATATAGCAAGGACTGGGACCTTCGTATGCTACAAGGCTCTAGGTGATAGAAAGAAGCATTTTTTTTGGCAAGTACTGGGAGAAGAATGGGTCAGGTTTTAATGCTGTCTTTTGGGAGAATTGTACCTAATTGAGCTCCGTAGTGAGAGCTGTTTCACATTTTGTAAGTGGCACAAGACTATTCTGGTCAAGGATTTATGGGGCAGGAGCTGAAACTCATTACTATAGACTGATCCTCTTACAAAGGAAACTATCATGTGACCCTCTGTCACAGATTGGCCATGAAAGAGGATGTCATGGAATGAATTACTTTAGAATAACCTTGCATGGAGGAAAGGAGTGAGTGATGTTTCAGGTAACGCCCGAGTCCTTTCAGCAGCCCCTGAGAAAGTCCACTATTTTCCAAGAAGAATGAGACACATGGATAGTAGCCATGGTTAGTTGTTAAGCTTGAACTTTGCTCTTGCTGTACCTCAACCAGGTGGTGTACCTCTAGTGCTCAAAGCTATTCAGAAAGCCATACAAAATATTATTTTTACTGGCCTGACATCACAATATGTGAGGCAGCAGTCATCCATCCGACTTCTGCTCTTAGACCCAAGGCTTTCACTTGTGTTCAGTTGTTTTGAATTGCATGGGTATTCCTTTCCTCACTCCTTCTTGAATCCTCAGTCATTTATAAACGCTCAAGTATCCAGAATGACCCATGGCATTTTAGTCTCCCAGGCTAATGAGGTATCACTGAAAGCTAATTTGTACCTTATTGGGGGTAGCATGGACTTTGAAATACTTCTACATTTAAAGTTAAACTTAAAATTTTTGAAATGCCTGTTTGGGTATATTTTCTACCAGATATATGTTTCCTAAAGAGACACCAGGATAATCAAGAAAATAGAATCAAATGGAGATAAAAACAAAAACAAAAAATAAACCTAGGTCCATTCCTTGATTAATAAAACTGGTAATCAGAATTTGGGGATGGGTGTGGGAGATGGAGTGAGAACATTACTATTTTTAATGTTAATTAGATGATTCCAATGCATAGCCTGCTTTGAAAATCACTCTAAGAGAAGAACAACATTAGGTTGGCCCTGTTCATCCATTTAGGCATATAACAAATATTTACTTGAAAATACTCTATCCTAAGTACTGGGTTCCAAAAACCATCTGTGTCTTTTAGGCACTCACGGACTAACAGGACAGAAGAGAAAGAAAGTGCATGAAAAAGCTGTTTAGGGTACTGAAAAGCCATGCTAATTCAATTCCAAGACTTGAAATAATGCTTTTCCTGGTGTATTTCATAAAGCCATACAGGCAGTTAGAACACGGATCTGTGGGGCTCATAGGTCTGATCACTTCTTTGCAGTTTGAATTGGAATCCTATATATTCCAGAGGAAATTATCTTGGACAGAAGAATTTACAAATTATTGGCCGCTAAATGTCTTTATATGAAGTGATTTTCGTTCACAATGCATTCTTTAAAAAATTCTGACAGACACTGAACCATATTATTGAAGTTTTATTAAAAAGATATACTTTTGTGTGGCCACTGCCTTTATATCAACGATTAAAGTTCTTGCATTGCTAGAATAATAATAAGGCTATAATAGAATAATAATAAATCTACTCTAGTCCATTGTTGATTTCCTCAGTTTTGAGGATTTGGGGATGGTGATGCCCACTCTGTCTCTAATTGAGAGGGGGCTTAGATCCTATGGGGTAGATGGATGGAACTATCTTGCTTGCAGTTGCAGACACTCTCTGTTCTTTGGGATGGATGTTTATCATCATCTCCTTGTTAGTTGTCCTGGGTGATTCCAATGAACTGGAGAGTAGGTGTTGCAACTTGCTGAGATTCAGGGCTCAGCTATGTTTCTATGGAGACTTTCTGTTTAAACTCTTCTCTGTCTGATTAGATATATCTGCTTCTACGTGATATTTTACTTTAACTTTCATCTAAAACATTGTTATGTCTGAGAATTCATGTACAGTGATAGCAGTTATTTTGATCAATGTAAAATTGTACTGTGTCCTCTTTTAAAGAGATGAAAGCATGAACATGGGGTTTGGAGTCAGGAAACTTGGTTTTGGTGTCTTCTCTTGTGTGGACTTGTGCAAGTCACTTCATCTTTCCATTAAGTGGAAAGATCCGCAGTATGCTAAAGACTGTGCCAGATGTATAGATAAAAATGCTTAAGCTGAGATGTTTTCATCCATAAAAGTAGCCAAACCAGGTAGCCAAGTAAGCCCCTATCAACAATGAAATTTTATTATTCTAAAATTCTACAGCTGGAGGAGGCAAGAGAACATGAGGTCTTATAGACAGGGTTTCCTTTACCTCTTTGCCTTTCTAGATATCTGACTTGAGTAACACTCTCTTTAAGCATTAGTGGTTCCTACATATAATGTTGAAATAAAATCTTTTAGCAAATGAAAACCATTAAACACTCAAAAATGACAAGTATTTTGGAAAAATGTCTATGCATTTTAGCTTCTTTTAACTAAAAAAAAGACTTTGAAATAATATAATGTAGGGAGCAATCTTCAAACTCTTAGAGTATATAAGGATTATCTTAGGTGATTATTCAGTCATGTAACCCATATTTTTATTTCAAGATTATGTTTTTTTATTAAAAAAAAAAAAAAGCATAAATGTAGTGTCAGGCCTATAAAAAATCATCATGGGATTCAGAAGTTGGTATTTTTTTGTTTCTTTTATTTTAAAAGATGCTTAGATTACATAAATGTTACAACGTTAAACAAAAATTACAGGGATTCCCATGTTACCCACCTCCCACACCTCCCCGTTTTTATTTTTTTAATTTAAGGAAAGCACATATACAGGTGTTTGGCTATAGTTAAACAATGGAAAGTTTGTGAAAATCAGAGTATTTCTTTTGTTATAAGAAATTGATTTTGGTAATGTTATAGAGACAAATCAGTAAAGCGTCCATAATGTTTCAGATGTCATTACTTTGACAAAACTTTCTATCATTCTTGTCATCTCCACCCACTACAACTCTTCAGCCAATTCTCTGAAAGCTTTACTTTTGATTTGGACTAGGAAGTTCCAGGTATTCTGAATTGTAATATTGTTAAAGAAAATCTCATGAAGTTGTTGCCAAAATTAAAGGCAAAATTCCAATAATATACCCTGAAAAAGTTGTTATTCTCACTCTTGGCAATAATGTGGAGAAACCCTCATGTACTTAATCTTTGGAGTTAAAGTGACATCAGCATTTTCAGTGGACCATTCAGCTATAAAGGTAGAACCACCACTTCTATATGCAAACATACTCTTCGATTCAGGAATTCTACTTTTAGGAATTTGTCCTAGGCAGGCACTTGCATAAATATGTGAACATTTAAGTACAATAATGTTTACTGTAATATTGTTTGTAATAGACAACCTGAAAACACCCTAATTAATCTATGAAGAAAATGGTAAAAAATAATAATAATAATAATGGTACATCCATACATTGAAATTCTATGCAGCCATAAAAAAGAATTGTGCTGATTTGATATCTTGATAAATATGGAAAAATCAATTTGTATAATGATATCTAATATATAATCCCATTTATGTTTTTACGTGTGTTTGGGCATTTTGTGTAGATATATATGCATAGATAAATACGCAGAAATATGCTTATATATATCGAAACATTTCCGTAAGGATTCAAAAAAACTATTAAATGGTGTGCGTGTAAATGTGAGTATACACGTGTGCACATGCACAGTTAGTGAAGGACTATCTGCATTTCTTTTCTATTTCTTTTGTATTTTTAATAATAAAAAAGAGAAAGAAGGAATTAAATAGAATGTAGCTGGTTAATATAGAAATATTGGTTTATAATAAAGAATAGCATTTCATGTAAGCTGGGAAAAAGAGAAAAATAAGCCCTTATAATAAATGAGAGAAGAGGAAATAAGTTAGGAAAACTCATAGTCATTGCCATTTGGATGGCTGGAGAACTGATACTATGATGTTTGTTAATATAATAATTTGTCTTGTGCATGTAAATGAGAAACTAAGGGGCAAAGTTATTTCTTTCTCTTTGACTGAAACATCTTAATGATATGTGGCAAATAAATCCTGCCACACAATGTGACTAAAAACCATTCATTCATTTATTCACTCACCAAGTATTGAAAATCTATTATGCGTTCATTTCTATGCCCCCAAGCCAGGCTCTGCCTAATTCTTAGGCAAGGGACTTACCTCTAAGTGGAAAGAATAAATAATTTTAAAAGAAATAATGAAAATAATAAAAAAGAGAAGCATTAAGCATAGCATACAGTATGTGTTGAATGAACTGCGGTTGTTATCATTGTTAGTTTTTCCACATGGCTTCACATACTGAACACATCTGGACTTTGGAGAGGAGAGTAAATGCTGGAGAAAAATTTTCCTGATTGTATCTGTAGAGAAAAAGCCTGAGTGTTTTGTACAAGTGGTTCCTCGATATAGTATAAGCTGCAAATCTCTTTAGGAACCCACACTTTTATCATCTGATTTCCTAATGTGTTTACATCTTTCATGCCTTAACAGTTTTTGTTTCTCTGAACCTTTAGATTTCATTTTCAGTTAACACCACATTTTTTTCTTTAATATTGAATGCACAGGAAGTGTGTAAGTGAGATGTTTGTGATTATAACTGCTAAAATTATTTTTAAAAATCAAATTATTTCCAACTGGAAAAGTGGTGCATTGGAATCCATTGGTGCTAGGTTTGAAATCTGGCTCAGCAAGTCACAACTGTCTCTGAGCATCTGTTTTATCACCTGTAAAATGGAGATAAACATATCTTCTTCACAGGGTTGTCATGGGGCAATGCCCTTCGAGGTTGTAATGTATACAAAGCTTCTAGCAAAGTGCCTCCTATAGTGAGCATTTAAAAAGTCATAGACAGTTTTTGGATAGGGAGGGGATGAGAAGATGAAATACAGGGGCTTCTTTGGGAGTTGGAGGTTGTCCTGAGTACTGTTGTGGCAATGGATGTAGGCCATTTTAAATCAGCACACACCACTCAGAACTGAGTGGGAGAGAGTGTGGTCTACAGTGTGAACTGTGGTCTATGGTTGGTGGCAAGGCTCCAGGATGTGTAAGTTCATTGAGGGTGGTGGGCCACACTGTGGGAGATGTTTGTGTGGGATGTGGTGGGAGGTGTGGGAGGTGGGCAACATGGGAATCCCAGTGGGTTCCGTGTAATATTTTAGGTAATCTAAGCACCTCTTAAAATATATGTGTGTGTATATATATATATATATAACATTTTTGTAAGCAAATACACATATATGCATAAAAAAAAAACATAATGAAAAAAAAAGTCATAGCTATTGTGATGATGGTAATGCTGATTTCTGAAATAAAATAATTTGTGACTCATTTAAAAACATGTATTTTATATTATTTATTTTCATTTAGAACCAAGTAAGAAACTAAATAATTTTTTCCAACTAAAATCATCATGGCAGAGTTATATCAGCATTATGTTAAAGAGATATAGGTTATTGACCATAGATATATCGTATATCATTTTTAGGAGAACTCTGACCCAACTTAAAATGCCAGTCTATTGTGGGTTTATTTTATCTGCTGACCTTTCACTCTGTAAAGTTAACTGTGGAAATAGGGCTTAAATTATTCATAGTTATTTCTTTAAATAACTTATGATAACATAACTTCCTTTGAAATATATTGGCAATTTGGGAAAAAAATGTGGTCACAATATTCTGGAAAACTTTTTTGAATAGTGCTATATTTGAAAAAAATAAAACAACTGCACATGAGCTCAGTCTCCTTCCCTTCCCCTCCGCCCCACACACCTTGGATATCATTTTGTGGATAAATAAAAACTAGATAATAGTCATTTTTGGTCAAAATATATTCTCTTTTTTGGTATATACCTAACAACAGCTTAAATATAAAGCTACTTGTTTATCTACAGTGAAGATTCTTGAAATATATGTAGATTTAAAAGAGAGTGTGGTAGTTTGAGACTGTATGTACCTCAGAAAATCATGTTCTTAAAGCTGGTCCATTCCTGTAATTGTAAGTAGTGAGTTTTGATTAGGAAACTTCAGGTAAGGCATGGCCCAGGGTATGTCTTAATCCTCTTACTACAGTCCTTTATACATGGGATGAATATCGAGAGAAAGAGACAGAGAGAAAATCCACAGAAATAGGGAGAAAGCCACTGATGCCAGAGATGAAAACAAGAAAACCCAGCAGAGAAGGAAGAGTTCAACAAACACCACCATGTGCCTTGCCATGTAATAGAGGAGTCCAGGATCTCTAGCAACTGGTCTTCAGGGAGAAAGCCTTGCCTAAAAATGCCTTGATTTGGGCATTTTCATGGACTCCAAACTGTAAGCTTGTAAGTTAATAAATCCCCATTGTCAAAACCAACCCATTTCAGGTATATTGCATTTCAGCAGCCTAGCAAACTAAAACAAAGAGGTAACTTTTTTTTTCTCCCAGAAGACATGTTATGTAAAAATTTTTGCTAGAACATGTCAAGTTCTTAATGAAGAAGCTCAGAAAATTCCAAGTGGCCTAATTGAAGAGAAAAAGAAAAATCCATCATTTCAGAAAATCTCTATTACCTGATTATATAAAGGGCAAGTTCTGCCCTTTTGCTTGAATTTCTGAACTTTTTTCTTGCAAAATTTTTATTCTGACCATTTACTGAGCATAACTCCTTATTCACATAAATGAATACAGTCATAAGAAGAACTCATATGAACAGCTTATCCTGGTTATAGGGGAAGCTCAACTGCTGGAGTTCGACTCAATCAATTAAAAGACTTGTATAAAATTGGATTTGCTTTGCTTTTAACATTAAAAAGATATATTCCTTGCATTTAAGATCTTATCGATTTAGCTTGTATGATTGAAGCAGTGAGCAGTTTTCTGAGATTAGTTTAGATTTGAAATTCATAGTATTTCCAACTATTGATTTGATTTGAGGGGAATAGACCTGTTCTTGCTATTTCATCACATTTTCTAATTTCTTTTAGAAATGAGAAAGTTCTGTGGCCCTCACTGAAAATTTTTGCCTGGGGTGGAATTTTGCAAGAAGCTGGGCCACATATTCTTGACTCCTGTTCTCAGCTATAAACCATTTTTAACAGACTTAAAGTTAACTTCATTCTTTGCCTTCATATCAGATGAAGCACATGGAACATGCCATTTCTCTTCTTATGAAAATAGCCACTAAGTTCCTTTAATTCTTGTAAAAATTGCCATTTAATTTCTGAAGTAACATGTGCTAAAGAAAAACCTTTGAGCCTTGAGAGTTTTGATAATGATATTTATTTTCTTGTGATATGATAAAAATAGAATGCTTACTTGTAAATGTGTAGATATATATAATGGAGTTCAATCCAGAGATCAAGGTGACAGAATGAAAAGGATTCCTTTTATTTCTTAATGAAAGATTCATTCATTTGGAGATCATACTACCCTGAGTTATCTTAAAATTTTGAGTGGTTTGGTACTTGGATTGAGTCTTGTCATATGACATCATCTTGGGAGAAACAAAAAGCCCCTGTTAAACATCACTGATTCTACAATTAATAGCATCTTCCCTCAGTTCAATATACATGCAGGGCAGAAAACCAAGTATGGGAATACAGGAAGTTGTAAACAGGCAAATCCATCAATTACAATAAATTTTCACCCAGTACCAATGTGTACTAGGTGCTGTGAAAACAGACATTCAACAAATCATTGAATATAGCTACTTAAATGATCTTAAGTGTGACAATGCTACAGAGGAGAACGGGGACCTCTGGGTGCATGTGCCAGTGGGTGGTGACAGCTGGAGTGTTCATAAGGAACTCCTTTGAGGAAGTGGTACTAAAGCTGAGCCTGTAGGACCAATAGGGATTGGCAAGGTAGGGGTGAGGAAAGGGCATTCCCTGAGATTGAAGGAAAGGAAACTAAGCAAGGGGTCATGGAAACTCAAGATTAATACTTTTGCAAGAAAAAGAGCTGTAGTGCCAGTTATCCTAACCTATCTATATTAAAGCAGACTTGAGGGTCCTAAGCAAAGCAAAAACAACAACTACAAAAATGTATTGATTGACTTAAGAGACTACTAAAGTCTCTTTAGTAAATTCACAATTAGCAAAAGATGCCTTCCTATGCAAAAGTACTTAACAACGTATTTTCAAGCTAGACCGTCTTTAATTGCAAAGAGGGAGGGTTGTGGTTACCTGATTTGTTATCAGCTTCAGTAGTTTGAGCACTCTCTTATAGTTCACACAATGAGACTAAATGGGAAATGTAACCAACAGGTGATCCATTAAGAACTTGAGTGCAGTTAAGTCTTCCTTTGGGATGTATGCTTTTACAGCCAATAAACCTGGCCTTACTAGCTTCTAGTCAGTTTGCTTGCCAATAATAAAACCTTGTAATGTAACTGAGTGACACCCAGTAGAGCCACTCCTCTTATGTTTCCACTGTCAATATTGACTCTGTAAAGCCTATTAAAAAGGCATGGGATTCCCTTAGACACCCTGAGGGACTTCAAGAGAAGGCAGTGCTATGAGGCCATGTTTCTGTTAAAGGCAGGTTCTTGTAGATGACTCTTTTTTTTTTTTTATTTTCAAATCATTAACTGAAATGAAAGAGCATTCACTAGATGGCTTTAAATTTTATGTTAAAAAATACCAATCCTTGGACAAATAATGCGTGTATATTCCTGAAGGCATAGCTATGCTTTAAGTCCTGACCACTTGATAGAAAGTTCATAAAATTTATGTCTAGGGGTCAGAATGGCATTTGTCAGCAAGATATAAAGATACATAATAGATGAGGCAACTAAAATGAAAGAAGAGTAATAATCAGTATGAAAGATAATTTGACATTAATATTTAAATTAATCTGTGATTTTTAGGGAAGCATCCTCAAATGTAATAAATGCTTTAAAGCCCTGTATCTCAGGAATCGTTTTACATTCTCTGCTTCATTATTAGAATAGCTCAATGTACATGTTAAACTTAGAAAGAACTAAATGTACTGGGAAGACCAAAATGTTTATTACTCATTCTGCAGTTGATTCTAGATGATTATGAAATCCCTTTTAAATGATTTTATATTTAGAATCATGGATACTAACATGGGAATGGTCTTAGAAATCATTCCCTTTTGCTCTCTAGTTTTAAGGAACAGAGCCTCCTGCCTTGCCTCCTCCCTACCTGTGGTCTTGCTCCTTCCCATTCATTACACACTGTTGGCAAAACAAGGGATCTTTTTAAAGCCATGTGCTTAAAAGTCTTTCAGTAGTTTCTCATTATCTATATCAGCATTTGCCAAACTGTTTCCCAAACAACTAATTTAGCCTGTTTATTTGCATTATATTAAATGAAGTTTCCACAGTCATATCTGGTTTGACAGGCTGGGTTAAACCCAATCAAATAATCATCTTTTCTGCAGGACTTTTCAGACCCTTCAGTAGACATTGTTGACCAAACTTGTTTATGCACAGATGCTTTTCCTTTCCTCAAACCACCTCTTGGAGCTTGTGCTTCAAAGCATACCCTACCCTTTGACAAGCACTGGCCTGCGAAATAAGATCCACAGATCCAAGCCTGAAATACCATTTCTTCAAGATTCAACCTCTGCCTGATGGCGCAACTTCAAATCTCAATTTTCCACATTTAAACCCTAGCGTACCTTTATAACCAGCTAAACTAAACTTTTCTGAATTGTCGTTTTGCTGTGTCCTCTCTCTGGAGTACTTATCCTGCTTTGTTCAGTTACCTCCTTCTTGGCCTTCCCAGATTCAGTTCCAATGTCACCACCAGAAAGCCTCTGATCAGTCCTTGCCCTGTGATCTCAAACTCAGTGGTCATCCCGCTAACTCTTAGGTCTACCCTACCAAACCCCATATCCTCTCAGGCAGGACTGGGCCAGCATGTTACCTAGCTCATTGCCCAGTACCCCGGTGGTGCTCAGGAAATGGCTGTGACCACAATGGTGGGAGAAAACATTATGTCACACGTTTAGGTTGCATGATTGCATGGCATGTTTTTTGTGCCAATGTGGGGCCTTTTTACTTCACCAATGAACATTTAATCTACAGCTCAACATAAAGAGTTCGGGAAAGATGGACCTATGGTTATTTAGTAATGCCCTTAAGGCACTTTGAAAATGTACCCTTGGAGGGAAAAGCAAGGAACAAACAATATAAAAGATAAAGGTCTAGAGACATTTTTTTGCATTTAGGTAATAGTAGTGAGTTTTGAGAGATTTTATTTTAAAGTAGGGGATAGTACTTTTGGGTCCATTTTAGCAGCACATGTGAGCTTAAGAGAACCTCCAAAATATAGTCCAGCTAACAGTGGGATATAAATATTGAGTCTGTAGTATCTAAGGCGGCTTTTTCATGTGTCCAGGGAAATCAGAAATGACTTTACCATGGATATTAGTTACCTGGCCTTTGCTGGGAAAGCTTCTATTCAGTGAAGCAAGCATGTCAGTTCACTGAGAGACAAATTATAGTATGTTTTTTCATGATATGTAGAAAAAGAACATGAAATAAGGAGAGTGAAAAATTAGATTTTTCCTCTGTAAAATGTATAGAGTCCCCGGTGTTATCTATGTCTTTCTATATGGCAAATTAAAATGTAAATAAAAATTGAATTGTAACTCTCTCACATATAGCATACATACATACATACATACATACATATTTATATATATTGTTTCTAAATAGACAGTGAAATGAAATTTCAGCTGTTAATGTCAGTTGATATATTTTAGTAGCAATTTATCATATAAGCTCACAATTAATGGTTCTTCTACTAAAACATTGACTCCAAAGTATTTTTAATGAGGTAAATTCATTAGACATCTTTCTGACATCTTTGTATACTATTCTCATATGTTCCCAGAAAGAAGTATTTGGAAAAATGGAAGAGCTGTTAGTAGTCACTGATTAATTGGGTATCTTTTTTTTTTTGTTTCTTTGTTTTCTTTCTGGTTGCGTGACCATCTTTTTGGTGGTTGCCTCTCTGCCCTGTGCGGGAGCCTGCACCTCACTGCTCTATGCAAGTCTGGGATGCCTTTTTTCTTTCTTTCTTTCTTTTTTTTTTTTTTTTTTCACCAGGAGTTCCTGGGGATTGATCCAGGGTCCTCCATATGGTAAACAGGAGCTCAATTGCTTGAGCCACAGACACTTCCCTTAAATGGGTTTTAAAAAATAATATTATGCCTAGAAAATACAAAAATACTTTTGAAGATTGACTATGATAAGTTTGTACATAAAATAAATGGAGACATAGAGAGTAACAACCAAAGCGCTATTAGTGAGTCTGGGGAGTGTAAGGCAGTTAGATGGGGAAACTATCAGTTCAGCAGGCAAGAAAACAGAGGCAGAGAGTGGGTAGCAATGAAAGTGTGTCAAAACAGGGCATGGTGGTCAGTGTAGTTCTCTAAGGAGAAATGAAGGGAAAGTGGGAGAATTAGGATTCTAGGTATTTTCTCCCTAAATTTTGGCCAATTATTTATTCTCAAAACCACATTGTCGGGAAGCAGTTGTGGCTCAAGTATTTGGGTGCCTGCTTACCACATGGGAGGTTCCGGGTTTGGTTCCCGGTGTCTCCTAGAGAAGATGAGCAAGACAGATAGTGGACACGATGGGCTGGTGTGGAGAGCGGATGCAATTAAGATGACGCAACAAGGAGACACAAAGAGGAAACACAATGGGAGTCACAACAAAGCAGGGAGCGGAGGTGGTTCAAGCGACTGAGTGCCTCTGTCCTACATGGGAGGTCCCTGGTTTGGTTCCCGGTGTCTGCTAAAGAGAAGACGGACAGACACAGAGAACACACAACGAAGGGACACAGAGAGCAGACAGTAAGCACAAACAATGAGGGGGGTGGGGAGAAATTAATAAATAAAATAAATCTTAAAAAAAAACATTGTCCGTGGCCTTTTAATTTTTCAGTTTGAAATAATAGAAAATGAAGGGGGTATCTGAAAGGTTTAAAAGATTCATGTTCTTCTTGGAATTGTTTAAACATTGCCTTATCCCTAGGCCACAGAGTAGACTGGATGATTCTAAAAGTCCGTTCCACATTGCTTGCCTTCAATTTCTATTATTCTGTCCCTAGGTGAAGTAAATTTTCATTAAATGCAAATATATTTCTATTTTTAAATGCAAATATGGTGGTTATGCTTATAAAAGAGGAAGTTTTCACCACACTGCATATGAAAAGAATAGGGAAAGTAATAAGCAAATGTTTCAGAGTTTCTTGTGACTTTTTTCAAGTGATACATATTTGACTTTTTCATTTTTCTTCTACAACTGGGGAGCAGTTTGATTACAGCTTGGACTTGGCAATATTGGAGTATATCAAATCCATAAATTGTTACATTATACATGTATGTTCTGCTAGCTTTTTATTTTTCCTCTCCTACCTGAGTGTAGGTAGGATGATAGGCTATTTTAGACAGGTAAATCACAGATAAGGAGAAGTGGAGGGCAGGTGATGGAGGAAAGGAAGCCAGGGGAGAGGCTGGCATTGTTGATAACCAAATGAATAATCAGAAACAGAGGTAATGAAACACTGTGTCTATAAATCAAACTGGTCTTATGTCATCAAGCTGAATGTGGTAGAAAGAAGATAACACTTGTTTTTAGTGAATACTAATTGGTGGGTAAAGATTGCCATTAAACAATTTCATACCATGATTTCTATAATAAAGTTGTATCACAGAAATATTTTATTCTTTCTGAAATAGATTGCTTTCCATCAACTTAAGAAGGACCTAATATGATGTCCTATCTTTGGATTTGATTTTTATTAAATATATTAAATATCATTGTTTCTGATGAAATAAGTAATCAATAAAAGCAATCTCTTCTTATCTAGTGTTTATTAAGGACAAACCAAGCTGGTTTAAAATATGAAGAGGTTTATGGGACACTAAATTGAAAACAGCTGGGTTAAAATACACTTGAAAGACACAGCACAGGCATGTATCATTTTATTTCCATTTCTGACTGTCAGCAGAAATTGGAAGCAACACTCTTCCATTCTGTTTGATTATTCTATTATCGACAGAATGAGGAGTGTTGGAGACATACATGCTGATTTAGTGTTGCACTGATGAAACCATTCAGGTTGTGTGATGTGTCATTTTTCACTGCTACCTTATCAAGGTGTTTCAGCTGTGCCCAAACCAGCCCTGGTAATTGCTTTAGTTACTTGTAGCAAAGTTATGTCAATGTCAGTTACTAAATGATGTTTGACTGCTTCATGTCACATGCTTCCTCCTAAGAAAGACGGGGTAGGAGAGTTTTTATACCTGGACATGGGTGTTCATCCAAAGACTCAGTAGACAAGTTCATTTTTAGTTCCAATCAGGATTGAAATGGAGTTGCTGGCATTTTATATTTTAAAATGAAAGGAATACAATTAAGTTTATGATTCACTTCAAATGTAAACTTCTCTTATATTGAAAGCTTTCCTTCCTTGGTCTTAAGGGTAAATGTGAGTCAAGTTTGGCTTTGAACATCTGCCAGGACAATAGCGTTTAGGTTGAAAGGTGTGCTCCATTGTGCAATATCTGCTTAAAACAGCTTCCCAATCTTTATACAACTCTAGTGCCTTCCCCAAATTCTTTAAAATCTTCAATTTAAATTTAATTTCTTAAATTACAATATTTGAATAAGGGGGGAAATATACAACTGAAGGGGTTGACTGTAAAAAAATAAGTACCTACAACTTCCATACTTGGTTTACAAGCTTGTGTGGATTAAGATTTAGGGGAACAAACAAATTTGGTCACCACTTACGTTACACTGCAAATAAAGAGACTATTTAGAAGTCAGGAAAATCTAGACTTTTTGACTGGAATGTTGCCTGGAATGTTTGACCTTTCCCTGCCTTCAGAAAGCTTACAGTTGAGGCAGAGAGAAAGGAAATATATGAAAAGGTGATGTTTTCATTTCCTAAGCTGCTGGAAGCAGATATGATGAAATGATTCAGCTTGCACAATGGGAATTTATTTGCTTACTGTTTTGACACCGAGAAAATGTCCAAATCAAGGCATCATCAAGGCCATGCTTTCTTCCCAAAGACCAGCTGCTAGCAATCCTGGGTTCCTCTGCAAAAAGGCACATGGTTGCCTCAGCTGGTCTCTCCCTTCTCTTCAGGTTTCATTGATTTCAGCTTCTTGCTTCTATGACTTTCTTTCTCACTCTCTGAATTCTTCCCATTTATAAAGGACTCCAGTAAGAAGATTAACACCCCTCCTGAATGAGGTGGGTCACACCTTAATTGAAGTAGTCTCCTCAATGGATTTATGTTTACAGAAAGGGATTAGGTTTAAGAACATGTTTTTCTGGGATACTAATAGCTTCAAACCACTGCAGGTGGTATCAAATAAATGCAAAGTTTTGAAGGTAACTTCTGTATGATTGCCCCTAAAAAGTATATTTTCTCACGTAATTCATGTTCATTGTTGAAAAATTTGAAAATACGAAGAATGATCATGACCCCACCCATCCAATCCTAAATCACAAATAATTCTATCACCAAGAGATAATAAAATATGGGTATGTCTTCTTTTAGACCTTGGTAGATGGTTATATACATATTGACTATGACTATATACACTGTTCTGTATCATAGACTTCTCATTCATCAGTATGTTATCCTCTTTCTATTTAAATGCATCACTAATTGTTCTATATTAGACTATCATATTGATGTATATAATTCAGTCTGAGCCCTCTTATTAGGCATTTATTTTGTTTGTGCTATTAAAGAGTGCTATATGATCATCCTTCTACATATATCTTAGCACACTTGTGAATAAAATCTTAAAATCCATTCCTAGAAATAGATATATTGTATCAATGGTTTTTTTTTCCCATTTTAAGACTTCTGAAACATATTGGCAAACTTACTCCCAGAATATTTCTGCCAATTTATATTCTCACTTAACACATCTGGGAATGTTGATTTCTCTGTCATAACCAAAAATGGAGATTAAGATGCTCTCAAAATTTTACCAATCTAATACTTTGAAAAAAAACTGCATCTCATAGCTATTTGATTTCTTTGGATACAAGTGAGATTGAATATTTTTTATAAATATTTTGGCTATTCCTAGTACCATAAGATTTCAGAAGAAATTATAGTAGGTTGAAATAATTAGAGAGTTTGGAACTGAGCCTTGGAAACTGGTATCAAGGTTTGGGGGTGGGGTAGCAATCTCAGAAGACCATGGGGACTCCCAGGCAGATGAGGAGAGCACGTGGTACGGAAGCTGCTAGGCCCCTGCCAGTGGCTGGCACACTTCATAGAATTGAGGCCCAATTTTGTCATATCTACTGATTTTTAAAGAACAATTTAATATTTGGATCTTTATGTGAAATATCCTGATTTTTAAATGTCGTCTGCATGTTTTGTCAAAGTCCATCTGCTGACTGTATTTGGTTTCCTGGCCATCTGTGTTAAAACATTGATTTGATTAGCTTGATATGGCATTCCAGCTCAAGAGAATAAAATGAACAAAAACTGGGGAACCTGGGTGAAGTTTGATAAAGAATGGAACAGTCTAGGAATCTATAGACTGGAGTGGAGGAGGGATTGTAAGGAAGGCCGGATATAGTGAGTTAGTTTGTAGAAGGTTTTATTGTGTAAATAGGGATGTTTCTGATGATCTAGTTTAAAAGGAAGGTAAAATTGTTCTTTTGAGTGTGTGCGTTGCTTTGTTTTGTCTTATTTTGTTTTGTTTGTGGAGGAAAGACGTTATGACTGAGGAGAAAGGTGTAAGGAAAAGATGTCCAGAGAAGCTGTTCTAATATTCTAGGCAAGAGATGCTAGAATTAGGTGATGGTCTTAGTAGCAGAGAAATGATAAGCTAGACAAAGACTTAAAGGAGAACTCAATAATATGTACTAAGTCATTGCATAAAACATGCCCTTTTATTCTTGTCTCTTTTTATCCTTATACTGTTTAAATTTTATATCTTTTATCTTACAGGTATATTGATCCCTGTAGGGGACAGTCTCTTCAGGCATTGGTAGACATTGATAAATGCATAGTATATCTTAGACACTTATAATTGGGTTATGGGGTAGAACAGTGATTGGTTATACATGAATGTTAATGATTTAAAAAGGCCATGGTTTATACTACTAAACCCTTATAAAGTTATTAATAATGCATAATAACTATTTAAGGGTTCTCCAAATAATTGAAGAAACTGGTAATCTGGGAACAGTATAACATTAGTTCAACACTAAAATAATCAGCTGAGACTAAACTCTACTTAAATTGTATAAACAAATCATCAGTAGTAGCTGAAGGCAGCCAGGGGAGCCAAATAAATCACTCTGATTCACTCAAATAAAGCACCTGTAATTAATTTCAAGCCATGTGATTGATTATAAGGGTTAAAACAAAGGGATAAAGGTACAATGAAATCAAGGTTTTGAAATTTAGGTGCCTAGGGTAACTAATATTCTGGGGTAAGATTATCCATCAAAAAGATATCAATTTGCCAATCAGTCCCTGAACTGTAGGATGCTCATAGAGTAAAATGGGTAATATTGATATAGTTAAATATACTTGTTTTAAGTTTTCAATTTAATTTAAAAATTTATATTTTTATTAGGTAATATCTCTACATAGATCAAAAATTAAAAATAAATATCAAAAAATATAAAAGATAAAGTCTTTCCCACCTCTGGCCCAAAATTACAAATTTCCACACCACCTCCCACCACTGTCACAAAATACATAGCTGTTATGTTTATGTATCCTTCCAGGTTCTTCATTTGTAGACAAATGTAAAAATATATTTATATTCTTGGTTTCTCCTTTTTTCTGGTTAAAAAAAGATAGTATAATATACATACCCTTTTCCCACTTTTTTTTTTTTTTTTTTTTTTTAAACATCATAGTATCTCTTAGAGCTCTGTCCACATCAGTATGGAAAAAGCTTTCTAATGCTAGTTTCCCTGTGCATAATATTCCATTCTATAGATATATCATAGTCTCTTTACTAGTCTACTATTGATTCAGACTTGCTTGCTGTGATGATTTGAAGCTGGATGGATCTCAGAAAATTATGTTCTTAAAGTTAATCCATTCCTTTGGGTGTGGACCTATTGTAGGTGGGACCTTTTGATTAAGTTACTTCAGTTAATTTTGATTAAGGTACATCAATTGAAGTGAGGCCCAAGGTGGGTCTTTATCCTCTTACTGTAGTCCTTATAAAGGGAATGAATAGAGAGGATAGAAAGCCAGAGGAAGCCAGAAGATGAAAGCAAAAAAACCTGGAAGAGAAGGGAGAGACCAGCAGATGCAACCATGTGCCTTGCCATGTGACACAAGTATTCAGGATTGCCAGCAGTCAGTCTTTGGGTAGAAATCATTGCCTGATGATGCCTTGATTTGGACATTTTTCTCAGCCTCAGAACTGTAAACCTGTAAGCTAAT
Organism: Tolypeutes matacus; assembly: GCA_026826555.1. Classification (NCBI taxonomy): domain Eukaryota; kingdom Metazoa; phylum Chordata; class Mammalia; order Cingulata; family Chlamyphoridae; genus Tolypeutes; species Tolypeutes matacus. The sequence continues at coordinate 11,554,246 of JAKSZT010054334.1, read as the reverse complement.
AAATCCCCATTGTAAAAGTCAGCCCATTTCTAGTGTATTGCTTTCGGCAGCTAGCAGACTAAAACACTTGCAGCATTTTGCTATTACAAAAAAAATGTTGTACATGTGTGACAGTAGTTGTAGGTTAAATTCCAAATGCAATTTGAGTAGTTCTAACACCTTTCATATTTGTAAAGTTATCTTAGCATGCCTGACTCTGATTAAAGATAACATTCAACTGTAGATCTAAAGTTCTGAACTATGATTACTATCGGTGTATCCAGTGGCACTTAATCCTAGCAATATTACAATATGAAGTGGAGACTGCTTCCTGCAATCAGAGCCCAGCAGCAATTCCCTCTTGCAGCTTTCCTGATCCTGGCTTCTGCCCCTGGCCACATCCTTCCTGCGCTCCTGGAATTTTTAAGAAGTTCTGCCCTATAGTTACCAATATTCTAATATGACGGTGTTCTCCAGATACGTATATGAAATGTCCTATACACTGGATTTAATGCGGAACTGAGCGCAGTGCAGCAACTTCCTATACATTTTTGAAAGCCTTCTGATCAGGTAAGCCTGTCGGGTTTAGCAGAGATTGAATGCCCTAGGTCTACCCTGAATTCCTTCTCTTCCTCTTGCTTCAGAGGCAGAGGGGCTTGACTGGACCATTTTCAGTACTGGCATATCTACCCTGTCTTCTGACTTTTGCTTCATTCAGGCAAGCATTTGCATTAGAATTCAGAGCCAACAAAGTTCTACAGTCTCCTGAAGGGCTGCATTCCGATTTCCATTTTGGTTAATATAAGATATATCGTATTTGGGGGGGGGGGAATTAAATTTGGGAACAAATTGAGAAAACTATTCCATATGTAGTGTTTCAAGGTATGCAGATGGAGTGATTAGTAACTGTGTAATAGATATTAATAAGAAGAATTTGAAAATGTTATATGAGTCTCCTTTTCATTAAATGGAGCCAGGAGAAAATGTCCTCTTAATAGTAGATAAATACTTGATTCAGCCTAGTGACCTCTGGGCCAATAATGGGAAATTCAGAAGTTTACATCCATCAAGAGAAATGATAGCCAATAGACCATGGAGTGATAGCCACTGTTAAGCTGATTTATAGGGAACTAAATGTAACTAGATATGTGCTATTCTGATAAAGTGGAACATTTGCTTTTGAGTCTATACCTACACAGGCCTAAAGCAGAGACATTAGAATGATGTACCTATCTTGTTTGTTCATGTTGTTTTTCACAAATTTAATCAACCTATATTATTTCCAATGGTCATCTTGTAACCTTCACAAATTGGCTTCTAAACTGGAGCAGATAGGGAATTATTTATGAAAGGTATCTATAGCCATCCTGATTTCATCACTAAGAACATGTCTAGTATGAGACCTGAAAGTTAAGAGGTTTCTGATCATCCTGAATATTTGACATCTCCCCTGTTTGTCAGTTTCTTATGTGACAAAGGCCATTACAAAAATAGATTCTTATTTATTGCTGATTTATTAAATCCACAAATACTCCCTGAGTGTTCATTGTATAAAATGCATTGTGCTAGGTGAGTTAAGTGGGGAAAAACTGGAAAAAAGACAGTAACTGTCCTCCAGGATATGTGTACACAAATAATTTTAATAAGAGAGTAAAATTTGACTTATGCCCACATTGTAGTCCTCCCAAGGAAGGGAATACACCCTCCATCTGGAATATCAGGGAAAGTGTCATAAGTTAGCCCTGAAAGAATGGATAAATTGTGGATGTGAGGAAATGGGAATAAGAGGCATTCAGGACAGAGGGAGGAGAGTTAGGGAAGTGTGGTGCAGGGTTAGAGAAGTTTTGGGCTGGAATGTGGAGTGCCTGAAGGGAATTAGTGGAAGGTGTGACCGAAGCAGAAGTTGAGGCAAGATTGTGGAGGGCCTTGTAAACTCTCAAAGCTAAGGAATTGAGAATAAAAAATAAAATCTCAAAGCCATGAATTACAAATGAAAGTGAAAATGTTTCTATGGTCCACTGGGGTCTTTGGAAGAGGCTGCTCTCAATGAAAGGCAATAGATCTAGGTCCTTCCTAGAGGCCCCAAGTCCCACTCTGTCTCACCAACACACCGAGAAAGGAGGGGATCAATATATCCAAACATCTGTTATCCATTTGCCACCACCCTATTCAGAAACTTTGCTGTAGGCAATAGGGAGTCATTGAAAGTTTTCGATGAGCGGCTTGACACAGTTAAGAGCTATGCTTGAGGATAATTAATTTGGACAGATTGAAAAGGTGCCAGGCTGGGCAAGTTAAGAAATAATGAGGTTCTGAATTAGGACAGCAGCAGTGATATGAGAGAGTAGGGCTGCATCTTCTCTCTACGTTATTTTAGTTTTGATCTTTGGTAGCATTAAGGTGTTTACTATTAAGATGTTTTCTGTTAATCTTTTTTTTTTTTTTTAATTTACGATGGGTATGAAAGAAGATAAATCAGAATCAGATGGTAGAGAACGAACCTAACTGCTCTTTTTATGATGTTGTGAAGTGTGGTGTATTTTATAATTCTGGAAGGAATGGCTCATAAAACGAAAGCTAATTTTCTTATAGATATTCTAATAGGTATTAGACTACTTACATATCTCATGTGAATTGATACAGGGTTTTTGGTAACTTTTGATACTTCTGCTTTTTGAGAAGTACTTATATATTTATTGCTGATAATTTAATTGCATAACATGGATTCTTTGTGTACCAGTTCATGAATGCTTGTTAAACCGATTAAAGAAGAAAGGGAAGAGCCATCAATAAAAACTGGAGAAAATAATATACAGAAATCAATTTGGATGTACTATTGTATTAAATAAAACTTCTATACATTATGTGACTGAGAGAACTCTATTTATACATCTATATTTGTTACCTAGAGTGATAAAACATATTTGTGAAATCAATGAGAAATTGATATTTGTGTATTTATCATGGCAATTTCAGTGTTTCTTTGGGGCAGATTTTAAAGAAAGCAATCAGTTTTAAATATGTCTTATGAGTCAAGAAACATTCAAAATCTGAGCTAATATATTGGAAATTGCCCAGAATGTCTACATTTTCCTGAATATTTAACTTAGCATTACTAAAATATATCATGATACTTTTTGTTCATAAGTAGATTATTTTTTCCCTTTATCTATAGTTATAGGTTTCATTGATTTTTAGTTGTGCTTTCCCTGCAAGATGTATTTTTCTCTTTTCTGTTGACTTTCACTTTTAGTATTCTTTTTTGACAACCACTTAATTGTATTGATTTTTGTCTAGGTCAGTTATAATTTAGACAAGAATGTTTTAGTATAGTTTTTATAGAAAATATTGTCCTTATTTGTGTACAAATAGCAATGCTCTGCAAAGTTTGCAAATTGTTGCTAATTCACTGAGTAGACTACTGAGGTAATGGGCAAACCAGGAGTAAAAGAATTATTGCAAGCATGTTGTCTTAGGAGGGTTTCCCCAGGAAACACAATCATAAGATGAAAATGTGGTTGCAGGAATTTTATTGAGTACTGTGCTCAGGATGAACACCTATGGGGGAAATGAAGGAACAAGGATCGCAAAAGGAGTAGAACTGTGATGCAGCCAAAGCAGAAGCCTCAGCTGTCACCAAAGGTGCTCTCGAGCCCTGATGACCCTTCCAGCCTTGAGGCAAGGGGCATAGGCCTTTATTTTCTGTACACCAACTATTCATTGGATGTCAGATGCGAGGGGCATGGCCTTGAGCAGTCAGTTGAAAACTTTTACTGCCAGTGCTTCTAGCAGTTAAGGGAATGGGGGTGGGAGTTTGGATGAATGCTTCTGTCCTGAAGGAGGGGTCTGTAGCATCCCTACACTTTACATATGTCTAAAAACCAGTTTATTTCAGAACCTGTATTCAATTTTAGAAGATAAATATTTCCTAATACTTAAAATGTTTGGTATTTAGAACCTTTATTCGTTAGCAGTTTCTGAAAATTTCCTTTGTTAAAATTTATCTTTAGAAAACTGAGCGTAAAAGGACTAATCCAGGTATCAAATTCTTAACTTTCATTTAACTCTCAAAAGTCACTTTTAATATTAAGTGGCCCGTAGAAGTATATTGGCAAACATAGCAGTAGCATTCTTTTCTTTTCTGGCAGCCAAGAGCAGAGGTTTGTAGCTCTGCTTATTACCAAAGATAAAAAGATGATTGGTTTTTTAAGTAAATATAGGCAATACTCAATATAACATCATCATGTTTTACATTCTCACTTTAATATTAAAAATATCTGTCTTATTTTCAAAATTAGACTTGTCAGAAAAGAGGTTCCTTATATACCTTCTCTTCATATAGAATTTATACTTAGGTTATAAGAACATACTATAAGGATGAATCATTTTAAGTGACACTTCACTTATATTTAGGAATCATGTTTGATATATAGCAAACCTGACACATCCATTCCAATATAAAAGACTGAATGACTGTAATGATTAAACCATTAGATTGGCCATAGAAAAGTCTGAGATTTGCCCCTACATTTTTGTCAAATTCTATTCTCAATTCCTTTAATTATTGGCACTACTATTTATATTTTGCCTTGAAGTGCCATTTCTATTTTTATGCATATAATTCCACTACAAGTTAGGCTATATATTCCTTTTGAATAAAATTGTATCTTCTTTGTAGGAGAATGCTTTTGTGCATTTTGGTCACTCCTCATAGTTATTGTTTGGGATGGTAAAGGTGACTTGGGTTTATTACTTCAAACCCCTCTACTCTCACGTTTCCACATCAAAATTTATTTTTAAATGTGTTATACACTACTTCAGAGGCTTTCATAAGTATTAAAATGGATGGCATTCAAACCTTCCAACTGAGTTATCCAATCAGAAAACATCAAATATGCCTTAAATTAGAACTTATAAAAGTGTATGGCACAGAATGTGAACCATAATGTAAACCATTGACCATGGTTAGTGGCAATGCTTTAATAGTTGTTCATCAGTTGAAACAAATGTACCATACTCATATAAGATGTTGTGAATAGGGGAAAATGTGAGAGGGGGAGGGTATGGGGTATATGGGAATCCCCCATATTTTCTATGTGACTATTCTATTAACTAAAACTTCTTTGAACAAAAACTGAACAAAATAAGACACTGGGGAAACATACAGAAGAAAAAGGTACCAGATCTTACAGAATTTGAAAGACACAATGCAAGAATATTCATTTTATATATATATATATTTTTTTAATTTAAATTTTAATTAATTAATTTATTTTTGGCTTTGTTTTTAGGGAGATTTTGGATTGCAGAAGAGCCACAACTGTGGCAGGGGAGGATCACTGGTGCAGGGTGTTGGTGGTGGGAGGATGTATGGGGAGGAGTGCACCTGGGGCATGACTCTGTGGTATATGAATGTGTTCAAGTGTTCATAGGGTATTGTATTGGTGGGTATAGACCCACACAATAAGAGAAAGAATATTGAATTCTCATCCTAGGGAGTCCTGCTACATTATCTAATAGAGTGACAAGAATCCCTAGAGTACATGGACAGTGCTTAGAGAAGGAGGACAGAACAGAATGCCAAGCCTTTGATATTGATGGTTGTACTTATGAACCTTGTTCTTGTGAAATTGAAACTTAACCTAGTATTATATCTTGACTAAGATTTACCTCCTGAAAGCCTTTTGTTGTTCTAATGTGGCCTCTTTCTATGCCAAACTCAGCTTATAAATTGGTGTGGGACATGACTCCCATGAATGAGCCTTCCTGGCATGAAGGGATTATTATCAAGCACCAACTAGTGATGCATTTAGAAAAAGATCTTAACCAAAAGGGGGAAATATTAAATACAAATGAGTTTTTATGGCTAAGAGATTTCAAAGTGAGTCGGGTGGTCATTCCAGAAGTTACGCTTAGGCACATCTCAAGGGTATCTCACTGATTGCTGCAGTAAACAGTGCCTCAGGTAGTGGGGCTCCTGAGGGCTCTAGAGACATCTGGACACCATAGGCAGAGCAGACAACCCCTGGAATTTGGCACCCTGTCAGTGGGACTTATCTTGGAATATATGGTAACCTATTCCCCCCCAATGTATCAGAGTTGAACTCATTTATAATTTTCCTACACATGGTTTCTATGCCCTTTTTATTTGAATTTATAATTAACACTATATCCATTAAATAGGTGTCTCATAGACTTAAATCTTCTGGCTGTTAATATGCCTGAATCTCAGCAGAGTTGCAGCCAACACTTACCCTCCAAATCATCGGTTTCACCCAGGACAAATAACAAAAGGATGATGATGGACAGCACCCATCCAAAAATCAGAAAGTATCTATAACTGCAAGCAAGATGGTTCCATGCATCTGCCCCATGGGATCTAAGCCCCCTCTCCATTGGAAGCAGAGTGGACATCACCATCCCCAAATCCTCAAGATTGAGGAATTAACAAACATAAGGGTGGAATGCAACTATGGACTAAAGTAGACTTTATTATTCTAGTAATGTAAGAACTTGTCACCAGAGGTTCAGAGGGGAGGGAAATGGAAGAATAGGCATGACATGGGGCATTTTGGGGACATTGGAATTGTTCTGCATGACACTGAAATGACAGATACAGGCCATTATACATTTTTTCAAAACCTATAAAATTGTGTGGTACAAAGTGTAAACCATAATGTAGACTATAGACCATGGTTAGTAGCAGTGCTTCAATATGTGTTCATCAATTGCAACAAGTGTACCACACTAAGAAAGAAGTTGTTAATGAGGAAAAGTGTGAGAGGGGGTGAGGTATATGGGAATCCCCTACATTTTCGATTTCACATTTATGTAACATAAAGCTCCTTTAAAAAAATAATAAATAAATAAGTAATCAGAAAAAAAAAGAAGCCAGAGTTAATTGGTCTATATGATGGCCAAAGTAAATATAATGAAATATTTTATCACTTATCACATTTACTAAGGAGTTGTAAAATGGTGATGAAGATTTTTCCAGATTGTCAAAATTATCAATCTATCTTAATTGAAAATGCATCATATATCTGGTGGCAAACTCAAAAGTGCTTTGAAATTGACTTATTATAATGAATTACGACGTTAAGATGCCTTATCATCTATTTGTCTTACTTACCATCCACCATTTACATGTCACTAAAATGAATTACTTTAACTGCAGACATCTACTTTCTCGTTCATGTAAGGCTACCTGTCTCTTAGTTTGTAAAATGGTCTGTGATCAACAGCAATGAAGCAAGCAGGAAGTCTGATGCCTGTAGTAGGGCTAAGAGCCACAAAGCTTTGGCTGGTCAGTTAGGGTTGCCAGATGCCAAGAACACCTGGAAGTGCTAGTGTCAAATCTTCCCTCTTTTTGAGGCATGCCCTTTGCAGCGTGGTTGCCAATTGCCTTAAATCCACGGGAGTGTATAACACTGCTCCAAATCCTCATTTGGAAAGACTTTTCAATTTTGCCCTTGCCATTCTCCACACAGAGTGCTAGGTGTTGTTGTTGTTGTTATTTTTAATTTCATATTGGCACTATAGAGTATCAAGTGCTGGGGAATATATATGCTTAACACCTGCCATTTAAAATTAATTATGAAAACACCTCATTTAGCATTATAAGCACATTCATCTGTTTCATGTGTTTGAAATTGTATTTTGAAATATGGGTGGTCCTCTGTTGGCTAGCTTAAATGGTTAGAATCTGGACTGATGAGCCTGGAATTAACTCCCTATAGATTAAAACAAAAAAAACAAATAAGCAAACAAAGGCATAGCTTTTTTCTGTACTTTAATATTTTGCAGTTTGGTGACACTTTAGGAAAACCAGGCATTATTCCTCAAACCTCAAAACAATCCCAGGAGGAAAGATTGAAAAACTTTCACTTCTCTCCTCATTTTACAGATGAGGAAATTGACACGTAGTAGAATTAATTTACTTGACACAGCCAGGAATTTGTTAGGCCAGGTTCTCTGGCTTTAAATCCATTCTTTTTCTTCACCAAAACACTACACTGTGAGTAAAAAACTAGTCTGAATTTCGCATTCATTTGTCCCAGAAGTGGCCAACATTGGTTACTTTGCTTTTTTCATGGCCAGTTTGGATAGCAACTTAATAAGTTGTTGTACATCTCATATTGTGCTCTAGATAAGTACAGTTCTTTATACTTCCCATGATTTTGTTTACATCACATCACGTTAAATACATTTAACCAAGTTTCTTCATCTTTTTTATCTATGGCAGGTGTTCTTAACCTTTTTTGTTCCACAGACCCCTGTGCCAGTCAGGTGAAAACCACAGACCCCTTCTCAGAATGTAGCAGCAGATAGTTTTATGACACTCAGCCTCGGCATATCTTTAAATTAAATTTTAGGATTATTCAAAATTATGTTTTATGAAGTAAAATTTCAATACCTGATAACCTAACATGGTTCAGCATCTGTTCAAATGGTCGTTTTTGGCAAATATTTAGAAATTTGAGTTTTACACGGTGTCATAAAACCATCTCCACCATCCTTACCAACCTTTTTGCAGGCAGTTATCTACTGCACTCAGAACACACTACATAAAAATAAAAATCATACTAAGTCCACACTATACTGTGTATTATTTAATAAATATACCACACCCATATGAATACGTCTCCACAAGAATAATGTTTGTTTGAATTTTCAATTCAAGCTCACAGACCCCCTGAAATCTTTCCATGGACCCGTTGGGGGTCCATGGACCCCTGGTTGAGAACCTCTCATCTGTGGAAAGTAAACTTCTGATATTACTAAGGAATAATGGACCCATCAACATTACTGATAATGGAATTCAAAACTAATCTTAATCTTTAAATCATGCAGCCTTTTAGAAGACAATTTTTAGCATCAAAAGAAAGAAACATATTTGTTAATGTGTTCAGCTCTCATCTTGCCTATATTCTGTGGTTGACTTCAAGTTACAAGTGCCCTGAGTCTTCTTTGATTCTGTAGGAGAGATACACCTCAGGCTTTTTCTGTGCTCTGTGATGTGATAGCATCTTGTGGAACTGAAACATTTCAGAAGCTATCATGAGCAGATCATGTTGGTTTGACTACAGTATAGATGCTACTGCTGAGAAGATAAATGGTCTAACATAAAATATAACAGCATGCATGAATTTGGTAGAGAAAGAATACCATGGCTTTGTTGCCATTAATTCTATAGAAAGTTTTCTTTTTTGTCAAAATAAGTACATTGTAAATCTTTTTTTTTTTTTTTTCTGTTAGGAATTGTTAAAAAGAGTTATGGATAACTAACATTTATGTTTTGAAAAGTTTTATTCAACTGTTGCATCCTCCATTTCCTTTAGAAGTAATTAATATAGAGGTTTTTATAAGAGTTTGAATACTTAACAAGACATTTTATAGTATCAGCTTTTCTTATTTGCAGTTAAATGAAGGATGTTAGATTTGATGAATAGTTCCTGTTCTGTTTTCAGAAATCTTGTTTGTTCACTAACATATAGACCTAAACATTTTTATAAAGAGAGGAAGTGAGCGTCTGATCCCATTGATGATTTAGAGCATACATAGCATTTTATTTTTCTGAATAAAATATAAAATAAATTGGGTTAATGTGACAACTATCTGAGTAATTCAGGCAAAAATGTGACTAAATAATTCATCAAGATTATTTTAGTTAAGCTAGAATGCTTTGCTGGAATTTTGCATTTCTCAAATTTTAATTTCATTACATTTAAAATAAGTAATTCACTTCAATAAATAAATATCAATTACCTCCTGTGTGCACTGATTTACTTTCCTTCTTGGTTCAGACCTTTTATAACTGAGAATTATAATTATTTACTTATTATTTTGGTCCTCTTTGCCTGTTTATTCATCATTCTGTCTTCTTCATCTTTTTATTTATTTTATTTTATTTTTATTTTTTTAAGATTTTATTTATTTATTCATTTATCCCCCCCTTGCTGCCCGCGCTCGCCGGGTCAGCCAACCATGCTGCGCGTGCGGGCCTGCCCCCACCAGGAGGCCCCGGGAACCGAACCCGGGGCCTCCCACATGGTAAACGGGAGCCCCACTGATTGAGCCACAGCTGCTTCCCTTCATCTTTTTATTGTTCTGGTCTACAGTAGACATTCAAGAAGGATTTGTTGAAGCAAACTGTCTTGTGGCTAAGTACTGCAAATGAGCTATTCCCAACAATTAAGGAATGTAAGTGTGGAATTGATTGTTGGTTGATATTTGGCAAAATGATTTCCTGATATTTGGTATATCGTGTGGAATAGTAGTTACAGTCTTTAGTGTAGGATTGCCTGAATTTAAATGCTAGCACCATTGCTTACTATCCACGTGGCCTTAGCTAATTTACATAATATCTCAGTCTCAGTTTCCTCACCTATAAATGAAGTTTTCGCAAGTTTTAACCAAGTTAGCATATTAAAATACACTTTAAAGTATACCTAATTAGTGCTCAAATATTAATATTGCCTCTACTACTGTTGTCATTTAAGCTAGCTTTGCCAATCTATCAAGAAGAACCAAGGCTACTGCAGCGGTTTGAAGTGATATACCCTAGAAAAACATGTTCTTAAATCTAATCTATTTCTGAGTGTGAACCCTTTGTAAGTAGGACCTTTGGATGGGGTTACTTCTGTTAAGGAGTGGCCCACCTGAATCAGGGTGAGTCTTAATCTTATTACTAGAGTCCTTTATAAGCAGAATGAAATTTGGACAGATTGAGAGAAAGCCACAGAGGGAGCAGCCAGAAGCTGAACATCAGTGGAACCTGGAAGAGAAGGAAGACATCCAGAGACACTGCTATGTCCTTTACCACATGACAAGCTAAGGACCAAGGATCACCAGTAGCCAGTTCCTTCCAGGAGAAGGCATCTCCTTGATGATGCCTTGATTTGGACTTTTTCCTAACCTCTAAACTGTGAGTGAATAAATTCCGTGTTTAACCCAACCCATTTTATGCTACTTGCTTGATTAGCCAGGGAAATACTATGTAGCAGGAAAGGGACTTGACTCTGGAGGATACAGTGAGTGGCTCCCAGAATCTTCTTACCGCTTTCATCTTTTTCACATACTATGGTACCTGAATATTTCAAGGACTTGGGTTTTTTGTTTGTTTTGTTTTTGCTTTTACATTTTAGATGAATTCATTTTCTCAAGAAGGCTCTCACTACTCTGTAACCTTGGATGGGCTAAAAATTCATTCTCTAGGAGCCACTATTTATTACTGTTAATTTATCAATTTATCAAGCAATTGGGATTATGAGACAACTTTGTTTTAAGGAGAATGAAGATGTATAACTATAGAATGGGGTGTGGGTGGTAGGTACTCAGCAGCCAGCAGAAAGCACTGAACCCAGCAACCAAACAAGGAAGCCAAGAGACAAGAAACAAGCACAACTTGAGGGAACTAAGTGTAGACTTTCTCAGTGCTTAGAAAGCTTTCTCTTTTTTTGTAGTTATAAAACCCAATGGTTTGCTTGTTCTCCATTGTATAAAATATCCAAGACTCAGAAATTCAGAGAGTTACCCGTAGGAATCTAGCTCAGCTACTATCTCAAAACTCAGATTCATTTCAAAGCTATATTTTCTTCACAGATTTTTCCCAAAGCTCTCTTTGCTCAGTGGAAACACATTGAATTCTCCTGTAGCTATTTAATAGTGCCTGTGGTGATCTCAGAATAAAATGAATTAAATTAAATTTAAATATTCTTTGTTGAACAAACTATCTGTGAAGGAAACCATTAAAATAATTCACAAAACTTTTATTGATTAACTGTGATGTACCAGTTTTAAGATATGTTTCTGTCTTTAAGGAATTTAGATCTGGTTGGGAAACAAGCATGTGACTTAAATTATAAGTATATGCACAAAGCAGAAAGGATATTGATTATAAGTAAATTTATATACAATTCCACTTTTTCTTGAATCCGTGCTTGCAGCCAACCCAGCCTAAACAGGCCTCATATGGTAAAACGTTTTTTTTTTTTTTTAATTGCTTAAGTATTACTGTTAGAATAACAGCTACTGTTCTCTTTTCTTAAGTACCAAGACCATCTTATTTCTTTGAAAATCATTATTCCTGTTTTTAACACAATATCTTTACTATATGGTCTTTCTTAAATTAATATTCTGCTCTCAATAAGAAAGAGTGACATAACCAAATTATACAGTATCACAATATATCTACTTTTGTAAGATTAAATATACTTTGCCTAGATTCTCTGTACCTAATTTGGTTTTAAAGGAGACAAGCCATTCTTAGTTAGATCTTCTCTATTCCGTGAGCTTAGGAAAACCTTGATTGAAAAGCTCATGTGCCAATGCTTCTTTCCAATAATTTTACCATCCAGTCCATAAACCTTAATAGTCTGAAGTATCTGTCTGCTAGTTGAATGCACTTTCTACTACTGCTCTTGTCTGTTTTTCTGGTTGATCAGAGAAGACATTATTAAAAATTCAGTGGGTACATTAGTAACATGGTGCCTACTATTCCCCTCTTATATCTTGAAAACTGTTGGACTAATGTTTGCTTTCATCTTCTGTTGATGCCTTGTACTCAAATTTATTTTGTAAGTTATTATCTAAAGTTTAAAATCATGTAGACCTGTTCTTGTGCCTTTCAGGCAGAATCTTACTTTTTAGGCATCATTCAACTATAGAAGATACAGATGCACTAAGAATTTATTTTGACCTTTAGTCATTTATGTTCTGCATTTATATTTTTCAAGTCACTTCCATATACATTCTTATTTGTTACTTATAGCACCCTTATGCCCCTCTAATTTCATAAGTATGGGAGATAAAGTTTATAAATTTCAAGGGACACTTCCAAGCCTAATAAGCAATATAATCAGACTTCCAGTCAGACCATAGTCCCAAATCTTTGTTCTTTCATTGTTTGATGGCTCCATGTCTAAGCCAATAAAATAGCTAAAAACGATTGCTTTTTCTGAATGTTTCTTCATAGCACAAATATACATTTTTCCTTTAATTGCTTATTTTTCTTATGGATACATGGTCTTAAATTTCAAAAATTTAGGGGTGGTTTATGTGGTTCTAAGTTTCTTCAATGAAGAAACATTCCTTTTGGTTTGTTGTAGGAGATAGAACTGAAGTTTGATGTTCTACCTAATCCATTGGAAATGTTGATGTTTCTTTAATACTTTTAACTCTCCCTAGACAATCTAAACTAGCTGATGAATCAGCATAAGATTCTTCGCTCAGGTAAGCAGCAGGAATGGTATGAGGTAGTGTTTATTTGGATCCTGGCATATATTTGACCTACATAAAATTAAAGTCAGATAAAGTTGAATTTTTAAAATAAGAAACTGCTGTGAATGGAGGTTCAAATCAAGAAGACAAGGTGAGTTCAAAAGAGGTAGAAGAGAACCATTTACTAAATTATTGCCTTCACGTCCTGGACCATGGACAGCTCCACCACAGACAGGATGCTCTAGCATTCAGAGCAGAAAGGGAACATATATCCTGAAATTTATTCTGTGCATTTTTTTTTTTCTTTAATATCTTCTGACTAGGATTTTTTGAATACTATTTTTTTTTTTTTTTGCTTTTTTATATTTGCCATGCTTCTATAAGATCAGGAAATCATAATGATTTCCTCAAAAACATTCGTTCTGGGCCTTGTATGAGACCATCCCACCTTCTAGCTTTGCTCTCAACGTGAGAACATGTCATTGGGAAGGTAGGGAAAGGAGTAGTTTTTCTGTGTTAAACTTCTGGTGGCCTTTAAGAAAAAAGATGAAGCAAGGTCTCAGGATTGTAATCAATTTCTCCTGTATGAAATGTAAATTCAGTTTTGTTGAAGTGTTTCTTTTGTTTAATTTAGTTTTTTCTGTTGGCAACAATGTTTTTTGTTGTTGCTGTCCTTTTACAATGATGAGCACAAGTAAATATTTACATCACTGAATTTCTCCTTGACTATTTGGTTGTTCCCTAGTCAATCTCTTCTATACTGAATGGCCTAAGAGTCTGTTTTATTGAAACAGTGTATCTTTCTCTAACCCTCTTTGAAATCCATCTGCTTCAACTTTACTCACTATATAATGTTCTATAATGTATCCCTCTATCATTTTTCTTCCTTTACCAAAACTAAGCAGAAATAAGAGAATTTTAAATGCTAAATCTCCTCTTCTCAATCAGAAAAGCACAAGTAATATATTCCTTCCAGTGCACAGTAAGAAACCAACCATTTTATTTTCCTTCCAATCTCTCCCCCAAATCAACAGCTGCTGTAAACCACTGGCTTGTAGCTTTTAGATAGGAAGTAGAAAAATTACTTCCCAAGAGTACTCTTGTGTAACAGCAACTTTTAGAAAATTGAGAAATTATGTGTTGGTCATACCCATAGTCCTAAGCTGTTTTTGCTTATGCACACACACACACACACACATATGCTTATACATATATACATATGCACCTTATTTTTCTCTAAACCTTTCTGTATTTATGGAAGGAAAATTGGGCTTCTACTATAGGATAAAAGTTTACCATGCTTTTGTCTCTTATCACAGTCAAGATAAACCTGTTGTACACTACTTTAATGCAGGACTTTTTGGAGATGGTGACTTCTTGTTTTTCCATAGCACTTTTCAGATTCAAAGTGCTATTACAAATGGAACAATTATTCCATTTGTACATTTATGTTTCTGAATTTTTTTCATTGAATGTGCATTATATCTGATAACCCTTGACTTTGTTTAATATAAGGATAACTTAGTTGTTTCTGTCTTATATGGACCTCTGACATGCTATTGACTATATTCTTCTAATTTATGGTTTTAAGGGTTTTAATATAGATTTAATATACATTGATGTTCTATGAAATTTAAATTGCTAAGTAACCACAGTAACAGAAAAAATGTATATTTTATTTTAGTTAACAAGAAATAATCATTAGGCATCCTTCAGATGTACCATTTAAAGAGGAAAGAACTAATATTTTTTTCAGAATCTACCTGATCTCCATTAATATAAAGGTTGGCTGATATAAAACAGTTAATTACATCTTTGAAAATTATGTATTATCATTTAATTATTATTTCCAATTACTATCATTTTTATATAAGCTGTTGAAACTTTTTGGCTTCTTCTCAGAGAGGTTTAGCAGCATGCCTAAGGTCACTCACATTGTAAATGAAGGTGCCACAATAAAAACCTAAATCATTTGATACAAAATCTGAGGATTTTCTACTCCAATATGCTATCTTCTGGCTGTGGAAGGGAATACAACCTGAAATTAAAATTTCTGTTTTTCAGGTTAACTGAATGTACCATTTTCTAAAAATATTTCTCCAGATTTATTCTCTATAATTTAAGAAACCTAAAGTGCATTCAAATGCATATTGTGATATTTGAAGCTATTTTAAGCAGTTATTATTGCTTGAGGGTATTAAAATCACAATGTTTGAAGAAAAGTATACAATATATATTTTTAAGTAATATTATTGATTGTTTAACCACAATTAAGTTGACAATGAAATGAGCCAGCATTTTTAAAGAATGCCCTGAATACCTGCCCTTTACTTTTTGATCAATTTATACATGTTAAAATAATTTTACAAACTGTTGTTTACTCTCTTTGCTAGTTATCACATTTGCTTTAGGATTCAGTAGACACGGGATATAGAAAATTTCCCTGCACCATCTTGTTCTTTATTTCTTACTTCTTTGCTCTTTTTTAAAATCCATATTTTAGTGAATGATCTTCTTCACTGTTCAGTAGAATCTGTGGAGATCAGGTTGGAGTAAATATTTGACAATTTGTATCTCGTTTAAAAATATGTCCAAAACATTAGTTTTTTCTATATCTATGTAGTCTTCAACACAGAAATTTCTTACATTACATCTCTCTTAATTTGATTTTTTTCAGCATTAAGTGAATAATAAATACATTATTATTTACTTTTACATAAATGCAACTTTGCATGGGTTACTTAGTTTTAAAAGCAAATTTGTACTGGTCACGTAATAGCTCCATAGCCTGTTTTCCATAAATTCTACTAAATAATGAAGATTCTTTCTCACTAAAATGTAGATTTCAAAAAATAGGGGGAAAGTAAGGAATAAAGAACAGAATGGTGAAGTGAAGCTGTCTGGCCTTTTTCCTGCAGGTTTATGAGTGCCTTCAAGGCCACCCATACATTGTGTGATAATCAATGTGCCTGGAATAATGTACTACACAAAGGCTCTTAAATCACTTTAAATTATTGTTAAGAATTATGTTTCCATCACCAACATACATTTACATAATTCTTTACTTACTGCTTTTACATAAATAACATTTAAAGTAATGGATATGTTTAAGGTAGTGAAGGTAGTTTTAAATAAATCAGTTGCCCTCTCTTTTATCAGATGATCATCACCTGGTGGGCATATTCTCCAAGATCAATCTGCAGTTTATTCTGAATGTATTATCTTTAATAAGAACCACTTTCCTTTGTAGCTTAAGATGCAGAGATTAGTAATACTGAGAATTGCTCCCATTTCAGTGCAAATAAGCTGAATAAATGTAATTGTTTTATTGTCTACCTGCTGTATATTTATACTAAACCTTACTACAGATGCAAAAAATCAGTGTATTTTGTTAAGTAATTGAATAAGCTGCCATTCTATTGACTCTCTCTACAACTCTCATTGTAATATCCATAGATGTTTCATCATGCCTGGTATAATTTTATATAATTTATGAATAAGAAATGACAACTTGTGTCTGATTTTCCCGATTTTATTTTATTTTATCTTTTTGTTGTTGTTGTTGGTCACTTTAAAATTTAAAATTTTACATTCCCTGCTAAGGGTTAGGACTCTCTAAATTGTGCCTGGTTCCTTTGAATTGTGGCACAGTGTTTCTCTTGATTTGTATAGGCAGTGCCCAAAATTGGAAGTGAGGTGGTGACCAGAGCTCTTAAGGCTCTCATTCATAGATTTCTTTTATGAGACATTTATCAATATGAGAAATTGGTTTCTGAAAATAAGGCTTTCCTTGTAGTTTATTGCCTATTTCCAAATAGATTTTCTTAACTAATTTATTACATTTTATCCAAAAGCTTCATATCTCTTTCCAATAAAAGTGTTTTAAAATTATGTGTCAACATGAGTGCAAACCACAAAGAGACAATCAAACTGATACTGGCTCTTCCACCAACTGTAGAAGACATTAATACTCGCAAAATGTGTTACTCTGGTAAGATGGCATAAACCAAAGCTTCCTAATGTGATGAAGCTTAACTGTACATAGGTGGTGGCCTTGTGCCAGATGCTGGCTTAAGAAGAAATTGAGTTTCGTTACTGTCACCACACAACTTTAGTGAACACACAGCAACATCAATACCTTTAGGAATTCCGCCAGGCAAAAGTCGGAGTTGGCAATACTTCAGCTAGAGTTACTCTTATTTCTTTGATGGAAGGCTTGATTCTTACCCCTTATCAGCCTTTACGACACTTACCCCTCCAAATCATCTTCATCAGGGCCTTGATCAAAATCTCGATTTTTCTCCTTTATTCTATCATAGCATAATAAGAAATTTGTGCACATCTCCATACTGGCAACGGAAGAAAAGTGATCCTTGAACATCTAATTCTGAACTTATATTAAGAAGGAAATGGTATCATATTAAGGAAGCTTCCAAAACTTTTAAGACTAATGCAAATGTCAGTTAAAGTAAGTACTAAAATAATAATCTTAGCTCTTCAGTTAGATACTAGTAATGAAGATGAGTCCTTAAATAAATAAAAATTTCTGAGATATTTAGTTCATGAGATATTTATATTGCCTACATTTTCATTATAATAAAATACTTCCTAAAACCACATTAAAGTAAGTATAGAGTAAGAAACAGATTCATTTATTTCTTTTTAAATTATAATGTTCCTCAGGTTGACTACAATAGGCATAAAACAAAATTTCAATGCTACATATGGTTATTTTTTTACTTTCAACTTTCATAAAGCCCTTTTATTCATTTTGAAATCAAGAAAATAGAGAATTTTAAAAACTTGAAAAAATACACAAAATTAAATGTTTAAGTTATTAAATATAATTTAGATATTATTTATTTTATTTATTTTGACTATGAAATTTCAAGCATAGCATGATAATTTGATATAGAAAAGAATAATACTGTGTGAATGAGTTTTAAAAATAGACTTATTTTACCCTTTGAAAAATACCTTCTTAGTGAATTTTCTTTCAAACTGTACAGTGATACAAGATTTCTTAAACTGCTAAAAAAAAGTCTTCAAATATTTCCATGTAAAAATGCAAAATGGTTTAAAATGAAATAAAGAATGAATTGGAAATTTAAAATATAGTCTAATTCGTTTTTTAAGTTAATAATCATGTGTTTTGCAAGATTTATTAAAAAGGACATGTTCAAAAGGTTACGAAGGGTGATTGTGACACTGATGATATTAGTTTTTTATTTTTATTTGCGTTATGCTTTGCAGATTATGACCCTGTTTTCCACCTATTATTGTTCTTACAGTTAAAAGGATAATCAGATGATAACAAAACCTTGTGTAATCATGGGTATCATCCAGAATTCACATGAAAAAACAGACCCAGCAAATGTCTTAAAATTCAGTTAAATTGAAGAGTGTTTGCAAAGATATAAAGATGCTAATATCCATGTAGGCTTTTGATATTTTTTCTCTTTAAAAATGCATTCAGATACCTGGAAATATGGGTTTTTTAATGTGGGATAAAAGTTTAGTTTGAACGTGTTGTAAGGATATTATAATCCAAGAAAATGGCACATTTCTATGTTTATGATCTCTAATACGGATTTTTGACGGGCAAATTGTGATAAATGTGCTTGATAAGGAAGAAGGCATCATTTCCAACTGATTCAAGTTTCCTCTTGCCAGTTTCACACACTGAATAATTAGTTACGGTTTTGCTTTGATTTTGATTTCAATAAAAGTGGCACATAAGCATCAAATAATAATACACATACAAAATAAAGATATAAAGTGAAATTTTAATAGTATCTTATCCTCAATCATAGTCCACCTGCTATTTTGACTATTTTAATACCCGTGTCTTGTTTCATCTATTTTCAACATTAGCTATGAAGGATAAAAATTAACTCATATTCACTAACCACTTCCCTTCCTCTTCCTTCTTTCAGCTGTCTTTTGTTGTTGTTTTCTTGTTCCATTTATTCTTATATTGATTACCTTCTTAACCTTAAGTGATATATTTGAAGGTGTATTTCTTGAGCTATGGAGACAAGTGTCTTGAGACAAGTGTGTCTCGTCTCCCTGCTGTGCAGGCTGAGGAATGGCTTCCTCCAGCCCACAGTTTGTGCAGGACTGCTCAGCTCAAACCTTCAGGGGTTCAGGGGAGATCCAAGGGCCTTAGCAGAACCCGCAGGCCCTACACACAATATCCAGCCCCAGCTTTTCTTTAGAACTCAGTTCCTAAGCCTCTTCATCCCTTTCTTCTTTGGCCTCAGGCTTGCTGGAACTCAAACTCGACAAAGCAGTTCCTGCTGCCCTGGCCTGTTGGATGCACCGTCTGGAGAGCTTCTCCCACCAGTAGATGCACTGCTGCTCCGTTGCTACCCTAGGATTCTACTGACCTGAACGTTTCCTCCTGAGAGCACTTGCTTATAAACCCTTTATAAAATAACTATGCACTCTCATTCCTGTTATTCTTCTCTGCTTTACTTTTCACCATAGATTGACTATTTTCTGACTTTATACTATATATGTATTGTTCATTTGACTGTTTTTCTACCCTAATGTAAGCTTCAGGAGTTCAGGCATTTTGTCTGTGTTTGATGCTGAATCCAGTTATTGGGCAGTGCCTGGCACAGACACTTAGACATGGGTTAAATGAATGAAAGTACATGGTTTATATAACATGATTGCTATTAAATTAACTAAGCCTCCAAAACTTTGTCTATAGGTTGTTTCAAAAAAGTGAACACCAACAGTGTTTACAGTGTTATAAATATATAGATATCATACATTGCAGAAACCTGTGGGTGTGATTGGGTGTACGGAGAAGGATATAGCATTCTGGAGCCAAATCCAGGCTGCTCAA
The DNA here is from genome assembly GCA_026826555.1 of Tolypeutes matacus. NCBI lineage: Eukaryota > Metazoa > Chordata > Mammalia > Cingulata > Chlamyphoridae > Tolypeutes > Tolypeutes matacus. The sequence goes on along the minus strand of JAKSZT010054334.1, from coordinate 11,534,190 downwards.
AGAAGAATGTTCCAAACGTCAAGTTCAAATGGTGATCCTTTTCTTATCATCTGTCAGTTGCTCAAAACAATGCCATGCTTTAATTTTCTTTATATTTGCCTTATGGTTTTCTTTTACAGTTTTTCATTTCCCATGGAATTTACAACTGTATTTCATTAATCTTGACTGATGAAATGCTTATAGTCTCCAATCATATCACAAAAATAAATTGGTTCCTAATTATATTATTTGCCAAATGTCCTAAAGTGGAGAAACTTCTTCAAGGCATGCTCTGAAGTTGCCATTGTGGGATTTCTTTCCATTGAATTCCTAAGTTAATTCCTCTCCTTCTTGGATCCCACAGTTTCCTCTTCTTTGTATTCATTTTTTGTTTTTTGTTTTTAATTTTGTTTAATTCTGCTAGGGTGCTTGTGATTAGGTATGTTTTGAGTCCAAATACATCTAATAATGTCTTTATTTTGCCCTGGGACATGGTGGATGATTTACTTAGAATGAATTATGGATTGAAGTCCTTTTCCTTCAAGCATTTTATTATCATTAAGTATCCTCTGTGCAAGTGAGAAGCCAGGCTCTTGTCCATTTGGAGAACTATTTTTGCTTTTGTTTTTTTATGCTGCACTCTAACTTTTTGTTTGTTTGTTTTTATCTTTGAAATTTCATGAGCATGTGCCTAAGTGTAGTTTTTTTGTTTATTGTTTTACTGTCTTGCCTTTTTTTTTTTTGGGGGGGGGGGGAAGAGCACATATTTTATTTTGAAAGCTGTTTTGCTTTTATTTCTTAAATTGTTTCCTCTTTTCCATATTGCTTTTTCTCTTTTATCGGTTGGAGTATCTATTGACATTCCTGGATTGATCCTCTATCTTTCTTAATATTTCTGTTTCTCAGTTTTAGAAGTCTTTTTGCTCTAACTTCTGGGAGAGGACCACTCCTTTATTTATTAATTCTTTTATAGTACTTTCAAATTTCCCTCTTTGCTGGCTGCCTTATGCTAACACTGCCTTTGGGAGGAGTGTGCTGCGAGCTGCAGGGTGTGTGCTTATAAGCTGCCCCTTCCTTACTTGCCTGGGTGACTCAGAAGGCTCATGCTAGTAAACAGGCTAATGCCTCAGTTTCTCTTACCAGGCATATTAGGTTTTCTGCCCCCTTCCTCCTCAGATCCCTATTCTATCCTGCCTCAATCTCAGCACAACTTTTAATTGTGACCAACTAGAATATCCAGCAGTCCATAAGAAATGAGTGTTCATCCTGGAGCTGTAAATAGCCAAAGAGTTAAGTTGTGCTCAGGAAAGAAGGGACTGAGCCCAGAAGGACACCAGCACGTGAGAAAATACCGATCCAAACCTAACTCTGTACAGCCAAGATCGAGAAGTTTAAGTGGCATATTTACCTATGAATAATAAATTTAATTCAAAGAGAGAGGGTTAAAAAGTACAGAAGGAGAGAATTTGAACATAAAAACTAGCTTGTCAAGCCAAGCACAAAAAGACAAATCCTGTATGATTGCGCTGTTATGAATTAAATATATTGTGTAATCTTGTGGAGTTAATAATTAGAATATAGGTCACCAGAAAATAGAAGGAGGGTAAAGAATGGAAAGCTGAGGGTTAATCTGTGCAGAATTGGTAAAAAGTTGTTTGTAAATCTTTGGAAATGAATAGAAATGGTGAAAGCACCTCAGGATGTTTGTAACTAGCAGTGCAATTATATGGGTATGACAGTGTTTGAAAGGGAAAGTCTAAGGTCATGAATATTACTAGAATGAAAGCTAAAAACTGTAACATGGGACTGTGTAAGATAGTAAAACCTCAGGTAAAACACAAATATGGGTGATATTGCATATATTAGACTGCTTCTACAAAATACGAATACAATATGAATACAAATATACTAGAGAGAATGAAAAATAGCAGCTATGTATGACAGGGGAAGCATAGAGAGATTGAGAGGTGATGCATTTTATTTGCCACAGTTCCTACAGAAAGCATAGGCTTTTATGTAGATAAAAAAACACTATAAACATTTCTGAAGAAAAATATGTGATGCTAACAAAAATATTGCTAAGAAATCAATAAAATATATCCCTTATATAATTTTATAATATTTATGTAGTGAAAGAAATTAAGATTACAGATTTCATTAAATGACATTTAATGCCATGTGTTCATATACTGTATAGGAATCTCTGTTCACTATTATCAGGAGGATTTCAAAGCATTCATGTTTTTCCATAACCATGCATATGCATACATACATTTCCCCCCTCCCTTCCCTTTTTCTCTAACTACATTGAAAGTCAAATGAATTTATTTGCATACTCTTACAAATAGCCTATTACTTGATCTCTCCTTACAAGCTACTTTTTTTTAACAAATCAATTTTATTGATACATATTAATAAAGCATAATTCTATCCAAAGTGTACAGTCAATGGTATTTGATGTAATCACATATTTGTGTATTCATCACTTCAGTCATTCTTAGAACACTTTCATTATTCCAATGACATCCTTTATTTTTTCTTATCTACCTTGCTTTGTCATAATATGAGCTGAGCATACCTATTATTTTATCCTGTCAGGTAACCCTAGGAAATGCACTCGTGAGGGAGTAAAATTCTAAAAGACGTGGTTAGCCTAATAAACCTTATTAACCAGTCCACAGTACCAGGCCTCTTAAACATGAAAGGAAAGACAAAAGGAAATACCATATTCATGTTTACAAAGAGTGCACATGTTCATAACACTGTAGTTATTTCGGGGGTGGGGGCTGGTGTGGCACACAGTTATAAAAACAAAGCCATTCCAAACATGCTTCTTTCACTGTTGAATGAAACCACTTCAGTTTCTGTGTTTTATACTGAGGATTTAGCCTGGTACATGTGTCAGTACATTATTTTATGATGGCTTACTATTACTGTATCTCCCATTTCCGTGGAAAGTGCCAGCCTTTCTTAGAGACAGCAAATTGTTTCCAGTGAAGACAGAAGGACTTCAAAGCAGAATAAGTGAAAACAAAAATATAAGGGTGTTTTACAAGATCAACCATGGTCCACTATGTCCCTCAACCCAGCTCTTTCCACTGCTTTATAGAAGCACTAAACCGATCAATCTGACATCAAGACATACAGAAACCTCCTGGGCTGCCTAAAATGGGGCCTGCGTGATTCTTGTGGCTCCTGTCTGACTTTTTCAAATGAGGAAGAGATTGACTAGGAGTTTTCCTTTTTGAAGTATAGAATTAATTCATTCCTTGGTGGTGATGTATTCTTTGGTAAGAATCTGAGCTCACTTGTTTAACCTTACTTTGCCCTTGTGCTCTCGTTACTTTTGCATGTGTGTTATCAGTTTATCACTATCTTATGAAATCCAGAATTCAATGAATAATTCAAAAATCTTGGTATGAAGTACTTGATGCTTATGCCAATGTTTCCTGAAATTCAGGGTATCATCAAGAGACTCCAGTATAACTAACCAGGTCATTTGCTTGGAAGGGAGGAGGGAAAGTAAGAACTACGTGGTTCAAAATATTTATTAACCACATTCATCTAGACTTGAGCAAAAGCAGCACATGAAATAATGGTATTTATTTTGTATTGCATCTCTAAGTTAAAAGTTTATGCAGAGGTTAAATATAAAACAATTTTCATGTATTCTGATTAGAGAAACAAATGCAAATGGTATAAATTACACACCAAAATGGAATATGTTAAGAAGTTCACATACAATAAGTAATGATTAAGGACCTTGAAAATTTGTCTTAAAAGGGGGAGCAGATGTAGGTCAATGGTTGAATGCCTGCTTCCCATGTATGAGGTCTTGGGTTCAATCCCTAATATCTCCTTAAGAAAAACAAAAAAAAGGAGAGCTTATAAAATATATACACAATGGGGACATTTCTGCATGAAAACAAGACAGTTTAATGAATAAACAGAAAATGAAATATGCACCTTGGTTTATAGTTGATAAATAAAATCTAGTAGGCCCAACATGGGGGCACGAAAAACCTAAGCTAGTTTCTGTTTCCTTTCACTGCCTGGCTTGTCCAGAAAACCACTTTAAAAACAGCCAATCAGTTATCAGCAGATAACTTCCACATTCCTAAACATCCACCTTCTCCCCACTTTGTAAGGCCCCCCTAAGTAAAATGGAAACAATACCAGCCAATCAGGACATTTCCTCACTTGCTTCCGAATTCACCCTAGATGAGCTTCTCCTTTCCATTTCCTCAGGAGATCTTCCTTTTACTTTCTGAATGGGATATTGCCTGATTCCTAAATCACTCAATAAAGTTGTGAGATCCTTAATCTCGTGAAATGTTTTTCTTTATATTGTATTATATCACTCTATATCAAAATGTCTGGAAGGTATTCTGGAAGCATAAATGAATTAAATCAAAGGATTTTTGTTTTGTTTTGTCCCGCTTTAATGGCAAATGAAAGAATAATAACGAAAAATAAAATTATGGCAAGGAAAAAAAATGGGAAATGCTAGATTTAGGTATATTTCTATTTGATGACCTGAAGTTTGGGTGAGGGGTGGTCTTTTGAAGTCTTATGCCTTGGTCTGTGATTTTTATGGAACAGATGAGAAGAAAAACTCCATTTTTAGCAGCCAACTGCTTAATGTCATACAGATGTTGTTATAGTCATGATTATAGGACTGTATTTAATTCAGAACAAAAGTATTTGGTTCTTATCTTGGCATGAGAACTGGTTTTATAATGATAATAGAGCACAATTTAAACATTACACTAAACCCTTCATGAATGTTCGACCAAACAGAATGCTTAATTAGCCAATCTAGGAAATTTCTGCTTTTGGTGTACTTTTAAAAAGAGAGGATACCCCTTGCTTCTTTGAGCCTGAGCCCAACTTTGTCTATATTTATTGTTTCTGATATTACAAATTTTCCTTGGTGCCTTACTGATTACGTTAAAATTAGTTCACTCCCCCCACACACACACAATGGGCACACATGTGGAAGTATCTAGACTCTCCCAGAATCCTGATGTTTATGTGTACATTTTGAATCAGCTATGGAAAATAAACCCAAAAATAAGGACAGAATTTGTTCTGCATGACTTCTTATTGAGACACAATACAAAATAAAAACTAGTTGAGGAGGATCACATTGTGATTAACTAAAATAGAATGTTAAATGATTACAGCAGGAAGATTAATGTTCTTTCAGTATACTTCCTTTTCTACTCTTCTTTAAAAAAACTCTATATTAATATATTTTCATTTTAACAGTATCAGTTCTCACAACTGGATTATTTTAAAAATAATTATCAAACTATTATCATAGTGCAGCATAGAATCACATGTTCTTGTAACCCTTTTGTTTTCACTCATAGAATTGTAATGATGGATGAATCATGGATGGATGGATGAAATTTATCCAAATGAAGAAAATGCTTAATAATCCTTTTAAAATTTTTTAGGTTTTTCTCTCTCTGCCCTTTTTCAGATGTATTCCAGAGCATACTTCCATAAAAATGTGATTACAAAGAAAACAAATTTATTTGTATTCATCTGTATAAGTGCAACTAAAGTGTAGTCTGCTGATTGCCCAACTACTTCTGGTCCATGAGGTGATAAAAACAGAAATTGAGATAACATTTTAGAAACTTTAGTCACAGTTTGAGAGAGTAATTTTGTCTCCTGAACTAAAAATTTTAAAAATATTTGTATTTTATGTCTTTTCCTCCCCTTGTATTTTTATTAGGATTTATAATCTATTATTGTTTCTGGAAGATAGGGGGAAATTTTGTTCTTTGAGCACACAAAAAAACTTGAGAAGCACTGGGGTAGATTCAAATCAGCTCGCAGTAGAGGAGAGGGGGCTGTGAGCATTTTGTAAGAGATGAGCCAGGATTGAAATAAACAGTGATTCAGATTAATAATGGATGTGCAGGATGAGAGCTGTACTGGTCAACCAAAGGGGCACTGATGCAAAGTACCAGATATCTTTTGACTTTTATAAAGGGTATTTACTTGGGGTAGAAGCTTACAGTTACCAGGCTGTAAAGCGTAAGTTACTTTCCTCACCAAAGTCTATTGCCATGTGTTGGAGCAAGATGGCAGCCGATATCTGCCAGGGTTCAGTCTTCCTGGGTTCCTCTCTTCCTGGGATTCATTTCTCTCTGGGCTCAGCTACTTTATTTTCTCCACAAGTTCAGCTGTAGACTATGAGGCTCTCTAGGCTTTGCCTCGCTCCACAAGGCCAGCTGTAGATTATCAGGCAATTGGCTCTGTCTCTCTCCCTGGGGCTTCTGCCATGTCAAAGGAGCTGTCTCTATTCCTCTGTGTTTTTCTCCTGTGTGTTCACTTCCCAGGCTCCAGCTTAAAACTTCAGCATCAAAACTCTATCATCAAAACTCGAACATCAAAACGCCAAACTCCATTCTCTGTGGTGCAGTTTTATCCATGGGCAGGGACTTATAGGCCTACTGATATGGCCCAATCAAAGCCCTAATCATAATTTAGTCATGCCCAGGTAGAGACCAGTTTACAAACATAATCCAATATCTATTTTTGGAATTCATAAACCATATCAAACTGCTAGAAGAACTACAGTATAGTCTTACCTGACCCCTTTCCAAGTAATTGACTCTCCCCATGCCCTCTTCAAATCACAAGGACCAATGCCCATGGCACATTGAATACTTGCCAATAGTGGACTATGGTTGTGAATGCACCTGCATTCCACTGGTTCTTTGCAGGCATACTAAGAGTAAGTTTTTATTCCCAAATGAGTTTGTGCCAGTTGTATTTTTTAAATAATTACTTGGTTTAATCAAATGTTATGTAAATCAATGAAATATGAATTCATAAAGAAGCATAGCTGTTGTTTCTATGAAAACTAAGCTCAATGCTTTGGCAAAACTCAAAATATAATTGCTAAAAAATGTGAAATGGTGTGAGTTAGACAGTTATAAAAGTTTGGGAAAAGTAGGTAATAAAAATATCTAGAAGGAATTTGCACATAGATTTCTTCTCAATGTCTTCAAGTTTCTTAAACAATAAAATTGGAAATTCTAGGAGAGACAGAATTGGTTTATACAAGAAAGATTGTTCAAAACCACTATTAGTAGACTTCTACTTTATTGTTTAAGACCTCTTACTACAAAAAAGATTAGGAAATGAGTATCTCTAATTTTTATTACTATTTGACAGATTTCACCAACTTTTCCAGTTAATTCACAAGTACACAACTGGTCAATGAGATGAAAGGATTTGCACTATAATTGTACCTATATCTTTCTATAATTTTTATTGTACTCTCCATCAACATATTTACTGGTTAGTAATTATTTTGTATATAATAACTTTAATGAAATGTTTATTTTTGAATTTGGTACAAAATAAAATTTGGTAGAAATCATAACAAATTCTTCCTTGATTTAGTTCATCACTGCATTGGAAAGCCCATTTGTTCAGATAAGGTCATAGCTTTAATTAAACTTTTGGCATTTTATAGGCATCTGCAAGGGTCAGGTGGGGAATAAATAGGCTTATGGAGAACACTTTAATTGGAATATCACATTCAGAGAACACAGGAGGTGGTAGCCATTCATTCATTCATCCATTTATTAGTGAAACAATTGGGAACTTAAAGATTGGCATTCACTAAAATAAGACTTCAGATATTTAAAGAAAAAGAAAATGCAATTCTTGCTCCTGAGGAGTTAACAGCCCAGTGGGACAGAAACATATAATAGAATTATTAGAATACAATTTGGCAGGACATGATGTAAATAATGTCCCTTGGGAGTGCACAAAAGGCAGACAGAATTGTGCACATTCTGTGTGGTTTATTGGGCCTTTTCTAGGGAAGTGGATGAAGTAGGTATGGAAAGCCATGGGTTATAAAACTTATCTTCTGCTTTTATTTTCCTGTATTTCCCTTTTGACAACTTTCTCTTGTTGGTAAGCTTACAGATAATTTTTAATTTTCTTATTTTTACCGACCTGTATTTTCCAATGTTTCTAAACAGTCTGTATTACTTCCATAGTTAAATTAGCCAATAAGGTTTCTTTTAACATATATTATTGAGTGTCATGGACTTAGCAGCTTATCCTATTTGGTGTGAATTGTGTTTCAAGAAGAATCAGCCAGTGCATGAACATCTCTAGTAATCACAAAGCTAAAACAATCCTTCCACTTCCTGGGAAACAAAGTAGACTAATCCATCCACTGCCTGCGCAATCTGTGGCTTCTATGGTCAGCTGTTTCTGGAGCAGGAGAGGATCACTCTGCCTGACAAGGGTTTGCCTGAAGTTGAAATATTGACACTAGTGAAGGAAGGAAACCTAGCATCTTGCAGTAGATATATTTCTATTATTTCTTGTTCTGCTTTTATTTTAACACCATCATTCTAAAATATAATGATCAGATGTGTTGCTTAAAGTAATACATTTTATGGAGCATTTTTAGTAAATGAGATTCTTTTTATTGTAGATGATGTGGTAAAGAGAGGTTCATATTTTAGATGGGTTCTTCCAACACATTTTTGCAGCCTTAGGCATAACTCTGACGAGACAATTAGAGTTTTGTAGCCAGTAACTAAATCATCATAGGGATATAATATATGGCATACAAAATAGGAAGCAATTTTTTGGCTAAATTCCAATTTCTGTTTATTTTGATATTAGCTATCATATCTTAATATTAGGCAGAAATAGTACTAATAAATCATTTTGCAGAACAAACATTGAGCAATACTTTTATCACTCATTTAGCTGAAAAAGCATTATAATTATTTTAAATGTGTGGGTAAAATCCCTCTAAGCTCATTTCATGAGCAAATCTTTAATGAATTTCTTAAATTCAATAATGTATTTGTGGGCACCTATGTGTATGCACCTAAAAGATTCTATTTTAAACAGAGTATTCACAGGCATAAACATATTTTTGTATTATATTAATTTAAAATTTCAATATACTGGCATATCTTTTTTTGTCCCTGGGCTGTGTATGTGTGTGTGTGTATAATAAACTTATTTTTAAAGAAGTTTTTGATCACAGGAAGGTTACATCAAAAGTATAGAGGATTCCCTTATACCCTTCCCACTCTCCCTTCCACAATGTTGCCTATTAATAACATCATACATTAGTGTAGTACATTTGTTACATTGATGAACAGATATTGCAGCATTGCTGCTAACCAAGTTCTATAATTTATTTCTGATTTACACTTTGTCCCATACAATTTTATAAGTTTTAACAAAATGTATCATGGCCTGTATCTGTCATTGCATTGTCATGCAGAACAATTCCAATGCCATAAAAATGCCTTACATCCCATATTCTTCCCTCTTCTCAGAACCTCTGGTAACCACTATCTTATATCAGTGTTACAAGTTCTTCTGTTACTACATTAATAGTCTACTTTGCTACATGGTTACATTCCCTCCTTATGTTTGTTCTTTCCTATTATTGAGGAATTTGGGGTGGTAATGCCCGCTCTGCTTCAGATTGTGAGGGGGCTTAGATCTTATGGGACAGATGGAAAGAACTGTTTCGTTTACAGTTGTAAATACTCTTTATTTTTCGGAATGGGGGTTGTCCATGATGATCATTTTGTTCATTGTCCTGGGTGGTTGCGATGAACTGGAGAGCAGGTGTTGGCTGCAATTCTACTGAGATTCAGGACTCAACCAGCCATGAACAGACTGAAGATTTAAATCTCTGGGACATTTATGTAAAGGGTATAGTGCTAACTACAGGTTCAAACAAAAGGGGTAGAAGAATCATGTGTAGGGAAATTATACATGAGTCTAACTCTGTTACATTGTGGAAATAGGCTATCATGTATTCCAAGGTATGGCCTACTGATGGGGTGCTGATTTCATGGGGTTGTCTGCCCTGCCTATAATGTCCAGATGTCTCTAGAGCCCTCAGGAGTCCCCCTGTTTGAGGCTTTGTTTATTGTAGCAGTTAGTGAGATCTGCCTGGGCTATTTTAGAGCCTGTTTCTGGCAATTATTTACTGGATGAGAATCACATTTGCTTTACTTTAGCCCCTTAGGAAACACAGCAAATACTCCAAATGTCTCAAATGACATTGTGCTCAGTTTATTAAATTTTCTTGTGTTACCCTTTAGGGATTTCTAGCAGCAATATGTTTAGCCTTTTCAGCAGTATTTGAAGTTTTGCTGTTATCCTCTGATATTCAGTTTTTGACAATTTTGTTGTTATCATTAGTGACAGTAAATTATTTCTCTTTGTGACTGTCCAATTTGCTGTGGTCGTGTGCGTTTCTTTTCTCCAATTCTATTTGTCATGAGTGTTTTTGGCAGACGTTCAATTGCATGCAGTTTTACTAATGTCTTTTTAACAATGACAGATATTCAGCATGTGTTCAATGCATATTTATGGTTTGTCAGACTGCTAGGTTTGACACCTGAGTGAAAGAATTCTGCTGCCCTCATGAAAATAAGTCCATTTGAGGAGACCAACCCATAAGCCAGTGATAGAAATGTACTCATGCCAGGTACTGTGCCGAGCTAGTTTCTGACATTTGAGCTTGCTACTCCTCAGAACACATCTGCAAGGTTAGGTAACTTGTTCAAGGCTCATGGTTGTAAGGGAAAAGGGCAGGATTTGAGTTCACTCCAGCTATGTCATTATGTAGGTATTGAGGGTTACCATGCACATTAGTTGTCAAAATTGGCCAAGGTCAGATACAGAAGTCAAGTAGTATATAGTTGCTTTAAGAAACAGAAGAATCATTTCCATCACTATTTTTGGTTTAGTAACTATATTACATTATTAAAGTAAAGGAAGTACTCCAAAAACAAGAAGGAAAGAAAGTTATAAGGTAGATATATATAATCAATCTAGCCTGCCTTCCTCCAACCTCAAGTTTCTTGGATAGATGAAATTTAATTAATCTTTAAAATACTGTTCATATCCTCATTTCTTAACCTTTCCAAGACTTAATAACCTTCCGTGTGTGGCTGCTCTGCCTTCTATCTAACCTACAGACATTCTTTCCTTGTAGAGATTGAGAACATCTGGTTAACACCCTCTTGGTAATAACCTTTCATATTTCCTTGCTTTTAAAGTAGAATTAGGCACCATTATTCTTAGAAAAATGACATTTTTATATTAAAGTTCCTTTTAGTTCGGAAACTGTTGAATATATACTTCTTTTGTGGCTATTAGACATTTCCCTCTCAAGAAGTTTTCATAATTCTGAAAATATTCCTTCTTTCTACTGAAATTCTGTTGTCAATTACTTTGTTTGTGCAGCTGAGCATAATTTGTCCTAAAATGAAAACAGGAAATTCAGAAAGAAATTTAGTTTCTTAGGTGTTTCATCTTGATTGGAATAAATATATTGTGTATTTCCAGACTGATTGTGGGTTCACGCAACAGTTAAGTGTTAAAGGTAAACAGTGTCAACTGAAGTGCCTTCCAGTGCCAGGCCAATTTTGGATGTAGGTAGTTTTACTTATTTAATAGAGAAGAGATTTGAGATGCTTACACTTGACTGGCTAAGAGGCTGATTCCCATCGGGAAATCCTAGCATATTTTTCAAATTATTAACAGCAAATATTAGAAATAACAGTTCAGGATTATGAACAAATGGAATTGAAAGCACACTAGAAAGGCTATATAAATCAGGTCCATCAATTATGCCGGGTTTACATCACTCCCTTCCCCTTACTTGTGAGGTATCATTGGATAAAACTGTTTTCAATTTCATTTTAAGTAGAAAGATTTATACTCAAAGACAGAATGTTCAAAGAAAATTGAAAGCGGAGAGGAGAGTGTTGAGGAGTTTTTTGTCTTGAATCCATATTTTGAAATACATGAGCATTTGAAGTAAATAAAAATTGATATGTTTAAAGTGGAAACTTATTTAAATACTTTTGAAAAAAAGTAAATGCATTTCTGACATTTTTAATGAAATCAATGAAAGATTACTATTAGAGATAGTACATATATCTATAATGTCAAAGAACATCTTTGGAGAACTTTAGATGACACAAGAGTATAATGGTACAGAAAACAGAGCAGAGAAATCTAATTTTTGTCATTTTCATATTTAGCTAGTGGGTTAGGTCAATTTGACCCTTGTAATTTATACAGAAACCAATAACTGGTATTTGGAAAGGGACATCCCATGAGAGAGAACCAGCTCTCTTATCTATTATGAAACCTTATCTGTCTGTTCGTGTGCATTTTAAATTATCATGTTTTTTCTTAAATATTTATTTTCCTTCAGTTTTATGCCCTGTATACATTAACTCGATATTTAAGTGTTCCCAAAGAAATAATGAATATGAGAAAATTAAGTTTTATAGTATAGAAGTATCTAAAAAGACTGAGCCACTCTATTTTTACTGAATAATATTCTCTACCTTTGGAAATTATGTAACTTTTTTTCCTAAAATGTAATGAATGTGCATATTCTAGATATCTGCGGAATACTCTTGAATGTAGGCAAGTTATACATTGTAATTAAATACATTTAAAAATAAACGATATAAACGCATACTTCATTAAAGATAAAATTACACATTAAAAGGCTACAAATATTTTAGTTCACAACTTGTTTATCTTTTTGCTTTTTCCATCTTTATTTAAAAAGTAATTGGAATCTACCTGAAAACAGTATCCTTGAATTCATCACACATGAATGAGATGGAGCTATATCAAGAAGGCTGAGAAATTATAAGTTATAAGCTAGAGATAGGACGTAAAGTCTCCCAAATTCAGGGGACAGAATGATACATCAGAAGGGAGAGATGGCACCACAACCCTAACTAAACCCTTTTCAGATCTTGTATAGGATAGCACTGACCCTGAGTTTCTATATATGTCTTCTTCAGGAAATTTTAAAACTTTGGTATACCTAAATGTGCTTGGAGAGATCTAGAAAGATACTATAATGGAGGTGAAATCTAACATACATACATATATATATAATTTTTGCCTATGAATCTTTAATTACCTTGTCCACATTCTTGGACTCTGCTTCAAATCATCTCAATCCACCTTTTATTTCAATCATTTGCTTCAGCAACCAGACCAAGGCAGACTAAGGTACAGCTTGTTTAGTTGCACTGTAGCTCTCTCATTTTCTACCCCTGGGCTTCTCCCACCCTGGCAGGAAATCTCTCTGCATTCTCCCACACAACACCTGGAAAAAGGAAGGTGCTAACAACCAGTAGTGCAAACCATGCTTACGGGTGAGACAATTCTTAAGCACAGTATACAGGTTTTCTCAGAGGGTCATAGTGGCATCAAGCCCAGGGTGCCCCATATTGACTAATGCCCCTCCTGTTGATTTTCCCTTTCCACTGAGGCATACTACCTCAGGCACTCTTTCTTCCTGGCATCACTTGCCAAAGTCAAGTCCTGGCATGCCAGCCCTTGTCCTAGGCTTGGCTTTCCAGGGGGAGAGCATGAGAAGTAGAAGGGGAGACAGGAAAACACATGCCTCACACATGATTAATATAATTTGTTTTTCAATTGCATTATGTTTCATTAACGTGTGCCTATTTGGGGACCAGCATTTTATATTTTAAATGATTATTGTATGTTTTTACATGAAGGTAAATGCCTTCTTCTTCATGCTTTGTCACAATTGTCTTGGCATTTTTTCCATATTTTTCCATATACTTTTGAGAGAACTTGTCAGGTGAAAAATGAAAAAAATCTTCTGGTTCTTTTATTGTGATCACATTGAGTTTTTAGATTATTATGAGGAGAATAGCATTTAATAACTTTATGTTTTCCCAGCTAGTAAATGGCATGTATCTTGGATTTTTAACATTGTTGTGTATGACCTCAAGTCAGTTTTATTCATATAGGGATTATTATTATTGTTGTTGTTACATCACTAGTTACTAAATTTACTTCTTGTGTTTTACCTTTCTGTGGCTTCTTTGAAAATGTTTTACTGAATAATTTTATAGTAGGTTAGTGTTGATATTTGGAAAATCTACTGATTTTAAATACTTCCATTGTATAACCAATCACTTTCTTTAGAAACTGTTTTAGTTCTAAGAGTTGTTTAGTTCATTCTTATACATTTTCAAGGAAGACAGTCAGATTATCTACCAAAACTGATGAATTATGTCTTATGTCTTCCTTTCCAACAGTTGAATCTCTTTCTAATTTTCTTGAATGAAATCTCCTAGAGTAATGGTGACTAATTAGTGGTGATAGTGTCCTTCCTGATCTTTTCCTGATTTTAAGGGAATTTTTTTCCCGCATGTGTATTATTTGCTTTTGAGTTCTGGTAGCTACTTTTTATAATGTTGGGTAAACTTTTTTACATTCATTGCTTAATAAGCATTTCTGTCAATAGTTGGGTTTTATCAAATGCCTTTTTAGAAGTCTATTGAGATGATCATGTGCTATTTTTGCTTAAAACTGTTAATGTGCAATTCACATATAAATTGTGTAATATTGAACCATCTTTGTATTCCTGGATTAATTACAGTTGGCCATGGCTGCTATTCCTTTGAATATCCCTTTTACAGTAATACTTTATTTTGGCTAAGGGAACCTGTTTTCTTAAGTGGTAGTCATACAGTCTAAAGATGATTTTGACTATCAGGTTTATCTATGTTCTCTGTGTGAACACTTTGAATAACAGGAAAATGTGTTCTTCAAAGGTGTGATACAACTCAGCTATAGTATCATTTGTTTTGGGTCTTACTCAAGGAATAGTTGTTTGTCCACCATTTCTGATAAATTTTGTCCTGGTTAGTCTTTCTATTACAATTATGCCTTCTCAATTTATACTTTCTGAGAAAAAAAGTATAAACTCCATTTATGTTTTCTAAAGTATTAGGACAGTGCTGCCCATATTATATATTCCCAACAATGATGGGGCATTTTTTTTAAAAATCGCTTGTTTACTAAGCTGTAAAGAATTTAATTTTAAATTTTCTATAAGTAGGAAATGTACAGAATGCATTCTTTGTTACAAGGCAATAAAGCTGCATATTCATTTTAAAAGGCTAGCCTATGAAACAATCTGTCCAAAAATATCTTAGCAATTTAAGACACTTATTTAGATGACTTTTGATTAAAGAACAATTCAAAACAGACACTATAACTATTTTTAAATGAACATATAAGGACACTACTTATCCAAACTATGGGTTTCAATATTAGGAGAAAATAAAATTAGCTTTACATCTATTCAGTAGAAAACAACAAGGACTAAAAGTAAGTGAGCTAGGTAGTCATCTCTAGAAGCTGGGGAGGGGGTGCATAAAATAGAAGAAAGAAAATAAAGATAAAATCAGAACTAAGTGAAAAGAAACAGCAATCATAGACTTGGTAATAAAGCAAGATCTGGTTGTTTGAAAATGTAAATACAGTAGAAAAACTACTGGCAAGGCTAGGAAGAATAAAGACAGGAAACAGAAAGAACACTTTCAGCAGCAAAAAAAAAAATGAGAGATTAAAAAGCATAAATACTTTTAAAAAGAAGAGAAATTATGCCAATATGTCTTTATTCCTTTCCTTAACATAGGATTTTAGTATGAGGGTTAAAACTTGGTCCTTGTATTTCAAGAATTCCTAATACATTTTCTTTTCCTATCCAGTGTATATTTTATGATTTTATATGATTCCTGGGAAATGCAAAGCCATCTGGAATTGATTTAAGAATAACTTCGAGTTTTATATTTAGCAATATTAAATACCAATTTTTAAGTTAAATGGGCAGTTTAATTTAATACTACTCAACTTAAACTTCATGGAGCTGTAGGTGTTTATGATTTTTTTATATCATCAGTACTTATTCAAGAGCTTTGTTACTCAAGGTATGAGCTTCACCTGGGATTGAATTAGAAATATGGATTCTCAAGTCCAAAGCAGACCTACTAAATCAGAACCAGCATTTAATAAGATTATCAGGTGATATGTATGTACATTGAAGTTTGAGAAGCACTGTTATAGAGAATTGATTTTTTTTAAGTAGAAGGTGAATGTATAAATCCAGGAAAAAAGGAAAAATAACTCTTTTCTAATGTAGAAAGTTGAATCTCTGAGTGACACAGTTAATCTATAAATAAATGATCTAATTTACCTTCATACTAAAAGTCAGCCTACTTACTTGACTTAAGGAATCAGATGCTAATTTTTGAGTTTTTAATTTCTGATTTATTTTAATGTAAATAAGTTTGAAAATACATATGTAAGTTTAGAAGTAAAGTATGTCTGAAAGGCCTGGAATGTAATTACAATATTATGGAAATAACTTCTCAGTGGGTAATCCTCACCAATGAGTTTTTAAAAGAAGAAAAACAAAAGCCATGTGTAACAAATATCTGTGGTTGAAAATCTCATCATTTGTTAAACATATGCTGAATAATTCCTAAAATTATTTTTATAATATGATGCTGCTTTGGTGTAGTTTGTGGGGTAAAAAGATCTTTCTTTTCATTGTTAAAAGCAACTCTATTTACTTTTAGAATAGCTGATTAAAGTTATGCTGTAGAAGAAATGAATACTGTCAGATTTTCTAGTTTGTTCATACCTGACTCTTTTTTCACCCATAAAAGAAGGCAAAATGCAATCAAGAATTTGCAGATGAGATTAATGAAATGAAATAAGTGTATAGCACTAATTAAAATAAAAAAGATGAACAGATGGTCTTTACGCAGCTGGAAGTACTCAGATGAAATTCAGTCCATGTATTTATTAAGGCAGCTCTGTTGCAAGCAAACACACCTGTTTACTTTTCTGTCAGCAAAAATATTATTAAATGTGGTTTTTATTTACTGTTATTTTGGCTGTTAGATCATCCCTTCATCTTTCAGTCTCTATTGTATCTAGAAATAATCAGCTTTAAGTGACTTTGTAGATCCATATAAGTATGGGTTTCCTTGGGTCCAATAATAATTATGACATCCAAATGGCAAGGTGATCTTGTCTTACCTGCCTAACCATTTTTTCCTACCATATGGCCAAAAATACCCATGAAAAAAAATTTAACTATAAAGAATATGCATTAGTTTTAATAGATACTAAAGTTTTTTTTTTTTTTTAATATTTAAGATCATTTTCTGAACCTTATTATTCAATACCTTGGAATTTGCAACATATACAGCAGTTAAATGGCTTTAAATTAGCTTCATTTAATTAATAAATACTATTATTTTATTGTTTTTCTAATAGAAGTAATAAATAATCAAAAAAAGGTTCAAAGATTAAGGGAAAATAAAACTTTTAACATTTGGCTAATTATTTCTATATATTTTTCATATAAATATATTCCTGTAAGCGGATTCTGTTATACAATATGGTATTCTACGCACCACTATTTAATGGGCAACTAAGTAAGTATTGAGACATTATTACCAAAACTGGCAAGTGGTAGGTTGAATTATGCCCCCCAGCAAAAGACGTGTTCTTATTCAGTAACCCTGTGCATGTGAACTCATTGTAAATAGGACCTTTAGAAGATGTTATTATTTGAAGTGTAGCCAACTGAATCAGGATAGTTTTGAACCAAAATTACTGGAGGCAAAAGCCATGGGGAGGATCCAGAAGCCTGAGATCAGCAGAAACCAAAAGAGCAAACTAAAGGAGAAAGAAATTACCCTGTGACTGAGGCAGAGATGCAAGTCAAGGAACCCCAAGGACCACAGCACACCAGTTCCACACCGTTACAGAGATGGCTTTGCCAGTGCCTTCAGGCTGGGCTTCTCGCCCCTGAAACGGTGACCTAATACATGCTTGCCAAGCCAGCCTGACAGAATAAGACTCACCATCAGACTCAAACAAGAGTACTAGGACACATTACTCCCAAGTTTACTTGATTTTAGAGTTATTTTAATTTTAATTTCTCATTCAAAGGATTAAACACTTAGTCCTAAATTTTGCTGGTGCCTACCTCCTCTCTCATTTTAATAAATACAATTTCATTACCAATTATTGAACATTTTCCATAAAACTGGTGCTAAGATTTTTATTGGAAATACAAATAAAGGACCAGGAGAAAATCATTTGGTTAATTTTGTTTTCGTACCTACAGATTTATATTTGACAACATATAGCTCAATGGCAATAATCTTGGTGAATTACTTGCTTGACATAAGGGTGCTTTACTTTTTCAAAACATTTACATCTTTTACCTTACAACAGTCCTCTTGGGCTGATATTGTTATTACTTTTACTGATGAAGAAACTGTAGCATGATTTGCACAAAGCCCTGCTGCTTACTAGGCTGGGCTGTTCCCCTGAGAACCTAGAACCTGTTGTTTGTGTTTCAGTGTCAGCCCTTCCTGTGGTAGGTAGTTTGTGACATGGCTCCCAGTCATCCTGCTGCTCATGTCCTTGTGCAGTGCCCTGGCTCTGAGTGTGGTCTGGACCTGGTAACTGGTTTCTAACTAACAGGATATGGCAGAAGTGACGGGAGGGGATTTCAGATTAGGTTACAAGAGACAGAGACTTTTGTCTTGCTGGCACTCTCTTGTCCTCTCATATGCTTGCTCTGTGGGAAGGCAGCTAAGGTGTTTGGAAATGTTCTAGGGAGAGACCCACGAGGCAAGGAACAAAGAGAAGCCTGGGTCAAACTGACCCTGAGGCTCTGAATCCTGCCAAAAGCCACAACCACTTGAGGGAGCAGGAAAGGGATGAGCAAGGAAAGGAGTCCTTGCAGTTTTGCATTGAAATACCTGCAGCTTTGTGAGAGCCTTAGAGCCAGAGGACCCTCTAAACTTCACTGTACTTTCTGACCCACGGGAACTGTGAAATAATAAACATTGTTGTTTTAAATCACGCTTTTGGCCGGTTTGTCATGCAGCCATAAATAGCTAGTCCAGTCCCTTATCCACTTCCACATGCTATTTTTCCACCAGCTTCAACCAAAGGCTCTTCATAGGAAGGTGTTATTTTCCAGTTTTCTTTTCTGACTAGAGTCCATCGTTATTCTAGTGTTGATGGAGAGAGTAGTGGTATATCCATTGAATTGATGACTAAAAAATTAGGAAGGCAGAAGTAACAAAAACTTGTATTTAGCTATAAAAATCTCAGAAATCCAGTCTTAAGTGTTGGTAATAAAGATCACTCCCCACTGCCTGGCAACTCAGATTAGCCTCTCTTAGGCAAAATATACAAATATTTATTTGGGGGAAAGGGGGTAAAGAGCTTTAATGTGTAACAGTTAGGTCAACTGGGGAGGACAAGACCCCCAAGGCCCCAGCCCTTTCCCCATGATGCCCTGGGACCAGTGTGCCTGGGCCAGTTCCACACCTGGATCCACGAGCCCCAAGTCCCAGAGAAGAGTGGGAAAGGAAGAAGGATGCCTGGGGCTGAGCCCTGAGAACTCAGGGAAACAAACACAGGGGCTAGTTTAATTTGGCCTTGGAAAAATCCAACTCTGGATGCTGATCCATGAACTTCCTCAGAATCTCCTGTTTATTCTGCTCGTTGGAGGTGGGCCATATATATATATGCTAAGGTGTTTGAATGGTTCATATTCATGTTAAAATCCTGTGGGTGAAACCATGCAATGTTTAGGGCACAAGATATCATTATGATAAATTAAAATAAGATCTTTCATGTTATCTAGTAATGATTGACTTATTTTGTGAGTGTTTTCCACTCTAAATAAATAATACCTATTTTCAGAAGGTTTTCCCAATGGCAGTAGCCATATTGACTGCAAATTACAAATCTGGATTTTCCCAAGTTGAAACAGCAGTTGCTTATAATAGTCTTTTCTTTGTGGCACCAGTATGCACTTCAGTCTGAAGAAATAAAGGTGTCACTGATGTTCTTTGTATTTCATCATTTATACAAAATTAAAATCTACAATTTTGGTCCTCTAACTTTTCTGTCATTATCACAAACAGGTATTTGTTGATCATTTCAGTTGATAATGATTGTGCTCAAATAATGTGAAAAGAAAAAAAAAATGCATCCTTTATTTCATTCTTTTGTTTTAAAGAGTAACTTTTAAATGAAATTCCCATTACAATAAGGGAGAAAATTCTATTCCTGCCATGATCTCAGAGACATCAATTTCTGTTATCATGTGACCTTAATTTAGGATACAGTTTTCCAATGATTAATGACCAGATTTAACATAATCTCAGAAATAAAGATTGAACACCTCTTTTTATAATATTCTACTGTATCTCTTTTCTTTGGTACATTCTGTTACACTCTTGAATCACTTACTAGGATTTATTTACACAAAATTGTGTGTCCTTGGTGGATCACTATGAAGGTACAATCATTCATTGATGTCCAATTCATCTTGATTTTACAGCAGTATGATGAAAATTCATCCTTAGAGACGTTCTGTTATATAAATGAGAATGGTTTTATTCCCCTCTCCAAAAAGTTTGCTCTCATGGCATTCATAGATTTAAGGTACCATGGAGAATAAGACTAATTGTATCCACATGAAACCTAACATTATAAAAGAAAAGATTTTTTGCAGTCAAAGGAACATTTGGTCAGTAATGGAGCGACCTATAGAGCCCAGCGCTGAGTCTTAAATCCTGTAATGTTTAACACTTTTCCTGAAGAAGAAAAAAAAAAAAAACTGTGTAAGTCACTTTTAATTGACTCTAAAGTATGAACTTACCTTGAAGAGTACAATAAAAATTTGAGGTACTGGTAAAACCTAAGAGAAACAGTTTTATAATTCTCAGTGAGTTAAAATGCAACTAACATATTTGGGTGGGAGGCTATAGAGTTTGTTGTTGTTTTTAATGTCAAAAATACATTGCTAATATGTTATGTGATACTCTTGGTGGAGTTTGAGTTGAACATTTCGTGGCCCTAAAAAGACTTATCAAAGTCCAAGTTCATAAGCCAACCACTTATTATGAAATACCCTTTAGTTTGCAGGCTACCTGCTCCTAAAAGCAGAATTTGAGATAAAAATTTTGAAAAAGAAATGCAAGAGTGTTACTCAGACACATCCTAAATTGCTATGTCTAGTATGGAGTTTGAAAGTTGTGAGAAATGCAAACACACAGAGCAGATTTCGCAGAGGGCCTCCATACTGCGCAAGGATTTGGTGACTTCATCTTGACATGGTTTACAGCTGACTAACCCTGTGTTTGTACATTATCAATTGTTATGACCAGAGTCATCAAGTCTTTGCACCTTATATTTCCTCTTTGCCCTATTAATTTGGTAACAAAACATCTATGATGTACTTAGCCAATTACTTTTTAAAAAATCAGACATTAGTAAAATACAGAAGAGAAAAAGAAAAAAAATTGGAGTTTTCCACAGATACATTATTAAATAACTTGATAAATGGTGAAAATAGGCTTTCAAAAACAAAACAGGACTGTGTTTCATCTTTAGCTAAAGTTTATAATCAAGCAAATCAGCAAATTTTTGGCAAATAGAAAAATGAAAAAAAAAATTTTTTTAATGGCCAGAATTAATTAGAATACTCTTATTTTGTCCCACAAGAATTAAGTGACTCTGATTAGTTTTCCCTATTTATATTTAAATATTCATCACTACCATTCATCCATGGAGGACAACAGATACACTCAGAGACCTTTATATATATATTTCTTTTTTTTCCTTATTTTTACAAACAAATGCCCATTTACGGAGGCTATTTTTCTTCTTGGTGGTTCTGTTTGTGCTCTCTGATTCCTTTGGGGAATACGGTGACATATTTATGTCTGTACATTTGTGTCAGACCTTTAGGAGGCACTCCCCAGTTCCTACCCTACTGTTTGAAATAGCTCTTTGTCAGTTTCAGTTCACACCCATAAAATTGGCTTTGAGTTTCCACCTTGTTTGAAATTCCCTGGCCAATAACTTCTCTAACCTGAACCATATGGGAAAGAGTTCACCCAAACAGTGTTGAAACTTATTGACCTTGCCCACATACTACAGAGTAGAGGTTTGTAAAACCAGCTCTAGAGTCCTATTTTCCTTTTTCCTCAGGGTATGACAAAGAAAATTCTAGAACTCATCTAATGTCATGTATATGTAGATAGACAAATCTGTAACATCCCTCTTCCCTTTTTTTTCAACATGACTTTACGTTCCCTGCGAGTTATCCAGTGTCCTTCCTCCTCCCAACTTTCTGAGGATGACCGATTAGAATGCCTGCCCCCTGCCTGCATTCTTGCTGTGGTTAGCCCAGTTTCCTTCCTGTAGCTATCCTTACCAAACGGCCTCCATGTTCCTATTCATTGGGAGTCACACCTCTCTAGCACTAGGACAACCACCCCCTTAGGACAGGAATCCAATCTCTTCCACCTTTAAGAGGTTCGGTCTGACTGCTCCTCATTAGCATGCTGAGTGTAAGAGAATCCCAAATGGACTCACTTCTTGATATTATCTTTTCTTTCAGAGTAGTGTGGTAAGAGAGAGGTCTTTCCTTTGCAAAGATCTTGTTTTCAAAGTGAAATCAGAGTGTGTGTTTTTATTTAGATGATACTCCTTTTATCCATTGCTTTATGCTTTATTTGATATTGAGGACAGCATGGGGAAAGGGTTTTTGGGAAAATGCATTTGCTGACACAGTAACACTAAAAAGGGAAGGCCAGCATTTTACTTTCTGGCATGTAGTTTCATTTTGTGGAACACCTGAGTCAATTACTATAATCAGCAAAGTTTGACTGAAAATAATAGTAATAATATTTCCCACTAATATATATATATATATATATATACTGTTCTTACCATGTAAAGATGAAACCTTGCCAATATTGACTTTATTCAGGAATTGTGGAAGAGCATCAACTACCAACTGGTTGTAGAATATTGCATTTTTTTTCTCTCTCTAATTCTTCTTCCATAGGTCTTATAACACACATTTCTTAGAATCCATGCATATTTCATCATAGATTCACCCTAATCTAACCCATAATCATCTCTTGCCTGAGCATTTTACAATAATCTCCTGAAGGGTCTCCCAACTTCCACTCTTGACCCCTCCGCACTGTCCATGCTTCATACAGCAGCCCAAGTGATCTTTTTTACAGGGGTCAGCAAACTTTCTTAAAGGGCCAGATAATTAATAATTTAGGCTTGTGGGTCATGAGGTCCCTGTCACCACCCCTCAGATCTGCTATTGTAGCAGGAAAGCAGCTATAGATGATACATAAATGAATATGCATCTGCTGTGTTACAATAAAACATTATTTACACAGATTGATGACTGGACCCAGGGCCATGGCTGGCCAAACCCTGTTTTAAAATTATGAAAACCTGTCACTCTCCTGCATACAGCCTGCCTTTGTCTTCTTTTTTTTTTTTTTTTTTTTTAAAGATTTTATTTATTTATTCATTTATCCCCCCCATGCTGCCCGCGCTCGCCGGGTCAGCCAACCACGCCATGCGGGCGGGCCTGCCCTCACCAGGAGGCCCCGGGAACCGAACCCAGGGCCTCCCACATGGTAAACGGGAGCCCCACTGATTGAGCCACAGCCGCTTCCCCTTTGTCTTCTTATACTTAAGATAACATCTGAAGTCCTCCTCATGGCCTACAAAGCCTTTCCTCTCTGAACTGGCTTCTTTACATCCCTAAACCAGGCACCATTGTCCTCCTGAATCTCCCACAGTCTCTAAACCTCTCTGGTCTCCTTGCCACACATGCCACATTATCTTCTACCTCATGGCCTTTGCATTTGTTGTTCCCTGTGCCATGAACACTCTTCATTCCCATGCATGCTTGGCTGGTATGTTTTTTGTTTTTTTTAATTTTGTTCTTAATCATTGGTGTTTAGCCCAGCTCATCTCTGCAGGGAGACTGCCCTGACCACCCTGTTTAAAATATACCCCCTCCTCTACACCAATCACTCTTTTTCATTTTTACTGCTTTACTTTTTTTCAGTGCCCTTATCCCTATTATGGATTCTTTACTTCTTATTCTCTGTTACACTGTTAGAACATAATCTCCTTGAAGGCATGGACTTTATTGTTCTAGTTTACCAATATCCAGAGAAGTTATTGACTCATAATTAGTGCACAACTGATGTTTGCTGAATGAATGAATAAATGAACACAGATTGTTTAGAATTAGTGCAGAGTCTAAGTGTTAAATCTTAATGGAGGGAATAACCTTGTAAAAGCAAGATGGAACTATCATATTTGCTACGTTAAATGTTAGAAGATAGAGGGTCTAATCCACAGAGCTTCCTGTCTCCTTTGACTCTGTCCTGCTTATCATATACCTAGAGGACAATTCTTATTGTTCTATTCAAGTAGGACATTGTGAATCTGGAACTGTTCAGGAAAGAACCTTCAGACTTGAGAGGAAACATGAGACTACATTCTCAGGGGAGCAATTGACACCATTTATGCTTGTTTAGCCTAATTAAGATTCGTGAAATTGAAGACTCTTTTGACATATTGCTTTATAAAATACCACGAGCCCAAATAGTCAAACAGCCAGTAAACTTAAGAAAAGGTACTCAACTGCATTACTTATCAGAGAAATATCAATTAAATCTGTAGGGAAGTACTCATCCAAATGGCTAATGGGACAGATAATACCAAGAGGTGACAGAGACAAGGAGCACCTGGAATTCTTAATTTAGAACAAAGCGTAAATTAGTATAACCACTTCGGGAAAATATTGCACTGGATATATTAAAGCTGAACATAGGCATACTTTATGACTCAACAATTTCACTTCTGCATACATACCCAACAAAAATGTGTGTATATGTGTCCCAAAAGATGTACACATGAAAATTCACAGCAGCACTATTCAAAATAGCTCAAACTGGAACAACCCAAAGTAAATTTTTTGCATTCATTCAATGGAATGCTGTTCAGCAGTGAGAATGAATGAATAATTTCTATGTGCAACAACATGGATACATCTCAGAAACATAGTGGTGAGCATAAGAAACCACACTAAAGAGCCCATTCTATATGCATGCATTCATATAAATTTCAAACACTGATCTCTGTTGTTAGATGTCAAGGACATGATGATTGGGAAGGGACCTTTTGTGGCACTTGTAGTGTTCTAGTTCTTGCTCTGGTTGTTGGTTTCACAGGCATGTCCACTTTGTGAATATTCTCTGGCCTGACAGTTATGATATGTTATCTTTTCTGTATGTAAGATATCCATTAATAAAACTTTGACTTAAAGAATTACAAGTCGCTTAATGATTTCCCTCACCAACCAGTTTTCAAATCTCTTAATGACAGAGTTCACATCATTGTCTTTGGTTTATCCTCTCCAGACTCCTACATGGTCCTCTAGAATGAAAAAGACAGGAGAATGTATTAAGAAATGTTCTAGCTACTTTATAAATAGACCTGGATGGAAAACTAACCATCTGACCTTAATAAATCACACTCAAATTCTCACTTGCTTTTCAACTTTCAACATAACATTTCAGAACTATACAAATGTTTTTCCAATGTGTATTAGTTCCTGAATGGAGTTATGCTAATCCCTTTGTGCTTCCACAGCATAGGTCTTACGGGGCACTGTCCCCACTCAGAGTCTACCCCCTACTCTGTGCCATTTATTGTAACTAATTAGCCTAGACTGCATGAGATCCCGTTTAACAAAGCATTTGATGACTCCTCCAGTTGAGATGTGTTTCAGAAAGTTCCCCAAGTGTCTAAGGTTCTCATTCATTTTTAGAGCACACTGAGTTAATTATATCGTGCACTAGGTTTTCAGGTTGAACAGTCAACCAGAGAACGGAGTGAACACGGAGATGCGGGAAAGGGGGGTAAAGCCGTTTCTTGTTTTGGCAGCCTTCAAACATTACGCTCAGAATACCAAAGATGTTAACTGTGGCCTTTATCCAGGCAAAAAAGTTGATGACCTGGGAGTGACTTACTAGATGCAGGTGGCCCTTACAAGACATAAAACAGGACCTCACCCCTAGCTGGAATGTGTAATTTGTGGTCAAACTTGAGGGGCCCCTTAGGATGCCTTGGCAACATTCCTTCTTGAAAGGTCAGGACAAAATTAAAGCTATAGAAGCATGCCCAGGTTAGCCTCTGAAGTTACTCTTTACTCCTCAGTGTTTTTTTAAATGGCTGTCTATGGGATACAATGAAGAAAAAAAGAATTGCTGAAGCTAGAAGTAGGGTTCATTTCCTGCACTATAGTACTGGGGTGAAAATGAGAAAGGCCGTTTTCCCTCATCAGTTGTGGTGCTAGGACCAGTGAAGGAGTAAGCGAAGCTTTTCTGGCTGTTTCCAGAGCTGAATACTTGTTTCCAGCAGGAATATGGCAACCACAGTATATCATGAAACTTAAGAGTTTTCCTGGTATTGTCAGATTGCTGCTCACCATAGCAGTGATGAGTAGGGGAAGAATCTGGAGGAAGCCTGCTAATAAGTCCATTAGATCTGAACAGTGTACCTAGCTTCTGTTTGTCACAAAGCTTTCTTTTACTGCTGGCAATTAGCTCAGTGGTCCCATCACATTCACTAACCCAGCATTACATTTGGTGTCTGTTTATAGGATTTTGCAGATTATGCATTTATTCTAAGGAAAGTAGATCAGCTTTATTACCTATACTAAGGGCAACAATTATTGAAGTCTTCCTTTGTTCAAGCATGTGTATGTAGTGTAAATTTTAAGTATGGTGTAGAAGGGAGCATAGATCTAGGTACGGATATGGATACAAATTATAGATAAGGCTATATATGTGAGTATGAATGTGGATATGGATATGAGCATGGATTATATATGGATATGGGGTACACACACACAAATTCACATATGCACACACACTTATAGGGCCTAGACATAGAGTGAAGAAAGAGCTGGGAGTCATGTTTGGGCATTCTGATATTTTTAAAGCATATCTATGTCTCCTTTGTAGTCTTGAAGATCAATTCTAAAAATATAAGTATTTTAGAAAAAAATAGACTCTGCATTTGTGTAATTATAAAGGTGACTTGGACTGTGATATCCTTGAGGGCAAAGATACTGTAGTCTTCATCTCAGTGTCCCCATTACTTTTCATATGATAGATGATAAATATGTGTCTGGTGAATGAATAAATGAAAGAAAGAGTAAACGGCTTATGCCTTCATCTATTTTAAATAAAGCCTAAAAAAACCCAACACAATAGTTGAACTCGAAACTTTTCTGTACTGTAGACAGACATGGCATGTTCAGTTTTCTATTCAAAAAATCAAAACAAAACACCCTACAAATTGCCCTTCCTTGTTCTACAGTTTCCCGAAGCAACACTCATGGGTCCTCACACATTTGTGCTGGGTGGGAGACCAGGTCACTTCCCCAGCCCAGGAAGTGATTTCAGAAGTGCTCTGGTAGGATAAGACATTTGACAGTAGGAATGTTTGCAGCAGATATCTCTATGAACAACTGCAGCTTATTAAGACAAAAACAACAACAAAAAACAAGAATTGGAGAGGAATATAAGACAGATGATTTTATTTATCTCAAGTGAAAAAGACAAGCATTGAGACCCCTGGGGACCTTGAAATGAGAAATTCTAAAGCTAATTGATATATGATTAAAAACATTGCTCCACATTATTGCCAGCAGTCATTGAATTTTGTCATTAGGTTCCCCAGTGTTGGAGCAATCAAACCAGTTGTTATGGCTTTAGCAGGCAGTAGAGTATTTTTAGTTTATATATTTTCTGTAAACAATAACTTACTAAGGAAATAAGTGGAGTTTCTGAAACAAATACAATAGCTATATTTTAAGAAATTGCTCTCTCTGATATCATTTATCATAGACTCAGAGGAATCACTTGAATTCTGTCTTAATCTATACAAGTGTTGTCCAATATAATATAACACAAGCCACACAGATCATTTTAAATTTTCTGGTAGCCACATTATAAAACGTAAAAAGAAACATAAGCACTCTTAATATTTTTATTCAACCCAGTATATCTAAAATATTAGCATGTCAATATGCACCCAATATAAAAAAGTAATGAAATATTCCATGTTCTTTTTTTCCATAATAAGTTTTGAAATCCAGTGTGTGTTTTACACTTGCAGCACATATTGATTTTGTGTCACCAAATTGTGCTCAATGGCTAGTGGCTACCATATTGGATAGGGCAGGCTACAGCTTTGCTTTTCCTTGGCCACTGTAAGAGGTAAGCTAGATGGGCTATATGCCTTCAGTTATGCCATTTGAAAATTTCATTGCTTTACCCACTTAGGGATAGTATATATGCTAATGGAGGAAAAGTCTCTTTCTGCACTAATCTTTTTGTGAATCAAAACTCACAACATATGAAATAATGGTTAATTGTAAAGATGGTTCCAGGAAACCATTACTTAGTGTTATTATTTATTTTAATTCTATTTGGACCATTCCTAAAATTATTATCCAGGTCAAATTTCAGGGTACAAATTATCCAGCTATGGTTCATGGCAAGGCGTTATAGACTGAAAAATCACAACTGAAGAGAAATAGAACTCCTATTCACAAGCTCATCTTTAGGACTTATTTGCATTGGAAAGGCCTATTTTATATATTGATACGTTCACATGATACCTCAGTCCATTAAAAACATCAGAATTTTCCCATTTATAAGATTTTTAAATCATTTCTCAGTAATTATTCTCATATCATTTTTCTAAAGAATATCATCAAATTAGGCTGGAAGAGTTGCAATATATGTGAAAACACAGAAATCCATTCTGACAGAAGTATGATTAAACTTACTTGAGGGTTAGAAGGTTTTTTTTTTTTTTAACTTTTAGTTTATTTTCCCCCTCCAAGTTCTATATACTATAGTTATTTTCATGGTATGTTCAAAAGGCCTTGAGCTATTTATGAAATCAAGCAATCAGACTTGCAGGGAGACGGGTGAGCAACAGGGGAGGCTCGGGGAGGAAGTTTCTGCTTACCTCTTGGAATTAGAATAACTAGTGAATTTGAGAACTTAAAATCACAAATATGTGAAGTAAATTGAAAAGAGCTTTGTTAGCCTGTCTTCCTAACTTCTCTCTTTTTTTACACGCCACCTCCTCTACCCTCCCTGGAAGTGAGGACTAAAGATATGAATCAACCAAAACCAGTTGTAAGACAATAATTGCTTAAGCCAAGTGTGAAACAAGGCAGTCCATATACTGTGCCTGGGCATAAAATATTGAAGAGATACACAATAAGACTAACAGCCCCATCATTCATGGGATTTATATAGAAAAATTTTCTTGAAAGAAAAGTGTCATAACTGTTCCCAAAGAGTTGGTTTTAATTGGCCGGAAGATTGGAGAGTATTTCAATGTACAGTTCAATTCAGTGATTCTACTTACCTGAGTATTTCTGCTAAGATCACATGCAGAGC
Source organism: Tolypeutes matacus (assembly GCA_026826555.1). Taxonomy (NCBI): domain Eukaryota; kingdom Metazoa; phylum Chordata; class Mammalia; order Cingulata; family Chlamyphoridae; genus Tolypeutes; species Tolypeutes matacus. The sequence continues at coordinate 11,504,953 of JAKSZT010054334.1, read as the reverse complement.
AATAGAACAGAGAGGGAATAATGGCAGTAGCACATCCATGATGATGGGCTGAACGAGAAAATCTGTTTTGTGGTTTGGGGGATAAGTGAGATCAGGAAAATAGAACATTTGATGAAGAGGCATGCCCATGGTCCCAGGGAACTGGTGAAATGAGAGATTTCCCTTGGCTCTCCTCCTCGGTTGATTTTGACAGTTGATATAAACTTTACATCCCTTCCTTAACGGTGGGCAATATTAAGACACTAATAGCTATATAATTTAATGGCCACTAGCCAACATTAAGATTCAGTCAGTTTAAATATTTGTTATTAAAATCATAATTCTGATACTTTGACTTCTACAGAATTATAGGATTGTAATTCCACAGTTTTGGACTCCAAGACAAGACAAGGTGAAAAATGAAAATTTTATTTGCTTTAATACAAAACTAAAGTGTCATGTAGGCTTAGAATACCACAAATAAGCCACAGACCATATTAAACATGAATGAACCATAAAGAGCTCTTCAAAACTCAAATTTGAGTCATTAAAATTGCTTTGAATTTGCACTACTCTTGGTGATAATTAAAACATGTTTGCAGGATCTCACAAGTGGGAACAATTACAGAGTTATTGTTTTACAATGAAGTTAGCATACCATTTTAACAAAAATTGCAACGGCAGTAGAGTTGGTAGAACTTGAGCAATATGAGTGACAGATTGACTTGCTCTTCCATTTTCCTAGGTGAATGGCATTTAACAATTATCCATACTTTGGAGGATTAGGAGTCTACTCCTTGCTCCATAATTAAGACACTTATTCTTAAATTTCAGAAGCATTTAATTTAGGGGTAAGATTTTCATTGCTTTTTTTTTCAAAGCAGAATTTGTGTTTAGATATTTTTAATAATTTATTTGAATAATGTCAGAGATACACTGTCTTTTTAAAATAAGAAAAATCTATGCAGAGTGATATCATAAAACTGAAAATGACTGGCCAATGAATATATCCAAAAATACACACTTGAAAACTAACTTTGGTACAGTTAACTTTAAAAAAAATCAATTGCCTAATTATAGAAATCATTAATGTTCCCCTTTCTTATTCACCCCTGTAAAAAACCAACCAACCAGCAACAACAACCAAAAAAAAAACCTCTAAAACAAAACCATGTAATATATAGTTAGTAATGGATGACTAAGGATTACAAGCCATTTGAAATCTTCCTGGGATTACAGCAGATAAAAAATAAAGAAAGCACTAAATTACATAAACCCAAAGTTCCAATTATAATGATGCTTCCCTTAATATATTTAATGAATAGATCTTTTGAATTTTACCTTAAAATTTAGATTAATATGTAGTCTGTTATGGTAATAATGTTTTTTTTTAATTTTTTTAAAAAGAAGTTTTAGATTACATAAATGTCACATAAAAATATAAGGAATTCCCATAGGCCCTACCCCCTCCCCCTCCCATGCTTTCCCACATCAGCAAGATCCCTCATTAGTGCAGTACATTTGTTACAATTGATGAGCACATATGGAAGCATTGCTACTAACCATGGATTACAGTTTACATTATAATTTACACTCTGTCCTGCATAGTTTTGTAGGTCATGACAAAATGTTTAATGGCCTGTATCCATCACTACAATGTCATGCAAGACAACTTCAATGTCCCAAAAATGCCCCTATATTACACCTATTCTTCCCTCTCCCGTCCCTCAGAACCTCTAGTGGCCACTGCTTTTATATCAATGATAAGAGTTGTTTTATTTGAATGTATAATTAGCACTGTACTTGATAAATATATGTCTCAGAGAATTAAATCTTTGATCTGCCCATGTGCCAGTTGAGCCCTGAATTTCAGCAGAGTTGTAATACCTACTCTACAGTTCACATTCTCTACTGCTTGCCTGGTGAACTTGACCCAGTCATATGCTGGAGATTTACATGTATTCATTGGCTAATTCAGTCCTGTCAACTCGGAAAATGTTTTACCTGAATTTAAATGACTTGTCCAAGGGTCTTGTCTCTTTTGCCCACAGAGATGGTAGCATGAAACTTCTCTACAACTCCAGCATCACCTTAAAATGGATATTAAAAGGAAAAAGTTTGAATCCTGAACTGGATTTAAGTAGAAGAGGGTGCCAAGCTCTTGGCATTCTCAGCTCGAAGACTGCATTTGGATTTAAAAGAGGTTATCATCTATCTATGCAAAGAACGGACCCATAGCATATTATGGAGAGCTCTCAGTAGCCCAGAATGTACTCAGTAGCACACATAAATGATTATAACCAGACCCTTAAGAGGTTGAAAGCTCCCTTGAAACTAAAGATAAATGTGAGGAATTTCAAAATAGCTATATATCAAAACTTTAAATCTGTAGGGAACTTTTACAGTAATTTGTAATCTAAATATGTGAAACAGCAATGTTGACATCCTTGAACTATGAGTAATAGGATTGCTATTATGTCTCACTGCCATATACATACATCTATTTTTAATACTCTACAATATAATTTTCAGTTCAAGATAATGCATGCCACTGCTCTGTAATGATAGTGATGAATAGAATATTGATTAGAAAACTGTCTGAATAACAGGTAATTTATAGGGGTGAGGGAGATGTGCCATTTTTCCATCTTCGTTTTTACATAATAACCATAGATTTCCCAGCTGCAATAATATATATCAGGCACAATCAAGAGAACGCAATATATGAATTAATTTTTAAATTCAAATTCTGGATACTTAAAAGTAAATATAGTCTTATCCTATAATTTGGCACTACAAATGAATTTGCTGCATTTACTAGTTGAAAGAAAGTCTCATTTGCATAAGGAGATAGGGATACTGATTAGTGTTTATGGCAAAAAGTTTAAATGTGTCTTTCAATTAGTTTCTTGGATGGAAGGCGCATGCATTTGTGAAATCTTAACATTCACAAAAATGTACCTTAAGTTTCCTTCTTTAACTGACACATAGTAAAAGGACTCAATAATGGGAAATGTCCACTTCTGTTCACTAAACTCAGAATCACAAAGTCTGATATGAAAGTTGATACGGTTTTCTCAGAAAGCAAAGATAAAAGGGGTAGAAGAAATTATCTAAATAAGGTGCTTCTCCATTTTTCAAGATGCCATCGCTGGTATTTATAAGTTAGCCTTCTGCTCCTTCTAGAAACTGTAGTTGCATCTTTTTTTCTTCTTCTTCTTCTTCTTCTTTCTGCTGTTTACTTTGAGCTTATACTCCAGAGGGCTCTGCATTTGTTGTCATGTCCATCACACTATGCTTGGCTAACGTGAGTTGAACAAACAACCGCTTGCAGAGGCTAGATTCTGAATCACGAAGGAATTCTTTAAAGCCTGAAGACCAAAATGGTCTTTTAATGGCCTTTTTAATAACCATAGAAGACCTTTAAACTATGAAGCTATATTGCACACTTATGTAAAGCTTTAATGAAAGTGTTTGAGATTTTTTCCTACATCTGTACTGTTTTCTTCTCTTCTAAAGTGAAAAAAAAATCTCTCCTTCAAAAGAACTCACAATTATAATTAAAACTCTTCAAGTGTACTTTGTAAGAAAAACAAAAACTAAACTAAAAAATAATACAGAAGAAACAATGTTTTTCAACAGAGATACAATGGCATTCTGGCCAATTTCCTAATCTATAGGTCAGAGTTAAGATAGGACAAGACAAAAGTACTTTTGGAAAAATCCCATGCAAATAAATAAGTGACATAGAGATATGTCCCATTAGTTGAAATGTTGCATAACTGCATGGGAAAAATTGTCAGGGACTTCAACCGTACACCTTTTTTTCCCACCTGACTATCTAAAGGGATGTGAGGGGAGAGGGATCAGACAGTAAGCCAAATAAATAAGTCATCTGTAGTTTGTCAGATGGTGAGAAATTCTATGGAGTAAACTAAAATGAGGAAGAGGATAAAAAATGTTGGGAGAGGAGATTTGCAATTTATGGAATAGTCAGGGAAGGCCTCACTGAGACTGAATTACAGGCCTAAATAAGGGGAGATGAATGATATTATCAGTCTCTTATTTGGGACTTTCCCTGGTCCCCTTTAAATTATAAATGACCTAGGTCATTGAACAATTGTGAAAAACAGCCAATAAAACAGTTGTAAAGCACTTTTTAAATTACAAATTGCTAGAGAAATGCTATAGCAATTGAATATCATTCTGTCCTGCTATGATCTAGTTTTAATTATATTTGCAATTGATTGTTGATGTACATTTCGAGAAAAATGTCATAAGCAAGCCTTGTGCAGGAAAATGATACTAGATTAGAGCACATGAAAGAGTAACCACCTAAACTAAACATGTAGCTGAAACTGAGTTATTTACTTTATAAACATTTCAAATGTCAGAGTCTAATTCAGTAGACAAGCGTTTTCTTAAAGTGCCCTGCAGCAATTAAGGATAAGGGCTGAAAAACATCAAGGTCAAGAAGCAGCATTCTGTAATGAGGGCAGAGTTAAGGCAGTTTTTTGCCAGAAGGAATTCATAACATGATCAGAATGATAAGTGGGGGTGAAATTGATAAGCGGTTTAATATTCCAATTGCTTTGTTGTACTCTGACAGTACCACATTTGCTAAACAATGCAAATCCTTTATGAGATAAAATCTCCTGATCATATTTCAGAGTTTTTAGTAGAAAGCAAGTGACAGTTCAGGTTGCAAGATTAGATGAATTTAGTCATCATTGCAAAGAACCAAGATCTAAAATGATTGAAAAAATAAATTCAGCTACAAAAAATAGTTGATGAAGCACTCAGACACTTATATAGTCTTCATTATAAACTGGAACACTGTGGCTTATTTTTAGTTGAAGCTTCCCAAGGTTATTTTGTGGAAAAAGCGCTCTCTTTTAAAAGGCTAAGCCATGCTCTTAAGATGAATGGCGCTGGGAAGTTAGGAACTGTGTGTGTGTTTTTGGTTTTTTTTTTAAGTTTAGAGTTAGGAAATGAAGTTTCTTATTTTATAATTGTTTAGCAAACCAAACATTCACTATACATAATATATAATATTAATTTTTCTATTTTGTTTGTATTTGTGTAAGATACAGATACTCATTCAGAATATTCTTAATCCTCTTCCCAATAAGATATGGAGCCATAAAGCCTGTTATTTCATCCTGTGTAGAATGCTGATCCCTACCTCACCGCCCCCATGCCCATCCCATATTTTCTCATCATGTTTACTTCCCTTGCAAACCCCAAGGATTCTGAGAACTTCCTTATAACATAACAGCATTGACCCATAGAGTTTAGTTTGTTTTGTATTGATCTACAAATACTTATATTTGGTGCTTACAATTTCTATGTGTTTATCCTCTCTTGCAAAAATAGTGCTATTGATGGGTAAAGAAAGGAAATAAAACTCAGGATGCTTTGTGCCTTTCTAGTATTAGTTTTAATTTTGTCCATAACCCAAATTAGAGTTTTACTCTAACATTCTCACTCTACTTGATCTGCCTATACTGTTGTATAGTATGAACCACTTATTGAACTTGCCTTTAGTCTTTAATTGTGAATTCCCTAGTCCTCAAAAATCTCTGGCTAATTCTGTTTCATTTTATATTTGTTCATCAAGTTATGATTCTTTGCAATGGTTATAGTTTCCACTAATTAAAAGTGACCATAATGTCTAAGCTATCATTTTATCGTTACCAATAACAAAGTCAGAAAATGAAACTGAACAAAAAGTTTAATGGAGTTACTGAAAAGAACATAAATGTCAAGTTGTATCGAGAGATACCTGATTAGCCAAATACTATGTAAGGATTAGGGTACTCTCCATAGTTTCCAGGCTAGATTCTACTGGCTGATTGTTTTATAAGGAAGGAAATGTACTAAGTGTGGTAAATACAAATACTTGGTGGGGTCTGTCTTTTTAATTTGGTGAGATTTGTCTTCAAACTAAAAATTAAGAGTGAACATTACAGAGTAGGAAAAATATTGATGGAAAGGTAGCACGATTCCACCTAAGTAGTCAGATGAGCTCAATTTAAAATTAAAGAGGGTTGAGTTTAACTCCTGACACAGTGGGCTAATTTCTTTTTTAAATATATTTTTAATGTGGTAAACTTGCATTTTAACCATTTTTTCCAATATCGTTTTTAATTGTGTTTATATGTAAAACATAAAATTTATCATTTTAACCATGTTTAAGTGTGTTAATTCAGGGGCATTAATTACATTTACAGTGTTGTGCAACCACCGCCACCATCTATTACCAAAACATTTTCTTCACCAAAAGAAAAATTATTTCTTTTTTGATGGTCACATGAGATGAGCAGAAACCTCTTACACTCTAGTTAGTTCATTTCCAGATGGAGAGTGAGAGGAAGTTGAGCATATAATCCAAATTTCTTAATTCATAATCCATGCTCTTTTGCTTGTGCTGTGCTTCAGGGAAAGGTTACAGACATCGTATAATTTTAATTTAAGAAACAATTTTTATGTATCTCATCATAACCTTGTGGCAAAATGGATAAATGTGGACCAAGTGACAGGACAGACGAGCGGATTTGTAGCTTACTGAACAGTTGCGCTCTGGTGGTTGATTAATGTATTGATATCAAGGTGGAGATTGACGTCTAATGTCATTCCTCTGGGTGCTATACTCAGCCAGATCTATCTAGTTCATTCCTTTTATCAAAGAGCTGCACAGTGACAGAAGGCAGGCTCATCAAATTTGCTAATGATGCCAGGTTTGAGAAAATGAATATGCTGGTGACAGAATCAATATTGAAATGTTTTCAACAGGTTCATGGTATGGGTGCAAACAAACAAAATGAATATTATCAGAAAAATGTTGGTGCCCAACATTGGAGTCTAAAGCACTGTGCAAACAGCAGCTTGAAGAAGAACAGACTTAAGAGCAGGACTTACTGAAGAGACATAAGTGGGTAGGACTAAATGGAGAAAGCCAAGTTGGGGGACACCTACAGGGAACTGCACAGAATGCGAAGAGGGTCTGAGGTTACAGGAATGAAGTGGGGGCCAAGAAATGAAACAAATTGTAGCCAGTTCCAAGCAGGGCTTAAGGGAAACGGTGGATTGCAAATTATAGAAAAATTTCTAAGAGTCTCCTTTACTCAACAGGACTCAAAGTTGTGCCCTTCTCTGAGGCTGGGACCATAGGTGGAAGTGAGGATATGTAACAAAGATAAGAATTTGCTTTTGCATTTTAAGGTCCTGGTCTGTGGAGTATCCCAGTGTAGAACAGATAGGTGTATATATGACAGATGATATGGTATAGTGAAACCACCACCAGAGCTATAGCGTCCCAAAGATCTGGGTTCAAATTCTGTCTCATAATAAGTGTGTGAATTTAATTGCCCTGAGCCTCGGTTTTCTTAACTGTAAGATGTAGCCAAACATATTTACCTTATTAGGTAAAATACCAAGTCATTACTTAAATAGAAAGCTTTAAATTTATTTGCTTAAAATTGTATATCATTAGCCTAAAATTTTCTCTATAATTTCCAAAATTTTTCTTGTGGTTCTTACTATTTCCCTGTTACAGTTTCCCTTGTTTATAAGTTTTTGCTCTATTTTTTTAAATTACATTTGCCTGAGATTTGTCTGTTTTATGAGATTCTTCAATAAGTTAACTCTTTGTTGCTTTTATTGGTTCCTAATATATTTGTTACTGCTTTCTTCTTTATTATTACTTTCCTCTTGCTTTCTTTCTCACCAGGATCTAAAGAATTATGCTTAATTCTCTTATTTTTCCCTTATTTAAGTAACAAAATCATGTGAAGTTATGAATGTCTGTGTGTTCAATGTTCCCATTAGTGTTATTTTCTAAGGTGCGTTTAATTTTATCTTGAGCAAATGGAGGTCAAGGAGGACAGATATTAAGTACTTTACAATTTTTGGTAACAATTAATGACATTACTTTTTAATTTTATTGTCTTCCTACTAGTTTCTTCTTATCTGTTTACTGAGTTTTTGTGTCCTGCCTAGTATATAAAAAATATCTTACAACACAGGTTTGCTCCTTTTATACTGTGTTTCTAGCCATTATGTGTTTGTTTGTGTTCGCTTATGTGTTTGTTGCTAGATATATCTTAGGTGATTATTTTTCCCCTCCTGCAGCATTTGGCTTTCCCCACATTGCAAGTCCCTTCCCTCCTTAACTCGCATGACCAGTATTTTTCCTGACCTCCTATTTCTCTGAAAATTGTTTCTACTTCATTATCTTCCCCATCAGAACCCTGACATCCACTGCTACTATCCCTTCCCAATATTTCTGCCGTTGGCCTGCTTTTCTAATCGATTCTCGTGAGTTTCATCACTTGTTGACTTTACTCCATTTCTCCATGCTGATTTCTGAGCCATTTTCCCAGGAAGCCTAGTGGTTTTCCTAGCTGGATTTCCACAGGGACCTCCAACTCAGGATGTTCAAAGCTAAACTCACCCTCTTCCCTAAACTTGCTTTCCCTAGTGTCTTCTTTTCCTTGGTTGATCGCCCCACTTTTATAAGGAAGAAAATTAGGGTGTTGTCACGTCATCTGAAATCAAATGCTTTCATTTCTGTAACATAAATAAACCTCAAATCAGTTTCCTCCTCTCCATTCCCATTACTGAGAATGTAGTTCATTTCCATAGCTTCCACCCCCAACCCCAGCTCAGTCCATTCCCAACCTTGACAGGAAAGTCTTGAATCTACAGCGAGTTCAATTCCTTATTTCCTGGGTAAAACCAATCCCAGACTTCTAGTTCTCTGTAGAGTAGAGCTCAGCCTGCTCAGCATTGCTTATCTGACTTGTCTGTTAATAACTTGTCCTCATTTGTCTTCTAGCCTCAACACCCCCCATTCTTCTTGCTCTTCATTGCATCAGAATCACTAAGCCTCTTGAGTTCTCTGGCTGTTCTCCGGAGCTCCTCCATACTCTTGTGCCTTTGCACCTTTTATTTCCTCTGCCTGCAATGCCTCCTCCTTCCATCCCCTACTTGGCCTAGAGATTTTTTATCTTCCTCTAAGGTGCTCCTCAAAAGTCACCTCATCTATGATGATTCTCTAATGCTCCCTTTTCTCTTCGCTTCACAATATAAACCACTGTCTTCTCTATGTCAGGACTTTATCTTGCATAGGCTTTTTCATGTCCTCTTATTGCACTATCGAGATGATATTATACTGCAGTTATCTGTTTTGAAGTCCTTCTTCTGTCCTAGACTGTGAGGTTGTTAGGGGCTGGAATAGGTATTAGTCACGCCAGTATTCAGAGGATTTATTACAGTTCCCGGATAATAGTATGTCTTGAAAATGTAAAAAATAAATAAAAATAAAAATGTTTTAATTATGATATTTGGTGCAGGAAAATATGATTATGTAATTTCCTTATGATTGTCTTTTATAAGGGTATGATAATCTTCTTCAATCTAATGTAGAACTTATTACCTTAAATTCTACTTTAGTTAATATTAACAACCATATTATTCTTTTATTCAGATTTGATTGATAGATCTTTATTGAATGCCTTATATTTAGCCTTTTAATGACATAGTGCTTTGTAAGCAGCCAATTGTTGAATTTTTAAAATACAGTCTGGGAATCTCTGCCTTTTAAATGAGATGAGAGAGACAGTCTCAAGCTTGATGTGGCGATTCCTATTTTGGTTCTCTTTCTATTTATCTAGCTTTATATTTGCAGCATTTTTCATAATTTAAGATTTATCTTTCCTCTTTCTTTCTTTTTGTAAGGACTTTGCCTTATTTTCTTTTACCATTAAATAATTTAAAAGTTTGTCACCCTATTTTTAATCATCAGTGATTACTTTAGAATAGTCTACAATTTTCCTAATTCTATATTCTTGTCTTTGTAAAAAAGACAGGGGATTTTCTCTTTTCTATCTTTCCTCCTATGTGTTCTCTCATTCATAATTAATTAGGTCTTAAAAATTACTAATTTAGTTAATATTATTGCAGTAATCAGCTGAGTTATTTACCTACAGCTTTCATCAGTAGTGTTTAATCTGATAAATAATATAATACTTGGAATAGATTCCCCAGAAGACATTGGCAGAAATATCTTTATGTAGTGAGTTTTCTAAGTCTGTCAAGCTATAAGAATGTCTTGTTTTCACGCATGAATGAAAATTAACAATACCATAGGTTCGAGTATACACTTTTCCATTTCATTTATGCTTTCATTTTTTCTCATAGGGAAACACAAATATGTCTGATTCATATTCCATTTCTATCTACATTTTCTTCTTAGAAGCATGTAGAATACTATTCATTTATATTTTTTATTTAAAATGAGAATGTAACTTGGATTCAGTTTGTAGTTGATATATATTATATGAAATTCAAGGATGCTATTTCTATATTCTGTTTTCAGTTCTAAAATATCTAATCAACCACACTATTTTTTCATTTAGAATTATGATTATTTCACAATGAATCTCATTTTATATTCTGCAGGTATTTCAAATTCTCACATGTTCATCTTATTATTTACATTTTTAGTCCTGGGTTTTTTTTTTAATAGAGAAGTTGGAGGTTTACAGAAAAATCATGCAGAAAATACAGAGCTTCCATAAACCCCTCCTCACATGCACATTTTCCCTGTTATTAACACTTTGCATGAGTGTGATTCCTCTGTTGTGACTGTTGAAACTATGTTATTATAACCATACTATTAATTGTAGTCCATAGTTTACATTAGGGCTCACTGTTTGTGTTGTGCAATGCTATGTGTTTTTTAAATAAGTACCCTTGTAACACATAGACAGCATAAAATGTCCCCTTTTAAACACAACTAAATATATAGTTCAGTGATGTTAAATACATTAACAGTGTTGGGCTCCCATCACCACCATCCATTACCAAAACTTTTCCATTACCACAGAAACTCTGAACCAATTAAGCATTAAGTCCCCATTCACTACTTCCATCCCAGCCCCTGTGTGATAGTTCCTGAGTCTATGAATCTGCTTATTCTAGTTATTCTTATCAATGAGATTGTATAATATATTTCCTTTTGTGTCTGACTTATTTTGCTCAACATGATGTCTTCTAGGTTCATCCATGTTATTATTGCACACATCAGAACTTCATTCCTTTTTATGGCTGAATGATATTCCATTACGTGTATATACAATGTTTTGTCCATTCATCTGTTGATGGACAGTTGGATTGCTTCCAGCTTTTGGTACTTGTGAATAATACTGCTAAGAACTTCAGTGTGTAGATATATTTTCTGATATACATTTAAATTTCAAACCTTGATTTGGACATTTTCCTGGCCTCAAATCCATGAGTGAATTAATTCCCATTGTTTAAGCCAACCCATTTCATGGTATTTACTTTGAGCAGCCTAGGCAGCCTAGCAAACTAAAATACTGCTCTTCACGTTTTTTAAAGTTTGAGATGGATTGGTGTGAATTCTTTTTGGAATGTTTGGTAAAATTCATCAGTGAAGCCATCTTGCCTTTGGCATTTCTTTGCTGGGAGGTTATTGATTACTGATTGAATTTCTTTCCTTGTTGTTGTTCTGTTAAAGTATTCTATTTATTCTTGAGTCAGTTTCGATAGTTTGTATGCTTCTAGGAATTTGTCCATTTCATCTAGGTTATCTGTGTTAGTATACAGATATTAATAGTATCCTCTTGAAATCGTTTTATTTCTGGGTCAGTAGTAATGTCTCCCCCCTTTCATTTCTAATTTTTATTTGCATCCATTCTCTTTCTTTCTTAGTCAGTCTATCTAAAAATTTGTTGACTTTATCGATCTTTTCATAGAACCAACTTTCGGTTTTGCTCATTCTCTTTTTTATTATTGTCTTTCATTTATTTGTGCTGTAATCTTTGTTATTTTCTTCCTTCTACTTGGTTTGGAATACTTTGCTTTTCTTTTTCTACTTCTTCCTTTTATCAAGGAAGGTGTCTGATTTGAACTTTCTTCTTTTTTAATGTAAGTATTTAGAGCTATAAATTCCCCCCTCATCACTATCTTTGTTGCATACGATAAGTTCTGTAGGCTGCATTTTTGTTTGCATTTATCTCAAGATATTTCCTACTTTCCCTTGTGTTTTATTCTTTGACCCACTGGTTGTTAAAGAGTGTTTAATTTTCACATAATTGTTGATTTTTCAGTTTTCTCTCTGTTACTGATTTCTATCTTCCATTCCATTGTGGCTGGAGAAGATATTTTTATTATTTCATTATTTTTTAAATTATTGAGACTTTTCAGAACTTATATATGGTCTATACTGGACCATATGCACTAGAGAAGAATGTGTATTTGCTCCTGTTGGTTGAAGTATATATATATCTGTTAAATCTAATTCATTTGTAGTTTTGTTCAAGTATTCTATTTCCCTTGTTGGTCTTCATTCTGGATGTTCTATCCATTATTGAAAGTGGTATATTGACATCTCCTACTATTAATGTAGAACGATCTATTTCTCCCATCAAATTTGTCAATATTTGTTTTATGTATTCTGGGGGTCTGTCGTCAAGTACATATATAATAATAATTGTTATGTCTTCCTGTTGAATTGTTTCATTTATCAGTATATAGTACCTTCTTTGTCCCTCATACAGTTTTTGCCTTAAAGTCTATTTTATCTGATATTAGTATAGTTTCCCCAACCCTTTTTGGTTACTATTTGCATGAATATATATTTTTTCCATCCTTTCACTTTTAACCTACTGGTGTCTTTGAATTTATGAGGCTTTTGTAATCAGCATATAGTTGGGTCATGCTTTTCTGTCCATTCTGCCACCTTCTACCTTTTGACTGTAGTGTTTCATCCATTTACATTTTTTAATAAAATCAATTTTATTGATACATATTAAGCATAATACATCCAAAGTGTACAATCAATGATAGTCAGTGTAATCACATATTTGTGCATTAATCACTTCAATCATTCTTGGAGCACTTTCATTATTCCAATAATAATAATAATAAACAAAAAGCAAACAGACAAAATTCATCACCTCTCAATCTTGCTATGCTTCTCCTGCTATACAAAGCTGATATTCTTTTTCATTCTCTCTAGTTTACTTGTATTTGTATTTTGTAAAAATAGTCTTATATATGCAATATCACCCGTATTTGTTTTTTGCGTGAGGTTTACTATCTTGTACAGTCCCATGGTACAGTTTTTAGCTTTCCTTCTGGTAATATACATGACCTTAGACTTTCCCTTCCTTTTTTAAAAATTTTTTTTTTAATTTTTAAAAACATACTTAGATTACATAAATGTTACACAAAAAATATAGGGATTCCCATATACCTCACTCCCCACACCTCCCACACCCTCCCACATAAACAACATCCTTCATTAGTGTGGCACATTCATTGTAATTGATAAATGCATCCTGGGAGGTATTGCCACTGATCATGGACCATAGTTCACATTGTAGTTTACACTCCCTCCCACACAGTTCTGCATGTTATGGGACGATATAAAATGGCCTATATCTGTTGTTGCAACATCATTCAGGACGATTCCCAAGTCCCGAAAAAGTCCCCGTGTTACAACTGTTTTTACCTCTCCCTGCCCCCAGAGCCTCCATTAGCCACTGGCTCCACATCAATTTTGTAATTTCTTCCATTGCTAGAATAGCAATATTAGACTTTCCCTTTCAACCATTGTCATACTCATATAATTGCTCTGCTAGTCACAAACACCATGATATGTTTCAACCATTTCTATTCATTTCCAGAGATTTACAAATAACCTTTTTTTACCAATTCTGCACAGATTAACCCTCGGCTTTCCATTCTCTACCCTCCTTCTATTTTCTAGTGACCTATAATCTAATTATTAACTCCATGAATTGACACACTATATTTAATTCACAATAGTGCAATCATACAGTATTTTTCCTTTTCTGTCTTGCCTGCTTCACTCAACATTATGTCCTCCAGGTTCATCCATGTTGTCATGTTTCACGACTTCTTTGTTTGTAGATTTATTGTTGTTCTCAAAGAACCAACTTTTGGTTTTGTTGATACTCTATTGTTTTTTGTTTATTTCTGCTCTGATGGTTAAGATTTTTGAATTTCCATACTCATGTCTGTCAATTTTTAGAAGTTTTCTGCCATTATTTTTCAATATTCCTACTACATCTTTCTCTTTCTCCTCCTTCTGGGACTCCCATAATATAGACATTGGTTTACTTCATGGTATCCTCCAGGGCTCTTAGGTTCATTTGCTGTTTACAAAAATTCTTTTCTTTTTGTTCCTCAACCTGAATCATTTAAATTGGACTGCTTATAGTTCACTGATTCTTAGCTTCATTCTGCTGTTGAATACTGCTAGGGAATTTTTCATTTAATTTATTGTGGTCTTCACCTCCAGTATTGCTGTAAGGTTCCTTTTTAAAATTTCTGTCTCTTTACAGAGATTCTCATACCATTCATTCATTGCTCTCCTGATATCCTTTAGCTTTTTCTCATGTTTTCCTTAATCTCTTTAAGCATATTAACGATCTTTTTTTTTTTTTTTAAGTTTTTTGTCCAGTATGCCCATAGTCTGGTCTTAGTTTCTGAATTTTTGGCTTGTTCCTTTGGATAGACCATCATTTCCTATTACTTTGTCTTGTAATCTTTTGTTTCACACTGTAATATTTTAAAACTTTAATAATTTAAAATTTTTAAATTTAATCCTTAAGCTGTCTCAATCATCAGGTGGTGCTCTCCTTCAGTGTTTAGCCCTCTTTCAAGTAGGTCAGCCACAGATGAATATGATGTGCAGGGTCCTTTCCATCTTTTCTGAGCCCATGTCTTGTTCTCGGCTTGTGCTTGTTTCTGGCCTTAAGAATTCCCCCACATACAGGAATTGGAATGTCCCTTCTACTCTTTATGAAATAGACTTTCTTCCCTTCCTAGATATTCTTCTGTATGACTAATGGAGGTAATCTTTTGTCCCTGGCTGCTTTGACCTAACTGTTTCTTACAGTGCTTTAGCTGCCTGCATGCTGACCGGGTCTGCAGGGCAAATTTTGGGAGGCTGAGCCATAGAAGAGTTTCCTGGTTCAGTCTTTCAGTCTGCCATCTGATAGATTAGTACTGACCAAAAGACACCACAATATACACAGGGGTTGCTCTGAACAGTGTCAGGAACCTAGAATGGGAGTGTAGGCTGGCTCCACACTCTGACCAAAGGTGGTAAGTAAGCCACCAAAAGTGCCATGAGATTTTCCCATCATTTTTAAAGCTATGCTTTCTTGATTTGGCACTTGCCTAGTTACTACCACCCTTTAACTATTTTCTGAAATTTTGAGGAAGATGGCTATGCCAGATTTTTCTAGTTGTTCAAAGATGCTGTGGGGGAACAGCACCCTGGAGCATTTTGCACTTTTATCTTGTTTGACCAGCAGGCTTGTCCTGGATTGTTTTATGTGAATTCTCTTTTTTTATTGCATTGATTTTAAATTCTTTGTTAATAATATATTGCAGTTCATAGTTTTCCAAACTATCTCTTTTATAAAATATTGTTCTCATTACTATATTTTAATCTTGTACTTCTTGAAGATGGTCAATGTTAGAATTTACTTTAAGAAATTCACTGCTTTCTACTTCTTTGTGTTACAGAATTTTTTATTTTTTCTTGCTTATTTGCTTTACTTGTGTTTACCCTGTTAATGATCAATTTTTGTCACTTTGATTTAGAGTATTTACCAAGTATTTTCCAGGAGTTTCTTGAAATACACCCTACCATCATACTAGGAATCTCATTTTATTTTCAAAAAGATTGCATTCGATATTCCATACTTAACCAGTAAATCATTATATCAAAACATAAAAACTTCAATAAGTATTTGTGGCATATATAATAGACTATCTATTATATAAAGAGTTCTACAATCAATAATAATAATAAAAGTTTAACTTCTCTTGGAAAACTATACAAAATTCACAGATAGATTACCCCTCCCCCCCCCCCAAGCCAAAGGACCAGATTTCCAGGAAGATGGTGGTTTAGAAAGACATGGCAGAAGAGAAAGTTAAAGTTTTGATATTGGAGCCCCGGGAAGTAAACACACATAGAAAGAAGCAGATATATGAGGAAGGAGAGAAGGCTCCATTAGACATGGCAGAGGCCCCAGGAAGAGAGATGAGCCATTCACCTGAGAGTCTACAGCTGGCCTTAAGAAAACAGAGCAGCTGATCCTGGAGAGATATGAACCCTGGGAGAGAGGCGAGACTTACCCCAGCCTACAGCTGATATTGGAAGAAGCTGGCACCACGGAGCCTTAAGAGGAAGAGGAAACCTGAACCATTGCAGATGTTGGCAGCCATCTTGCCTCCAACATGTGTCAACAGACTTTGGTGAGGAAAGTAACTTATGCTTTATGGCCTTGTGACTGTATGCTTCTATTCCAAATAAATACCCTTTATAAAAACCAACAGATTTCTGGTACTTTGCATCAGCACTCCTTTGGCTGCCTAATACAGAGGGTAAAGGACAATTATAGATCAAGGTAAAGAAATTATCAGAGATTCAAAGACCAGAGCACTCAAGTTATTTCCAAAGTAATTTATTAACCAATGAGCTGGAAGAAAGGGGACTAGTGCTGAGAAGTAATAAACATGATATTTCTCCCTTTTGATGATAAAGGTAAGTATTAGAACTGCTATGGTAATAAAATAATGGATAGTGATATGTAACTATTCATATAAAAAATCAATATCGTGTGCTATTCTAGCCCAAGAGTAATTTTTTCAAGACTATTTTTCCACAAAGAAAATCTTAATTTATGAAGACTGGCATTTTATATTTCAAACCATTTTGTGGTAAAATATGTTATTCCTTAAGCAATTAAATATTAAACTTAAATCTTTAGTTTTAAAGTTATCACAATTGAGAGTGACACAAACAAAAATAAACACATCTTGGCATAGCCTATATGTTCTCAAAGCATTAGCTTAAAGTGCAGGGCTTAAAGCCAGAATGAGAAACAAGTTTGGTTAGTTTTAACTTCCTCCCCCTCTTACCATTACAGCCAGGCTGGTGCTCTGGAAAACATTGACGACTTCGTGTGGTGGGTAGACACATTGGGCCAGGCACACAGAAGCTGCTCCGGAAGGGCTTGATTTTCCTGCTTCTGAACTACCACTAAAGCGATGCCAAGGAGAGAAAAACACAAGTAGAGTATTGGTAGCAGTGTACAGTGTTTTTTTCTAGATTTTTAGGGGAATATGGAGGAGCCACTGTCTTCAGTCATTTGTCTCATGGAGCCAAAGCTAAGGTGAAAAAGGAGGCAGGAAAGAAAGCAAAAGTACTGTCTTTATACCCCTTATACTACCAGTCTTCAGATCTTCCTTTGCAGAGTGAGAAAAACAGAATTGGTCCCCTGTGGTTTTCCATGGTCTGGTTTTTCAAGTACTGCCTCCCCGCACCCCCCCAAAAAGTATGAACCCCCTAGGTAGTAACAGAAAGCAAGGCAAGACTGAATGGAGGCAGCCTTTGGCTCATTTACATTATTTTCCACTTGAAACCAGAGAGATGCAGGATGAGTCCCTCCCTACTAACAGTAGATGGATGATAATGTATTAGACATTGGGGTTAGGTTTCTGAGAATAAATTATTTTTACTGAGTTTTATACTTTCTCTCCAATTATTGTATGTGTATGTCTCAGAATCAATCCTTACTAGGTCTTTTCAGAAAAAAAAAAATTTAAAAACCTATCTTTTTTGTTACTATGGGCACACTTTGCTATACTTTTAATGGGAGGATCTCCCTCCTCCCTTCTGCTGTCCTGTCACCATTCTTTTCTGTCATTTCCATCTGTCCTCTCACTTAAACTCTAGCCACACCATTCTGGTTTGAGTAGTCTGCATGTTATATGGTTTTGACATGCTCTATAATAATTCTTGTCTGGTTCTATTTTCTCTGACAGTATTTCTAACATTCTATTAATCAGTTTTATTGTTTCTGATGTGCATATTGAGCATAAGTGTCCAGAGTAACCTATAACTGTGGTTTTGGTTGTAATATTGTGATTTGGATTCTGGGGGTAGGTTTGTTGTGAATAAAGAGAGTACCATGTAAATTTTATGTTTTTCCAATCTATATTTGGTCACAAAATTCTGCCATCTTACAAAACACCATATGCAACCATTTGAAGATTTCTCAGAGCTCATGTTCATCTTCCATGTGCACTTCATACAGTGAATTAGAATGCCATGTTCAGAAGCTATGCATGGCTCACTTTATGCAAGTCAAGTCTGAGAAATGTCAGATTTCATGAGAGGCAAATTCTTTGTTCTTTACACGGGAGGTGATCTGTTGCTTTTCTTTGTGTTTTCAATTTTAAAAAAGAGAACAGCCCAGAACAGCTTTTATGGATAGACCATTGCAATTCACTCCTACCCACTACATTGTAATTTGAGCTGCCAAAGAGCTCAGGAAGGCCACCACAGAATCTAACTGATATCCTCAGGAAAATTCGGTTGCTGTGCTGTCGATGGGGAGCTCAGCAGCCCTTCCGTTGCAGTGTTGCAGTCTTGAAAGGGCACCCGTCAGTTTGGGTGAAGAGTTCCTGGAATGCGTTCTCTCCTGTCATCCCCACAGGACCTGTGGACCTACAGGCCTGACTCATCCCAGTGATGGCTGCGACATTTACGGGCCAGGCTGCACATCTTTTACCGAGAGACAATTACTGGGGTAGTGCTGAGGTATGACTGAGCCTCTGGGCACAGTAGCTGTCACACCAACTGCTGAGGTTTGTGAATTAATGATCAGATGAATTCAGCAGGTTGTACAACATTAACTTTAAATTGTCAGCTCCACTGTGAGTGTCCGACAGTCTTCCCTTTATGCACTTGCTTTCCTTCTGGATCAGAATTTAGAAAAATAAACACTTTTCAGATAACCTGCTTCCTTATTTTGAAGCCACTTAAAGAGTCCAAGCAGGAACATTGGGAGTTCTTGTTTCCACTCCAGTCAGTTTTAGAATGGCTCCTTCAGGAAGTGAATGAAAGATCCTTAAAAAAAAGAAAAAAACAAAAAAAACAAAAAAAAGAAAGATCCTTGCCTCAACTTAGTGATGGAAAAAGTTAAAGTTCTTGTTACCTCTCTGACCACAGTGTCTCATTACTTAGTGCTGGTGGAAGGTATTCCTTGTCACTTCGGTAAATGTTTATATACCTCCGTTTCTGGCTTGGTGCTCACATGACTTGCTTAATGCCATTATTTCTATTGTGTATGTGTTTTTTTCTTTTCTTTTCTTTTTTTATAGTAATAAGCAAGGTTTATTATTAGAATGAAATTGTGTCCAGGAAATGTCTTCTTGAAACGTGCACTTCATACAGTGAATTTGACTGTAGCCACACTGATGCTTATCTTTAGAGGAGAATGTGTTTCAATATCCTGGGCTGGAAAAAATTCAAGGACATTGAGCACAGAATAGAAGGAGGATGGGTGGTGGGCTACCTCATGGCTTCAGGGCTTCCCGGGAAGACTGCATGCTCTGGTAAGCATCATGAAAAACGTCTGGCATTTTAAGCTTTAATGTGCTTGTCATGAATCAAAGCATATTTTCAGATACTCTCAAATTTTCCACTCATCCCAAAGAAGATTTTTTTTTTTTTAAAAAAAAGATAATTTCTACCTAGTATGTCAAACAGCCTACAGATATTCATATTAAAGTCAAAGGGAGTATATTATTCACTCCTAGAACATAAGTTAGTTTGGGGTTATCACTCTCATCTGGATTCTTGGCAATGCAGCTAAGCTGTTTTCCCTTTTCCTTCCTTACCTGTATAATCTTGATACTGAACACCCACCAATTGTGACTTTAGCCCTTTCTCACTGTTGCCTTTATAATAAAAACAATTTACCTAGCTAAAAAAGATGAATAATTAATCACTTATTCCCACTGGGATAAAAGGACACATATGGTCAAGTAACAGGGGGCATTAAGAAAAAGAGCTGTCAAAAGGTGCCCTTTCTTCCAAAATGTTAAAGAATGCTATTTTTCTCTATACTTGGAATGAGTAATCAGCACGTGGTGGCAGAAGCAAAACCCATGATGGATCTAGATAGGAGGAAGTATGGAAAGACTTGGAATAGAATTAATTTTATTGTCAAAAAATTATTTTTTAAAAAAATGAAGTTGAGGTAATGACTATTTTTATATACAAACCATAATTACTTACATACTCATTTGGATTTCTTTTCCCTGAATCAAGTTAATGTTATCAATCTGTGAGGCCACCCACGAGGATCTCGGATCCATTTGGCAGCTACAAAGCCTGGAAATGAATCGAGCACAGTCACATAATACAGATCTTCAGGAACTCTTGAGATGATTCCAGGGGACTTAAAATCCATAAACACACCAAGCATTTTCTATAGACTCAATAAACACTATTTCACACACATATGGACTAATTTTCAAATGTATACAGTGGCTTTTGTGATTGATAAAATACAGAATCATGCAATTTTATTCCTAAATACATGATAGTTTTTTATTTATTTAGGTGCTATACATTATCCCAATAAACATATTCTAAAAGTATAGCAAAATAGGGAAGATATGTTCAAATTTCTTTTTTATTTTTATTTTTTTTACCATTAGAAGAGTTCCTCATCTGCCACGAGATTTGGAACCACCATGATGGAGAGGATTTGAACCCGGCTTCCATGTAGTACTATGCTATCCCCTGATACCCAGAGTGAGATTTTCCCTCAGAGCCTCAGGCCCCCTGAGTGACTGCAGAACGGCTTATTGGGGACTTCTGCAGCTTTCATTGTAGGAATGGCATCATGTTTGCCTCCTTCTGAAGAAACTATCATCTATTTCTACTTATGTAGGAAGGCAGAATAAGTCGACATGGATTATGTGGCAGGAATTTCAGAGCTCTGGACAGGCCCTGGTGTCATTTGAAATCCTTATCACTCTCTGAAATTCCCTTTAACACAAGGATTTGATCCCTGTTAGATACTCAGGAGAAAGGCTAACACTTCACACTTATATCATTGTTTATTTCTGGATGTCACTAGTGGGTTTTCAAACCATGAGCAGGTGAAGTGGAGGAATAATGCCTTCTAAAGGGGGAAAAAAGAATAAGGGACTCTAAATCCTCTGACGGGGGAAGCGGCTGTGGCTCAATCAGTAGGGCTCCCATTTACCATATGGGAGGCCCCAGGTTCAGTTCCCAGGGCCTCCTGGTGAAGGCAAGCCCGCCCGCACGGTGTGGTTAGCTGACCCAGCGAGCACAAGCAGCAAGCGGGGGATAAATGAATAAATAAATAAAAATCTAAAAAATAAAATAAAATAAAATAAAATAAAATAAAATAAAATAAAATAAAATAAAATAAAATAAATAAATCCTCTGATGGCAATTGATTTGCTCCAAATTCTGGCCTCATGAGCTGCTCTTCCATTGGTGCAGCCATCACAGTGAACAGCGACGCCTTTCAGCACTTCCAAAGAAAGATTCATTGGTGTGTGAAAATAGACCTTGGCAGTGGATATACAATGTGCCGCGTTCAACGATAGGCTTTAGAGAACAGGGTTTTGTTTTTAAGTGTAGAAGAATCTCAACTTATAGAATTGGAATAATTTTTGCATAAGAAAGATATCCTTGTTAGTAATTCTCTCCTATCATTTCTTTGGTTTCACCAATAACTTAATCACAAAAATTGATTTCTTCTGTGATGGAGAAACGTGGCTTACATTTCTGGTGAAAGGAGTGCATATGCTCTTTGACATTCTATTTCTGTAGTTTTCCATTCAGGGTAAGTTTGGTGAAGGCTATACTTTGTAGCATTATTTGTGGGAAATGTCAGTGGGGATCCACCTGGGCTCCACCAAGTGTATGAACAGAGGTATGTTTAGGGTTTGAGGCAAGGCAGTACTTCATTGTGCAACTTCAGTATGTTTAGTTCCCTGCTCACCAAATTCCAGGAGCATCTCGCAGTCATTGTGACAATGAAGAAACACCCCCATCCATTTCCAGACACCTCCTGTTTGAGAATCATAGTGCAGCCTCTTCTCCAAGGCAGAAGTATACTTTGTAGTATCCAGCAAGTAGCCTTCCACAAGGCTGGAACACCTTCCTTTGGGTGATTACACATTGGCCGCTTTTAACTCCTGCTCTGAATGCCTCAAATCTCCATTCATTGATTACCTTGGGTTTCAAAATGCATGCTTGTGCTGGATGCTGGAGTGTTTTGTTTTTTCTTTAATGAGGAGATACCAAATGCAGAGGCAGTGGGATGAGAGTGTTGCTTAACTTTACACTGATTGGGTTAATCTTTGCAGGGCTGTTTGCAGAGCTGGTACCTCCCGCTGTTGGGAGTGTAAGAGATACTGTGGTAAGAAATGGATCGCTTTTATTTTCCTTTATTCAAACTTCCCAATCTTTCCACCTGTACTTGGGCTTTCAAAGTGCCACTGATAAGCCCACGATTTTGTTTTAGGGGCTTGATAGGGAAAGGGAAATTAAATACTGCAAACTGTGAGCACTGACACTGTCCCCTAGGCAAATAAACAAGAGCACTTCTGAAGAGATGTAAAATTGGTTTTCCAGGCTTAACTTCCTCAACTGGTTTAATAGAGCTTGTAAAAATATACTCTAATTGCTCTGAGGCACTTTTTACTTTCTGAAGATTCTCCTTCAAACCCTTTATGACTCCCTTGCTCTACAGGTAGATGTTTATAATGTGACACATATCTCTAATTAACTAAACAAGAAAAACCTACCAAATGATTCCCCAAATGAAAATGAAACCTTCTGGACCAAGCTTCCAATGCCAGCACTGTTTTCACATTGTTTCTGATGCTTCCAATGGGTCCATGCATGTTTGTAAATACATATCAACAACTGTTTGAAACCTCACTGGAGTCCCTGACTCTGAAGTCACACTAAGGATACAAGATTGGAGAGTCTAGGGCCCAGCGCCTGACGCTGCACAATCTGCTGACAGATCGTGAAGGTGGCATGAATGCCTCTGAGTCTTCTCTGAGACATTCATAGAAAGTTGTAGGTTGGAGCAGCACATAAGTCAGTTATAGGGAACCCATGGGCTGGGAGGCATTATTGCAGGAAGCCTAGAATTTTGTGTTACCTCTAATTATGGGAGAAATAATAGACAGCAGTCACTTCTATTCTTGTTCAGCTTCTGAGGATCGAAGCATAAGAATCTGTCTGAAGTTCGGTGAGCCTGTCTTGATCCCTCATCTCCCCACTTTCAGGGCTTCCTTCCCTAGCATTCTTTGTTGACCTCTTTCTAGATGAAAACAATTCTATACTGCATTTCTTAAGTCCTACAAGTCTACTCTTTAACCCTCAGAACAGTGGGTGTCTAGCAGAAGTAGGAGTGAGTCTATGAATTCTGAAGGAAGATTCTTTGGGGAGATTTTCTATCTGAATTAATGCCCTGTAGATTCTTCCATTTAAGTTGACAGACACTTCACCTTGAGCTGGGTAAACTGGCTTCGGAAAAAGAGAAGATGGAATTTCATATAGGAAGAAAAAGAAATGGACAATTAATGGTCTTATTTGAACTATTACTATCTTCAGGGTCTCGGGCTGGAAAATTTCCAAATCCTCTTCTGGACTAAAGTTCTATGATTTTAAATTAGATCCAGTCACTGTTCTTGTAAACAGTAATTCCACAGAATATTTCTCATTTTTCCCTATTTCTAGGCATTAATGCTCTGATCCGAAATACTGGGTTCATGGATAAGTCAGTTCAGCCAAACTAACTGAATTTTTCCCTGGAATTGTTAATCTGCTCACACTGCATTTTTGGGTTCAGTCGTCAGAGCTTCATGTAAGCTAACTTTGGGGTGATTTTGATTTTCTGACTCAACAAAATAAAACAAATAGAGGCAATAAGATAGCTAACTGAAGTGCAACAGTTCTGAGTAGAGGGAGTGGAGGATGAAAAAGTTTTCTTACAAAGAAGTATCATGATTGAGGTATTAAGGAAGAAAGTCTTGATCGATACATCTAGGTTTATTTCTCTCCCATGTTCATATACTGATTTGAGTAAATATTTTCAATCTCTCTCTCCATTCCTCTCTCTCTCTCTCTCTCCCTCCCTCCCTCCCTCCCTCCCTCTCACTCTCTGCATGTATGTAATATATACATATTCTTCTATGAAAGTTTTGACAATAATAGAGTATTAGCATAGACTAATCACATATGACTAAATGTATATGTATCAATTTTATATATGAATAGAAACGTCCCATGTTATTAAGTGTATTTATTTAAAATATAGGCTTTCTAACTCAGTAATGCCAAGGATTATATTTTATTCTTTTTCCCTTGATAGTGAAATGGTGACCCTGGATGCCCTAAATTTCTTCCTGCCTTGGCTCTTGGATGCTGGACTCAAACTAAGTTGAGCACTGAATCAGCTGTCTCAGTAGTGCAAATGTTGACTTCACTGCTTTTTTAACTAACCACCATTTCTTAATTGTGTCATCATTTCCTAATTCCCTGTGTTCTCGTTTGCGTGTTTAATTTTTAACGAGGAGCCTATGCGATTCAACTCCAGCATTTCTTTCCAGTCCCATACCCACGTCTTTCCTCTTCCGTCTCTGACCCCTAAGTTCTAGTCTTTCTGAAACAGGTCCTGTTTCTATTCTATTTTCATACTTTCTTTCTCTTTTCTGTATGTGCTCTTTGTCTTCTCCTTCCTGAGTTTACATGGTAGCATCCCACTACTCTGCAAGAGCCTCTTCTTTGAAGTCCTTCTCACCTTCCTGAGACTTGATCAAGCTCTTCTTTGTACTACTTTTGTCCCTTGTCCATTATAGCATGTCTCTGGTCACATTATATTATGTTTTCAAGTCTCTCTAACCAGACTGACCATGCTGGGGACAATATGCTTTATTCAGTATTGTCCCAAATGTTTGCCAAGTGAGTTACAGATGGCATATCGTAGCTGCATATTGGGGCAAAGTGACTAGAGAAGAGACCAGCATTTCATTGTGACTCCAATGTCAGTATTAAAGGACACACTATTTAGCTTTTATGAAAAACCTCATTAATGACTGTTATTCTCAGTCAACATGACAAGAATGCTTAGAGCTTGCATCAGGGTAAATTATTGTGTTGACAGGCAGTTTGGAATAAGCTGTGGGTTTATATGAAAGGTTTTATATGTGTGCTACAAAATCACTATATCTTTTTGATTTCCTGTTGCCATAACTTGTCTTATATTAGATCTCAGAATTTAGCAAGACTGGCCTGATCTTTAGATTCTATGGCAGATTCAAAAACAAAATCCTGGTTTGAAGTGAACTTGATATTTCCTAAAAATCCTATTGCCAGATTTCCTTCTTTGAACTATTTTTTTAGAAAGTAAAATCATTATTTTCAGTTATAAGTTAGACAAGGTCCCACTAACTAACTCTAAACCACTAGTAAATTCTATTATGTCAAGCCATGTCTAGCGCCCCATATTTTAGAAGTCCGAGTTCATTGTCCCACTAATAAAATTTTGCATCGTCTTCTAAGGATACGCCACCAAGTGTAGAGGTAAAACATGACAAGTGCTGCGGTGTGATAAGATGCCCTCTTTAACCAATGACCCTAACTTCAGCTTGTCAGAGACATAAACGGAAAAAGATGTTGGCATACTATAATAACAACTAGCACAGCTTGAGATCCTTTATGTGCCAGACAGTGAAGTAGGTATCATACACATTAATTAAAAGATTTTTGCAGAGCCTTAAGATATAGTTGGTACCATTCCTATTTTTTCTTTTTTAATAGAGAAGTTGTAGGTTAACAGAAAAATTATGCAAAAATAAGAGTTCCCATATACTTCCCCTCATACACAGTTTTCCCTGTTATTAACACTTTGCATTAGTGTGGTACCTGTGTTACAACTGATGAGAATTATTATTATTATACTATTGCCTATAGGCCATAGTTTGCCTTAGGATTCACTGTTTATATTGTACAGTCCTACATTTTGTTTTGTTTTTAAGTTTTTATTCTGGCAACATATATAGACATCCTAAAATTTCCTCTCATAGAGAATTCAGTGGTAGTAATTACATTCACAATGTTGTGCTACCATCATCACCATCCATTACCAAAACATTTGTATCATCCCAAATAGAAACTCTACCAATTAAGCATTAATTCTCCATCTGCTACCCCCACCCCAGCACCTGGTGTTAACCTGTTTTCTAGTTTAAGAATCTGTGAATTTGTTTATTTCAATTAATTTCTATCAGTAAGATTGTACAATCTTTGTCCTTTTATGTCTGGCTTATTTCACTCAACATGATGTCTTCAAAGTTCATCCATGTTGTCTCGTGTATCAGAATTTCACTCCTTTTTACATAGGAATTCTACTTCATTGTATGTATGCACCACATTTTGTTTATCCATTCATCAGTTCATGGACTCATGGACTCTTGGGTTCCTTCCATCTTTTGGCAATTGTGAATAATGCTGCTATGAACATCACTGTGCATATGTCTGTTTGAGTCCTTGCTTTCAATTCTTTTGGGTATATAACTGAAGTGGGATTGCTGGGTCATATGGTAATTCTATACTTAACTATCTGAGGAATTGCCAAATTGTTTTCCACAGTGACTGTATCATTTTGCATACCTACCAACAATGAATGAGTATTCCTATTTCTTCACATCCTCCCCAACACTTATTTTCCATGATTTTTTTCCCCATAGTAGTCATTCTAGTAGGTGTGATTATGTAGTATTTCATTGTGGTGTTTCTCTAATGGCTAATAATGTTAAGCACCTTTCCATGTGCTTATTGGCCATTTGTATATCTTCTTTGAAGAAATATCTATTCAAGTCTTTTGCCCATTTTTAAATTTGTTTGTCTTTTTGTTGTTGATTATTCTATTAGTCAGCCAAAGGGGTGCTGATGCAAAATACCAGAAATCGGTTGGTTTTTATAAATGGTATTTATTTGGGGTAGAAGCTTACAGTTACCAGCCCTTAAAGCATGAGTTACTTCCCTCACCAAAGTCTGTTGCCACGTGTTGGAGCAATATGGTTGCTGATGTCTGCTAGGGTTCAGGCTTCCTGGGTTTCTCTCTTCCTGGGGCTTGCTTGTGTCCAGGCTCAGCTCTTCTGCTATCTCCACAAGCTCAGCTGCATACTATGAAGCTCTTTTGGCTTTGCCTTTCTCCACAAGGCCAGCTGTAGACTATCAGGCAAACAGCTCTTCTCTTTTCCCAGGGCCTTTTCTCCTTCCTCAGGACTAAGCTCCTCTGTGTGCTTACTTCCCAGGGCTCCAGCTCAAGACTCAGTATCAGAACTCCAACATCAGAACTCCAACTCCTCTGCTATACCATGTAGTTTTATCTCTGAATCCCCACCCACAAAGGGGCAGGGACTCAATGTCCTACTGATGTGGCCCAATCAAAGCCCTAATCATAATTTAATCATGCCCAGAGGAACAGACCAGTTTACAAGCATAATCCAATAATTATTTTTGGAATTCATAAATAATGCCAAACTGCTACAAGAATCATTCCCATTTTATTCATGAAAATGCTGAGGTTTAAAGATACTAAGTAACAAATAACCAGTAGCAGCAGAGTCAGAACTGGAACTAAGTCCCTGCCGACATAGCCATTGTTCTAATGCTGCCTCTCAGAATGAGGAGAATCACTGAAAGGCATATAGGGCTCATTATGAAGAGATAATTATGCACAAAGCATATCTGGAGACAGCAGTCGTCAATGGAACATCCCTTTGCTTTTCAAGGATGATGAATTTAACTTAGCTGTAGGCTGAAAAGGAAACTTTACATGAACCTGCCTTCCTGGAGCCTGGGTTGATTATCAGGCCCATCTGGTTTTAGAGCTCCAAAAGGTTATTGAAGGGCTAAGCCACACAGAGGAACAGAGGTAGGCCAAGTGGCAGAGAAAATCCCAGGCTTCTCCCCTAGAATTAAATACCTAAAAATGCCATGTCAATATTGCTCTCACAGGGGCCCAGGCGGCTACCCCAAAGACTCTTCACTCAGTAAAATATGCTGGTTTTTTTTGTTTTGTTTTGTTGTTTTGTTAATGAAATAACCAGGTTTCTTGTGACCTGCTGAAGTAAATTAATATGTCAAACTTTGGTATTTTCTCGTATATTCACCTCAAACTTTCAGCAAATGATTGCATTTTCATTTCTTCACAGGATTTAAAACCGCCCTTTTTTTTGTTCATCTAGTTACATGCACTTTTGAGTTGAAATTGCTCAGTATCCTTTAAATTTGCAAAGCACCATGAAAAATCATTGAAATGAAAGGCACTAAAATATGTAAATTGTTGCTATTGTTCTTAAGTGCTTCTTCACATAGTATTTGATCATTTCAAAGACAAAATAAGATTTCTTTCATGTTAACAGTGATTGTGTTTACAGCATGAGATCATTCCTCCATACATGAGCGTTACTTTTGTAAAGTTAAAAGAAAGTTGATTTAAACTTTTGGGATTTATATTCCATTTTCATTAACCTCTGTTTTTTCCTCTCCCTTTTTTTCCTTCTATTTTTGAGGAAAATTATCAGTTTGGAGGCAACTGTAAAGGAATGCAATAGTAAAATTGTCAGCACATAATTTTATATTAGACACTGGTTTATAGGTTCTGAGAATTTAAAAAGTTGTTTAATTTTCTTTTAATGTAAAATACAAGAAATATTGATTTAGGGGTTATATATTTTGCTGTGTAGTGTGTGAGCAAAGAGCTTAAAAGTTAATTCCTTAATATAGACAGACTATAAATTAGCACGCGGAAGCACATCTTCAATTTGCAGGAAGGTTATTTTTCTGACCCCTGGGTCACGCTTAAGACCATTCAGACTTCCTTTTTTTCTCACTATGTCTATTGAAAGCAAAATTTCATTCTGTAATGGTCAAACAACTGGAAAAAATATTGAGATTTCTTTCCCCTTTGTCTTTGTCTCTGAAAATTAGAAACAGTTTAATGCAATTCTGAAACTCTACAGCCTCTGAAGCTAGGAAATTTTGTTGATGGTGTATATTTCCAGGTATCTGCTTTTGGAAGCATAGCAGCTATTCTCTCAGGAATCCTTTGGTCAGAGTTACGACTGATGATGTGAGTCAATAAGTGCTTCTTGACCTGTGGTCAGTGTAGAAGCAAGGCTCTAGGGATACCAGGTATCTGCCCAGAATGGAGGTGTAAGTATGGATGCAGAAGATCTTGGGCTAAGAGGCAGGCAAAGGAAACAAAAGCTGCCAAGAGCTATAAAACAAGCAGTAGAGTAGAGATTTATGGGCCAGCAGGGAATTTTAAAATAAAAGATTGTATTTGACTTACCTGTCACCTTTAAGGAAAGAAAATGAGGGTTTTTTTTTTTTTTTTTTTTAATATTATGTAAATGCAAATATGACCTAACCAGCATTTGTGGGAAAATCCGTATTATTGTTCTAATGTCAGGTCCTGGTGTGTTGGCATACAGATAAAATACAGGTCAATTTACTAGTTGCATGATTGGCGACCATACTAATTGTGATTCATAACTGTCACCCCCCATTTGTGCTATTTGAGAGCAATTCTGGGTGTAGGTAATTATGGTAGATTGCCCCTGTGCCAAGCAGACGTTGCATAAATCTTTCAGCTGAGGTAGGACTGACAAGCTGTGAGTAATAGACTGCACCTTGGAAAGATTTATCTTTGAGGCTCCCTTAGCTGGAGTACTTTATACTTTTCATTTCTCAATAACTTGACGGAACTAAGGCAGTCAGTTATTTCCCAAATTCTCCATTTTGGTGATAGGATAATCAATAAAGACCAACTATTAATTTAGAGTCACTCTGCTCTACTAGGGCTAGACAGTTTTACTATGATATTGATTACTTCTGTAATTTACCACCGGGGTAAATGTCAACATGAACCAAACACTTTGAAGGTCATTAGAAATAGGTGGCTTCTCAGTGACTCTAGTGTACTTATGGTCAGTACAAAGGTTTTATTGTTACATTCACCTGGATTCTGTGATTGTCCATGATGCACAGGGCAAAAAGTGACACAGTTTCACCAATCATACATCACATTGCACAGCCCAAAACAGAAAGTTAATGTTTTCAAATGGTTCTTTCTTTATGGTAGAGTTCTCAAGGAAGGTTCCAGGCCACCATCCTCAACATGATAGGACCTTGGCTAGCATAGCCCCCAACCATTGCCCTGCACCTGACCAATCTTGGATAGCTTTCCCATTACAATCAAGTGTTATTCAAGGGGTTATAAACAAGCACAGTGTTCTATGTGATATGAGATTCAAATATAGTTTGAAAGGCCATCCTGGACACTTATTCTTTCTCAAGTACTGTTGATTTCCCATATTAGACATATGTGATTTCTAAAATTAAATCTCTCTCAAAAAGACATTGACTTTGTAAATTATGCACCTTGCCCCAATACTATGTTACTGTATTAGCATTAACTTGCTGACCACCTGATGGATAATTTGGGTAATTATCAAACTCTTCATCTCCTTTATCCTTTCATATCTAGGCCATTGTTGAATTCTACACTTTACTTCTTTACCATCTTCCACAGTCTATGCAGTTTTCCTCACATGGAATGGCAGGACCCACTCTCCATGCCATTGTTTTAATGAGGTCATTGTCCTTTAGTGCTTTGCACTTGTATCATTGGTGACGTTTACTGATCCATTTTGAATGATCTCAGTAGGTAGTTTCCTGGCCATCAACTAATCACTTAACGTCCAATTAGCTCATTTTCTCTTTCCCAAACATAGGATCTCTTTTGACTTCTAGTCCCAAGCATCAAACCTTAACACATTCCAGACCCTTTTTCTACAAATATCCTGCACTCCTCATCAAATCATCACCCTTCAGTCTTACAAAATGCTACTCCTTGTTGTGGAACCACAAACTACAGTTTTAAAGAATTATGCCTTTATAGTATTTTCTTGTTATATGATCTTACCTAGTTTTACATGTCTTTTTTAAAAATAATTTCTTACATGGGTTAGTTTATCAATGGATCTTACTAGCTCAGATTTTTTTTTTTTTTAAATAACCATAGTGTAATATCTGATTCTTACCTACTAGGGATAAATTCATTAGTACCACTGATGGAACACCGAAAATTGAGACTGTCTTGGGTGCTTATTGTAGCTTTTTTTTTTTTTTTTATGTTAAAGTTTTTTGTTAAGAGAATATATATAAACACATGCACGCACTCATACACTGGAGGCCAGCTACAGTCAGATTAACGACAAACCTATCAACACAACTGTAGTGTGGGGTTGTTGGTAGATGGGGCACATAGTCAAGGCCAAAGCCAGAAGAATTAAAGAAGATATTATATAATCCTTGAAGAGTAGAATTAACTAATTCAGAAAAAGTTAATAGAAGATTAAAAAAAATATTAGTGATTAACAAATGTTTTCATAAGTCAACCTAGATGGTATTTCTATGTACTTGGAATGAATGCATCTTTTTATAGACCATTGACCGTGATTGGTTTTTTTGTTTGTTTGTTTGTCTGTCTGTTTAGAAGCTATTAAAAAATAAAGAGAATAGTAACTTTTCATCATAAAGTCTGTATGCTCTCTGGAAAGACAACTTATTTATTTTCAAACATTAGAAATCTCCATGCTTATAAATACATAGAACCATATGTTAGAATTAGTGGCAATATATTGAAAAGCATAGTTGGACACACTATTTAAGGATTTTCAAATAAGATATACAAGAATATATGTTTTTCACTTCCATTAATATATATTATTTAGAATGTAAATTTTTAAAAGTGAGATTACTTTAACCTACATTTCCATCAAGAAGATAGAATCCTATCTAGAGGGCAAATCTTTACCACTAAATAATATATGCTCCAGGTTTCATGCATTTCTCCTAGGGCAGGTTTATCTTTTGGGGAAATTAAGGTACCATTTAATAAACAGTCACAGTGGTGAGTTATATGGGTCCCTAGAGATAACAGAACTATTAGTAATTTTCAAAGTTGCTTTAATATGATTTTAGTGCCAACTTGTTATATGTGGAATCATTGTTATTATCCCCATTGGGGGAATTTTCAATTCACGGAATGGACCTGTTCCTCCAAGAATAACATGGTGCTCTTCTAAAGTTGTTTCATTTTTTCCTGAAAATTAACTTTTCAATATAATGGACAAAAGTCAACATATGTAAACCTAAGCCTTTTAGCCCAAATTCAATCCTACACTTATGTTAGTGCTGTATCAGTTCAACGATTAATGAGATAGGTGACAATATCACAGACACCTGTGCTTGATCTGTGGCATCTTACATCATACTGTGGTTGTTTTTTTTTTTACTTTTTGTTTTTTTGAGGGGGAGAAGAGGTCTGAAGTCAAGGAGCAAGCTGGGAAAAGCTATTTTTAAAATGTGTAGAGCATTTGTTCCTATCCAACTCCTAAATGTGTAACAATAGCTAGAAGACCATCATTCAGCAAAAGTAGATCGTTTTTTTTATTTTCCTTTTTATGTTCATAATTCAGCAAAAAGTTGATCACTAGAATCAAACCATTCTTGTCCTGCTCCCCAATGGAATTATAAAAGTAAAAGAGATGTTAGGAAGTCTACTGAGTACTTGGAAATATGATTGAGTCACAGTCCATTCATGGATTTTGCATTTGTGTTTCCTGGGGGAGGGCATAACAGGTATCAAGTTTTCCCTTTCCAAAAAGTCAGGTTAGCTTCCTGTGGTTCTTCAGAAACATTGAAAGGTTTTAAGCAGAGCAGTAACACAGTCACATCAGCACTTTAGATAGATCTCTCTGGCTGCTCTCTGGGAGATGGTTTTGACAATGGCAAGAATGGAAGGAATGAGACCAATCTAGAGACTAGTGTGGTGTAGTGGTCCAAGCAGAGAGTAATGCGGCCTAAAGAGAGTCTGTAGAGCTGAGGATGAAGTGGTTGATAAGACATGTCTCAGAGACACAGCTCATCCTGGAGGGCGGAGAGAGATGGCATTTGAATCCTCCAGTTTCCCAGCAGGCAGTGCAGCCTAGAGACCCTGACAAAGGATGGGAGGAGCAGTCACAGCTGCTTTCTGAGGAGTCGGTGTTGCTGAAATCACCACAAATGCATTGGAATTTTTAACTGAATGTAAGAAAATTCCAGAATAGACAAGACTTTAAAAATAGAAGCTACAGCAAGGGGGTGGGGGGAGGGAGGGGGAAGTTCCAATGCATCAAAAAATAAAAAAAGTGAAAAAATAAAAGTTAGTGGAACAGAATCTTCCTGTTTTTCTGTTTTCCACAGAGCTAATATTTTATTCAGTTGATCAGTCAACACAAAAGCAAGTGTTGACTCTCCTTAGTCCCCTATGAGTGTGCCTTAAAGTTCAGTGTGATTCCTTATAGAGATGTTCCATCCTGTCACTGTAACAAACAATTTCCATCTCCAAGTGTCTGAGCAAAGCCAGAAGGCTTTGGGAAAGAAAGACGTTGTCGCCGTTCTCTTTCATCTGCAAAAGAACAACAAAAGGAAGAAGAGATAAAGGATGAATTTAACAGAAAGTTTCTTTTTTGAGCTGTCATTTCAACCAGAAAGCAGAGCTTTCTCCTCAGGGCCTAGTTTACTAACCGTCTTCCTGGGAGTGATGTGTTCTGCTGCACTGATGCCACCTGCGCTGGGGGAAGTAGAATCGCTGGTATTTTTCTACGTCCACTTGAGGGTGAATCAAAAATTAGGGGCCGCTTACATTTTAGGTTTTATCACAGTGGCTGCACTTAGAACATGAGCAAGGATTTCAATTGACTTCTGAAGTAATTTTATTTTCAAAATATCATGACTGTGGACTGCCTTTATCTCTGTCTCACTCTATTAATATGCTATAAACTATTGAATGATTTAAAGTAATTGCAAATAGATAATATGAATTTTAAATTATAACTTTATTCGAAGGACTCTAACGCGTTATGTTACAGACAGCAAGGATGCTTCTGAGTGACACCTGTGACATTATTTGAAGAAATTCTTTTTATCTCTATACCTATTGTGCAAAAGACTTTAATTAAAACATTTGCTATTTTGGCATCTTTTACAAGTTTGCTTTTTAGGTTGAGAAGATCATATGTTCTTCAAAGTTAAAGGCCTAAAAGAGCAAGTTGACCAGCCTAAAAATAAAAATTACCTTTATTTCTTGGAAAAAAATGTCAAACTAATAATTTCATTAAATTAAAAGATGATCACTATATTGTATGACATTATGCCCAAGAAAATATTTTAAATAGACTTGAATTTGAAGAAGGAGAGGAAAGGGTGATACAAAAAGTTACTGCATATATTTTCATCATCGGATTACCACTAAAGATATTAAGGTATTTATCATAAGCATTATTACAAAAGAAACACTCTCTTTGGAAACATTTTCTTAACACAATCCAATTAAATATAAGTTTCACTGAGTAGTCAGTAAACACTGGTTTCATTCTCATGAAAGAAATTATATCTCCTTAAGCTTAGCTAAAGACCAAATAAATATAATTGTGACTGGTGGCAAAAAGGGCCACCTCATTTTGGGCCACTCATTTTACCTCAGTGAATCCTTGCTGGATACATACACAAAGCTCAGTGCTCCTGAGTGCACTAGTTTTCCTCACCAGTGGTGATAGTGGGTTCATTCTGCAGTGCTTTGGTCTTATCTCCCTAGAACTAGTGTTTATATATAGTTTCTTGAACATTAATCCTCAGTAACATAATTGCTATTTTTAAAAAAAATCAATATGCTAAGCATTCTATGATGGGGAAACTATTGCCTGAAAAGAATTGTGCCATAATGAAGGTAGTCTTTTTTGAGATAATTTTGACTGTTTATCAGAGAACAAGCAGCTGCATTTTGGACTTACTAAGAGTGTCTATTTAATGCACCATGAAAAAGTAACAAGTGTTCCACCAGAAAATCATATTTTGTTGAGAGATGTAAAGTAAAATGAGCTGCAGTTTTATACCAAGGAAATTTACAGCAGAGGAAAAACACCAACTTGGGAGTATGATTTTCAGTGTTCCGAGTCGCTTTTTTTTTTCAGTTTGTGCTTTTAACTTAGTGTATATTTCCTCCTTATAAACACATTTTTGGAATCCTTATCAGTCAGATAAATGTCGTCTTCAATCAAAATTAGTTGGAATCTACAGCTAAAATAACCCCATTTTATTCATTTGTGGAATGACTGTTGAGGCTTTGCTTTATTTTTATAAGCAATTGGCAAATGCTTACTCCAATGTATAGCTGATGCAAATGAAGCACATATTCTATTTCATAAATGAAGGGAGAATTATTGGAAACGCTCTTTCCCTGATCAGTAAAAACTGATTATCATCAAAGAAGGGCCTGATTACTAACCACCAGTTTAATGTTTAGTGGTAACATCTGGCAGGCGCAGAGGGGAAAATTTGCTGAACTCAAAAATGTTTATTCCAGCTTTCAACTCAAGCATGTATAGAACACAGATGAGGAAACATCTGATGTCCTTCAGATTTCTGTTGTTAAACAAATGTAACTCATCTTCAAGCAAAATTAAGTAAGCTTTTTTCTTCACTGATTTGGCTTCTTAAGCTATTGAGTAACAAAGACTAGAAAAAAGCTTAAGAAAACCGAGTGATTAGAAGTCTTAAAAATGTCTGAAACATGGTTTTGACTTTACTTTCCTTTACATACACTTTGATCAAGGTAGAATTGTTTTTTATTTTAACTCAACTCATGTTGTGTGAACACCATCACGTTCAAGGCTCCTGAATGTGAGCTCCTGATCTTCCCGTGCCTTGATTGTGACACGATTCCTCTTCTGTCCTGTTTCTTGCTGGCACTGCTCTTCCTACCCCTTTGTGCCTGGTTAACATTTACTGACCTTTGGGTCTCTCCTAGGTATCATTTTCCCTGAGAATCCTTCCTTAACTTTATCCAAAATTGGGTCCTTAGCCGTAAGTTTACCTCCCTTAGAACTTACAGCCAGTATCATCAGTTATTTTGCTTACTACTATGGATTGAATCATATCTCCCACAAAGACATGTTCAAGTCCTAAGCCCAGTCCTGTGGAGGCAAACTTCCTTGTAAATAGGGTTTTTGTCTTGTTTTGTTTTGTTTTACATTTTTAATTTTAATTTTTTTTAAAAAAGAGGTATTTAGATTACATAAATGGTACATAAAAATATAGGGGATTCCCATATGCCCCACTTCCTACACCTCCCATATTTTCCCAATTAACAACATCTTTCATTAGTGTGGTACATTCCTTACAATTGATGAAAACATTTTGTAGCATTGCCACTAAGCATAGATTATAGTTTACATTGTAGTTTACACTCTCTCCCACACAATTTTGTAGGTTATGGCAAGATATGTAATGGCCCGTATCTGTCATTATAATGTCATTTAGGAAAATTCCCAAGTCCCCAAAATGCCCTCATATTTCACCTGTATGTCCCTCTCCCTGCACTCAGAACCTCTAGTGGCCACTACCTCCATATGAATGATATAGTTTCTGCCATTGCTAGAATCACAGTAAGTCCAGAGTAGAATACCAGTAAGTTTCATTGCCCAATCCTGAGGATTCTGGGATGTTTTTGAGGATGTTACTACTTAAGGTGAGGCCCAACTGAATCAGGGCGGGCCTTACCCAGTATGACCGGAGGCCTTATAAGCAGAGCAAATGGAGACAGCCAGGTGTAGGCGTGAGGAGACAGGAAGAGACTGATGGCTATTTGGCAAAGACAGAGATTGAATTATGGATTGCCTCCAAGCCACCACAAGAATGCTCCAGGCTTTGGAGAAAAATAGCTTGCTCATACCTTGATTTTGGACCTTTAATGCCAAAACCTGTGAAACAAAAAATTCCTGCTGTTTAAGTCAACTAGTCTGTGGTACTTGTTATAGCAGTCCTTCACAGACTAAGATACTTATCAGTCTCTCGGTATTTTCATTCACCATTGTATCCCTAGGACCTAGAAAGAACTAAAGCTGATGCTACTAGGTACTCAGTAAATATTGGCTGAATGAATGAATGAATGAGACACCTTCTTTATCTTCAACACAGTTTAGATCTAGGGAACAAAGCATGTATAAAAATGACATGGGGGGATGCAGAGTAAGGGAAGTGCTGAACAAGGGAAGTACAAAAAAAGAGTGATCTTGTGCAATCATGGCCATTGGGACACTCTTCATAGAGGACATTTCTTAAAAAAATAAGTACTGAATTGTATAAGCTACTAAGATTTATTTGTAATATATTTTTATTTTACTTAATTATTAATTCTCAAAAATACTACATATTCATGGTAAAAATATTCAGTCTTATGTCCTTTTGGGTGATAGTTGCTTGCCCTCTGTAAACATTCTCTAATAAAAGGATGCTCTTTTAAAGATTGTATTTATTTATTCATTTATCCCCCCCTGCTGCCTGTGCCCGCTGTGTCCATTTGCTGTGCGTTTTTCTGTGTCTGCTTGTCTCCCCTTGCTGGGTTGTCCTGCTGCGTCAGCTCACCACGCCGCGCGGGCCAGCTTGCCTTTACCAGGAGGCCCCAGGAACCGAACCCGGGGCCTCCCATATGGCAAACGGGAGCCCCACTGATTGAGCCACATCTGCTTCCCTAAAAGGATGCTCTTTTACCAGAGTCTGACCGGACAGCTTCATGGGATTACTTTTTCCCACTTAACAAAAGTGGGATTTAAACCTAATTTCCAAAAACACAGTTGCAAGTTAAAATTAGCATTGATTTAATGCTGTGGGTCAACTTAAAGTGGCATGTGAACATCAGCAAAACAAAACAAAAAAATGTTTCTAAATCTTATAAGTCTCAGTGGGAATTTTTCATTGGCTCATTCTGTTACAATATTTTTCTCAGGGATAAGGTTTTCTAAGTCAATATTTTCATAAAAGCATGCCCTTTCATCTTCCACTAAATATGGTAATCATTTTTTTTCTTAAATGACCACGTGAGACCAGAATGAAAATCTCTTCTCAAAGAGGACAGAGCAAAGGAATATATATTTCTTGCCAAAGGTTATCACAGCTTAATAGCATGAAGGAATGTACACTACTCTAAACAAAATGTGCTTTGCTTTCTGAAGTTGATACCACTTATTTAGTTTTCTTAAATAGCTGCTAAAACTGTCCAAGTTTGAGAGAAATACAAGCTGTGAGTGTCTGCTGCATGTGACAAAAAAAATTGAAAAGAAAGAAAAAAGAAAAGCCCTTGAGGGCAGATGTCTCTGAGGAAAAAAAAAGCTCAGGGTCATGACAGATAGTATTCTCTGCAGCATCTCTTTCCCAAGCCACAGGCTTGCTTCTCTGTCCTATTGGTACTGCTTTCTTCTCTCCCTCATTTTCTGCTGACATCTGCTTGCTCACCTTAGTCCCACACCCTTACCCCTTCCATATATATATATATATATATATATACTTTATTTTAATTAACGTTATTCTTTTGAACATGTGCACTTGCTTTTGTTTTTCTTTCCCTTCAAAGCTATAGTTATTCTTGTGTGGTTTGACATCTCCCCAGATTGGAATTAACCTGAAGGCAGAAGTTGGCATGCAAACATAACTTCTAAATAAACACAGCTGGGGGGAGGATGATTCACAATTCACCTGTATTCTTTAAGTCAGTGTTTTTCCAACTTTGGTATGCATTGGCATCACCTGGGAAACCTTTTTAAAACAAAAGATGCTCAAAGACTTCTCCAGATTTTCTTGAGCTTAGGCATCAGCATTTATTCACCAGGTTGTTAAGAATTACTAGATTTTTAGGGGGATAGAGCATTCAACTACTCTGTTTTGCCCAGGACTAGGGAGTTTCCTAGACCATGTGCTAAAACTGGGACAGTTCTGGGCAAATTGAAACACGTGGTAACCCTATTTGGGATGAAGGCCAGGGACAAATCACTATCTCTCTTTCTATTTTTCAACCCTAACATTCTGAAACAAAACCCATACTTTTAATGGATATAGAATAGAAAGATGTGTTATTTATCTTTTTTATTCTCTAGACATGCCCCAGGAATTTCATTGGGAAATATATTTAATAGCAACTATTTCATAACATCAATTTTAGGATAAATGAGATAAAACATATAAAGCACTTAATAGAGTGTTTGATACTAAGTGTGCAAGAAAAGTAAGCTATTAATTGTTTTTCTTTAAGCACAAAATATTTCCTTCTTGGCTTCTTAAAATGCTAATCTTTGGTGAAAACAGTTTTTCATTGGTGGCTCTAAGCTGGCAACTGGTCTGATGGATTCCACCATTTCCTTAGGCTGAGATTCATTATATTACCTTTTGACAAGCCAGGTCCTCTCAGCAAGTGTGGTAACTAAATTTTCACTCTCGGCTCAAAAGGACTATTCCTGGATAACTTTGTAGAGGTTTAGAAGTTACTCTGCATTCCCACACACACGATGGGAGAGGGATTTTACCCACCTTTTCTGGATTCTTCTGTGGACTCTGATATTTTGTTTCTCAGTATGTATCTGTTCCCAGACCCCATGCCAGATTTTTTTGTATTTGCTTGTAAAACTCAACTTTCCAAGTCCTGTGCCTAGTTCTCAGCACTTCAACTTAAATTTAATATCAAACAAAACTTCACTTCCTCTGGAAAAACAAATCATGTCCACACACGTACCCCCTTGGTCATTTGCTCTTGGCTTTTGGTTGCTGACTTGTCACTTACTTGAGCAGTTCTCATTTTTAAGATTCTTTACAACTTGTTGAGCAAGGAAAGCACAAAACAAAACAAAACTCTCTAGATAGGAATGGATGAATGTTATGACCTCATCCAGTGCTCCTTGTTGTCTTACCCTCATAGTCTCAGCAACCCGTTTTGGTCTCAAAACCAAGCCCTTTGATCCTTCTGTTTTATGCTAATCATAATACCTATATTGAATTGGCACGTCCCCTACCCAGAATAGCCAAATAGGTAATCTGTAAAAGCAAGGTGTTTAAGCCATATTGATAGACATGAAGGAACATACAAGGTCACAAAATAAGTAAGTGAACTAACTGGAAACACAACCCAAGACTGACTCCCACCCTTGAGCTCTAAACTGGATCCCGCTTCCTTCCTCAATGAAAGGCTTACCATGACAGGAAGAGCCAAAGAGCAAGCCTCTAAATTATACATGACTGTTTGTCTCATTTTCACTCCATGGCTAATTGAAGACACAGGGGAGTGCTCTTTTCTGGGCGTCATCTCTCATATTCCCTCATTCGTCTCAAAGCTATGGGAAAACACTCAGCAATTCAGTTTCACTAGGGGCCGAATGGAATTTGATGGGCTTTGAGAGGTCCTAGCATTCAGGTTCTGTGTCTTGGGCCACACTAAGGTATGCAGTTCATTATTTTGTTTGTCTGTTTACTCTTTTTAGAATAAAATAAATAAATTTTAGATGTCAATCTACTAAGATTCACAGTTGATAGGAAAGTCATGTGGATGACCAAAACAAAACCGTTAAAATGTTAAACTCTCAAATGTGGAAAATTCCCAAATTCTCTACCCTTAAGAATTTTAAGCATGGGAGGAATCAAACTTGGATTTGGTTTGACAACACAAATTCAGAATGTATTGTACCTTGTTTAGTTTGATAAAGACTAGCACTGCAGAGGAAGTGTGTTTCTAGGTTGTCAAAGCCTCAGTTAAGCTTTGTGCAGTGACTCACAAATCTTATGTTCTTTGCAGAGTTTGAAAACAGAATTACCATGTCTGACAATATGCTTTTTGCATATAGCCCTTATTTCATTGCTTTTTATACTTTTTATGTTCAATGGTCTGATAATTAGGCACCAAAAATGTTAATAAACTGTCACTAATGAAAATGAAATGTAGTGATATTAACTAACATCAGAGAACTGTAGGATGATTCATAGACTTTTTTTTGTTTTTTTCTACAAGGATATGGGCATTGCTTAAGTTTAGGGCTCTCTGTAAGAAAACACATCTATTTATCCCCCTGCTCTAAGAAGAGTCAAAAAATGTTTTATGAACAATAGTCTAAAGTGTGCTCATTCAAGTTTACGACAGCTGACTCCTTTATGCCCTGCTTAGCCAATCCTAGCTTATATAGAACATGGAGTTTGCATGAATAA
The DNA here is from genome assembly GCA_026826555.1 of Tolypeutes matacus. NCBI lineage: Eukaryota > Metazoa > Chordata > Mammalia > Cingulata > Chlamyphoridae > Tolypeutes > Tolypeutes matacus. The sequence continues at coordinate 11,463,909 of JAKSZT010054334.1, read as the reverse complement.
AAATTAAGGGTCACAACTGGAAGGTTAACTTTGGATATCATTTGGTGGACAGTGAGGCACTGTTTGAGAAGGTGTGATATAAGAGGAGGTGTGCTTGAGAAATACCAAAATGCAGAATGTACAAAAGGAAGAGCAACAAGAAGGAAGTCTGGACAGGACACTCACATGTAATTTTCTACGTGGAAAAAGTCAAGGACAAAGCCAACATGCTGGCATAGTAGAAGCTGGGGCTTGGAGGAGGAGTCATGAGGCAAAGAATGTTGTTCCTGCACAGGGACCATGGCAGTCATGTGCCCCTCCTCATGCTACAGGTGAGGATCCTGTCTCCTGAGAGGCTGGGGTAGGTGCCCAATCACTGCCTCACTCGGGCAGGGCACCCAGCCTAGAGTCAGGAGCTCCTGACTCCCTCCCCCATCCTTTTACATTAGGACATGATGCCTTTGGGGATGAACTGCTCGCTAGGAGAAGCTGGAGTCATGCCCAAAATCAGAATTCCTTCTGTTCATAGGTGTGTTCTCTAACTCTCATGGTGGGACATTTTCTCTTTATTTTTCCAACACCTGATATATTACGACAGAGGGCCACCACTGACCCTTGCAAAGAAAGAACTTTTATAAATAATTTAGCAAAACAAACAAACAACAAAACCATGTAGAAAATGGGATATGAGATAATTTTAAGATAAAGTAGCAAAGTTCCACATCAGTTAATAGGTTCGTTTAGTTTATGTATGCCGTTCAGCTTCTTTATTTACCATACATACTGCGCTACTTCCCAAATCGAGTATATGTCACTAGAATAAAGCACCTCTTAAAATATTTATATATATATACATAAATAACATTTCTGTAAGCAAATGCACATATATGCATATATATTTATATATCATTTTGCAAATGTTGGTATGTATTGTGAGAATTTTGATTTTTACCCACAATAAAAAAAAATAATAATTAAAAAAAAAAAAAAAAAAGCATAGGACTGTTTACGGTGAACCCTCATATAAAACTATAGACCTTGGTTAATAATATAATTATAATATGTTTTCATACATGTAACAAAGGTACCACACTAATGCAAAGTGTGACTAATAGGGAAAACTGTGTGACGGGAGGTATATGGGAACTCTTTCTTTCTGCATGATTGTTCTGTAATCTACAAATTCTCTAATTTAAAAAAAAAATGCACTCAAGACAAATACTATCTGTGATTTCTATAGTCATCAAACCATTATCTGTCCTGCTCTGCCCGCTGGGCATATTCTCATTAGGCTTTACTAACTGGTCTCACAAACTGCTATTGGCCATACTGGCAGTAGAGCCATGAGAAAGGCGTAGCCTGGGAAACACAGATTGCCGGTAGGGTGGCGCCAGGTCTTCCTCTTCAGGGAAAGGCCTGGAACAGTCCAGACAGCAGACAGACCTCTTGTCTTTGTCATGAGGCCAACAGCACAGGTGCAAGGAAATGGTCCTCAGCGAGTAATCAGGGGAGCTGTCCTGGCCAGAAGCCTCATGCCCTGTAGGAACCAGTGTTTCTGACAGATCCTTGGGCCTACTTGCTATTGTATATGGCAAGGGACATGCCAGTTGGAAAAGTCATTACATTCTGGGGAACCCAAAGCTATGCAGTGCCTTTCCTATATTTATATAGGAAGTTCCTCCCAGACTAGATATAATTTGTCAGTCAGGGGCCCTTTTTCCTGTAGGTACTTCTTCTGAGTAATACAGTTGACATACTACATTTATCAGGTGGCCAGGAGAAAAGAACTAGAATATAGACTCAAGGTCAAGTGCTCTTGTACAAGGGAAAGACTTTCACTAACCCTTTGCCACAATACTCCCACATTCTGTGGGCCCCCTCCCTTCTGTCTCACATTTTCTCAGGTATGAAGGAGCATTGCCATTTATGAGAGAACTGGCTTATTTGGGGAAGTTATTACAAAGTATTTTAGGCTTTTTATCTTGATCAGGAGATAAGTTATGCTAATATTATACTCTTTCCTTCAAGCTCTCCTTAATATATTTCTTTTACCAGAATCCCAGACACTAATGACACACTTGATGCTATAATTAGTAAAAGTCATGTATAATGCCCGTGTGATGGATTAACTTTTTCAGGAACTCTCTTCAATAATATGTTATATTCTGAGTAACATCCTGATGCATAAATTAAATAAGTTAACACTGAGGTCTACTCATCGTAATCAAAATAAGAGTTGATTCATTAATAAACCTTTATTTAGACATTCCAGTGAGTCATGCCTGGTTTTGGGTCCTCAAAATCCATGGTGAAATAAAACAGGCAAGTTCTACCTTTAAGGAGTCTAGCCTTGATTGGGGGAGATCATCAACAGGTTAACAAGTAAAATTAATGTAATTTTGGTTACAGTAGGATAATGTAGACGGCAGGGCACCAGGGCTGGGGGGCAAGGAAGAACTGCTTTAACCAAAGACATCGGCCATCTGTCAGAGGAGATGCCATAGAAGGCAAGAGCTGAAGGGTGAGGAAGCAACAGCCATGCAATGCCTGAGGAGTGAGCATTCCAAGGGAAGGAAGGGCAAATGCATGTGCCCAGAGACGAGAAAGTGCTGGATATGTGATAAAATAGCAATAATAGTTATTGTACTTCTTACCAATATTTATTGGGCTCACTGTGTGTCAGGCACTGGGCTCAGTGCTTCATGTTCATTATCTCATTTATTTTTCAAACCTCGTAGAAGCCTTTGCAGATGAGAAAATTGAGGCCTAAAGAGGTTAGGTTACTGACTTAAGGTCACATAGGTTTTGGGTTTCATATCTGTCAGTTGTCTAAATTCTACAGCACTCTCCTCAGGTTGAACTTAGAGTTTTCTAGAATCACACTGCTGTTGCTGCCTTTGGACCTCCCTGAGCTTCTGAAAAGCTGAGTTAGGCTTCAAAAATATGATGCCAAGAATAATCAGGGAGAAAAAGGAGCACATATACTTGGCCAAGCAAGCATTACTTTGCAGTCTATTAGCTACAATTAAATATTTAACAACTTTGAAAGCTCAGGGTTGATGACATTTTCAAATTGCCAATTTCTGTTTACCTTGGGGCAGACTGCAACATACTACACACAGAAACAGTTGGCCTGGCTTTACCCTGCTTTAACGGAGCGGTTCACTCTTAACACCCAAGGCAAAAGTTGGCGAACGTTGTCTAAACAAACCCGATTCGACAGAATTTTAAAGTTACTCAGAGATATATTGCTGTCAGAAATTAACTCTCTCTAAAGTCACAGAATTCTGCAGCATGACTCATTGTCTGCTGTCTGTTTGTGCAGGAACATAATTGCTTTTTGTTTTGTTTTTGTTTTGTTTTAATATAGTGCTGTAGCCAGAAACAATAAACCCCCTTTGGAAAATGCGCAAGCTAGGTTCATTTGCCTTTAAAAGCACTTCTGCATTTTTACGGAGTACTGGCTTGGAAAGAGAAACATAAAAACATCTTTTCACTGAGAATTATTTATAAAAAATCCCACTATCTAGGTATCACATAATGTGATCCCATTCAGTATTGTACATATCCACAATACCAATATTAATACTAATAAAAGTTCACATGTACTGAATGCTCACTATGTGCAAGCCCTGTTCTAAGTCCTTCAACAACTCTGAAATAGATACCAAAGGAGCATGCCTATTTTACGTATGAGATGGCTGAGACCAAAAGGGCTTAAAACAAAACAAAACAAACTTGCCCACGACTCATGGGGACAAATTACCAGGTGGCAGAGCTGACCCCAAGCGTTCTCATTCCTGTTCTTTCACCACCTCACTTAACTATCTCTACAAGGATGTCTGTTTCATTTTGAGCCCTTATATTGTATCAGGATAATGAAATAATATCATCTGGATCCATCATTACATTTCTCTAGTTCAGGGTTTCTTAACCTTTTTTGTTCCACAGACCACTTTGCCAGTCAGGTGAAAACCACGGACCTCTTACTAAGTCCAACTATACTGTATATTATCTAATAAATATATATTACACCTGCACCAACATGTCCCCACAAGAATAATGTTTTTTTGAATTTCAATTCAAGCTTATGGACCCTCTAGTTAAGAACCCCTGCTCTAGTTGATCTTTTCAAGCTATGTTGAATTACATATATTCTTTTTTTTTTTTTTTTTTTTTAATAAAGATCAAATGATTTTTTTTTTTTTTAAGATTCTATTTATTTATTTATTTATCCCCCCCTTGCTGCTTGTGCTCACTGGGTCAGCTAACCACGCCATGCGGGCGGGCTTGCCTTCACCGGGAGGCCCTGGGAACCGAACCCGGGGTCTCCCATATGGCAAACGGGAGCCCCACCGATTGAGCCACAGCTGCTTCCCTACATATATTCTTTTTTTAAAAAAGATTTATTTTTATTTATCCCCCCCTCATAGTTTGTGCTCGCTGTCCTCTCTCTCTTCGTTTTATTTGTTTGTTTGTTTAGGAGGCACTGGGAACTGAACCCGGGACCTCCCGTGTGGGAGGGAGGCACCCAATCACTTGAGCCACCTCCACTCCCTGCTTGTTGTGGCTCTCATTTTGTTTCCTCACTGTGTCTCTTCGTTGTGTCAGCTCGCTGCATCAGCTCGCCACGCCAGCCTGTCACGTCAGCTTACTTTCTTGCTGTCTTGCATGCAGCTGCTTGAGCCATATCTGCTTCCCCATATATTCTTTTTTAAGACAAGCACAATGTTGTACTTCTGCCCTTTGGCTCCAGTAGAGAAAGTTTGGACCCCCCCCCCCGCCTCCCATATTCTAGGCAATTACTGTGATGCTCGCTTATGTACCACTGCCCCTATTAAACCATCAGCTCCATCCCCTTCCCTGCTGAACTAACTGACAGGTTTTCAGGGTAGCACTCTTAAATACAGAAAGGTCAGGGGGCCATAGAGGTGAGTAAGGTTTGGGCTTAATTTTAATATTAAAATATTAATTTTAATAATAGAGCACAGTCATGCTAATATTAAAATTAAGCACTCTGCCTTTAAGTAAAGTGAAGTTTCACTTGGCTGTTACCTCTTCCCCAGTTGGTTTTCTTATGCATAGAAATACCGCCATTCATAAAATGTGGGACTTTATATCTACATCAGGCTGAGTCCAATCCTGATGCACTTCCAAAACAAACAAAACAAACAAACAAACAAACACATTTCTTTTTATTTCCCATTCTCCCTACTGTGGCCAATTAGGTGATTTCTCTGGGTTTTGGCTTCCTAGTTGGTACCATGCTGTCATCCTTGCATAGCCACAGGTAAAAGGACTTTGCACAGTGACTGACAGGTAATCAAGCATAGGTTAATTTCCTCTCCCAAGCCTTCATCCCTGCTTTCTTATTTCTCCACTTCTGTGATTTTATGTCTTATATTCTGGAACTTCCTTGTATTTCCTAACCGTTACGTTAACCTAAGGTTGACCATCAGCTAGCAACTTTAGCTAAGCCTAGTTGCCTTTTTCTTTACCCAGATAACTAACTCTCTCAAACATAACAATCATCACTTTCTAGCTTTTTGCTTGGCAGTTCCAGTCTGCTCTGACTCTGTTTCTTTGTTCCAAAGAGGCTTTTATTGTTTGCTTAACAAAATTATTTCATTAAGTGTATGGCTTTAGAGATCCATTTGGTTTTATTTTATTACTGGCTTGGGGAAAAGATATACAGCTTTTGTTAGGAGAATATGCCAAAAAATAGAATCTGCACTTATAGACCTATAGACTTTATTTTTATGATTTGTTTCCCTTCATAGCAATAAAATTATTTTATAAGATTGTTTTAATACCTTTAATTGCTGCCTTGAGAATTCCAAAACTAATATGTACAATGGTTGCTGCTAATACCTGTTACATTCTAGATCAGTAAATTAGTCATTCATATATCCATATCTGCATATCTAAATCTATATTTATATCTATTTTTTTTCTGTAGCTATATCTTAGACCAGCTAAAAGTCCCCTTTAATTAAGTGCAAGTTGCCATATAAAAGAATCACTTCCTAGTAAAAAAATATTAAGGAAAAAAGCAAGTTATCAAGTCCACTGGACCTTCATTTATAATGCCAAAAGAATGCTCAGTGTAAGGGAGATCTTGAAAGCAGAGTCAAAGGTGAACTTTTTCAATGCTGGTAATTAATTCTTGCTTTGCATAGGCTAATTGAGGGCAATCATTGAATACTTGATGTCATTTCATTTCCTTACTGTCAATAAGACTACAACCTGCTTTCCTTGCTAAATGTGTTAACCTGTGTGCTTTCCTTTGCTGGTAGAGGGATGTTAAAGATAGAGGGGCACTGAGAGCTTTTTGTTCTTTTTCTTCCTGAATGTCAATATTTTTCTTCAATAGAATATTATTCTCCTTGATGGACTTTTCTTTTCCTAATAGCTTTGTTATGCCACCACCCCCCCCCCAAAAAAAAAAAAGAAAAACAGCAACAATTGTTTATACTTTGGATACTTTGGGAATCAAAATGAAGAGAATTAACTATATGATGATTTCTTTGGTAGTCTGCCTTGTGTTACAAGCTAACCAGTGTTCAAATACATGTGAATCCATTCATTAATTCATTCAGCAAATGGTTACTGAAAATCTCCTAAGTTATAGGCATTGTGCTAAATATTGGAGAGATGAGAAAAAAAGCATTAATCTTTGTTGAGGGTGGGTTGACACCAGTGCACATGTTTAGATATGACCTTTGGCATTACTGGGCCATTGTTGTATCTGTCCATCACCCAAGCTTCTGACCTAGGACATGTCACTTAAGTTACCTTCCCTTGCCCTTTCAGCTAACCTTGCTCATTTCTTCAGTCCTCACCCCTACCCAGATAAAGCCCATTCCAAGCAAATGGATTGTTTGGCAATGGATGAGCCCATATAGCCAAGTTTTCCCTGTGAGAAATGGGTATTGAAGTGTGCTTTGAGTTTCTGGTTAGCTGACTACATTTGCCTGGATGGCTAATCCGATTACAGCTATGTCTACCTCCATCAAATAGCACAGAGAAATTTGGCAAACCCAAGTTGAAGAAAACACTTTCCTTCTAAAACGTAATTGAGACAAACTTATTTCCCCCTCTCTTTTTCTCTTTTGCTTAAATGTTTGCCAATCTCGATCTCACCAGATGTTTAGACCTAGCCTTTTACATTTTTTTTTTTTACAAATTTTGTTTTTACCTACCAAATATAATGATCTGTTTCATATTTTTTTTAAGCCAGTCTATTTCACTCTCTGTTTTATGAGAGAAAGGACTGAGACCAATATCTTTGTAACCCACTTGGAACTTTGGGTTGTGGCCATTACAGTGGAGGCACTGAATACGCTGGGCTGAATTCAACTTGGGTTTTAATCGATGTTAACTACTATATTTTGTAAAAGCAATATAATTTACATCTGAAATAGCCTTTTAAATACTTAGTGATATTCTGCATCAGGTTGATTCTTCAACTCTTTGTGGTATCAGTTAAAAATCACTGATCTCTTGTTTATAATCCACATTAAGACTTGAGACAATTCTGAAAGAAATATAAAGCCTTAATGTACCCATATACTAATAGAGTACATCACTTCTCTGAACTTATAGTAATGCTGCAACTATATAGCTGACAGTGCCCCTGTGTTTCACTACCTTCCATCATAATAAGATTCAGTTTCTATGATTCAATTTCAGAGAGATGGTTATATTATCCTCCAAACATCTAAAGGGCTTCCGTTAGTTCAGTCTATGCTGTTTTTGCCCCAGTGTTCACTGTGTCTCTTTTTCATATGGGTCAGTTCTTTGTCTTTTTGCCAACCAAAAATCATAAGGCTCCCAAAATTGTGAATATAAATAATGGAGACAACCTCCTTCCCCAGTTTACCCAAGGGCACCTGCGCTTACCTTAAAAGCTTAATGTTGGAAAAATGACTTCCCTGTGTCATCCGATGGACAGTGACACTTCTCTACTCTACAGAGGAAGACTATTCTGGGCTCTTCTTCCAGGTCCCCAGATGTGTGCCCATGACTACCTCGACCTAGAAGGCAATACTCTACTCCACTGGAGGGGATGGTAGTAGGGAAGGAGGACACATTTCTTTTCCTTCTAAATCTAAAAAATGCAAGCTATTTTACAAATATGGAACCAGAATGAAGATAAATACAGAAGGATACCAAGATTAGGAAGTGGTGGGTAAAAATAAGGCAAAATGTGTCCAATACTAACTATACATGAAAGCCTCTGTGAACTAATGGTGAAAAGCAAGCATTGGTTCAAGACTCCCCAAAAAAATACTGACAATTTTTTTCTCAATGTATAGAAAACATCTGTATCAGCATCAAGCTTAGAATTAAATGTGTGTATACCAAATTCATTAACTGAAAACTCAAAAGCAACCAGCCAAAAAAAAAGAATGTCCTTAAGGGTAGTCAATTATGTCTAACCATATCAGATTTCATTAGCTATTGTAAACAATTAGCTCAGCCAACATTGTGAATTTATATTTTCCAATCTCTTCATCTTCAAATGACCCCTAGTTTAGTTGGATTGTTAAAAACAGCATATAAAACAACCCCTGAAGCCTTCTCTAAACTGGTATACAGCATTCTTCATTATTAAACAGCTGGTGCTATAGCTATATGAAATTTCATTAAATTAACCTTAATGGCTTAACGATTCAAAAAAAGGCAATAACATTTTAAGATCTAACTTCTACCCTTATCTAAGATCAGTCTTATTAGTTATTTGGCATTGTTGAAGTTTGAAATAAGTTTTAGAGTGATTCAATAACCTTACTTTATCCATAACTTTGAATATTTTAGGCATCACCTTTATTTTTATTACCCTGTTTCTTATTATTAGAGTAAAAACATATTATAACAAATAAATGTATTTTATTTGATCTAAAAGCATGCCATATATCTGTTTGACCTTGACTTTACATTAGTATGGGTCAGTTCTTTGTCTTTTTGCATAGCTTGCATTCTTTAGATTTAAGTAACATTAATGTTATTTATTAATGACATGTGGTGTGTAAAGTACTGTTGTAGTCACAACATTGGGGCAAAACTAATTTTAAATTCCTATTTTTAAAGTCTTACCAAAATAAAAGAAAATATAATGGTACTTTGTCTATTCTTTACTTACAAAGGCTTTCATAAACATTGTTTTGATCTTTTTAAGCCTGTACAAATTCTTTTATAGAGGAAGCAGGAGTTCAGAGAAAATTAAGTGACTTGTTCAAGGTAAGGGATGGCTACAGAGCTAAGATCTGGACTTTGTGCTTGTCCAGGATCCTTTACACTGTATTCCAATTCTTTGGGCTTTGGTCCTAACATATTTTTTGATATTAAAAGCATTTGAGACTATTATTATGAGAAAAATAGGGAAGGGAGGCAAAGGCCATTCTTAAATTAGGGATGATCTTATGAGGGTAGCCCCACAGATAAGATGATGCAATCTTCTAAGAATAGCTTACAGTACATAAAGGCTAATCCATCAAGATTATTACAGATTATTATAGATACAGGGCTAATACATCGAGAAAATCTTGTGTATACCTTTTCTAAGTATATAGACAGGTAAACACCTTCTCTTTTAGGGTCAGCACCTTTTGAAAAATAAAATATTTTTAATTATCAGAAGAAGTATACAGAATAATATAATAAATACCAGGGACCCACCAGCCTTCACTAATATTCTCCAAAGTCACATGCAAGGTCTCAGGCTATACAGGAAAGCCCTATCTTCTCCCTCCCACCAGGCTCCTCCATGCACCCTACATCCTTAGGACAAGATGTTTCTCCCCCAGCCGTTCATACTTGTTTATGCTTCTTTTTTTGCTGATTCTATGCCGTCTGCCTACAGTCATCTTCTGGTGCTTACTGCTTATGTGAAACTATTCATTCTCCAAGAACTTTCTCAATTCCCCAGTTAGAATGAATTGCCCCCACCTCTTTGTTCCCAAAGCATTTGTTTTATACCGAAAAATTTAAAGTAGAAGTTATAGCCTCACATAATAATAATAATAATCACCCAATAACTGGAAATGTGCCAGAGTCCTAAACCATACTGTGCAATCCTTGAGGATAGGGATCATATCTATTCCCTCTTCCTCACTGTAGTATCCCTGTGCCTAATATAACACTACATACATTAGTAGCACCTATAAAATAAATTTCTGTTTAATGGAATCAATCAGAGATAATCAGGGGTTGTAGTGGGGTATGTATTGAAATAGATTGACACATGTAATAGTTTTTCTTCAATTGACACATGTAATAGTTTTTCTTTATAATCTAGAAAAGATGGTTTTTCCTAGGTTGGAGAATTTTTTGGAAGGAGTACCTGCCCATGGGACCAACTCACAGAACAAGGAGACTTAAATATCTGCCTCTACTTTACTGGACCTGAGCCACCTGGCACACATTTAAAGACTCTTGTTATGTTCTACCATTCATCCAAACTGTTCTACACTTCTGGGGCCACTAAGCAAACAGAAAGGAAGTAACACACCCATTTATCTAACACACTCCAGCTGAGCAGCCATTTTTCAACCCGCTTCCTCAAAACTTTGGGTTATACAGCTATCGTTCTACTCACACTATTGAAAATTCCCAAATTGTCTCTTAGATACAGAAGTAAATTTCTAAGGCAGAGGTTTATTTTATTTTATTTTTAAAGATTTATTTATTTATTTATTCCACCCCACCCCCCGCTTGCCCTCGCTGTCTGCTCTCTGTGACCATTCACTGTGTGTTCTTCTGTGTCTGCTTGTCTTCTCTTCTCTTCTTCTCTTTAGGAGGCACAGGGAACCGATCCCAGGACCCTCTGATGTGGGAGAGAGGCACTCAATCACTTTAGTCACCTTAGCTCCCTGGTTTGTTGTGTCTCTCACTGCCTCTCCTCTGTGTCTCTTTTTGTTACATCATCTTATTGCACAAGCTGTCAGTGCCGTGTGGGCCAGCTCGCTTTCACCAGGAGGCCCCGGAAATCGAACTGGGACCTGGCAGAGGTTTATTCTGAGTTCATTTTTTCTATTTTAAGATTTTGTTTCTACACCCTCTTTTTTATTCCCAATCCCCCCTTTTTTCTAAATTGCTAACAGAAGTGATCTGTAATTTATGTGCATAATTGAGAAAATTTTCAATGTTGCTTTAAAATTCACGATTGTGCTTTTTTTTTTATAAACTTGAATTATACTCAAATCAATATTTTTCCCATTAAATTTTAAGCATTTTATTTAGAAATACTTTGAAACTTACAGGACAATTACAAAAATAATATAAACCCTATATAGAGAACTCTACAATCTCCCTATGCCCCCAGATCTACCAAATTTAATATTTTGCCATATCATTCTATTTTCAGCCCATGAATCTGTCAGTCTGTCTGTCTGCCTGTTTCTTTATCAACCCATTTTCTGAATACTCGAGTGTAAATTGTATACATCATGTTCCTTGAACATTTAATACTATCATGTATGTTTCCTAAGAACAAAGATATTCACTTATGTATCCACCTTAAATGCAGTTATCAAGCTCAAGATTTAATTTTGAGCTAAAACTAACAGTCTATATTCCAATCTTTCTTGCTTTGATACCAACTTAACTTCAATAATATACATGAACTATATTCCTCTACCCTTCCGTCCCCTCACCTTTATGTGGTTCTTGTCACAAATTTCATGTTTATACATTATGAGTCAAAAACCACTGATTTCTCATTACACTTTATACATTTACCTTTTAGATCTTGTAGGAAGTAAAAAAAGAGTTACAAGACAATAATATAAAAGTACTGACATTTATATTTATCCCTGTCATTTATGTTAACAGAGATCTTTGTTTCTTCAAGTGGCTTTGAGCTATTGTCTATTGTACTTTACTTTCAACATGCAGAACTCACTTTAGCATCTCTTGTAGGGCTGTTTAGTAGTAAAAACTCCCTCAGCTTTTTTTATATGGGACTGTCATAATCTCTCCCTCATTTCTGAAAGAGAATTTTGCCAGATATAGAATTCTAGTTTGGCAATTTTATTTTCCTTTCAGCCCCTGAAATATGTCATACCACTTTCTTCTTGTCTCCATGGTTCCAAAGAGAAATTGGCACTAAATTTTTTTTGAGGTTCTCTTGTACATGACATGTTGTTTCTCTCTTGCATCTTTCAGAATCCTCTCTTTATCTTTGGCATTTGACCATTTGAGTACACTATGCCATGGTGTGAGTCTATTTAGGCTTATCCTGTTTGGAATTTGTTGATTACCTTGGACATGTATATTCAAATCTTTCATTAAATTTGGTAACTTTTCAGCCATTATTTCTTTGAATATTTTCTCTGCCCCTTTTCTTTTTCTTCTCTTCTGGTACTCCCACAATGTAAACATGGGTACTTTTGACGATGTCCCATATGTTTCTCAGGCTCTGCTCACTTTTTTCATTCTTTTTCCCTTCTGTTTTTCAGACTGGATGGTTTCAATCATTTATCTTCAGGTTCATTAAATCTTTCTTCTGCCAGCTGCAATCTGCTGTTGGAGGCCTCTAGAGAATTTTTGTTTTCCATAACTGTGGTCTTCAGCTCTGTTTGTTTCCTTGTCATAATTTCGATCTCTCTATTGATATTCTCTTTGTGTTCATCTATCATTTCCTCGTTTCCTTTAGTTCTTGTCCTTGTTTTCCTTTAGCTCTTTGAGAATATTGAGGACAATTTTTGTAAAGTCTTTCTCTAGTATGTCCCAGGTCTAGTCCTCTTCATCGATGGTTTCTAATGCTTTAATTTTCTCCTTTGCCTGGTCCACTGCTTCTTTCTTTGTCTGTTTTGTAAACTTTTGTTGATACCTGGATATTTTGATGCTTTAACATGTTATCACTAGAACTTAAACTCTGAAATGTCTATACTGTAAACTTGTATCCATCTGATGTTATGACAGAGCTTTCCTTGAATGCCAAGAGCTAACACACACACACACACACACACACAAGAAAACACTTTTCCCGGTTATTGCACATTGTCCTGTGGGAATGCTCTCTCCGTCAGGGGTTACATAAACAAAGCTTTTAGAGAATAGTTCCAGACCAAAGTATAGCTGCCTCCCTGATCCTTTAGGTAGTTATGTCTTGTCTTGGGCTTGAGGTGTGGCCCTGGGGTTTCTCCTGTTTGCACAGATACCAATGTCCTCCCTTCCCCAGAAAACTGTTTTATCAGGGTCCCAGACACTGCACTGTATGGCTTACAGCCAGCAATCCCTTGTCCTAGAGACCTTCTGCACACAAGGCACATTCTGGGATAAGAAGTCCCTCAAACCACCAATAGGCAGATTGGGCCAAACATATGTGATCCCAGTTTGTACACAGGGTTACTCTGTTCCCTCCAGAACAAGGAACAGGGATCTGCACTGGAAGTGTAACTTGCCTCTGCATTAACCCAGCAAAAGGTGGGAAGGGGCAAGCCAGGGCATCAGAAGATCCTACTTCTTTGAGTGACCTTTTACTTATTTCAACAATTATTCTGTTACTGCACTTCTTCAACTGTTTCTGGAGTTTTGAGAAAGATATTTGTGCTAGTTCTTGCTGGTTGTTCAGAGTTTCTGTGGAGCAGCAGAGCCCTGAAGCTCTCACTCTGCCATCTTGATCTGGGAGAGGCCTCCCAATTCAATAAATGTTTCCCTTGAAAGGGCTGGATGATTGTTTTATGTTGTTTTAACATAGATACAGATAACCATAATAGAGACACAGATTGTATCAGAATGCCTCAGAAAATCAGAGGGGGCAGACCTACTGTCAGCCTACTCCCCTACCTCCTGATAATATGGTCAAAGAGCATTTCAGAAAGGAGATACATTTAAGCTGGACTTTATATGAGAATTTTAATTTAAGTGGGAATGGCAAAACACCTAGAAAAATTTGAACAAAGTTACAGAGGTATAAATGGGAAAATTTAAATGCAAGTAATCCAATTCAGAAGAGAGATTTTCTTAGCATTAGCTTCATACCCTGACCAACTTGGTGGCATTAATTTCAACTAGAAGAGGGTACATTTTTCATTAGGAATCTAGTGGTTAGAATGTTAAAATTATGATTCTGTGTGACAAATGTGGCAGCATCAGAAGTCCAGAGACATAGGAATCATTCCAAAGGCTTTTTGGTTATCTGGATATGAATGATAACAACTTGGATTAGAATGGAAAGAATGAAAAATGATATAGAGAATGTGATAAATGGAGTATAAAAGGATATATTCTTTCAAGAAATTTCATAAGTTTTGAATACATATTGCTTTGGTTCTCAAAATTTGGCATAGATGATAGGCACCTTGGGATTTAAAAGAGAAAAAAGGGTCCTATTACCTTGGTATTGTTTCTGAAGGCCTGGTGTGAGGCTTGTGATTTGATGTTTTAATCAGATGTCTCATTTGTTTATGATTCAGGTGGTGCATGTATCACAATTATAGAAGTATGAAGTTAATAGATTTTGGAGAAAGGAAAGGAAAGTGAGAGGCAGGAAGATCAAACAATTATAATGCATAATTAACTGTTAATTGTTTTCTGATTTTAAACTTTATTCACTAGACATTTGTTAATTTATTTTGGAATAAAGAGCACTCACCAAAAATATTTGAAATGGAAGAGTAATGAGGGAACACTTCGCAATTAAGATACATTATAACAATATAGCAATTGTAGAGATGTCCAGCAAATGTGGAGATGATGTCCTAGAGCTCCAGCTGAGTCAAATATGCAAATGTTATTGTCAAAATCATAGAATTAGATGAAAAAAGGATAGAAAGGAAGAATAAAAGTGAATAACCATATCCCCAAAAGTGGAGACAGGAAAAGGACGGTCAAGAGCAAAATACTCTAAACAGGAGTTTTCAGGCAGTTTTCATCAGGATGGTCCCCATATCAGGAGAATTAGAGGAGTTTTACTATTCAGGGTATTCTACTATGTTTATTTCTTTTACAAAAGATCTAGGCTATTTGCTCACCATATTTCCCATATTTCCCATTACTATCATCTTATTAAAATGTTGCATTAAATAAGGAGAACAATAACTTACTGTTGATATGAGCTTCTGTGGGTGTTAATAATTATCATATTAACTTCTCCCTTTTCACTAATGAAATGGCATAAACTATTAGGCACATACACAGCTACTATAAAATGTCATCTAGTGAGCTGCAAAGTTTCAATATGAAAAAAAATCATTTTGCGAACTATTAAAATCCAATAAATCATTTGAAGATCAAAAACTTTTGTTCAGTCAAACATAAAAGTTAATGAAATTATTTAAATACATTCAGTTCAAGAACAGTTTAAAAATCTCTTGCATACTCTGACTTAGCAACCTGGAGTACATTTAAGCAAAAAATTATGCATTATACACGCAGAAAATAAGAGGTTAATAAAGATTGTCAGTGAAAACTGAACTCATCTTAGTAAATGCAATAGGATTAGACTTTGCGTTTAGAAAAAGGTGATATTACTTCCAAACTGGAGAGCCTATTATGTCTGCATCTCCTCAGATTTTTACATTGCCTCGAGCAATTTGGGATGGAGCCAGATACAACATTTTTACTTCAGCAAATCACTTCTCCTTGTTGTTCATTTTAAGGATGTATTGAAAGGTGCTTTCAAGTCTGAAAATATCAACTGATCATACAGCAATGATAACCCTTACAGGAGCCTTTATGTAAACTACAGTGTTTTCTTTAACAAATTATCTAAGGGATAATAATATGCATTAACTACTCTGCTACCACACTTAAAACTGTGAAGTTTACCTAACCCATGAAAAATATCATGCTTTAAATCAAGGATTCTTAACCTTATTTGTTCCACGGACCCCTTTGCCAGTCAGGTGAAAACCACGGACCCCTTACTAAGCCCACACTATACTGTGTGTTAGTTAATAAATATATCACACCCTCACCAACACGTCCCCACAAGAGCAATGTTTTTTTTGAATTTCAATTCAAGCTCACGGACCCCTTGAGAATCCCTGCTTTAAATTTTCCCTAAAAAGAAATCTAATGCTACTTTCTGTGGAAGGGGTGGGCAAACTTTTCCTGTAAAGGGCCAAAGGGTAAATATTTTCTGCTTTGCAGGGTTATAAGATATCTATCCCAACTACTGAGGCTGCCATTATAGTGTAAAAGTAGCAATAGAGAATATGTAAAATATGCAAATGAATAAAACTTTATTTACCAAAATAGTCAGTGGTCCAGATTGGCCTGCAAGCTATAGTTTACCAACCTCTGTTTTATGAGCTTACTTTAACATGTCAATAAATTCTGTGAATATGTTTGCAATTTAACATATAGAATTATGCCCCATACTTTTAGCTGCAATATCATAACAGTCACTTGACATAATTCAAGTTATAACAGTGCCCAGTTTTGAGACCTTCATTATGGGAATAAGAAACATTTTTAGAGTTGGCAGTAATTTGGAAATTCTTGAAAAATTCTCTAAGATTTAGGGTATTCTTTGATAGGTTATTTATTCTAGTAAATAACAATGGAATTTATTATACCACCACAATAAGTATTTGGAAAAAATACCATTTATTGAAATAAATATTTCCCCTCCTTGGGGCTCCTTACATACACATACAATTTGTTTGCCTGACAAACTATTTATCCTTCAAATTGCTCTTTCTGTAAATCTCTCCTCAGACTAAGTGAAACCCCACGTAAGTGCATTGATCTATTTGCATTTATTAAGCCACATTGTAATTCGTTTCTTGTGTATCAATGACTAGAGCCTAGAAAGGAAAGAATGGCATTGTGGGTGGGCAGGGGCCAGATCAGAAAGACTTTGTGCTGTAGTAGAGGGGCTTTGTTAACCTAGGAGCAATGGAAGCCATTGGAGAGACTCAGACATGGAAGGTACAGATCTGATCTTTTAAGTGATACTTCTGAGGCATGGAGAGTGCATTCTAGAGGGTTGAGCTAAAGATGGGAAAATTGATAGGAAGCTATTTAGCAATCCAGGGAAAGATGATGGTGGTTTGAACCAGGATGGTAGCAAACAAGGCAGAGATAAGTATTCAAATTCAGATTTTATTTTGGAGGTATACTGAAAGACTTATATTTAGGGAAAGCATATATAAGGTGCATTTGTGACTTTATTTAAAAAAATAATTAAAGAATTACATTATTTTTATTGCTAAAACAACCACAAATTTATTGATAGTTTTTCCAGATACATCTACTCTGTTAATGATAAGGTAGCTGGGACATTTGCCAGACCGATTGACAAACCTAAAGCACTGGCATGTCTGATATTTGTTCAGTGAAACCAGGATGGCTCTGTTATATCCATAATGTAAGAAAAGATGTAAAAACCTTGTTCTAGGTTGTTGATGGTGTTCTCATATAAAAAACCATAGCTATGAAAAATGTGTTGGATATTCAGTTGAGGCTGAATTAAACATGAAAGTCAGTTCTAGGTACTTGAATTGCAATCACTTTTTTCAAAATGCTATCAAAGGTGTACTGAACCTTACTGCTATCATCACAACGCGGTAAAGGTAAATGAGAGGCTTTTACACGCACCATAGCTTCCTTCCCCGTAACATGATCTAAAGGATAGATACTGATGAGCAAAAGCTCTTATATTACAACTAACTGTCCCTTGGGTCAGGAACACAATTCTTATATTCACCCTTTTACTTCAGTTGATAGTCGCACCCCTCTACTTAGCTCCCTTTGATCCAATAAAATTAAATAAGATTTAGAATACATTCAGCCTATATTCAAAGCATTATCTTAGGCAAAGAGAATAGTGAGATGAGTAAGACACAGTCCCAGAACTTAAGGAGTAGACAATCTAGTGAAAAAGACAGCATATTCACAATAATTATAATGCAGCATTTTAAGTGTAGTGGATGAAACAATTAATTCTAATGGTGAATGAGACATCTGTTCAGAGGAGAGCATTTAAGCTGAGCCTTTAAGGGTCAAAAGGTTTTTACATTGGCATCAAAGAGCTGAAAGGTTATTCCTGATAGAGAGAATAGCAAATTAAGGAAAACACTCAAGTATTTTCACTGAATTGCCCTATCTTTGACGACATTTGTAGAAATATTTAGTTTCTAGAGAGGGAAACTATTGAGAAGCCTAATAACTCCATTGCAATCCCATTCCCAGAAATGAAAAATGTTGGTTCTGCAATCTACAATCCGTGCATTGATGAGAACAAAATGATACCTACTTGTGTGCAGCACTATCCTTGGTACTCACAATGTTTCTTGACACGTGTGTATAGCACATTCATTCATTCATCATAAATATGTATTGGATTGCTGTTGCATTGTTGTGTGCTGAGAAATTTGCATGACTAGGGCTGTAGACATAATCTGTCTTGTAGAAACTTACAGTGCAATAGGAAATTATTTTATTTTCCTTCTTTTTTTTTCACTTTTAAGTCAAAGCTATTTAAATAGTTGTTCACTTGCAAAAGATTCATATAGTTCCAAGAAAGATGTAACTTTTTACCACTAAGGTATATTAATCAAAATAGTTAGCTATTGAAGTTTTAAGATGAAAGGCAAAGTAAACAGACTTATTATACATCTATTTCCAAGGATATTTAACAAGAAACGGTGTTTAACACCAATCCTTATATATAAAAATACTACTAGCTAGTGTCAAGTGGGAACCTGACAAAAATAGTCCCAGCTACAGAATAACATCTCCACATTGCCTGTTTTTTTTTTCCTTCACAGCTCATTAATTAAAATGTTAAAACATCTTGAGACATCTGACTTTCCTGTTTGTTTTGTTAGAAGAGACTATGAAAACCACTGTTGACACACTGACAGTCTGTTGACTACTTTAGCTTCCAGGGTGTTTGGAAGACAATTCCTGCACTATTACACTTGAAAAGAGTTCAGAATGATTGTAAGCTTCTTTAGATGGTGATACTGAAAAAAGCATAGGTTAAAACTGTGCTTCTAAATTTCCCCAGTGAATCTGTTAACAATACTATCCCTTCCTGTAGACACTAAGAAATTAATTACCACATCCACACTTTTATTCCTTAGGACTCTACCTAGGGAATCAGGCAAAATTTTGGAGAATTTTTTTTAAGAACGGCCCATTAAGTTTAGAGTTGTACAAGTGTAAAGTATCAAACATGGCTGTTACCTGTATTATTTTTTCCTTCTTAAACACTTTTTAAAAAATGAACAAGAAATGTAGACGCTATTCAAACTATATCCTTTTTCTGGAATGGGGAATGGGGAGAGAACCTCCTCCTATGACTTTATGCAGGTAATATTTACAGCTCTTAGCTTCTTCAGGTGGTTCTATCTTTAGCAGAACCTTTAGGGGGGTTTAGAGGTCACTTGGTCTTCAACTTTATTCTTAACGGAAGGTGGTGCTCAGGATATGCTGGTGTGGGATAGCGCGTCCTGAAAACCTGATTACCCAAGCTAAAGCAAACTCAGTAAAATGGGCATATGGTTCAGCAGAGATGAGCTTCTCAGGACAATCAAACCCTTTGGGAAATGAAATGAGAGATGCCCACAGATCGGGAGAAATCATCCAGAACACAGGGTCAGGAAACCTGTTTTTCTCCTTATTAGCCAAAGGAACTAGACAATTCAGTTTTGAGATTTTCTGGCATTGAAAGGTCTCAACTATGAAATGAGAATACTGCCTTCACAAGCTAATGTCTGTGAAACTGGTTTGAAATAATGTCCTATTAAAATGTGAGGCCTTCTACTTTAGGCTATATTGTCTCTGAGGCCATGTCCCGAACCTCTTGAAGTTCTACAAATCCATTTCTGAGGTGGTATTTGTCTTCCATATGTTGTGTTTGAATCTTTCATCCTCTCTCAACGGGGGAACTAAGTCATCCATTTAGTGTAATGAATTAATTCTAGGAAAGTATGAGTTAAGGCTCATCCTTAGCAGAATTGAGAAAATAGTCACTCAAATCCTCTTTTCCATTCTGGGCTTCAGATGAGCGCTCCTGCTGAGAAAGCTGTGTGATACTAAATTACTGTTTCTCTCTGAATGGGAAAGTTTATGGAAACCAAACCACCAAGTGAAAATTTAAATATTTTATTTTATATTCCCTTGTTTTAGAATATATTCAGAATGTCATTGTTAACTTTTTTTCTGTGAATACCATGCTAAGAATATAAGTTAAGTTTTCTATTGTGCATCCCACTGTGCAGTCTGTGTTGTGTTGAGGACCAGAAAAGAACTGCAAATGTTGTTAAAAAGATATGTTACAATAATTAGCATAGAACCAAGAACTTTTAATAATCTCTAAAACTACTTTTACGATAGCGATGAAGATGAAGGAGGGCAGAGGTCTAAAACACTAGCAATTATCACATAAAAAGACAATCAGCTATAGAATTATTTTACATTCCCAAACTATTTCCTAATAAACTGAGCGAATAAACTGATTCATATCTTTGTGACATGAATCCAAAATTTTATTTTTACTTTGCTAAGAAATTTCAGCATTCATTCTCAGTTTATCAAGCCATTTTGTTGTAAATGCTAGCCAACATAAAGAAAAATGTCTAAATATCTATTAGTTCTATTAGTGTTTTTATGTTTATTAAACATTGTCCATATTGTCCATAGATCATGTATTCATGTGTGTATATGTGGGTTGCTTCCACATAGAGATAATAATTTCAATACTATATAGGAAAAATCATGAAAAATGAGGATCAGAAAACAAGCAGTGACTTAGCCCATGGTTCTGAAAAGCACTTGGCATTTATTCTCACATCCTTTCCACATACATATCCATCTTCAGATTTATGGGAAATTTTATGACAGTATAGGGTCAAAGAGAAGCAATGGTTTAAAAGATGCCCAGAGAAAAACCAAATAAAATTGTTAGGAAATACTTCTGAAAAATATCTTGACCTGGAAGATATTATAATACGGTGCTTCTCAGTTTGGTCTAGGAAGCAGCAGTATAAGCCTTACTGCCTCAGTGAGGAACTTGTCAGAAATGTAAATCCCCCACCCACCCACACACCCCCCCTATATCCCTCATGCCTCTCCGTGCTCCCCACGGTAGATCTACTAAACTACTGAGTCAGAAACTGTGGGGGTGGGCCCAGCAATCTGTCTTTTACAAGTCCTCCCGGTACCTCTGATATGGACTCAAGTTTTAGAAGCACTCTTCTGGTACGGTGTCTCACCCTGTCATTTCAGGTATCCAGTCTTTCTAGTTCAATACGTATTTTAAATGCCACATTTTGATGATAATCTAGAAAAGTGAGAAAACTCCAGATTCACATGGAAAGCCAGTGTTTTGGTGGCAACCATAGTTGCATGGGGAGAATGCCTCACGGGACACCTCGTTCACGTAGCCCACTGGGATCACGAGCAGTTGTGTGACCAAAATATGGGGACTGAGAGATGTTCACAGCTGTCCCTTACAGTCACTTAACTCAGAAGTCTCACGGCATTTGCAGATCTAAATAAGGCATATGAAATGGAATGTTGTCTAAAGCATAAAAAAATGCTATAGATTCAGTCAGTAAATTTCAGCATTAGGAAGTATATATTCAATTTTGTGTTCTTTGAAATAGTTTACTTAAAAATATCCATGTCCTTGTTTCTGCTCTTCAAGCATCACTTTTAAAAGTTTATCATTTTCTCCCCCTGACAGTAGGTAACAACAAATGGTAGCCACTATGTGGCAAATGCTCCCAGCATACATCCAGTGGAAATCCTGTTCAGGGAATGGAGTTTTACTTACATCAATCTTCACCATAAGGTGGTACACACATGTGAACTCTTCCTCTACAAGCTGTACAGAAGCAATCCCCATACATTAGAAAGTAAGAACTAAATTACTGAAAGGACTAAGATGATTGTGAAAACATAGAGTCCTATATTCAGCAGGTTTTCTTTGATTAGGGACATTTGGCCAGAATATTTACAAAAAAAATATATAGATTTTTTAAAAGTAGACTATTACCTAACATGTTCTTTGATTCACAATATCTAATTCACAGGTTAATGGGTATTGTTCATGTTCATTGGATGCAGAAAGGCTTTCTCTTGCCAATGACCAGTCAATTAATATGGATGCATGTTACAATGTGTTCTGGTGACATGTAGATTGTTTCAGAATTTCAATATATGTGGAAGTACTTTAAAGAAATTAGGAACTTGAATTGGAAAAACAACCAGAGAATTGATGTGTGAATTACTCTGAGAGTCAAACATTAAGGGGCTAGGTATGTGCCCAAAAAGGTTTGAAAGCAGGTACTCAAACACACGTATGCACACCGATGTTCATAGCAGCATTGTTCACAATTCCCAAAAGATGGAAGCAACCCAAAGGTCCATCAATCGATGAATGGATAAATTAAATGTGGTATATATACACAACGGAATATTATTCAGACATAAAAAAGAATAAAGATCTGATCCATGCGACAACATGGACGAGCCTTTTGTGTCTGGCTAATTTCACAAAAGGAAAAATACTGTATGATCTCACTAATATGAAACAATTAGAATAAGAAAAATCATAGAGTTAGAAACTAGAATATAGATTACAAAGAGTCAGGGTGAGAGTAGGGAATAGGGAGTTAATGCTTAAATTTTATTTTTTGGGGGGAATGACATTAAAGTTTTAGTAATGGATGATAGCACAACACTGTGAACATAATTAACAGTACTGAAATATATATTTGAATGTGGTTAAAAGGAGAAATTTTGGTTTTATATATGTTAATAGAATAAATTTTTTAAAAAGTAAGACTGTACAACACAATGAACCCTGATGTAAACAATAGCCCATAGTTAATAGCACAATTATAATATTCTTTCAGCAATTGTAACAAATGTACCACACTAATGCATGGTGTTAATAGCAATGCAAGAAATTATAACAATGAGGTGGAGCCAGTGGCCACTTGACACTTTTGGGGTAGGGAGGGGATGAGCAGTTGAAATACAGTGGCTTCTTTGGGAGTTCGAGGTTGTCCTGAGTACTGTTGTGGCAATGGATGTAGGCCATTTTAAATCAGCACACACCACTCAGAACTGAGTGGGAGAGAGTGTGGTCTACAGTGTGAACTATGGTCTATGGTTGGTGGCAGGGCTCCAGGATGTGTAAGTTCATTGAGGGTGGTGGGCCACACTTGTGGGAGATATTTGTGTGGGATGTGGTGGGAGGTGTGGGAGGTGGGCAACATGGGAATCCCAGTGGGTTCCATGTAATATTTTGGGTAATCTAAGCACCTCTTAAAATATATGTATATATATATATAAATAACATTTTTGTAAGCAAATACACATATATGCATATATATTTATATATCATTTTGCAAATGTTTGTATGTATTGTGAGAATTTTGATTTTTACCCACAATAAAAATAAATTAAAAAATAATAATAATAATAATAGGGGAAGGCAGGTGGATATGAGAACTCTATTTACTGAATGATTTTTCTGTATACCTACAACTTCTCTAATTAAAAAAAAAAACAACAAAAACATGTTTGCATTTTAGGCAAGATTGATAGGCCCTTTGTCATAAAAGATGATAAAATTAATCCTTGTATTGGTCTTCACTTTTCTCCTTCCCATTTATTGATTTGGGTTAGTATTTATTTTTACATTGCTGAAGTTTAAATATTTTTATTCTTATTGATAAAATCCAAACCAAAATTCCAACAGTTGTTAAGATATTAAGTCTTAGATCTATATTGAAATGTATTAAATGTTTGCCACCAAAAACAAAAAACAGCAATAATAAAAAACAAGCTTTGTTAACAACAAAAACGTATAAAATCATATTACACATTAGCATACTAATGGATATTTTCTATTTTACAAAAAAAAAGACAAAGTGAATCTATTTTAATGTGATATACTTTAAAAAATAACAATTGTTTCATTTTTACTGTACTATTTTAGTACTTTAGTATTTTAGATACTGGACATTTTCCAGCATGAAATTATAAGTGTAATATGCTTTTGACCTAGAAATTATAGCACTAATAGGATTTACATCTGTTTATTTTCACTGAAATGTGAGCATTTTGACAGAAACACAGTTGATAAGGTTTTTTTAAAAAGATGACATTCTGACCATATTAAAAGATGTTTATATATATATATATATATAAAGGACAGTAAGGATGAAAACACTTTTCCATTGCTGAAAGTATTCAGAAGTAATTTCTAAATAAAATTATTATGTGGGGGGAGAAAGCTCTACCGCCACTCTCCCCAATTCCCCTCAATAATAAAACCTTTTCTCTCCTTATTTTGACAATATGAACCTATTGGCTTTAACCTCTTTCTGGTCCCAAAGTGAAAGCTATTGTTTTTAAAAGTGCTCAGGAAGTGTACATACTTAGGGGAGGAATAAAACAACATGCATTTGATTTTGTGGTACCAAGCTTGCATTTGCCTCCGGCTTTGCCATTTCTAAAAGAGCTTAAGCTTTTTCATCTTAACTCTGATGCACCATCTTAATTTAAAATGTATGAAGTTTGCCCCTATGTGCTGTTGCATTAGTTTCTGGTATCAACAAAATCAAAGCTCCGAAGTTTCTCAGAGGCAAAGGGATGAATTGTGAATACCAGGTGAATTTTCCAAGTCAACATCCAACAAAATAAAAAAGACAAGATAGCTTTGTTTGAAGGAAAAGCGGTCTAGCGTAAAAAAGGAGAATGTTTGATTTCTGGTATTCTTGGCAGTAGTGTTAGGTACTGGGCCATAATTATTGTTCTGTTTGTCATCTCTTGGGGCAAAAGAGAATGTGTGAAATAGTGGTCTAACAGAGTGAGAGAGCGAATGGGTGAAGGAGATATAGTAGTTTCCTAGGCAACATTAACTGTTAACTTTAGATTAGAGACCAGGAATTTAAGTTGAGACCTGTCAGCAAGGTTGTGCTTCTTTCTGTAGACATATGAAAATGAAATTTTCTGGGTCTCAGTTTCTTTTCAGTTGGTCTTATAAAGGGTTATGATTTTAAGAAGGGCTGATTTTAGGAAAGATTGGTTTGAAGAAGGGTTGGTTTTAGCAAGGGTTGATTTTTAACAAGAGTTAAAGTTAAGCCATTGAATTGAGGCTGGGTAAGGAAGGGAGTGAGGTCACCTTTCTCACCAAGAAATGGTGGTAGAGTTAATGGATAGTGCTTCCCAGGGAGGCTGAAGGATTGTTGAAGTGGAAGTGCTGGAAGGAGCAAGCTAGTGTTCAGAGACTGGAATGCTTGAAATCAAGATAAGCAAGGGTAACTGTTATTAGTAATGACAAGGTCTAGTATATGACTGTGTAAGTCACAGAATGCCATTTCTCTGCTCCCAGATATTGTTAAGATGGTGACAGTGTGCAAAAAGGAAGCTGAAATTACAACTTTGAAGATGTATTCTCTAATTGGGACCAGATTTAAAACTGGCATAGGCCCTCTGTGAACCCAATTACTTGACCTGAACATGTGTAAATGACATGCAGTATTTGACAGAGCTAACTCTGAAACTTCAACCAAACAGACAATAAGAAGTTGACTTTTAAACCCCAGAAAATGACATCAGTCAACCATATAAAACTGAGATTTAATAAGCAACAGAAGACATTTTGTTCAACTCTATTAGATTTTGCAGGGCAAAAATATATATCTATATCAATATATAGATAGATAGATATAGATTTATCTATAGACAGTGCAAATCATGCAGTTGTTGTGCTGTGAAAGGCTCAATGGGTTCTCTGCAGTAGCCAGACTACACCTTACGTTAAATAAGCAAATATGGCTACGGTGAGAACTTCATTTGGAATGTGTGTTGACAATCATTTAGCTATCACATGAGGCAGAGACAAAAGTTACAGGATGTAGAGGCAAAGTTGCAGCTTTACACAAAAAATTTTAAAAGCTGCATAGTGTATCTTAGGGTAATACTTTATCACTTCCATTCCCAAGTGTCAAACACCTAATCTGCTCCTAAACTCTTGTTATTTCTGAGTGCTGAGTAGTCTCTCCATTAATGGTTGAGCCCCACAATGGCAAGATAAGTTTTGGTGAGATTTTCTATGGATATATAGTTTTATTAATTGCATATTATTGTCTTAATTGCCTTTAGGAGTGTGTGGCTTTGATAAATTTATTGTGGAATTAAATCAGAAAGACTTAAGGTTGTTCATAATGGCCAAAATTAAATATAGAGTGAATGTGACCTGTCAGCATGTGTTAAAATGTGGAGAGATCTAACTGAATCTTTTCTCAAGGATTGAATTAAGCATGGTTGCGGAAACAGTAACTCTGGGACAGAGGAATTAGAGTTTATTGTGAAGTCTAGTCCATCTAGCACAGCATATCAAAGGGAAAGTGAGAGTGCCCTTAGCATAGAGATTACTGTCAACACAAAACTGTATGTTGTATAAAGTGGGTGACCTAGAGCAAACAAAGAGAGGATTATGTATAATCTTATCCTTTCCAGAAAGTATTTTTGGTGAACTAGAATTGTGCAAATATGTGAGAATGTGGTCTATAAAACTGATTATATTTTCTCAAGCCATTCCATCTGTAAGCAATGTGCATGAAAGATGTTTTGTTAAAATAAAAGGAAATTGAATTCAAAGTGTGCACTAAAAATTATCCTATCGGCATGAACATCAACCTAGAAAATTGGATGCTGTCATTTACCATAATTTCATATTTTAACATTTCCCAGTATTATGGAACCTTTCTCCTATTCATGGATCTGTCTGCCAATGCTGTAAGTTTGTATTCTTTTTAAAACTTTTTGAGTTATTTGGCAGATAGAGAAGAGTCTGAATACCTGGGATGGTAAGGTTTGATTGCTTTGTTATTAAATTTGTTATTAAATTAAATATGCTTTGTTCTTAAATTTGCTTAAGGTCAATGTATAGACACCCTTAATGACATAATTAGTTTTAAAATGGTCAAGAGATCAAAAAGGATTCTAGACAAGCTTCTGAATCTTCTAAAAAAAAAGCTTTGAGACATGTTTGGTAGGAAAATACTTTGCTTCAACAGATATTTGTAGTGTTTGCTTCTCAGGATTGACTAGCAGAACAGATATTGTTGCTCAGTGCTCTCTCTGGGCTAGACCTGTCAGAGAGTCATACTGGGCACAGATTATCCTTACTTATGGGCATGATGTGGGCCTTTGCTAGCTGGATGCAGTTAAAAGAAACATAAAGCATAGACGAAAGATAAACAAGAAGTTTGTGTCTTAAGATGTGTAGTCACTCTATTTCTTTATGGTGGTGGTAGAAAAGTGGGTTTGATTCTTCCTGAATGCTTGTTACCCTTGGGCATCTTTTGGTTTGGTTTTTAGTTAGACACTGTCCAGGTGTTCTGACTCCTGAAGCAAGCTGGTCAGTGCTGTCAACCCACACCACCCCAACCGTTACATTCCTGATAAATGCCCAGTAGCCACATCCCGAGACACAAGGCTTTCAACCTGCATGACCGAGCCAAAAGGAAGGAAAGATTATAGTGCTCAATAAATGGGAGTGTGGGGATTTCTAATCCTTTTCATGGTTTCACGTTGTTTCTTCAGGAAAGTTCAATTGGGGATTCTCATAAGCTTTGTAAATGGAGAATATTGGAAGGGATGGAAAACAGAGAGACAAAGGCAAAGTTTCTCAGTGACCTTCCTCTCCACCTCAAACTTCCAGCTTCATTTCTCAAACCTCCTTGTAAGAATTCTCTATGCTAAACAAATTCATTTTTTAATTGATTTCACACCTTGGAATTCCATACCTTTCTGCTTTTGATGCCTTTCTCATGTCCTGTTAGTTTATGTTTTGTTTCTCCCTCACTCTCTGAATGAATGGGTGGATGGATGGATGAATGCGTGGGATGCTTCTTGTGAGTTGTGCCCACACATTTAATATGTAGCATACTAATTTTTAAAATTATCTACATAACCTGTTTTTTCTGTACTGTTACACCTATTGAATAGGTAGCTATTTAGGAGAGTACATTTAAAATTTCCGAGTAGTTTTTGTACTTCAGTTTAATTTTTATTATTAATTTTGGCAGTTACTTTTTCATTCAAAATAGAGAATATAACAAAGAAATTAAATAATACATTTATCGAAATTCTGTTTACACAGTGGCTTTTGACATAAACTGTCATTTTGTTCTTTCCAAAAACTGGAAACTTTTTAATGTTCCTTTTCTCCATGTTTTGTCATGTGTACTATGTTATATTTTGATTTGCTTTTTAATTGCCTGAAATATTTGGATGTGGATACCTTGCTTTTATTTCTACTGCTATTCACTTAGACACTCCCCCCCCCAATTTCATATATGTTATTTTCAAAATAAAGCACACATACATAAATAACTTTTGACACTCATTTATGGATGAAAGAAAAGTGAGAACATGAAATACGGTAGATTTGTTGACAGAGCCCAGTGATTTAATGTATGAATAATAAATATATATAAAGTAGACAACAGAAACTGAGAAACAATAATTTACAATACAATAGAAGAAAACTTCTTGTTCTGATATAAGTAATCCAAGTTCAAAAGTTAAGAAAGTTTTCTCTACTCCAGGATAAGCATTTATATCACTTGTTTAGTTTTTATCACATCTACCATGTTTTTCTTTTTTTCTTTTAGGAGGTACTGGGGATTGAACCCAGAACCTCGTACATGGAAAGCAGGCACTCAACCACTGAGCTACATCTGCTCCCCAGAATATGTTATTCTTTATTGACAATGAAGAAAAGTCTCCAAAGTCTTTAATGATTAAAGATTTGGTTGAAAATAGCCACACAGATTGCTAGGGAGAACAGGACCAGAAAGGAATCAGGCTGTCAAAGATAAGCTAAGGACTAATGAGGATTCAAAATAATTTAAAAGAAAAACTATGTGAATGGTGAGGGCACAGCATTCAAATAAGTCCTTGTTTTGTCATTGAGAAGAGTGGAAAGATTTCCTGACTATTTTTAGACTAAATCTATACTTACATTTATCAATAATAATAATAATGGTAATGACTATACTTAATACGTATATAGTACTTACTATATGTCAGTCTGTGTTCTAAATGCTTCACATATATTATAGGCATTTTACCATCTATCTCCAGGCCATCCTTCAGTAAAATGACTGCTTTGTAAGGTCATTTAATATTGATGGATGAAGAATAATAAGCTAAGAATTTGAAAGAATATAGTAAAAACAGTATGTTGGAGAGTCATACATTTTTAAATATCAATACTTTTTAAAAAGTAGCCCAACTTTTCATGAGGAAGTTCAATTTTTAGGTCATCATTTACTACTTTTTAATAATAGGTTACTACTTTAACTGTGTAATTCAAGAGTTGGTGTATAATATACTCTCTTTCACCATAAAGGATATTTGTTGCATGTACTGAAAAGTAACAGAATTGCTCCCCGCCCCCCATCATTTTTAATATTTATTATAGAAGCTCATCTATCAATAAAATTTGGTCTGGTGTTTGAACTGCTAGTTCCAACTTAATCCCTTCATTTGTTCCTCTTTTACTCAAGCAAACTGCCATTAAATTTATGACTTCTTTTTTCTTCCTCCAGCCTAATCGTCTTAGAAAATAAATGAAGCTATAAGTCCTCATTTAGCCCTTCTTAGTCCTGTGGATTCTGACTGAGGATTTGAATCTTGTCAGTCATGTTCCCAGCCTCCCTTGTTAGGTCTTCAGTCTCCCCTTCTTTGGCTCTATCATTGATTTTTTTTTTTTCTTTGCAGAGACCTGCAAAGGTATTTTCATAGAAAGATTAATATTAGAGCAGCCACATATTTTGATTCATCAGAATCAGTCTCAAAGGGAATATGAATATGATGGAATTGGCAACAGTGAGATCAATTAAACAATCACATGGGTCTGGGGAGGAGTTTCCAGCCTTTGCTCAGTTAAGATTAGCCCACACTGTATGGACAGTGTGTCGAAAGTCTATCGCATTCTGCCTGGATGCATATGTTGAACATTGGCACAGATAAAAGAAAACCGTTTCATGCAATTTAGGATCTCACAGTTTTATTGAGTGATTCATGAGTCGGGTAGCATTTCATTCAGAAAATAGAACGGGGTGGAAAGGGGAAGAAGTTCATATAGGGTGAACATAGAAGCAAGTGAGGAAATATTCTGATTGGCTAGCATTAAGTTTGCATTTTACATTGAGTGGGGTGATCTTACAAAGTGAGGAGCAGATATTCATTGATTTGTATGGTTCCTTGTCTCCACTGGACCGAAACTAATTTTATCACCAGGTGTTGCTTCTCAGCAATCCTGTAGGGTGTGTTACCTTTCTTGGAAAACCCCGAGAGGTTGTTTTTGTCTTCTGGACAACCCCGTCTCCAAAAGGGCTATTCTGGCAACATCTAATGCAAACGTTCATTTTATTACACTTAGTACTAACTTACTTTATGTAATTTTTAACTTGGCATAGTTTTTGGTTTAGGCAAATATTAATATAGGGTCTGTTGAAATTCTTGTGGACAGAGAAGATATACAATGTTAGAATTCTGAGCTAACAAGGGATACTGCCAAATGATGAAATATTAATTCTATTACTTTCTATGCAGATATGCGAGAACTAGAAGCAATTACCCTGACTCTAATTGCTTCATAGATGAATATAATTATGATGTTACACTCATTCTGTCTGTATTCTCAGTATAAAATAATATCCACATAAGACAGTCAGAAATTTCATTTAAAAGTAAACCTTACCAATGTGAAATATATTAAGGCAATAAACCAAGAGATTAAACTTTCATAAACAGTAAGAGCTCATTGTTTTGTAAATGAGTGTATAATAATATCGTTGCAGCTCAAATGAAACCATAAAACTGACTGGGGGCCTCACTTTTTTCCTGCAAACTTTTGATTTATCTTTTTAATCTGTTCTTAGCATTTTATAGCAATTAAACATTGAAAAAGGGATCTAGTCTTCTTGCCACATTGCTCTTCTCCCATTTCACTTCTGTCATTTCTTTTGTAATGACAAGCAATTTAGAGGAGCAAGAAACAATTAGAATGTAAGTAGCTCCTGCTGTTACAGGTGTTTTCTACTAATGAATAAAAATGACTGGATTTATAGAAAGGTGAGGTTTAAGGAAAACTCTCTTTGAGGGGTTAGAAGATTTAGAGATCTGTGGACAAATTCATAAATTAAGCAAAGATTCCCAAGTAAATTTTACACCAGGAGAACTTGACAAATAAGACTTAGTTGTTGAAAGTACCCATATATGTAGTTAACTAAATAAAATGCTCTTCGAATATAGTACAATACTTCTCAAGTTTTACTGTTTCAGAATTACCTGGAATGCTTATTAATATACACATTGATGGGTCCCACCCTCAGAATAGCTGATTCAGTAAGTCTGGAGTGAAGCCAAGAATTTTCATTTCAACAAGTTTCCAGGTTGTTCTGACTTTTCTGAGCTGAGGGCCAAATTCTGAGAATCAAAGAATAGAAGGCCCTAACTTTTGCATTCTTTCTACTCATTTCTACTCAAAGAAACCTCGGAATACTTGATATGGACCCTCTAGAGGTCATAATGATATGACTCAGGTTATATTAGACTCACTTGGGATAAATAAAAAAAGACACAGATGATCAAATGGCTCGCCTAAGGTCACATAGTCAAACCATTTTGGAAACCCAAGAGTACTTCCCTTCTAATTTAGAGCTCTGCTCTCTTCATTAAGCTTTGTCCATCCCAAAGAACTTTCTGGAGCATTGATCATTCCCCTAAAGGCAACAGCTTAAGGTACTATAATTTTGTTTATAAGTATGACTTAAAGGAGAGCAGATGTGTGATCAGACAGCAATGGTGTTGAATCTAATGGGCCACTATGACAGCCTTCACTTTCCTGCATCCCACCAATGTCTACACGATACAACAGGGGCCAAACAGCTTCGTGGTCTAAAAGCTTAGTTCCAAATCTTAATCATTTATTAACAGCCAGGACTAGATTAACTTAGAATTATGAGGTAGTAATCTATACTTTATAGCACTGTCTGCATGTTGGAAAAAAAAAAAAAACGTTTAAAGATTAGAATATTTTCATCCTATTCTTCTTTTGTAATATTACTACTACGCAAAGTGTGTTTCTGTTAAGAATCACCCTTGGCTTGTGTTGTATATAAACCATTCATTGAAAGAAGAAAAAAGAAGGCTCTGAATGTGTTAACACTGACTGTATCAGTTTTACTTATAATTGTAATTGTTATTTTAGCTTATTTCTTTTTGTGATAACAAATGCTAATTTAATAGGAATGCAGAAAGGAAAAGGGAAAAAAATAAAGTTAAGCAAAAAAAGGAAGAGAAAAAAATAAGTTTATGTAAACTCCAAGGTTCAACTTCAACTTTAAAGCTACAGACACAACTCCTCTTTATAATGTGATCTCAGCAAGGATCTTCTATCCCAAACAATTCTATCCACACAACTTGTTGGAAGACTACATTCTTTGTAACATGAGTAAAAGTCTTTCATTCCATAATTAAAGATGTCTTAATTTCTAACAATACACAGCTAGGCACAGTAGGTACTGTGCCTAGCTTTGAACTTACCCTTATTTACAATGAAGTGCATATAAATAGAACTGCTCTAGAGAGAAAGTTTTGTTCCAGAAAAGATAGAAGTGCATGCAGTCATTCAAAAAATATTTTTTGAGCACTTAGTATGGGTCAAACACTGTTCTTGGGGCTTGAGCTACATCAGTGAACAAAACAGACAGAGGTCACTATCCTTTTATATATATATATATATATATATATATATATATATATATATATATGAGAAGTTGTGAACTCGCCAAACAATCATGCATAATGTGCATCACCCCTCCACCAACTTCACCCCTCCAACAATACCTTGCATTGTTGTGGAACATTTGTTACAGATTATGAAAGAACATCACCAAAATATTATTATAAACTATGGTTTATAGCTTATATTTGGTATATTTTTCCATATATACCCCTATTATTAATACCATGTATTAATATTGTATATTTGTTATAGTTCATGAGAGAACACTCTCATATTTGTATTGTTAACCACAGTCCATCATCTACCAAATGGCTCATTGTGTTATAGAGTCCCATGCCTTGTACAATCTATACAAAGTGTATACTCAGTAGCTCTCACTTTCATCAGAGTTTTGCAGTCATTGCCTCAGCAATTTATTCCCCCCCATCTTGTTGTTTGCAGTCACTGTCTGCTCTCTGTGTCCATTTGCTGTGTGCTTTCTGTGTTTGCTTGTCTTCTCTTTAGGAAGCACCAAGAACTGAACCTAGGACCTCCCATGTGGTAGAGAGGCGTTCAGTTGCCTGAGCCACCTCAGCTCCCTGCTTTGTTGTGTCTCTTATTGTCTTTCCTCTTTGTATCTCCTTGTTGTGTCAGCTCACTGCACCAACCAGTCATGCCAGCTGTCTGTCTTGCTCATCTTCTCCAGGAGGCACCAGGAACCCAACCCGGGACCTCCCATGTGGTAGGTGGGAGCCCAATCACTTGAGCCACATCCACTTCCCTCAGTAAATTTTTTAACATTCTCCTTAGTCCAAGAGAAAAATTCCCATACCTCCCTATTATTGACACTTAACATTTATATAGTACCCTCTTTGACATTGATGCAAAAATATTGCAATATTGCTATTAACTATAGTCCATAAATTAATTATATTTTTCTGTGCATTGTTATATTCTTACCACCTTGTAATAGGGATGCATATTTGTTCTAGTTCATGGAAGAACATTCTTGTATTTGTTCTATTAACCACAGTCCTCATCTACCACCGAGTTTGCTGTGTTACATACTCCCTAGATTATTATCTAGCTTTCTTTCAATTGACATTTACTTCCCTAGACTACTCCTATCAGCCACAATCACATTTATAATCAGCAGTGTTAGTTATACTCACCATAATATATTACCATCAGCTCTATCCATTTTCACACTTTCATTGTCAAGCTAATTAAACATTCTACATGCATTAACTATCAACCCCTTCTCAGCTCTTATCCTATCTCCTAATAGCCTATACTCTGTAGATTTTAACTCCATGTGTTTATTCTTCATATTTAGTTCATATTAGTGAGACCATAAAATATTAGCCCTTTTTGTGTCTGGCTTATCTCACACAACATAATGTCCTCAAGTTTCATCCATGTTGTCATATGTGTCCCAACTTCATTGCTTCTCACAGCAGCAGGGTATTCCATTGTGTGTATATACCACATTTTGTTTATCCATTCATCGGTTGATGGGCACTTGGGTTGTTTCCATGTTTTGGCAGTTGGGAATAATGCCACTATGAGCATCGTTGTGCAGGCGTCTCTGTCCTTTTGAGCTTCCATTCTGTGAAAGAGTGTGGAGATAGTAAAAAGTAACATAACTGTAGGGAGACAAAAGTGGAAGCAAGGAGATCAGTTAGGAGACATCTGTAGTGAGGCAGGTGAGAGACAGTGGAGACTCCAATCAGGGTGCTTGCTAAGAATTGGTGAAAAGCAGTTGGATTCTATACATATCTTGGAAGAAGCAACAACAGGACTTACCGGTGGACAGGATGCAGGCTATCAGAGGAAGAGAAAAGGAGACTTAGTGAGGACAGGAAAAAGTAGAAATGATTCATTTAAAAAAGAAAAATGGTTTGTGTGGGTTTACTATAGGTCCTGGAGCTCTTTTATTCATTATCCGCCTTCTGACTTCCAACGCCCTACCCACCTCTTACAGCTAAATATAGTCCTTTGTCACCCAAGTGGGATGGGTTACCTTCCTTGCCCTGTAAAAAAATATATATAAGTTCCTAGAATCATCTACCATATGCCCTTCTATTTCTAATATTGGGAAACAGGAATATTATAAGTAACTTTTACTTATAATTAGCTAGTTAATTTTCCTAACTTCAGTGAAGACCTCCTTTAAATTCAATTTGCCTAATTAAAAGATTTCTTTTCAAACCTTATAACTTCAGGGAGCATAGTCCAAAATGTCAGTGTTTTTGGCTTTCACCAACTTTGAGATATAATTAAAATCACATTGACATTGATATCCTCAATTCACAACCAAAGGACCCTCGACTCCCCATAAATGGTACTTTTGACAGTCTCTGCACTTACCCCCATCAAGGTCTGGAGAGTTTCTGGCTGAAGCCAGAATACTTGCCTGAATGTACTCACTACCACATCACCACATCACCGCAGCTCTGCTGACTCTATTACTGTTTACAAGCTCTGTGCAGGAGGCAGCTTAAGGCTGTCACTGCTGTCAACACCCTCTGTGAGGAAGCTGCTTCCCTGCCTGAATTCTGTTTCCTGGTCTTCCCAGATCTCTGCACTCCTTAGGCGCCAAATGGAATTTCATCCCCTTGGTTGTTACCATGCTAGGGCCATACTGTGCTTGTTTAGTTTGGGCAGCAAGAGCACTTCTTTCCCTTAGAGAGTCATTTTTGGACCTGGACCGCAGAGAAGCTCCAGGTCTCATTAAGTCCCTAGGAAAAAGAGTTGTTTAACTTTTACTTATAGCCCTTTCTCTTCCTTTACCTTAGATCTCTTCCTTGGGGACTTGTCTTAGTTTGCCAGGACTTCTTTAACAAAGTACCACAGACTAATTGGCTAAAAGAACATAAATTTATTGTCTCACAGCTCTGGAGGCTAAAGTCCAAAATCAGGTGTTATCGGGGTCATACTTCCTCAGAGTCAGTGGGCTCTGGTGGTGGCTGGCAGGACACGACCATCTCGGTCTCTCGGCTTCAAGGATGTGCCCAAATTTCCTCTCCTTTTAAGGACACCAGTCATATTGTATTAAGGCTCACCCTGATTGAATTCTAAGATCTTGAGTTCATATTCACAAGACTAGGAGTTAGGACTTGAACATGTCTTTTGAGGGGGGAAGCAGTTCACTCTATCACCAGGCCAGTCTCAGTTTAGCCTCTAAATTCCTGGCTTTTCCCAGACCCCCTTCCACAAAACTTGATTCTTAAAGATAGGTTCCCACCACCTCCTTCCCCACGCATAACCATCAGGCTAGTGATACACCAGATTTTTCATCAGACAAAATCAAACTCTGAGTTCCTTTTTAGGCTCAGCTGGCACTCACAGGACATATCTATTTTCGTCTTAAAAAAAAAAAAAAGAACAAACGTTTTTTTAAAAACAGCTTTGGACTATTTGGAAAGAATTCAGGAGTCTTTTGATAACTTACTGCATGCTCCATTGAGTCATTTTCACTATATTTTCATCTGGCAACCTTCCTATCACTTCTCTACAATAAATGGAGCACCCCAGAACTTATGATATTGGCTGGTTGGCCTGGATTTTTCCACACAGACCCAAATCGGACAACAGAGGACAGTTGAGGTTCAGGTTTGTGATAACTTGAAACAGACTTGAGATGGCTCCAGTTCTGGCCTTAATATTGTTTTTGTTTGAATAAGTCTATTGTTTGTTTTTTTGGAGGTCCTTTGATGCTATGGCTGGCTTTGAAATTCAGATAATAAGAAATGGCCTTTCCTTGTGAGAAACTGAAAACTAGTTGACAAATTGCTATTACACTACCTTTCAGGTGATGGCCTGTAATTAAATCACAAAAAAAGGACATTAAAGAAATGTGACCAATCTGACTTAACTTCTTGAAACCAAAGAAATTCAAAATTTCTTTGCCTGAATGTCCAAAGCTAAGTGTGCAGCATTAAGTGTTGTGGAATACTTTGCTCTTCAGAGAAAACATTTGCTGGTGCCTGGATCTGAAAAATGCCACAGCAAGATGCGTAACAAAAATCAGGATTTTAAAAAAATTTTATTCATCTTATTTAGATGCATATGTATATTTCCTACTCAGATAGTTTGCTAAAAGGAAGGGTCGACAGCCAATTTGTTTAATGTTTCATTTGTCTTCTCCTGGCTGAACATACCTACATAGTCATATTCAAAACAATTCAGAAGAAATTCCTCCTCTTTCCTGAACTGGTGAAGATTTGTGTATTTGACTTTGAAGTCAACAACTGCATAGTGCTTAATGCAAAATGCCACATCAAACTACCTTATATTAATTTAAGTGACTTTGCAGATTTATGGTAGAAATGGCACAGATGCCAAAAATGAGGGAAAGGACAATCACTGCAGATGTTTGTAAGGAGGAAAAATGAAGCAAATATCTGAGAATTAATTACTTGTAAGGTTAAGGTTTATTCTTGGAAAGAGTCAGGAGCAATTTATTCCACAATCAATTTGCAAACACCCAGATTGTAACAAGTAGCAGTTAACATGGACTGCTCAAAAACAAAACCATGCCAAACAACTAATTTCCCTCTCACAAAATGACTGATCCTATAGACTGGAATATCCACCTGCTCTAGCTCAGCTTGACCTTTACACAATTCTCAGTGCTATTTCACATGGAATGGTCATTGATAAGCCTCTGAAAAGTAGTTTGGGTAGAATCATAATCAGATAGATATTGACTTGATTAAGAAAATGTTCTTAGACTCGGTTAGTAAATGGTATAAAAGCAAATTTGTGGTTCCAAAGGAGATTGCCACAGGTTTTTGTTGCTGGTCTGAGTTTTGTGGGTATTGTGTTTTGTTCTGTTTTGTTTTTGTTTGTCCTTTAACGATAGGTTTCATGAGTGAAAGTATAACATGTTCAAAGAGACTAAAGCAAAATTAGCTTTGTTGGAGTGTCTTGCTCAGAATTTTTAAAAAGAATTTTCGGGATTCAAAATGATTTTTAAAAAATTAAAAGTGTGATCTAAGTTAATTGGGATAGAATTTCTGGGCGATTAATGATAAAATATATGTCAAAGGAGGGGGCACACTAAATCCCAATGCAACACTAAATGCAGCCCATTTAATTGCAAAAGGTGAAAATAAAGCTGCTCTGCATACATTAGTATTAACTACATACCCTGCCACTAACACTGCATCTCTGCCCCAAATCACACTTCCAGTTTCAACACAAAGCTATCAGGGACATCTGAGCTGACATTAGCACCAACATATATGAGTGATGATGTCATATGATTATCAAGAATGTAAAGGCTTAAACATTCAGTGAAGGGGTATTATAGTTAGGCTTCTGTCACTGAAAGACCAGAAACAGGGAGAAATCATAGCTGCACATAAGCCCAAGTACAGGAGTAGCAGAGTTAAGTAATCCAAGGGAGAATAAAGCATGCACAATTTTTACAGGACTATATTTAAATTTCCATTAAATTGTTTTTTAATCAAGGATATTATGCAACAGCTAACATAGTCCATCTATGTTAGTTGCCTGATACATTTTTCAGTCTCTTTCTCAATAAAATAAAGACCTGAATGGGCTGGTATGATGAGAAATGCAATGCCCATCTCTTATCTGCAAAGATGAATCTTAAACAGATAATAGTCACCATGGTTGGTATTAGTTAATGTTTTCATTCTTGAGAAACTAGTGATAACAGCTACAATTATACAGTGCTTATTGTGTGCCAGGCACTCTCATAATCATTTTGTTTATATTGTGTAATCCTCACAACACATAGATAGGTACTATTATTATTTCCATTTTATAGGTGAGAAAACAGGGACCAGGAGTAACTGATATATGCCTTCATCTCACCTTCTAGTAAAACCAAGGAGTTTTACTAGTTTCCTGGTAGTTGTCATTGATGCATCTTTCCAAATATGTTGGTGATATATGGCCAGACCTACTCAGAGACTTTGCAACATGCATCCATTTCCCCAGCTTTATAGGATGGTTTTAGGTG
Organism: Tolypeutes matacus; assembly: GCA_026826555.1. NCBI lineage: Eukaryota > Metazoa > Chordata > Mammalia > Cingulata > Chlamyphoridae > Tolypeutes > Tolypeutes matacus. Next base: position 11,425,207 of record JAKSZT010054334.1, on the reverse strand, counting down.
GTATTCTGCACTAACATGAGATTACATTTCCTCTGTACAGAGAAGGTAGAATATAGCTTGGTGGTTCCTGTCTCTCATTTAATAGATGATAACCTTAACCTCATGAATTTCAAGTTACCAAATAAGTGAAAAAATAGAGAATTCTTCTTCTAAGAATTTAAAAGTCAAACAAAATCTTTTAAACAATCTAATTAATATTCTCTAATTTTGCATAATCTCTGTGGAGAATTTAGTCCCAGATTTATTTTAATAAGAATTAGTTTTAAATGTTTTTCAGCTACATTATTGAAATGAGAGAGCAAAATAGCCCCACTAAATATCTTACTTTAAAGATCTTATTGTTTATAATTGCTTCATTTCAAATGCCTTATTTAATTAGTAAAATATAAGAAGGATAATCAATGATGATTGATTTACAAATATCCCAGCAAAAGTGGATTTGCTATATTTTAAATAAACAAAATATCAGTAAACACAAAGTTCTCTTTTAATGAAGTAACATTGAGATTTTAAAGACTTTTTAAAATTTAAATTTATATTGCATATATAAATTTCACTTTCTCACTTTATAAAAGAGCACATAATTCTATCAAGTATAAAACTGTCTTTAAAAATCAACAAACTTCATGACTACATTGTGAATAAATAATTATTTGAGTCAAGCTTACTTATGAGATTGTTACGAATATCTATCATCAGAATCATGTACAGTAATATTTATTAACTTTCTTCAAAGTTGACTATTTTACTTTCTATTTTAGTTTTGCTAATGGTATCCTACAGATGAAAAACACATTTTAGAAGGATTGTCAACATGAAGTTGCTTTTGATTTTCCTTTTGCAGTTTCTTATCAGGAGGTAGCTGCAGCTTCATATGGGGCAAAAGTTAATTTAAAATACTGGAAAGTTAGTGGACAGGAAAAATATGAGTAGTTTTGTGTGGATTACTCATTGCTTTGAGGAATAGATTTTAGTCCTGGTCTTACTTCCTATTTATGCAGTACTTATTTTTATTTATGTCATTGATTAATATTCTTTGACTTTTATTTCTATGAAAATGTTAAGCAGATACCAACATATTCAAAAGCACCATATGTTTTAAGTCTTGAGTTTGATTTTCATTAAGCATTTATTTGAAATGGAAAGCTCCAAATAATCTTTTGAAACTTATAATTAAGGATCACAGTAGTGGCAATTATACCAAGTCATTTGTATAGTTAACCTGCTCAGCTGATTTACCTTTTGAGTACATCAGGTACAATTTAGGAAAAATTTGAATTAATAGCCATGAGAAATTTTCTTACATGTACTAAAATAATGATATTCCTACTTTTCCTGTTCTTATTTTGGAACTGGCTTTTGGGGCCCACTTATTTGACATCTTTGGCATACTGAGCCAGAATCTGGCTTGGAAAGACACAAAAACTACTTTGGCAAGTGATCTGTCAAGTGACCCGTGAACAAAAGCGAGATCAGATTCCCCTTTGAAGTAAACCTATTTGAATTTTACTATCTCCAGTGTACCTTGGGTCTCTAATCTTGTGAAAGGTTAGTATTCTGTCCATCAGAGCAAGGATTAGAGTGCTGGTTGATGTCTGCTCTTGATAATAACTGAATGCCACAGTTGGAGCTGGAAGAAGGAAATTCATTACCATCTGAAGTTTAAAAGGAGAGGGGGAAGTGGGCACTTATGACATAAGCCACCTATTCCCAGGTCAGGGTTTTTAAAACAAAACAAAAAAACAAAGGACTGCTGTGTTGGTGAAGCAGTGCAGAGCTCTTTAAATAAGTTTCCCCAAAAGCAGAGCTGCCTTAAGGCTAAACTATACAGAGATGACCAATTTCCAATAGGCAGATACCTACCTGAAAACCTTAATGGTTGCCCTCGGGAAGTTTTTATGACACACATGAGGTCATAAAAAAATAAGAAGGCTACTATACCACCATATAACATATGGCTAATAACAACAAACAAATATTATATAACATCTGGTAAAGTGTGAAATACTAAGCCTGTGGTATGAATAAAATAAAAACAACTGAATATGCTTTGTGGGAACTTCTACATATGGCTTATATAACTCAGAAGTTGAAATAGAAAAATCTGAAATTAATTTGTGAACTTAAAATATAGCACTGATCAAAATAAGCTGTCCCTTATTTTGGACTTAATTTGATTTTGACATTATGAAAAATAAGATGCATACATTCAACGCTGTGGAATTTCTTAAAAGCTATCGGCACTGTATAATTGATAATTTATCCAATATTAAAAAAGATCATATTTGTTTATTGTGTTCTAAATTATTGATGTAATAAAAGTAAAATATTCATCATACAATGAGATTGTTCAACATTTTCTTTCAGAAGAATCCTGTAGACTAGTAAAGCAAATTTAATCACTGTTAATCAAATTTAGACTACTATTAAATTAAATCATTGGCATTTAGGTCTTACACCATCATAATAGTATAAGGCACATTAGGTACCTACACCAGGATATATATTTTACACTCCCTGATCAAAAGCATATGGATACCTTTGAATTAAGAAATCTGTGATACCAAGAGGGGCTGATGTTTACTACCTGTTGATAGATTTTAAGAATCAAATGATTCCTGAAATGTGACCAGGGGAGGTTGGGGAATCTCCAAGCCTGTACAACAAGCTTCAGTATGACTTTCTTTGCTTTTTTTTTTTTTTTTTTTTTTTAAATCCCTGTTGTCAAATTGTTTATAAAAACATTCTTAGAATTACACAGATTATCTTCTCATGCCAATGTTCATCAAATCCCTGCTGAAAATTCTGTAGAGAAAACAAACAATGACTTTAAGTTCATTGTGGCAATGAAATCTAAGATTGGTGATTTTTTGTTTTTAGTTTGGGCTGGCATCTGTAATTATATGTAATGGAATTTTATTGGCTACTGATTTCATCAATTAAGGAGATGGTTTTTCTGTTCTTGAAATAAATAGAAATTATGTACATTTTAAAAAGCATTCATTCAAATACCCAAACTGCAGATGTTCTTATTATCAGTGAATCATTACTTAACCTTACTAGGGACCATTATTTTACAGCCCACGTGCTGTGCCTTAGAGACCACTTTTCATTTCTATTTTTATTAATTAAGGCCTTTTTACTAATCAGCATGAGTCCACTAGATTCAGAGTCAAGAGACCCAAATTGTATTCCCTGCTACTTGGTTGATATAGTCTGTGATTTTGAGTAAATTTCTTTCTTATGTTCTAACCTCTACATGATTTTATATTTTTTCTTAGACTTCCCTGTGTAGGTTTATCATAGAAAATATATTCTTTCTATATTTTTTAAATAAGTATTCCTCCTATTATTAAACAGTGTTTTGTGTTGTTTAAAAGATCTTTTACATTAAAATAATATCTATGATTGTTTTTCCAATTATGAAAGTAATTTATGTTCATTGTAGATATTTTAGAAAATTTAGCAGAGAAGAAAATATAAATCAACCGTCAGCTTTCATCCTATTATAAACATTGTTTTATTATGTTTTATTTTTCTCCTTGTGTTTATAAGTTATTTACAAAATTAAGATTGCACTAGATATATGGTATTATAGCTCTTATTTCTATGTTAACATTTTCTTATGTCATCATGTCTTATGTTAAAGGTGGGTTTTCCATGAATTTGGTAAATCTTATATTTCAGGGTCCTTCACTTGAATATGCCCTGTACCTAATTTTGTCTTTATAATTTTGTATCAAAGAGGGCTCTCCAGATTTTATAGACTTCAGTCCTGAGAAAACTGGGTCTGTTCCTAAGGCATATAGCATAGTTGAGAGCAGGGTCCCTGATACCAAACTGCCTGGGTTTGTACCTCCAGTTCCATCACCTGTTAGCTATATCACTTTGGGAGATGACATTTTTTCTGTGCCTCTGTTTCTCCAAATGTAAAATGGGAATAATACTATCTCATAGGTTTGTTACAAGATTAAATTAGTTGATTTATGTAAAGACTTGGGAACATTAGCTGACCCATAGTCAGTGCTCACCAAGTGTTAGCTTTTAAATAATCTTTAAAAATAATTGTAATTATAACACATGACTATACCCCTAATGGATTGGGTTTAGGGTGGATATATCCTAATTGTGGGATATTTAGACTCTTTCTTTGGAAAGGAATATAAATAATAAATTTATATTTAATAATATAAATATAATAGTATAAATAATGATGTGGTGAATATCTTTGTATATAAATCTAATTTGAAATCAAACTGTTTCCTTTTGGTAGTATTAATTTCTATTGAGCCATCTGTCACTTTTCCTTTTAAAAAATTGACTTCCATAATAAATATGAAAGAAAACTCATTATAAAGTGTAGGTAGCTTTTAAAAAAAGCTCAAAAGTGGAGTTGGGGTAGGGTAGAGTATTTGAATATCTTATTATCTTTTTTTTTTTTTTTAACTCACAAATTCCATCTTAGGTTTACTTTCACTCATACAGCTGTTAAGATGTTTGATTTGTTGAGCAAAGTGAATTATTCATCCAAGGACTTTTCACATGTTTTCAGTATTACAGTTTTTTGATGTACCAGAAGAGATATAACTTATAACAATGTAATTCTAAATTAAGATATAATATTTTCATAAAGCTATTTACATTTGAGCTTTCAAAACTCATCATTTCCCCATGCATTTAGCTTCCTCCTTCTGTTGTCTGTGTTATGTGCTTATATGCCACCCTAAGTGGGCAACCATAGGCATTTCCTTTACCCCTTAATATCAGCTGAGATGTTATTAAGCCTTATTCCTTCCTCTTCCCATGATGCACCTTTCTGCCCCTCACCAATTTACAAACCCATTGTGCTATGGTCAGTGAAGGCAGAGGATGACTCAGGGGAAAGTATTTGGTGGTAGCAAAAGGGAAAGAGATGGAAGAGAAAGGAGAAGAGATTAGAGCACTGCTGCCCACCAGGACCATTATCAGTGTACCTGGTATACTCTCAGTATCTGTTTTATCAAGATAACTCTCTCTTCCCAGTACCAGAACACTAAACATCCACTGCTGAGGGGCATGACAAAGAGAAAGAGAAAACAGAAGAGAATTGGGACTTTCCTTTCATTGGCATTCCTCTTTCCCCAGCCCATATAACCACCATCATGCATTGAGTAAAATGAAGATGTGGGAGAACAAGGTGGCCTATAGTGATTCTCAACTAGGTGTCCATTGGGGTCACCTTGGGAGACTGAAGATAATTCAGATACCTGGATCCCACTCCCAGAGATTATGATGTAATTGGTCTGGTTGCAGCCTGGACATCAAGAACTTTTAATGTTCCACAAGAGTTTTTAATGGGCAGCCAAGATTAAGAACCACTGAAACATTTGAGGACAAAGAAAGAGGAAGTGAGTTCCATTTGGCTGCTCTTCCTCTCTGTCCTTGTAGTCTACACTGTCTATTTCATTAAACTCCATCACACTCAATGGTTTGATGCTGTAGGGGTTTTTCCACCACCTGGTCCCCAAAAAGTAACAGTTTAGTGAAGAAGGAAGGGGGGCTTTGGAAAGAACTGGGTTTGAGAAGAGAGTTATTGTCAGTCAGAAGGAGAGACATCTAAAGAGATGCCAAAACACTCCAATACAGATGTCAGTATCGCCAGCCAAAGCACGGCTCACACAGGCTCTGATGGAAAGATGTTTTACTCACAAAGTGAAGAGACAAGAGACAGATCAAGCCGTGGCCAATGCAGGGAGGTGTTCTAGGCACAGCACCCCTTTCTTGTTTTTGTGTGCTGTAGTGAAGGAAGCCCACAGGGACATATGCCATGGGGCTGGTGGGGAGGGATGGTGAGCTGGGTGTCATAGAACGTGCCCACCAGAATCAGACAATCTTCAGTGAATATTTACATATGCTGGGAACAATAGGGGGAGGAATGGACTGGCAGTCACCTGACTACTGGGGATCCCAGGGAAAGGTGGCAGGCCACTCTAGAACTGCCCCTTTCCACAGTTATATAAATATGTATGTGTGTGGAGATAGGGGTGGGGGGGAGAGAGAGATGATAGATAGATAGATAGATAGATAGATAGATAGATAGATAGATAGATAGATAGATAGATAGATGATAGATAGATAGATGATAGATAGATAGATAGATAGATAGATGATAGATAGATAGATGATAGATAGATAGATAGATGATAGATAGATGATAGATAGATGATAGATAGATAGATAGATAGATAGATAGATAGATAGATAGATAGATAGATAGATAGATGATAGATTACTACTATCCCACCTGGAACCCTAATTTATTCTTTCAATTGATAATAAAACAAACAAACAAACAAACATGTTAGAGATTAAGTTGCTGTTGGTACAACTCTATACTTGAGGTGCACAATGAGTTAACGGACAAACCTAAGCTATGGTTAATGCCATCTCTGAAAGAATAATGGAAGCAGGATTGTGGCAAGACTTTAAGGGAGTGTTGTCTGTTGGCCAAAGCTAAGGAGCTCTGTGATTTAAAAAAAAAGAAAAATTGAATTGTGAAAGCATCTCAGCTTTTAATTTCATACGCAGGATTTGGGATGAGAAAGAAACACAGTCTGTGGGCTCAAATGGGTTGTTTGCTTTTGGCATCTACCATCAGCAAATTTCAAACTTAATTCATAATTCTGAGAATTAATAGTTTATCTATTCCACCTCATGAAAATAAGTGGCCTAATAAGTCTTTTTTTACTTTAAAGGATATTTTCAGGAGAAGTAACCTACTAAGAAATAAAATATTTATCAATCTAATGTGTAAAGTGTCACTAAGTATAGAAAAATATGAAATGTGAATTTAAGCCAACAATTTCCACAAACTGCTTTATTGCTTCAAATCTCCCTATTCCACGGTACTGCTTTCCAGGTGACTTTGCTTTTGGCAGCTGAATCACACACCTGATTCCTAAAAATCTCCTGGTGTTTAGTCTCTTCCGCTGACTTAACTTCAATGTATTAAACCGAAAGACTTTGCTGCAATGTATCTACCATTTTTAATGAACACTTGTGATTATAAGTGTCATTTGTGACTATAAACTGATGACTTTTCATTTAAAATACCTTCATATACACACCTCGGTGATTTGACAAGATATTTTGGAAACATTTTATTTGTGATGTCTATTGAGCTGAGCATTTAAAAAATGAATTATATCCTTTACCCACTTGATCCATTCTTTAGGAGGATTTTCCAAAGCTCTTATGATTCACATAAGTCTAATTTTACAACAAGTTTACAACACATTTGGGGAATAATATAATAAATTGGATTAATATAGTGAACAATTTTTGAATTGATGTATTACACTATTTTTAACAGCAGATATATTTCTAATTTTCTGAAAATAATTCTTCTAGATTTCTGGTAAGTGTGTATTTTGTTGTGGGGCCTTTTATGGTTTTTGTAAATTGTTAAAAGATAGTTTAAATTTCTATTTTAATTTATTATTGTGAAAGGAAAGTTTGAAAAGGAAATTTTAATAAAAATAGGTTTTCTTAACCTACTGTCAGAGTAGGGCATTATTTTACTCTTTCACATTTTTCTATTTTATATTCCGAAGTTACTTTGGGATTTTCTCCTTATGACATTTTCCTGGGACTCACTAGACCACAACCTTAGAAAAATTTAGGATTTTCTCACTTTAAAATCACCTAAATCCTCTGAATCATTTAACTGATCTAAGAATTTACTTTTGGAAATTAGTTTCCTGTGGGTAATACAAAGAAATGAATGCATAGCAGATTTGTCAGAGGAAAATTCTACATATAGAATAAAAATAATGGAAGAAAAGGAACTTTTATTCTGTTAAACTGTCTTCCTGAATATGGGAATTTAAGGGAGTACATTTTTTTATTCAATTCATTTATTTTCAAGCATTTCACTTAGGATTTTTGACCCTTTAAACCATGGATCAGAATCAGAGGCATATTATTCTTTATTGTTGTTTTTGCCCAAACATTTAAATAAAAACCTTTCTTAGATTACAGGACTCACAATAAGTCCTTGACTGGAGATCAATGGCGTTAGATCACTAACTCCTGCTTTAAACAACCATCCTATTTCCTAAAGTGGGAAATTAAATACTATTACAGGGTTGAAGGCTCTATGGGTTATGCTAGAATATTTTGAAAAACAAATTATCTCCTGTCAAGACCTTCAGTATGGAGAGGCATTTTCTTGTGCATTGAATTTTCATGGCAGCTGGCGATGGATTATTCAGGAAGATTAGAATCTTCCTCGCTAGAGCAAAGGTACCCTGGGAAGCAGTGATCTAGAACATAAGGCTTTTCAAATACCCAGAATCTCTGTAATCAATTGTCATTGCCATATTCCTTTATTAGAACTTCTTTTCGAAAATGAAAGTGAATATATGTTTCTTTCTTCTTTATCAATTACCGTAATAGATGAACTATGCAGTCAGCTTTCTTTTCCTTCCTTCGTGCCTTTTATTTGTCTGGCCATTGAGATTGGTGAGCAAAGTCGGAGCTCCGTTCCTGGGGGCCTGACTGGTTGGAAAAAACAATATAGATGTACCTTATTTTAAGAATAGTCATATTTTCTTAAAGGGTAACTGGCATAGAGCTAAATCACCAAAATGTTATAAGATTTAAATGCTGACTTTCCAACTTTAAGTATGATATTACCAAATTTATGAAAATATGATTTGTATGTAACTTGTTAGGAATATATTCATCTATATACCTATTTGTGAGTAATACATATTTTCATAATAATAATTAAATATATGATATATGTACCATAAAATGACATTTATTTTGTCAAATATTTATAGCATCTTTTTTGTGCCATTCAGTATTCTGGATACTGTAGCTATAATTCCAAGTTCTATGACCAGCTTTCTTCTAGTGGAAGCCACCCCTTTGAGGAAAAGATACCAACCGTAAAGATTTAAGTATGGTCTCTATCTCAGTTATCTACACCCAATAATTAGTACTAGTGGAATAATTAATCACACATGGAAATTATTTTTTATAAATAATTTACATTTGACTATAGAGTTCACCTTGCAATTTATTTTTAAATATTTAAAATATAAATATTCTCATTAATTATTCAAATCATAGTGTGAAATTTTACTTAGGATAATCTCAAAATGACCTAGCTATCGTGCTCTTTCTTGGAACTCACTCTTTTCCATTATAGCACTGGAGCTCTGGGTTCCATGCTAGTTTAGTGGTTCGTTTTTCAACCTCAGTTTCTTCATCATCCTCATATAGATATCTATATTAGTATAGCTCATGTGCATGCAATATATAAAGCCACTAATTTAGTGTGACATTCATAAAACATCAGACAATTTCTCAGGTGCTATCACTACTTATGCTTGAAATTCACATAATTTGTTGGTTAAAATTCATATTTGTCTTCACTTAAAGTTTGTTATTTCTACTTTCCTGCAAAAATGTAACAGAGACAAATGGAAATATTGTAGATATTGTTTTGCCATATGTTTGCATTTTAATTCAGTTTTTTAGGGGAACCACACTTACTTAAGGTATAGACATTGGATTGTAATCCCCTAAACAGGAAAGGTATAAATTACTACTATCAGATCACTTTGAATTATGTAGAGTACTATTAAATCCTGGGATGAATTGACTGAGTAAATTGTTAATATTCATTACAATATAAAAATTTAATCTATAAGTACACACACAGAGCAAGAAATTATAACTTGAGAGATAAAGAAGTGGCAAATCACCAATGAATTTTTGCTTCTAGAAAAATTCTCTCTTCGTAATTATAGACACGGATTTCCCCCTTTGGGTCGACATCTTACACAAAAATGCAAGTGATGTTTAAGAAAAAAATACTAACACAATAGGGTAGGATATCTATTCAAAATAGTTCTTCTTCCCTTTACCTTATTTAATTTGTTTTTCAACTTATACTATGAAGAAATAAAAAATGGTATGACCTTGTTTATTAAAAAAAACAACATAAACAAAACTCCAAACTTAGTTTATGCCATGCAGCAGATTAACTATTGAATCTTTACTGCAATGTGTAAGACTCAAAATCGTTTGCAAGTTAACACCAGTGTGTCGTGCTGGGCATTGATTAAATGAGGTATGGAAGTGAATGTGGAAGTCGTCAGCTAGCTCAGATCATGGGCTATGAGTTCGATGCCTGGCAGTGCCAGCTGCAGGAAGAGTCAGTAATAAAGCCAGGCAAGGCAAGGCTTAGGACAGGCAGAGCTTTTAGATCTGCTAGAGCTCTATTGATAACCTGTTGTTTTTTTTAATTCAAACTTCATTTCAAATTCAAAAAATAAAATCCCAGACAAAAGGCAGCTCAACAAGTTATGTGGAGTCACGATGTATTTAACTGGCTGCTCATGTTCATCATGTATTTATTCATTCACCCACTATTTTAAGGTCCTACCTTGTGACAGGCACCCTGCGTGGGAATCGTAATATCAACCACCAAGAATCTTACCTGTGAACATAACGTATTTCACTTCCTTCCATTTAAAATGTAGCTCCTCAGATTTATCTAGTAAGTAAATGATGGGGTTGGTGAGGTCTGGAAATGTGTTGGCATTGTCTTGGAATGTTTTGATGCCGTTCTTGTAGGCCTGTGGAGTTTATCAGTAGAGGGGCGGCTCTCAAGGAAGGGAGGAATGATCCCACCCCCTCCACACACCCCAGGGAACATCTGGCAATGTCTGGAGACATTTTCCTTTGTCACTACTGGGGAAGAGGGGCCTGCTAACTTCTCTTGTGTAGAGGCCAAGGATGCAGCTCAACATCCTGCAATGCACAGGACAGCTGCCAACAACAAAGAATTATCCAGCTCAGTGTTAATAGTGCTGAGGCTGGAACCCCCTGCTGTAGAGGAGTAGCATGGAACTACTAAATGCCAGATAAGCTACAAGCGACTTGCCAAGGGCAGCCCCAGCCTCTTCTTACAAGATCTCACTCTCCTGGGAGTGGGAAGAGGTAGCCATGTAGGACTATGTTCTCTCACCCTCAGTTGTACTCTATCCTCAAAGTCCCACAGAGAACAGAGTAAATGTCACTGTGGATATTCATCAATTAATGCCTCTCATTAACTCAGCATTTTCCTGCTGGTTATATCAGTGTCAGGAGTGTTATATAAGCAAGGTGAGTTTTTGAAAGGAATAATGATCACAAAAGATGTACCTGAAAGCTGGTTGATGTATCCAGAATCAGGAGGGCACTCCTGATCATTTGACCTTGGAAAAGGCAGGTTGGCAGGGGGTGATGGTGGTGGTGGTAGCTTTATTAGATGTCTACGAAACATAACCCTTTTGTGATATCAGCTTTCCAAACCATTTTTAACTCCATGCCAGCTCGTCCACTGAGTTATTGCTTAGCCAAAGCTCATGGTCTGGGCTGACCGAACTGATTTTGCATGCTATTGGGAGGGGAGGGAGAATGAAAGAGATTAGGAAAGAGATACACATACACACTCCCACACATTTACACACTTGTGCACGTGTGTGTGTTTCTGGGTTTAGGAAAAGAAACTTAGCATACCTAGTTCCTCTGGGAGGGTAATTGTTATCTAAGCATGTACAAATATAAATATGTATACATTTAATATCCACAGCTTATCTCATATTGAGTTCTGGGATTATACAGATTTAATCATTTCACCATCCTAAAACATTTGTTTAGATGAGCTTTCAAGGAAGAGTACTTCGAAGAGCATGAGACTAGAATAAGAAAGCACTACAAGTTCTAGATAAATGCTATATGGTGTTTAATCCAATTCCCAGACCCAAGCTACCGCAGAATATGTTTATCTATAATTGTTTTAATAAGATAACATGTCCAGCTCAAGTGGGAGAAACTTCTTGCTGTTTCATATGGACTCCAACTTCCTAGAGAGCCTTAGTCTGACTTTGCCCTCCTTTGGCCGTGTGTGTCACCTTACATTTCAATCAACTTGTTTTGGAGGCTTCATTTGAAGCCTTTCTCAAATATCCTTAGGGTGGCTCTCGGCTTTTAGGAGTTGAGTTTTCCCCCTAAGAGCCCTCTCCACGCTATCAAGCAGCATCTCACAGGCCTTCCTTTTGCTTTTGGAATAGTAGTGGTTTTTCTCTACAAGGTTGCTCTTCCAATTATGGCAGTCTGCCCTGTAGCAAACAGTGGTTTGCATCCAGATCTCCCCTCTAGAAGAAAAAATCCTGACTGGAAAGTTCTCTCTTGCACCTGTGAAGTACAATTAAGCTGTAAGCACCCGCCTTTGATGTGTATTTTGTAACTGAGGAAGGAAAAAAAAATCAAATGGCATTTTCTTTCTGCCAAGCTTTTTCCTGAAGACAAGTATTTATGCTGACTGAAGGCATAATCCGATGTGAGCTATGTCCTCTCCCATTAAACGAAGAGTCAGACTGAGATTGCTTTTTAAGTTTGTTCTCTGCGTTATTGTTTGGTCATAATACTTCATCGGCAAAATGGATCAGAAAACTGTCTTCTAAATCTCCATCTTGTTTAGCTTGCTGAAAAACAATGTTTTTCGAACCATAAAGTACTTTGTCAAAAAGTATCTTCAAAAAGTGGAAGTCTAGTCTATCGGTACACTGATATGAAATAAGCATACTTAATTTTGGAGGGCATTAGTTTTGCCTCAGTACCTTGGATCCCCATCTTTCATATGATGTAAAATCAATGTACCTTAATTGGTTGATACATTAGCATCTTTCAATACCAAATATTAACTTTGAATATGAGATCACTAAACCATATAATGATTTTGAACAAGGAATAATAGTTTGACTTTTGAGGACCAGGGAAGCTAATAGCAGTCTTTTGTTTACTCTGAATGCTGGACACCATGACACATCTATAATACTAGAAACATAAACTTGAAATCTAGTTGAATATTTCTTGAGTTATATTTATTGAAATATGCTAACTTTGTTTCTATATTTAATTACTAATATCAATTCAGACATAAGTAAATGAACCACAAGACACAGTGAGCAGGCTGTCTACTATTAACTACTCAGCTTCAAAGTGGCATTAGCCCAATATTTCAGTCTCCACATATGGAGGAAAAAAGTGTCAGGAGTGTTACTTTCAACAACAACAAAATTAGCTCTAGAGACAAACATTTATACCTCAAATCTTTGGAATGCAAGGAGTACCAGAAGATTTTTTTCTTATCATTTTTTTTTTTTACCTCTTTGCAAATCCAGACCACACTATTGATTACTAACTATTCATTGCTGAAGGCAGTGCTCCGTATTCAATAAATTAAACCTTAATTCCTGAGTCCAACAAAATAATTGACTTCAAAAAGAAGATAAATGAATTGGCTGTTTTGAGCTCATGATTAGAATCCACTTTCCAGTCTCATTATATTCGTATTTTTCAATTCAATGATTTTTTTCATTCATTTCTAGCTTCTTTCAAAATATATACCAGCTTGCTCCTACATCTACAAGGTCAAGCTATTTTCATCCTTGGTTTCAAAATTGAAAGGTTTTACTTATGATATTTTATACCTAGGCATCAATATTAATAACTTAATATAGTTTCCATTTTAGGACAAATTTTGTAACTAGTATTTCTGTAAAAGTTCTGAAATGTTCCTGATTTTATAAAAACATAAATAACATTGATATATAGCATTCTTAGATATTTTGATAAATTGATCCTTTGACACTTTTGAAAATTTTACCTTATTTGCTTCAACACTCATTTTCCTTGCAGCATCCTTGAAGATTAGGAAGCTTTACTAATATTTAGCCTGATTTCTACATTTAGGGAAAATGAAAATGAGAAATAATTGGTGACTTGAACAAGATCACATAGGCTTTATAAGGCATGACCTTCAGATAATCCCTCAATTTTTGCTGCCATTCTAGCAACATAATTTCTACATTAGAGAAAAAATATATTCTTTAATAATGAGGGTAAAAAAGAGAACAGAGTCCTTTTTAAGCTTTGGGGCTTTGATTTTATTTGAAAGCAAATGCAAAATAATTATTCTTTAAACACCATTTAATTATCAAGGAAATGGTTCAGTTCTGTATTATTCAAAATTGAAATAGCTAAATCAAGTGCTTCTCCAGCCAATTTTTGACAAAGCAGAAATGAGTTTCCATGGAACCCATGGAGCAAGAGCCACTGCTTTTTCTTTCTCTGTCTCAGGAGAGATGAGAAGTCCCTCCTCCAAAAAAGGAAAATATTCTTCCTTTTATTTCTTCTTTGACACATTGAGGTATCTAGGACTTGATTTGTCCCTGTGTTTGCTGAGATGACACATAGGTTCAGGGATTAAAATGGGACTGTGAAGAGGCAAAGCTGAATCATTCTGTTGCTGGAAGCTTTGATTTATAAATTAAGAAGAATTATCTTCTCTTGCCTTTTCCCCACCCCAACTTAAGTTCTCCAAATGGGATAAAAATTGAAATTGACCTACTCAGGCTCACTTATGCAAATGGATAGGTACCCTACACACATGAAGTCTCTCTTTAAAGTGACTAATATTAGGCCCAATGAAGCTAATGGTACCCAGTGACATTAATCTCTGTCTCTTTTTGTGTGTTCCATAAGTAACACTCAAGCGTTGTTCCAGAATGAAAGAGTTCATTTCTTGGTATAATCTTTTTCATTTAGAACCTTTAAACAAAAATGTCCCATTACTTTATTTTATTCAAGTTCTATATAATGATAGTATATATTTATCATGATAATCCAAGGTTCTTCATGGCTTTCTGATTCATTGTGGCAACCTAAATTATGTTCATTATTCCTTTAGTATTGAGTACATTTATTTGCATGATGGAGCTCTGAACACTGATAATTGATTGCTATATATAGAAAATCTAAAGAGTCCAAAATATTACATAAATTTGAATTTTTCATTTTTAAACTATTTCAAATAAAAGCAACTGAACTGAATTTAATGTTAGAACAAATACATAAATAGGCTGGAGCAAATTTATATCAGTATGTGTTTGTTATTATTGTAATGACAACTTTGCACATTGTATTTGTAACATATTTGTATTTGAGTTTATATCAAACCATAGCATTTTCTAAAATATAATAATAAATGAAAAAAGAATTGAGCTATTTTAGAGGAGGATTAAATGATAAACTCCTAATGTTAATGGATGCTCTAACAAATGGAATTCACAGTCTTCTATTTCCTTTGATTCACAGAAGATCATAGATGTAGGTAAAAATCTAATTTAAAATATTATCAATTGTTTTTTGATACCTTAATCACAGGATACTTTTTAATATATGAAAATTCCCATAAAAACAATGTTTTTAAGATTAGTAGCTGTCTTGGGTTTTCTAAATCTTATTAATCTATAACCGCTTTCTCGTTTGACTGGCAGAATTTTTCCGAGAGCTCCTGGAAAATGCAGAAAAGTCACTAAATGATATGTTTGTGCGGACCTATGGAATGTTGTATATGCAGAATTCGGAAGTGTTCCAGGACCTCTTCACAGAGCTAAAAAGGTACTATACTGGAGGCAATGTGAATCTGGAGGAGATGCTCAATGACTTCTGGGCTCGGCTCCTGGAACGGATGTTTCAGCTGATAAACCCCCAATATCACTTCAGTGAGGACTACCTGGAATGTGTGAGCAAATACACGGACCAGCTGAAGCCATTTGGAGATGTGCCCCGAAAACTGAAGATTCAGGTCACCCGTGCTTTCATCGCTGCCCGAACATTTGTGCAGGGGCTCACTGTGGGAAGAGAAGTTGCAAATCGAGTTTCCAAGGTAATCTGCTGTTTTTCATTTGGTCTTCTTTCTCACTCGGTTTTAAAACAACTGTTAAAAATATCAAGGTAAAAGTTCTCATGTATAGTGGTCCTTGTTTTTAAGAAATCAGCCAAATGACAAAACTTAATTCTGTGTATGTGTGTGTGTTTTATTGGTTTGTGTTTGAGAAGACAGGACTCTAAGCCTTTCTTTCTTTGTGGGTTTTGGAACTTGTGAATATTTATCAGCAATGTAGCAGAGAAGCTATTATCAGGGATGGTGTAAAAAATAGGTGTGTTACAATAATAATCACTTGGCATTTCTAATCAGAGTTTTAAGGATGATAAATACTCATAAAAACAGCCCATTAATAGGTTATAATCCTCCAGGAGGTCACAAGGTGACAGTCTTCATCAGGCCAGTACGTGGAGACAGGTTGTTGCCCAGAGCAACAGCACCTGGCCTTCCTTCATCTTTATCACAGTTGTCAAGATGACCAAATTCCTTAATAGGAAGGAAGAGACTTCTGTTGACACTTGGAGGGCTAGATTAGGGAGGACTAATAATATAAACTATGGATATTGGAGACAATTCCTTTTGTTTGCCATTACCTTTGTAATCCAAACCCATATATCGCATTGGGCTTATGAGAAAGATAGACCACTGATATACTTTTACCTTTCCTTGAGGTTGTCTTTAAATCATTAGATGCAAGGGCCTATCTATCTCCAGCACACTATTAAGCCCTGAATATTTCCTGTGTAGAGGATATTTGCCTTTAAGTTCTTCCTTTTCATTTAACCACTTTTATGAGATGGGCCTGCCCATTTATGAGGTTTGTCTACCAAATAAACTGAAAAATGATAACTTTAAGAGGTAAAGCAAAAACAATACATAAAAGAAATCTAGTATTATATCACCCAAAGAAGGTCATATTTGTACAAAGATTATTGCCAAACACTACTTTTATATTGCAGGACTGTACCAAAGAGCACACAATATTTTTCATAACTCTTGGTACTATGTCGATATGTTTCTTATTTTTCTACTTTGAGCTCCTAAATATTTATATCTTGGCATAAAGACCATGTATACCCTTAAAATTGTTTCTCTGTGACACTATTTGTAACATTCATAGGAATTAGTTTTTAAGTTATCAATTACTAAATATTTTATTTGAACATATGGAAAGGTTATTTTCAAGAAGGCTCTCAAGGGAACCATTACACAGGATTTAATAATATAAAATGCATGTAATTCTGACATTAAAAATGATGGTTTTCTATTGATGAAAACAATGTTATAGATACTAAAAGAACTAACTCCCCAAAAGTGTGTTAACAAACACTTGGCCAGGTGGAATAGCAAGAAAAAATATGGTCACCTAAGGAAGCCTGTAAAATATAAATAAACATAAAGAAAAAAATTGTATACTTTATTTTCTTGAACAGATAGATTTCATTGTTAAAAATATAGTAAGAAGTTTAGTCACAGGGGCTTCAAAATGAAGCTTTTGCATTTGGTGAAGAATGAAGGATGCAATCAGCTTTTGAGAAGCATGAGGTAAGAAAATCAAAGTGGATTAATAAATGCAACTTAAGACTGAGTTGTCTTGATTGTTTATATTTAATTCTGCCTGCATGTGACTAATATTCAGATGTATGTTTTGTCATTTTGTGAGGTTTCAGTGAAATTAGAGAGTATTTTCTGGCATATTATCTAAAAGGGAGCAGGAAGCAGTGCCTTTCTCTTGTTTCTCAGAAGGTAACATATTATCTGCATGGAGATGATGCCTCCTTCCTCATTTCCTGACTGCATCATTCTGAAGTCATTATCTACCGAAATATATCACATTACTCCTCTTGGTCAAGGTTGGTAGTATGGACCAACCATCCATATAGTGTGACTTTACTGGTTTTTTATTTTTTTTGCTTTATGTCATAAGGAATATGTTCTGCTTCAGTATGTAGTCTCTCTGCTGACCAACATACCTTTGCAAGTAGTTGTTGTGCGTTGAAGATGCATTTTTGGCTTGTCTGACTTGGGTTTCAATAGTTCCAGTCAACCCAAATCATCAGACCTATGCTGACATCTGGGCATCACCTAATATATATGAATTAATTTATGAAGCTGAAAGTATCTATCAAATGGATGGTTTGGTCATTTGAGACGTATGTACCCCAGAAAATCATGCTTTTCAAATGGGTCTATTATAGGAGGGACTTTTTGATTAGATTACTTCAGTAAAGCATGGCACAGGGTCAGTCTTTTTTTCTTTTTTTTTTTTTTCGCAGTCCCAGGTATCAAACCTGGGTCCTTCCATATGGTAGACGGATGCCCAACCACTTGAGCAATATCCTCTTCCCAGGGTCAGTCTTAATCCTCATACTGGTGTCCTTTATAAATGGGACAAATATGGAGAAAGAGGGTCACAGAGACAGAGCGAAACCCCCAGAAGCTGAGAAAGAAAGCCCCAGAACCCAGAACTGAAACCAATGGAACCCAGATGAGAGGAAGCCAGAAGCTGAGGCAATGGAGCCCAGTGGAGAAGGCAGAGACAGGCATATGCTGCCATTGTGCCTTGTCATGTGACAGGAGTCCAGGATCACCTGCAGTCAGTCTTTGGGGAGAGGGCTTTGCCTGATGCCTTGATTTGGACATTTTTCTCAGACTCGGAAATATAAGCTTATAAGTTAAAAAATCTCCATTGTGAAAACCATCCCATTTCTGGTATATTGCTCTCTGCAGCTTTTAGCAAACTAAAACAGATAGAAAAACAAAATGTGGTCACATGCATACAATTGAATATTATTCAGCAGTAAAAAGTAATAACGTTCTGGAGCATGCTATAACATGGATAAACCTTGAAGACTTCATGTTGAGTAAAATGAGCCAGACACAGAAGAACGAATATTGTATGACTGCATTTATATGAAATACCTAAAATACATGGAGACAGAGAGTAGATTACAGTCTAATAGGGATGAGGTCAGAGTTGATGCTTTTTGAGCACAGGACTTCTGTTTGAGGTGATGAAGAAGTTTTGGTAATGGATGGTGTTGAGGGTAGCACAATATTGTGAATATAATTAATATTACTTAATTGTACACATGATAATGGTTAAAATAGGAAATTGTGAGTGGTATATATGTGACTTCAATAAAATTAAAAAATAAAACCTTGGAAACAGTAAATAAATCATAATAAAACATCTATTCTTGTAATTCACAAGGAGAAGAAAAAGAGGAAGAAGGAGAAGATACTAAGCAAATTTTTCTCAAATAATTTATAATTTGGGAATTTAAGTAGTTTCCCAACAAATTTTCTCACCTAATCATTACCAGATGGTCTGTAGCTAACTAAACCAGAAATGCACCTATTTGTATTAATATGATTTTCAGCACCCAAACTATCTTTTGGAATAAGAAAAATTACAAAGACTAACTATATTAAGAAGAGAAGTAAGAATTATGTTTTGGGCTTAATCCCCATTCATAAATCTGAAAGCTTTTTGTGGTCTATTAAATTGAGCAGTTTAGAGTTGGTGAAACGATGTTAATCAGTTAAAGAATTCAAAGCAAAATTACAAAATGGAGATCAGAAGCCTTGCTTATTCCCTGCATCCTGGTTTGGAGGATTTTTTTTTTCATTCAGTTTCTCTCTTCACTTACAGTGACTTCTTAAATCTCAAGAGTCATCATTAATAATTTCTAATTAATTGTTTTGACTGGAAACATTACATCTCTAGCAAAACACAGCAGTTTGACACAAATGTTTTGACATAATACTATAGGGGATTTCCTTACTACAAAAATGGAGCGTCAACTTGTAAGGATCAACATAATTCTTTTTAAAACTTATGTTTTCCATTTTATAGAAATAAACATTGTCTTCATATAGCTTTTGGATGAAACAAATTAATTTTAAGTAGCTATAGCTCAAGTTCTGACTTTTATGTCTCTAGCATGAATATCTGTGGCCAGTTGGCCAAGATTAATTTTCTTTGTGAATGACTATTTGTGAGAGTAACAAGTGTTGGTAATATGTGGTGTATCAGGAACTATCATATTTTATCCAGTGTGCATATAAATTTATGTGTTCACTTTGGATAATAATTTGGAAATTCCTGTAGAGTTGAAGATGTACATTTCCTAAAACTCTGCAATTTTACCACTGGAGAAGCTGTTACATATGTGTACCAGTAGTCATGTAGAAGAATTCTCATAGTAGTATTGTTTATAATGACATTAAAAGTAGAAAAATTCCTAATATCCCATTGGACTAAATGGTGAACACTTCAACACCATGCTATCTTATAGAACAGTGAAAGTGAGCAAACTAGAGCCACTCTTGTGCATGAATCACAGAAATCTAATTTTGAGAGAGAAAAAAAAATCAAATGACAAAAGAAAGCATAGCATTATATTAAGTTAAAAAATGCAAAACTAAGCAATATATTATTTTTAAATAAAAATATATTTGCTAAAACTCTAATAAGTCAAAGCAGAAGCAGAGTGGAGCTGCATCTAGAGAGACAAAGACCCTGCAGCACAGAAGCTACACTGTCTAACTTGTTGAGATTTTATTCCCAGCATCAGACACAATTCCTGGCACATAATTTGTTCCCATGTAGCAATATTTGACTGCCTTCAGATTGCTTTGAGAGTCACCAGCATATAAGTATTTGTTGGCAAAGGGTAATAACAATTAGCTAGAGAAAGAAGAACACAGGATCAGATAAAAGAAACACGATGGAATATGAATATGATGGAATAGGAAACCAGAAAAGCATGTTGTTCTGAAAGTAAAGGGAAAGAGAATTTCAAGAAAAAGGGTGAATAATGGCATCAAATTTTAGAGAATGTAAGTGGAGTAAAAATAAGATCTTTGGAATTGCCCTTTAGGATGTCACAACTTTAGCAAGAGCAGTTTAAATAAAGTGGTTTTAATTGGTTGAGGAGTTAACATATATACATTCTAGAACATGCTATGTAAATCATGGTCCATGTACTGGAGCCCATCCTTAAACTTTTTGTTGCTGTTCTACAAGATAAGAACAAATATTGAAATTTTTAAAAATCTTGGTAGCAATTTACCCTGCCCCAACATACATGACACCATCAGTGGACCCCCTCCCTGGGTGCTGTTGAACTTGCATTGTGATTCTCCTCTGGTGTGAATATTAGTTATACTCTCATAGTAGTTATACTCTGTGCACGATGTACTGGGTCAGGACATTTTGGGGAAAAAAAACAAGCAAAGCCTGTCCAGATAAGTTGAGCCTCAAACAGTATGAGATGTTCTATTCTAGAACAATGCTAATAATAGGAAAATAATAAACACGTGGTGATTTGATTATATTGGTACGTTTGGGCTTTATCTACTGTATGTATCTTGCCTGTATTCATTTTCCCCTTACTTCTTTTTGAGCCTTCAGAGTCTACCCTTTCCCCCTCGGGTACATTCTGTGTATCTCATTAAACTCATTTTGATTGGCATGTCTGTTGTCTGCCTGTGCCTGAGGAGTGCAAGAGTTCCTCTGAGGCCATGGAAAATGTGTGCTACAAGCAGATGTCTTTGTCACTAATAGGGAACATCCACTGGTGAAATGTGCCAATTAAGGTACAACACAAATAAAAACGGCCCACGGATAAAACTCTAGTGCTGTAACTCAAATACTGTTGCTTCTAAAATGACTTCACAAAGGAAAACGGACCTGACAGTTTATCCCCATGTCCATGCTGCCTATATCCTTGGTTATTTATTTCTGAATGCATTTATGCTCTTCCTACAAGGTAAGGTTCGAACAATAGTCATACTCTCATTTTACACATGCGAAAGCATGTTCAGAGTGCTAACAGGAAAACGTGCAGGGTGTGTGGTATCGTAGACCTAATTTGAAAGTTCGGAGGATACCCCTTTATTGTCCTATTTTCAGGGATTCAATGTTATAAGGACATTCCCTGAGGCAATACCTGTGCACTGAGAGGTTTATGAGCCAAGGTATACATCAAAAAGAATTTTAATAAAGCTTGACAGATACATTGCATTAATAGTGCTGAACAGTGAAGCAACACCTATGTAGGGTATATGACATACCAGTATTTTTTAAATGAAGTATTATGTCATAGAGATATTTGTTTGTAAGAAAAATAGGCAGAGGGTAAAATATTTATTACACACCGTAAATTTTCTCCCTTGTTATCTTTGTTATCACAGACAAGGGTTCTTCCCCTTCACGTGGATGCATTATACTTCGTAGTCTTGATAAGCTGTATTCAGTGCAAATACAATGGATCAACCCTAGGTGCTTAGAAAATAGCATTCATCCCAAAGAGTGTTGAAACTCTACATTGTCTTATCTAAATAGGATAGCCAAGAGTGAAAATGGACAGTTCATAGTGTCAGTAATAGGATAATGGCGACTTTGACATTCAGACAGAAGTAAAACTACAGTCTAAATCAATAGATATTCCAAGTTAACATCAGTTGTCACTGAGATGGTTCACATAGACAGAATTTTTGAATTCATTTTCGCCCTTGCAGGAATAAGCTGCATGTCAAGAATGCTGCTGTTCTATTTAATACTCAGCAGATAACAGTGGATTTTATATGGAAATTTTATTCTCTTCAGTTCATAGTATCTTATGAGTGAGGAAAGCAACCTTTTCTGTGTTTATTTTGTATAGAATTTTGGCAATCAAGAAAGTTCATTCATTGAACATTTCAAACTTTCAAAAATATATCAAGTATGGAAACATTATCATTCTTTGTACTATTCTCATTGTAGGTACAAACATGAGTCTCCTCATAAAGAAATATGTTCATTTATAAATTATGGGTGTTTAAACTTCCCTAATTTGCTCTTGGCTTTCTAAAGACACATTCTCTTATGGAAAATATGTACACATAAGGCATTCCTCAAAAAATACTTTCTCTTTTTTCAATGAAAATAGACAGCATTTATTAAGTAGTATAAGATTGTATAGTACTTTTTAAAAAATAGAAGAGTCAAGTACTGTGCATAATTCCTCATTCCTTCCTTCTTAGGGTTTTGTTGCTCAAAATAGAGGTTGAGCCAAGGAGAATTCAGCTGTGCTTGCAATAAAGCATTTTATTGAAGAGACGAGACTTACGATATCCTGCTGCATTTGTAGACAGAAGATAACTGTATAAAATATTTATGACACTGTTTCCATAAAATATCAGAAATATCTATTTTGGAATGCAGAAAAAAGTACCCTGACATTTTCAGTAAGATGGCAGATAGAATCCAGATTGAAAATCTTTTTTCATTTGTACGTTTTTTTTTTTTTTTTAAGTGTTAAAGTGATGGCTTTTTTCCAGCAACAGTTTAATATGCCAAATGGCTAATAAATTGAAGACCCTTTGACTCCCAGCTATCTAAGGTCTCTCTCTTGATCAACTTATGGGTTTGTCATGTGTATTGCAACTATGGGACAAAGGAAATTAGAAAAATATGAATCATGCAAGCCAAATGAACATTTTTTTTCCTTTCAAATTTCCAAGAAAATTCAATCCAGTTTAATTTAACTGGATAGTTATTTCTGGTCAGAAAAATAATTTCATATAATTTTCATATAGTTTGTTTTTCTAACTGTACAATCAATAAGTGCTCCTCAGAGAAAATTTAAAAAATGCAGAAGCATATAAAGAAAAAAATGACAATAATTTCCCCCTATCCAGAGAAAACCAACATTAAAAGCATGTGTGTGTTTCTTTTTGTTCCTTTAATACATTTTATAGTAAATCATGCAAGATATTTAATATTGATTTCCACTATTTTTTTTTTTACTTTAACCTCATAAGAATTTTCCCACATCAATAGCATTTCTTTAAAAAACTACTCTTAATTTTTAAAGAATTAATTTGTCTGCTGCTGGTATATCTAGTGCTCTTTCACAAACAGTCACGTCCTGGCTATTATTACTAAGAGAAGAAAATTAGTGTCTTAAGTTTATGCATGTGTGTGTGTGTGTACGCATGCTTAATCCAGCATCTCTAGGGTGTCTATGTATGTGTGTGTGTGTGCACATGTGTGTGAGTGCACGTATTTAGTTTGAGTCATTTTGCAGTCTGAAATACCAAGGCATATGGTAGTTCCATGACACCCATATATCATGTATGTAAGTATTGAAATTTATTGACTTATATAGACTCCAGACAGTTACATGAATTAGAAGCAATTTCTTCCAAAAGGGGCAGAAGAGTGGAGACATAAAATAGAGGTAAGAATGAGGCTGTTAGAAAAATGTTTATTTAGAAGGCCCTGAACAATATTTTCTTTAAGGCAAAAAAAAACACATCTGGATCAAAGTCAGTTTGCAAGCCGATGGACCTTGGTGCAAACTGTTCCACAGACATATTTTATTTGGCATGAACTCTTTAAAATTTCAAAAACTGCTTAAAAATGGAGAGAATTGACATAAAATATGGATTTCCAAAATGCCTTGGAAGATGTGACAACACTAAGCCTGTTTCTGCATAGCAAAAATCAGCTGGAGGTAAGTAATGACTGCTTGTTTTAGAGCAAGTGTCCAGGTTGCAGTTTGATACAGACTGTAATCTGCCTGATCCTGAAGTCAGTATTTGTTCTCATTCATCACAGTGCTTGGTTTGTTTTCTCATAAAATAGAAATGTTTCTCTGTATTTATGTTTTTACCAAAATGGGAAAAGTGAAAGATAGGCAAATAGGGCCATTCTTCAAACAAAAATAAAAAATGATTGGGAGCTTATTTGTCTCTTGGAAGTAAGAATATTCTAAGTATTCAACATGCTTCTGCTATCTGTGTTTAAAGAATATGCTTAAGGAACTTCACTCATGGTTATTGCCTTGACTTCCTAGCATTTGAATTTGCAAACCCTCTCTCAGCCATCACTATGAGGTAAATGTCATCCTGCTATCAAATAAAAGGAAACCAATAGCCTAAAAACTGCCACCTATTCCCGATGTCTGGGCCTAAAGAATCACCCCTTTAATGTCCTAAAGAACATCATTATAATATACACAGCTAGATTTACTTTGGCTAAAGTGGACATTAGCAAGCACAGGCCTAGAATGATTCTTATTAATGTCCTCACAGCATCATCACCATTATCAAATTCTCTTCACACCTTTTGTAATGGAAGCTAACAGTTACTGGGTTCTTGCCAGCCACTATGCTAAGTTCTCACACATTGGCATTTAATCCTTACATCAAACCTATGGGATCTGTATGATTATTGTTCATATTTGTTAGATAAGAAGCCTGAATGACAGGGTCCATGTTGAAACTGCTGCCTCATACAGCTTTACACAAAGCTAGGGCTTTTGTGTTTGAGAGCAGCCACCTGGCATAAAGCTCCTTGGTCTATAAGCAGAACTGTTCAATAGAAAGATGCTATGAACCACATATTTCAATTTTCAATTTTCTATAAGCACATTAAAGTAAAAAGAAACAGGAAACTAATTTTAACAATATATTTTACTTAATCCTATATATATAAAATAGTATTTAACATGTAATCAATAGAAAAATGATTGATTTAACTTTTTTTGTCTTCTAAGTCATCGAATTCAGTTTGGAAGTTGTACTTATAGCATCTCTCAGTTTGGGCTAGCCACAATTACTATGCTCATTAGTGAGGCATGACAAGTACTACTCAACTGGAGAGCACAGATATATACGTTTAATGCATTATCCTCCTACTAAGGGAAAGAAACTTTAGGAACTCACACCAGAAAATTTAAACCCTTATGGTTGATGATTCATATACTTTCTCTGCTTATAAGGAAAATGTAGAAGTGCTCTGTCTTTGCATAATGCACTCTTTGTCCCTGACTGTAATTCTGACATAAATTATGTAGACACTATTGAAAGAATTGTTATGAATGACGTAAAGGCCATATATATGTTGCTACTGCTGTCCTGAAGTGTCATGAGTATCAGGAATGTTGAAATCATTATGGATGGATTAATCTGTGGTTTTCAATCTGCCCTGGAGAGATGGATGACACTAATTCATTTAGTAGTTGGCAAGCATCTATGGGTGTCAGCATCACCTATAAACAAAATAAATAAAAGTCCAATTATCATCATGTGTCATGGGCTGAGTCTCTGATATATTTGGCTCTTAAAAAAGAGTCCTAATACTCAAAAAGGAGGCCCATCACTGATTTAAATGACTCAAAACCGTATGTCTAATGTGTGTTGTGATGAATTTGAGAATATTACATGTGTTTCTGTTTTGTTTTGGGTTTTATTTTTGGCAAAGGAGGTACAGTTTAAGTAAAAGCCCCTGAAGCAATGGTTTTTCTACCTTTCTCATAAAACATTTTAGCATATAGTTTTTTTAAAAAAAAACAGAAAATTGCAATTTTAGTGAATTACTACTTCAGTGCATAAAATGATACACAAGTGGGTTGACAAAGTTGACATTCATTCACCAAAAATGTCTGTCACTGTCAGGGAAGGCCTAATGATTGGTAGGTTCCATATTCAATAGTACCTAACAATTTTTAAGGGAGTATTATGGAACTGATATTTTCATCACCATTTTTATTGTAATTTATTATTGGGTTCCCTTTTGTTATTGGATATATTTTTCAAGTCAACCTGGCAAGAGTAGCTGACTCTGTGGTACAACCATATTCTGGATAGACACAGCTTTCCCGCTATAAAATCTGTACTGTAGTGCTTAATACTGTAGTTCTACAGAGCTGACTTTAGACTTACTTTATAATTCCATTCATTAATTTAATTTAGAATATGTAAACACATTTATTTTGAGATTTAAAATCAAGTCCCTCAAGAGAGCCTGGATTATTAGGTTAGCAGTATATTGAACACAACTTTGACTCAATTTCAGAGGTTAGGAAATTTAATGTCTGCATCCCATAATTTTAGCTGTACAGTGTCATTTTTTTTCTCTCCTTCCCACTGTTGAGTTAAAAATCTGTTCAGGAGGTTACAAGTATGTCAGTATGTACACCCACGAGAAAGTTAGTGGATAACTTCTACCTGTCTACCTGCAGCCTCAAATTCTTACTTCTTCATTCTAGCATTTATAGTTGCATTTCCTTTCTGGTGCTCAAGAAGCCCAGGTGCTATGTGGAGCGAGTTGCTACACAGTGCATTGTGTCAACACAGGCTCAGGAACAGCAGAAACATTCAGCAAATGACCACTTTATTACTTATACAACACAGAGGATCCAAAAAAGCAGGGAAACAGATCCCACCAGTTTGGTCTCCCAAGGAGGCTAAAATGCTTGAGCTAGTTTTAATGGGTGGCAGCTCTGCCTGCTGTACTGCATCTGAGGGGAGAGATCCTGTGCTGTTTTTTGTTGTTGTTTTTCAATATAATAAACTTTATTTTTAAAGAAATTTTAGATTACAGAAAAATTACATAGGGGATTCCCATATACCCCACCTCCTTCCACTCTAACATTTTCCTCTATTAATAACATCATACATTAGTGTGGTACATTTGTTACAATTGATGGACAAATATTGAAGCATTGCTACTAACTAAGGTCTATAGTTTATATTATGGCTTACACTTTGCACCGTACAATTTTATAGGTTTTGACAAAATGTATAATGGTCTGTATGTCATTGCAATATGTGGGACAATTCCAATGCTCCCCAAAATGTGCTATGTTCCTTCTATTCTTCCCTTCACCTCACCTCAGAACCTCTAGTAACCACTGTCTTTATATCAATGTTACAATTTCTTCCATTACTACAATAATAATAAATTTATTTGGTCCACGGTTGCATCCCCCCCTTATGCATGTTCATTCCTCAATCTTGAGGATTTGGGGATGATGGTGCCCACTCTGATTCAGATTGAGATGGGGCTTAGATCTTATTGGGAAAATGGAAGGAACTGTTTTGATTGTTGTTGTAGATACGCTTTGTTTTTTGGTAAGGGGGTTGCCTATCATCATCATCATCTTCTTAGTTGTTCTGGGCAAGTTCGATGAACTGGAGAGTAGGTGTTGGCAACAACTCTGCTGAGATTTATGGCTCAACTGGCATATGAACAGACCTAAGATTTAACTCTCTGGAACATATATTTAATGGTATGGTGCTAATTTAAGTTCAAATAAAAGAGGTAGAAGAATCATGTGTAACGATATTATAACTGAGTCTAACTCTGTTACAGTGGGGAACTAGGTTAGCATATATTCCAAGGTAAGGCCCACTGACAGGGTGCTGATTTCACGTGGTTGTCTGCTTTGCCTGTAGTGCCTGGCTGTCTCTAGAACCCTTGGGAGCATCCCTGTTTGAAGCTTTATTTACTCTGACAGTTAGTGAGATCTGCCTAGATGTGCGTAAGTGTACCCTCTGGAATGTCTTCCTGACTCACTTTGAAATCTCTTAACTGTAAAAACTCTTTTGTATTTAATGTTTTCCCCTTTTTCCAGATGCATAGCTGGTTAGTTCTTGGTATTAATGCCTCAGTGCCAGGGAGGTTCATCCCCAGGAGTCATGTCCCACACCTGG
This sequence comes from Tolypeutes matacus, assembly GCA_026826555.1. Lineage (NCBI taxonomy): Eukaryota > Metazoa > Chordata > Mammalia > Cingulata > Chlamyphoridae > Tolypeutes > Tolypeutes matacus. Next base: position 11,396,943 of record JAKSZT010054334.1, on the reverse strand, counting down.
AAGAAGGTGGTGAGTTTATTTGCTGAGTTTGGCTTAGAGAGAGAACATATTTGAGCACCAAGGAGGTTGTCAGGAGGTAACTCTTAGGCAATAAATATTTTTAAGCTAAGTTTCAATTTTACAAGAATAAGATTCATAAGTACAAGCATTAATATTGAGGGCTTGGTATATTGGTCTGTTTTCTTTTATTAGACACTGCCTATGTACTCTAAAGATTCTTACTACTCTACTTGAGAACATAGAAGGACTCCCCAGGATGGGAATTTAATATTTTGTTGGTCATTGTGTGGGTCTCCACACACTGAAATAACATTCTGTGGCAGCATAAACACATTCATATTCCATAGAGGCATGCTCCAGGTGCACCATTCTCCACACATCCCCCTACCACTGACACCTTGCACCAGTGATCCTCCTTCCATAGTTGCCAAAAGAACACTCCCACAATTGTCTGCTCAACCACAATCCTTACCCTCCCCAGAGTTCACCTGTTCCTTCCTCCAAGCCTCCCCCCCCCCGACTCAACCCAAACCCCAACCCTGTTCACACTTATACTCCAGCACCATCAACCCCACTCACATTGCTACACCACCATTACTCTGGCTACTACCAAACCACCCCCACCCACCTTATCATAGATTGAGCCCAGATTGAGCATCAACTCACCATTCTCTGCTCCCTTTCTATCTCCTGGTAATCCATTTTCCAGACTTTACCTCTGTGAGTCTGCTCGATATCCTTAGTTCATATCGGTGAGATCATGCAATATTTGTAACATTTAGGGACTAGCTTATTTCATTCAACATAAGGTCTTCAAGATTCATCCATATCATTGCATGTAATGATATGTTATTCCTTCTTACAGCTGAGTAATAATTCATCATATGTATATACCACATTTTGTTTATCTATTCATCCATTGAAGGACACTTGAGTTGCTTCCAGCTTTTGGCAATTGTGAATAATACTGCAATGAACATTAGTTCATTGGTGTCCATATATCTGTTCACATCCCTACTTTAAATACTTCTGGTTATATTCTTAGAATGGGTATTGCCAGGTGATGTGGCATTTCTATACTTAGCTTCCTGAGGAGTTGTCAAACTGTCTGTGATGGTTAGGCTAATGTGGCAATTCAGTCAGGTAATGGTGCCCAGTTTGGTCAAGCAAGCAATGGGCTAATTGTAATACAAGCACATTTCATGTATTTAATCATCAGTGACTTGATTGCATAGATGGCTGGTTACATCTACAATCAACCGAGGAGATTGCCATCAGCAATGAGTGATGTCTCATCCAATCAGTTGAAGGTCTTAAAAGGAGAAGTAATTTCAGCATTCAGAGAGAGAATTCTCATCTCTACTTCAGACAACCAGGGTATCCTGGGGAACTCATCAAGGACCTTCACTGGAGCCCCCGACTTGCAGCCTGCCTTACGGAACTTGGACTTCTGGGGTCGTGTGAGACAATTTTATAAAATCTCATACTATTTACAGATATCCCCTGTTGGTTCTATTTCCCTAGAGAACCCTGACTAATACACCATCCTTCACAGTGGCTGCACCATTCCACATTCTCCTGCAGTGTATGAGTGTTCCTATTCCTCCACATCATCTCCAACACTTATTGTTTTCTGTTTTGTTTTGTTTTTTATAGCATCCAGTCTAATAGGTGTAAGATGATATCTCATTGTAGTTTTCCGATTTTCTATTTTTTCTTTCCTTGCTTATGCTTTGGACGTAAAGTTTATGAAACCATCTCCTACTACAAGATCTCGTAGATGATTCCTACATTATCTTCTAGGAGATTTATGGTCTTGGGTTTTATATTTAGGACTTTATTCTATCTTGAGTTAATTTTTGTACATGATGTGAGATGGTGATCCTCTTTCATTCTGTTGGATATGGATATCCAGTTGCTTGAAGAGACTTCTGTCCCAGTTGAGTGAGCTTGGTGGCCTTGTTGAATATCAGTTGGCTATATATGCCCGGCAAGCACGCCTACCTTCCCACAGTTTCTAGAGGAAGAGTGCAGCCTGCCATTCCTTACTCCACCGTCTTGGATCTCTTTACCTAGTGCTGTTTGAGTGTTAAGTATTTACTCACCACAGGGGTTTAATGTCCACTGGGACCTTTCCATTAGACCTAACATCTCCCCTGGGTTGTGGAATGAAAACAGACTGAAATGTTTGCACACAATAGAAAAGGGGGGATGAGGCTGGCAAGGGCTAGTAGATGTGTGTCTGTGACTTCCTCAGCATTCTGTAAGCTATTGTATTGAAAATGAGCTTAGTGCCAGGCAGAACAATCCCATAGCCTCATAGTTTTCTCTCTGTGTTGCTTCTCAAATATCTTCTTCCCTTTTCAATGCCTCAGTTTCTCCTGAAATCTAAATCCTATTACCCCAAGTTTCCTCAAAGCAACTTGCCCAGCCTTTAGACTCCACACTTTCTATTTGGTATCCTAAGAACATCTCCATCAAATATCATTTTGATTGTCACACTCTATTCATAAATCTTAGTGGTTTATTGCTCATCAATTCTTCCAGTAATCTGGGGATATTTCCTAAGACTTATCCCTCTGCTAGGCACAGACCTGGAATTCCAGTTTCTTGTCCCCATGAAATTGGCTGCCTAAAACTGGCAGCCTACTCTTCAAGTCTTTAATCTCTCACCCACTTTGCCATCCTGTGTCATCAGTTCCAACTGAATGCCAAATTTTATCAAAAAAATTTAATTGCCTTGCTTCACATGAAATTTTTTGTGACAATTCCTTTGCCATTTCCTTACTTATCATGCTTTTCTCTCCTCTCTCCACCAAACCATCTTTCTTACCTCCATCAAAACATGCTAAAATTTATTGGCCACTTCTAACAAGTGTACCTGAGAAGTTCCCTCTGTCTAATCAGTATTTTACTCAGATTCTTTTTTAGAACTTCTTTACTAAGATTAAGGTATCTTCATATGGAGTTCTTCATATGTTGCTTTAAAAGTTTTCATAACATTTTCCTGTTAAGTGAGCCTCTTCAACCTGCAGATTGTAAATTACTACCCAAAGAACCATGCCTTCCATTTTTAATGTTCTTCAGAATAAGCACTTTTGTGATTTGGGTATGTAAACAACTAAATAAATATTTTTTACTGCTGTTATCTAATTTTTCTTCTTTGTCACTTTTTACCATGGTAAGGATAGGGTCACTAACCAAGAGTGTTATCTGATTTATTGTAAATAGTGGCCTGAGTCACTGATGATTTTAGAAAAAGATGTAAACTATGATAGGTCCTTCTAGAAGTCTATCCCTACTCAAAAATACTCAGTGCATCTACCTGCCGGAACTGTAGCTCCTTTATAGGTTTGTTAGAAAATCTAGGAGGAAAGATATATTGTAGAAAACTGAAAATTAATGGCTGACAAAAGCCTGAGAAGCCACACATTCCCTGAGCTATCATCTAGATGATGTAGTAGCTCAAAATCAGTTGAAGAATAATGCATCTTCATTTGCACTCCACATTTCCAAAACATTTATATATATCATCTATCTATACATAGATATAGATATCTACAATATGTCTTTAGTTACTGGAGCAGCTATTCTTTCCCCTAGATTTTCTTTCATGCCTTACAATTCAGCTTATCTATCCAGAGGCTTATTGACTACCTGATCACAATTTAGTCCAGTGAATTATTAGTGGAGAGAAGTAAATGTATGTGGTTTCATGCTCTTCAAGTGTTGGCATTGGAGATTGCCTTAAATGCAGTTAAATGAAAGAGAAAGATGTGCCAGAATGCTGAAATCCTGGGAATATTTTTACTGTGATAAGAATTATTAAAGAGAAAGCAAAGAAATAAGAAGAGCAACTAATCTCTTTTGTAAAGTGCTTGCATTGCACATTTACAATTAAGCTGTTCTGATTTCTGTAATTAAAATAATTTCCTCTGAGATGCCTTAATAGTTCATGCCCATGAGTAAAAAAAAGACTGTTGTCATGAATGAACGATTGAAAGAAAGGTCTAATTCAGATGCTTTAGTTCCTATGAGAAATCTGAAAATAAACGAGGCATAAAAAAGACAATCAGTGGGTTGGCCAGGGGTCATTTTAATAACTAGTGGAAAGTATCAGCACATGCATTTATTCATTCTTTCACTCAGCAAACATTTATTGAACAATGACTTTTTGGCAGGTGCAGTGGGTACAATGATGAATAAGATACAGCTCCACCCTTGAAGCACTCCCATTCCAAATTTGCAGTCAGGAGAGTGACTAGATGAGGGTAATATGTGCTGTCTTAGTTTGCCAAACTGCTATAACAAATACCACACAGTGGGTTGGTTTAACAATTGGAATTTATTGGGTCATGATTTGGAAGGCTAGAAGTCCAAAATCAAGGTGTCAGCAAGGCAATGCTTTCTCCCCATGTTTGTAGCCTTCTGGTACTGGTTTGCTGTAATACGTGGGGTTCCTTAACTTGCATTTTTGTCTCCCATCCCTCTCTCTTTGTATCACTTCTTCTGGTTTCCCATAACTTCTGGCTTCTTCCTGTGTGACCTTCTCCAGCTTCTGGCTTCTGGTTTCTTCTCTTTGTAAGGCCTCCAGTAATATGGATTAATATCTGGCCTCATTCAGTTGGGTCACGACTTACCTAAAAATAACAATTTACAATGGGTTCATACCCACATGAATGAAGATTAAGATGAAGAACCTGTCTATATCGGGATACATAATTCAGTCTACCACAAGTGCTAAAACAGACAGATTAATAGGTCATAAGATTGCAAAGTGACCAGTGATACAAGCCCTACTGATGGGGACCTTTTGGTCTTAGAGCATTTCATTTTGCCTGTCATGGATTTAGCATCACCTGGGGCATAAATTCTAATGAGATACGAAAATTCACTGTTTAATTATTGAGGAAATAAACCTGCATAAACAGCTGAAATTTTTAATTAGTATTATGGGTAGAATTGTGTCCTTCTCAAAGACATGTTCAAGTCTTAATGATGGTACATGTGAATGTGAGCTTATTTGGAAATAAGACCTTTGTGATTGTAATTAGTTAAATTAAGATGAGGTCATACTGGACTAAGGTGACCCCCAATCCAATATAACTTCTGTCCTTAAAAGAAGAGAGAAATTTGGACACAGAGACAGAAAGACATGGCAGGAATACAGCAATGTGAAGACAAAGGTAGGGATTGGAGTTATACTGCCACAAGCCAAGGAATATCAAGAATTGCCAGTAAAGGCCAGAAGCTAGGAAGAGAGAGGCAAAGAAAGAGCATTTTCTACAGCCTTCAGAGAGAGGCTGGCCCTGGTGACATCTTGATTTTGGACTTCTAGCATCCAGAATTGTGAGAGAATAAATTTCTCTTGGTTTAGACCACTAATTCATAGTAATTTCTTATGGCATCCCTAAGAAACTAGTAAAATTAGGTACAAAGTCCATACTACAATTACTAGAAGTATTTTACTGAGCTATTATCTCTGAGTACAATATGAATATACATTGGAGGAAATGTAAAGAGAGAAGTTTAATCATGAGTTTCTAGACCAGATTAGAGCTCACTAGACCAAGAATAGGAGAGACCAATTCTGACTTTGATCCTAATTAGTTGTCTGAATAACTACTTCTTTCCTCCTTGGTGAAATGAGGGGGATGGGCTAGATGAAATTCTTTACTGGAAGTGAAATTTATGATTTTTTTGTGGTCATAGACATATGACCTAGTAACTAAGTTATGTATTCAGGACTCCAGCTCTGGACCATTAGCTCTGTGTGGGAAAGAGCTGGTCAAATTACCAACTAGTAATTAAAGTGTATGTTGTAGGCCATATTTTCATATATGCCATGCTGCTACACATCTTTGAAAGTGACCCTGGAATCTGTCTGGCAACTTCTTCTTGTTCTCATTCTTATAATTGGTCTCAGATCTCATTTTGGGATGACACAGCTGCTCTTACAATACCAGGTTGTTGCTCTTTCCATAAAGCTGTTCAAATTCTAGAGGTGTTCCTAGCAGTATGATACCTGTATGCTTAGTGGGTTTCCATGGGCCTCCTATGACTCAACCTGTCTGTTTGGCAGATTCAAGAATTTACATCCACTGTGCTGCATTTTCTCCAACAATTCATAATTTTAATTTTGGCACTCAAAATGTATTTGGTATTAATGCATGTTACTGCCAGAAAAAAATGGATGTCCTGCTGGAGAAATGGCATTTGCAATGTTCACTAGTGAATCTTATATTTGATTGGCATGTGTGTCCTAGAGAAATTGGCATAGCACCTTCTTAGAAGGCACAGTGCCATCTAACAGTTGGGGAGGAATTTAGGCTGAAAAGTGATCACAGATGAAGTCAGCTGCCAGTGTTCAGCAATGAAAATCAAATTCTCTGGAGTGGAGGGAAGTAAATATTCTTATGAAAATCTGCTGCCTCTTTTATGCAATAGTTTGAATTGACCATAACTTTTCAAATGTATTTTAGAAAGACTGACAGATTTTTTTTTGCTAAATTGAAAGAATGATGTTTAAATTTTAATTGTATAATATAACCTCATAATGGCATGATGTTTATATTTACTCTGCATTTATTAACTTAATATGCAGGTTGGGTATAATATAACAAATACCACACTCAACAGGCTTGTGTGTGTAAAGTGATATGAGCCAAGGATGTTATTCTTCTGCCACTTATTACTAGGAGAAATTTGCCAAGTTATTGAACTTCTGATATTTCATCTGCAAAGTGAGAATGAGGAGAAGTGGGGATAAAGAAGCCATTTGGGGTTCATGTTATGGTTAAATGAGACAAAAATATGAAAAAAGTCATTGGTAAATATAGCAGTTTTATATTATTTGTGAATTCCAAAAAGAAATATAGATTATGTTTGTAAACTTGTCAGCTCCTCTGGTGTGATAACCCTTTGATTGTATTACATTCAGCTGAGACATCTGATTAAATTATGTTAAGATTAGGGCTCTGATCAAACCACATCATTAGAGTGCAACTCAACCTTGAGTCCCAGCCACTTGGGGATAAAACAGATGCTCACATGAAAGTAAATACACAAAGAAGGAGAACACAGAGGAAGAGAGGCAGCTCCTTAGACAGGATCCTGCTGCCCAGTGAAGAGAGTCGAGCCTGATAGTCTACAGCTAATCTTGTGGAGCGAGCAGAGCAGCTGAGCCCAGGAAGAGATGAGTCCCAGGTAGAGAGACGAGCCTTATGCCAGCCTACAGCTGAGAATGGAAAAAGCTGGGACCACGGAGCCTTAAGAGAAGGAGGAAAGCTGAAACCTCACAGACATTGCCAGCCATCTTGCATCAACATGTGGCAACAGACTTTGGATGAGAAAGTACCTTGAGTTGGACTCTTTAGGGCCTTGTGACTGTATGCTTCTACCCCAAATAAATACCCTTTATAAAAGCCAACAGAATTCTGGTACTTTCTGTCAGCACCTCTTTGACTGACTAATGCAATCAAAAAAGCAGATTCTTATAAATAAAAGTATCATTTGATGATATCATGGTTTTGTGTAGACGTGGAATAATCCAGATATGCTCAGAGTAGTTGACTAGAAAATGTACCAGAGCAATAATATCAATTTTAAGACCTGGTAATTTTCTATATTATGAATATGATGTTCCTAATTATAGGATATTATATCTGCTTTAAGGAATTACCTTTCCTTATCTGTACTCTAGTCGCATGAAACACTGCAGCAGGCTTCTACAACCAAAGAAAGAAACATGAAAATCATATGGCTTTTTGTTCCATTCCCTGTTTTTAAGTATATGCACACTCTCTTTGGAAATGCATGTTTTCTTGACTGCATGTAAGGTACACATGGAACTGAATCCAACCTCAGTTTTAAATAAACCCATGTCCTATACTGCCAAGTAAAGAAAAATAGAGAACTTGTCGTTTAGTCAAAGAGGCTTTGGTCTTTAAGAAAAGTTCAGCAGAAATCACACTCTTTTTCTTCCCTCTGAAGCATCTTTAAGATTTTTGTTCTAGGCAATCAATTAAAGCCAAAATAAGTCCTATTGGAAAATTTCAGGACTCAATGAGTCATGGTCTAATATTTCTAAATTAAAATTGTCATTTCTTCCTAAAGCAGATTCCTGTAGGATAAAGTTGAAGGTGAAACCTTTCTACCTGTATTATTAATTGTTTGAAAACACATAAAGAGAAGTTTTTTTCCTCTTTTACACACTCTTTGTTCTTGTATACATGAGTTCATTATCAGTTGAACATGAAAACAGTCTGTGCTTCCATTTTTGCACTTTTGTTGTTCCTTGAGTGTTGATTTCAAAATTATACATCTTCTCTATTGGATCTTCCAAATAGCTATGGTTCAGTTTTGAACCAGGTTGTATATTCCATCCTCTCCCCCAAGAGACTTGCATCATTCATAGAAGAACCTGGTTTTTTTTAATGCTTGTTAAAGTTGATTTTGGTATAAAAATTTATATTCTGTATTGCAGTATTTCATCAATTTTTAAACACTGCATGGGTAACATATATAACAATGCCTAGAGCATCAAATAATAATTTAAAATCAAGTTGAAAAGATAATTACAAATATTGATAGAGAAACAGAGAAGAGGTACTATGAATATGGTTATTTTACTATTGCCTCATCCAACTTTGCAATTAATCATGAAAAAAAAAGCTTTATCTATAACCCCAGACATGGTCAAGAATAAGCTATTTAAATGGTGTGAATTATTTTTTAAAAATATAATCAGTCTTCTGGAGTATAATTCTAATAGGTTATATGTTATTTCATTTGATTTCCTTGATTCTTGTCTATATGTATTATTTTCTGGGGTAAATTGGGTTAGTGTGGTAGGTTGAATTATATGACCCAATGAAAGATATATTCTTAATCTTAATCCACATTCCTGTGGGTATGAAACCATTTGTAATTAGTGTATTTGAATATGTTAAGGTGAATCAGGGTGTGAACTCTTTTGTAAACAGTATCTCCTAAGGTCCTATTTAAGTGTGGCCAAGTGAATCAGGGTGGATCTTAATCCTTATTACTAGAGGCCTTATAAAGAGAATAAACCTAAAGCCAAAGTCAGAGAAAGCCTCTGGGAAAAAAGCGGAAACAGGAAGAGCAGAAACAAGGGAGGGAAGGACAGGAAACAGAGATGTAAGCCAAGGAACCCCCAGAATTGTGGCAAGCCTGCACCAGAACACCACAGACTCACAGAGGAAAGCGTGGTCTTGATGATGTTTTGATTTTGAACTTCTAACTTTCCAAATGATGGGCCAGTGAATTCCTGTTGTTAAGCCAATCCCTGGTTTGATATCTGTCATAGCAGCCTAACAAACTAAGATGGTTGGCATGCCAAAGGTCTTAGCAACATTATGGTAAAGGAACCATTCATTGTATTTATAAAGGTTGTAAAACACTCTTTTTAATACAGATTTTCTATTCTCTACTGCAAATTTTATTACCTTTCAAAAACTGCAGAGGGTAAAGTTTATACCTGACTCATTGAATAAAGCTTGCAAAGTTTAATCAAATTATTTATATTCAGGATGAATTGCTCTAATAGAGTTTTCTATAAAATGCCTTATATACTATATATTCACTTCTAAATTCTCAGTTGAAATGGAATTAAATGGTAAGAATTTTAAAAACATATCATGCACAATCTGTTTCCTTTCCCTGTGTTAATCATTTCCTTTAGATTTAAATTGTGGCAATAATTTTATCTCTATGAAGAAGCAAAGCTGATCAAACCCAGACTTCTTGCCACTGATAGTGAGCCATGGTGATATGTTTTCAGAATTTTTTTATTGACTCTCCAGAAAGGAAGACAAGCTCATTTTTATACTTTTATTTTCCAAACTTCAAATTAATGTTTTCCTATGGTATGAAAAGAATAACAGAATCTTCCTTATGAGCCCTATTTAAATTCACAAAACTACTGAAGTTAATGAAACACAATAGCATGTTCAAATGTGCAAGATAAAATGATTGTAACTATTGTCAGATGTCAGAACTGTGTTAGCCTTTTCCATAAGTCACAGTGGGAATATCATTATATGTCATTAATGATACTTCATGTTGTGAATCTGATTATACCCATAAAATAAAGAAAATAAACAGGAGATCATCATGAACACCTTACAATGAAGAGTTTAAGAGGTCTCTTCTTATTTACCATAATTTGATTACTCAGCAAGTCTATTAAACACTATTCATTGAAACCCACAGAGAACTAACAGTGATATTTTCCTGGTGATATTCAGATCCCTTTTAGTTCTTCCTTCATATAAACTGAATGAGCAGTTTTGAGAACAGTGGCTATATTTTTTCCTCCATCCTACTTCTTATTTGGAAATTTCTGAATCCACATTTGTCATTCCCAGGTATCTCATACTGAAAACTATTTTCCTTTCACAGTGGTATTATTTGATCTTACAAAAAGATGTCCTGAAACCGCCTTACTTTGAAAGAAAGGGGGTTTCCTTCAAAAATCTGCTTTTGATCCTTTCAGTTCCAAATCACCGTTGTCTTTTCACAGAATGAAATTAAATTTGTCGTTTGCATTATATTGTTTCAAATTTCACTGGAATCCACACAAAGCTCTAATGGGGATTTTCTTAGACTACCTTTGGAAAATGATTTTAATATGTAAATTGTCAATACTGAAAAAAAGAAAATATTTAAAAATGTTTAAAGGAAAAATAGTTAAAACATTTTCCAATTTGCAGAGTTCTTATTCTTTAATTAATGAACTAATACATTAATATATTCTGCTCGATCTATTTTTATTTAGATTTCCAATGATAAACTTTATTCCATTAAGATAGTCCATCCTTAAATTTTCTAATTTGCCTTTCCACCTTCAAGAATCTAAATCAAATTTATTTATCAGATGATATGATTCAGTGGGAGTGAGTATTTCAGTGCAATTGCACTGTTAATCCAATTTTCTCTTTTAGATTCAGAAGGCTGCAACACTGTCTTCTACAAACTGTGCTTCTCCCAAATAATCTGATGTGGAGAAAAATCTCTGTCTATATGTCTGCTGTTTGGCAGATGAGAGTTGAAGGATCCCCATTTTAAACCAAATTCTCTGACTTTCAACTTAGGCAGTTGCGTTGAGGATAAGGCATAGTGTCCAAAAACTCTTTTAAGTCCTCTGTACGTTAGCATTCAGTAAATATTAATCAAGCCCTTACTTGTGATAGGAAGAATGCACCAAAAGATCCAGAAGGCATAGACTTTGGCAACAAAAATCTCATAGTAAAAGACATGGCGATGTCAACAAATGAGTAAAACGCAGGGAGACACGTATAACAGAAATATTTGCACAGTTTGCCCCAAGGAGTAAGTGATAAACTCTAGAGGAGTAGTGAAGGGGTGCTGCTGGCAAGCGGGCTGGGGAAGAACTTGACTGTGTGGATGTCTGGACTAATTTTGAAAAGATGAAGATGTGTTTTCCAGGTGGACAATGTGTAGAAGGTCATTCTATGACGATGAACTGCAAAGGACAAAGATGTGAAATAATGTGACATGTTTGAGATGGCTGTAGCATAATTACAAGGAACCAGTCGATTAAAGAAATAAACCAGTGCAGGATTCTGAGTTTTCTCACCAGTTCTGGTTCTACTTGCTACATCTTTAGCTGACCTCCAGACCTGGTCCCTCCTGCACACATTTTAGAGACCACTGCTAGTTAGGCAAAGCAAAATTGTTTTTTGGTTTCATTAAAGTAGAAATTGATAAAAACAGGAACAGCCACAACTTTTTCTCATCTCCATCGCTTTCTGCCTATTCCTAGTTGTAGATTCTTGTTCAGCATTTCATATACTAAAATGGTGGCTCAATAAAAGAGTTACAGTCATGTATCATTTATTTAGTACCAACTGCATTTATTTTATTCTGCTTGTCACTGACATTGGCCACTATGAGAAGAACTGTAAAACTCATATTTATTGGATAGAGGAGAATAGATCACAATATATTGCAAACACATCAGGGACTTTACACATAAGCAGCAGGAGAGAATCAAAATAAGATTTCATGTAGAAAGAAAGTGAAAGGCAGAAAGGAGCACTCTGTGGGGGACAGCAAATCATAAAAATACCAGAGGTGATGTGAAAGATTTGGAAATAGTCATCTATGTCAACCATTGTGAATTCTGTAGCTAGTTTAAGGTTTTTGCAGATGCTTTCCAGAATAATATGATCTGTTCTTAAATTGTGTAAAGGATAATAAAATGGTGGCTATGCCAGCATGTGCAAGTGATATCATGGCAGATTATTTTTATTCCTAGGAAATTAAAAAATTTCTATATTTGTGAAGAAAGAGAATAAAGTGAAAACTCAGCCCATTTTCAGTTCCTCTGGAAGAAAAGAGAAGTTGAAATTGAAATCTATTTGAAATATCAGAGGTCATAATGCATCATATAAAGGACTATTGTAACTATTACTTTGGTTTCTGAAGATCCATATGTATTAGAGAATAGAGGTCATTTTGTTGGGTATTCCAATAAACTAATGTTTACTAAGCATCATCTATGTTATTACTGCACTGCTGAGAGCTAAAGGAAGTGGAAATGGAGAACTGGCCATTGAATTATTCATTTTCCAAGTAGATAAAGTGTACACAACTCAAAAAGAGAGTAGAGAACGACAAAGACAAATAGGTGCCAAACCTTGCAGCACAGACCATAAATGATATTCAGGGGTCAAAGAGGGGAGTGATCTTTGTGGGCCAATATAATGGGGAAGAGGAAGGAATTAAGCTGAACCATTAGTTTTTTCCTACTTTAATAGTTGACAAATTGCTGTGAACATACATTAATAAAATAACATTAAAGTTTCAAATTTCATTCTATAACAAAAAGTATATACTATTAATATTGATAACTCACTAATTACAAATAATATTCATTATTATAATCATACGAATTACCTACCTCTTACCATTTTCGATTTGTCGTTAGTATTTTCAGTGCTGTAAGAACAGTATTTTTCACACATTTTTAATTCATAATATTTAACCTTTTATCACGATGATTAAATTAATCCTGATTGATCCTGTTGTTATACCAGCATAGTACAATGGATCTACATTATTAATAGATCTAATATGAATGTACAATTTGATGGTTTATGCTTTATATGTGGATCCATTAGATATAGAATTTTAAATTGCTATTTTGGGCTCCATAAAATAATTTATCATCACCTTATTAGTTTGAAAAAGTAGAAAATTTAAAACCTCCTTCCAATATGAGTATAATTTTTATCATTCACTTATATTTTTATTCTAATATACTAATATCTAAGAATCCTGCCTTTTCCATATTGACCTCCTTCTTTTTACTCCAACATAAAATATGTTTTTGCTCTTCTGTTTGATTAAAGGGTTTTGAGCAAAGGAATAACACATCTGGTTTACATTTTTAAACTTGGGCTGCTATATTGAGAACAGACAAGTAGGGGTAAGGGAAGAAGGCGGGAGACCAGTTGGGAGACTGTTGTAATCATCCCAGGAAGAGGTGTTGCTGACTGGGACCAGCAATGAAAGTAGTGAGAAGTGGTTGAATTCTTGATATGTTTTGAAGATGGAGTCAAAAGGTTGTGAGATGAAAGATAACAAAGAATCAATGATGACTCCAAAGTTTTTGCCCTGAGAAACAGAAAACATGTTGCCATTGACTGAGATGGTGAAGATTGGAGGTGATACATTTAGGGGGAAGAACATGGGGAGATCAGTTGTGGAAAAATGAAGTTTCAAAGATCTATTAAATATCTAATTGGAGAGAATGAGTAGGCAATTGAATATAGAGCCTAAAGTTCAGGAGAAAGGTCTGGCCTGAACTTATACAACTGGAAAGCATCAGAATATGGATAATATTTAAAGCTGTGAGCTTTATCAAGGGACTGAGTATATACAGAGGAAAAGAGAGCCAAGGACTCAATTTTATGAAATTATAGAGACTTGGACAAATCAACAAACAAAACCAGGAAGAGGAACCAATGACATAGAAGGAAAACCATGAGCATATCATATTCTAGAACTCAAGTATTTTAGTATCCTGGGCTGCTCAAGCAAATACTATGAAATGGATTGGGTTAAATAATGGGAATTTATTTGCTCATGGTTTGAGGCTAGGGAAAAGTCCAAATGAAGCTGTCATCAAGGCAATGCTTTCTTCCCAAAGCCTGTGGTGTTCTGAGGTGGGCTGCTGGTGATCCTTGGTCCTTACATTGTCATATGGCAAGGCATGTGGTGGCATCTCATGTTCTCTCCTTTCTCTTCTGAATCCTGTTGATATTCAGCTTCTGGCTGCTCTCTCTATAGCTTTTTCTCACTCTGCATGGATTTCATTTTACTTATAAAAACTCCAGTAATAGGATTAATACCCATCCTGATTGGGTTGGGCCACACCTTACCTGAAGTAACCTCATCAAAAGGTCTTACTTACAATGGGTTCACACATACAGAAATAGACTAGATTTAAGAACATGTTTTTCTGGGGGTGCAAACAGCTTCAAACCACCACACTCCACCCTCTGGACCCAAAAATGACAAGTTCTTTCTACATGCAAAATACATCATTCCATTACAACATCCCAAAAGCCTTAAGTTATTTCAGAAACAATGTTAAATACAAAGCCTCATCAAAATCAGTTATGGGTATGGTCTGTGCTGGAGCACAATTCCTCTCTGTTTGTGGACCTGTGAAACCTAGAGAACAAGTTATCTGCCTCCAATATACAATGGAGAAACAGGCATAGGATAAATATTCCTATTCCCTTATGGACAAATTGGAAGGAAAACAGGGGTCACAGGTCCCAAACTATTCTGAAACCCAGCAGGGCATACTCCATTACGTTTCACAGTCTGAGAGTCATCTGTGGAACCATGTTTTGTCATCCTGGCCTGATGAAGTGGCAGCCCCACCACTTTCAAGTGCTTACACAGTGGCCTTGCTCTCACCAAACACTAGGGTAAATGCTCCACTCTCCCCAAGCATTGGGGTGACAGCCAGGCTTTTTGTGAATATTGGGGCACAGTCCTCACTCTCTCAGAGTACTGGGGTAGTGACCAGATTCTTCATGAATGTTGGGACACAGTCTCCACCATATCTGAGCACTGGGGTGGCAGCACTCTTCCTGAACAATGGGGTGGAAGGCCTGCCCTCTCCAAGTGCCGAGGCAGACTCACCCTTTCCACACACATGGTGGTCCCACTCTCTTGGCCCAAGGAGATTTCTTCATTCCATGGTTCTGCCGTTGATTCCATTCTTCCTTCAATTTGTCCTTTCTCTGTCCCTTTTAGTCCAAGCTGGCAGTGGTTCTGCTCATACAAATCTCACAAAAAACTTATCCATTTTGCATGCAGTTCACAGAGATCCAAACCATCAGACAACAGATCTTTCCATAGTACTTTTCTGCATAATTGCATTTTCAATCTTGACTTCCCCTGAAATGGCTGTCTGGTTCCATGTTCAGTTAAACCCTCAGACAGAATGCTATTCATTGGGGATTTCCTTTCCAGAAGCTCAGAATTTTCCAAACCATTAATTTCTGGTTTCTTTGTGGGCAGGAGTTCAGTTCTCAACTTATTTCTGTCCTCTTGCATTTTACTGTAAGCTTCAAGGAGAAATCAGGCTGCACTTTCCACATTTAGCTTGGAAATCTCCTCAGCTAAATATCCAATTTCATCACTTTCAAGTTCTGTCTTCCATCTGACATCAGAACTCAATTTCACCAAGTTTTCTGTCACTTTCAAACAAGAGTCACCTGTCCTTCAGTTCCCCACAACACATTCATCATTTTCATCTAAGGCCTCTTTGGAAGTACCTTTAACATGCATATTTCTACTAACAGTCTCTTCAAAGCAATCTAGGATTTTTCTATCAAACATCTCACAATTTTTCCATCCTCTACCCATTACCCAATTCCAAAGCCATTTCCACATTTTTATTTGCAATAGTATTCCCCTAGTACCAATGTCTGTTTTACTTTCCTGGGCTGCTCAAGCAAATACCATGAAATGTGTTGGATTAAACAATATAAATTTATGTGTTCATTGTTTGAGACTGAGATAAAATCCAAATCAAAGCTTCATCAAGATGGTATTTTCTTCCTAAATACTGTGCCATTCTGGCATGATGCTGGCAATCCTTGGTTTTTAACTTGTCACATGGCAAGGCACATGGTGGTGTCTCCTGATCTTTCCCTTCTCTTCTGGGTGCCACTGATGTTCAGCTTCTGGCTGCTCCCTCTGTGGCTTATTCTCACTCTGATTGAATTTCATTCTGGTTATAAAGAATTAATAGGAGGGGAACAGATGTAGCTCAAGTGGCTGAGTACCTGCTTCCCATGTATGAGGTTCCAGGTTCGATCTTCAGTACCTCCTAAAAATAAAACAAAACAAACAAATGAGAAAACCAGCTCTCACTGGGGAGCAGATGTAGTTCAGTGGTTGAGTGCCTGCTTCCCATGTACGAGGTCCTGGGTTCAATCTCTGGTACCTCCTAAAAAAAAAAAAAAAAACGAATTAAGACACATTCTAATTGGGCTGGGTCACACCTTAAGTGAAGTAACTTCACCAAAAAGTCCTACTTGTGATGATATCACCTACAGAAATGAATTAGATTTAAAAATATGATTTTATGGGGTAAAAACAGTTTCAAACCATCAAACCAAGTGAAAAATGTGTATTAAATAGGAAAGAATGAGAAAAAAAATGAAATAAAATAAAATAAATAGGAAAGAATGGAACCATGTCAAATTTTATGAATGGGTAAATGTAAGCTGAGGATGAGAATGGACGATTGAATTGAGCATTGTGGAGTTCATTAGTCATCTCTATTAAAAGATTTCTTTTGGAATGCCAGATAACCTGCAATTTACATAACATTTTATTCGGGAATTTTTCTAGTGATGGGTTCATTTTTTCTCTTCTTTTATGTTTAAAAAATAAACAATTCAGATTATATGTATTAACACAAATTCTCCCAAACCAATAAACTACTTTTATTAGTAAAAAAAGATAAACTATCTTACTATCTGCAAATCTTTATTTGACACTTTTTTGCCTTGAATTGGTTAAAATAAAATAAATGAAGCCTTGGGCTTTGGACTGAGATAAAGTAAGGTGGTTTTTTTCTTAATTTGCAGATAAATATTTCTCTTGTAACAATTCTGGTTTTATCATTTTCTCACATTTTGATCAAGAGAAAGATAGTGAGTAGAATTGTCAGTTTTTCCTCTGTACTAATTTTTCTTTCTGCTGAAGGTGGCGCTTAAAATTGTTTATCACACTTTATCTCAGTAAGATTGGTGGGAGGAAGCCATGTATCTTTGGTGGCTTTTGTATATATACCCTTTATATCTATTATACTAGTGTCAGTAGCACTTGCCTTTTTAATAGACTCCTCTTTGATTTTCCAAGCTCAGTGTAAAATGCCCACCTCTTAAATGATGGCTTTGTTAAAAAAATTTTGGGAAGCGGCTGTGGCTCAATCAGTAGGGCTCCCGTTTACCATATGGGAGGCCCTGGGTTCGGTGAAGGCAAGCCTGCCCGCACGGTGTGGTTAGCTGACCCAGCGAGCACAAGCAGCAAGGGGGGGATAAATGAATAAATAAATAAAATCTTTAAAAAAAAAAAATTTTTTTTTAAAGTAAAAAATAGTGATTTTGTTTAGACTAACTTAAGGCAACAGCAATTATCAGAATAAATCATCAACTATTTATTAAACTACAAAGTGGGAGGGAGGTACTTATCTCTGTATGTTTACATGTCCTGTTTCCCAATCTAAATTTAATCTGCTGTATGAGGATGGGAGTGGAGCGAGGATATCTCCACTTCATATTAAACATCTCTGACACTTTCCTCGACTGTAGTATTTGCTCAATCAGTTGAAGCTTGGATTGATTTAGTTAACATATCCTATACAGATACTCTTAAACTGAACTGGCTTTTGTTTTTTCCCAAAATGTTAGCCTACGTTGAAAGTAGGATGTCCTAAAGACTGATTAATGGAGATGGTCCAAAACTTTTCATCTAAGTAGATAATAAGGGTTCTTGAAAACCAATATACAAAATAATGAGCACATCATTCCCACCAAAGCATTTTTAGGTTATAATCTGTTGTTTTGAGGGTCTTATGACCTCTCTCAAATTCACTAATTCACCAGAAGGACTCACAAGACAGTAGTAGGTTACATTTATGGCTAAGATTTATTACAGCAAAAAGATACAGATCAAGAGAAACAGGAAAAAAATAATGCATCCAGCACAGTATGAAAAAGTCAGGCACTGGCTTCCAAACCTTGCCCCATTCAGGGCCGGAGAATGTGCTTCCTTTCTAGCAGCAAATTACAGGAACATGTACAGAGAATGTCTCTGTGCAGGGAAGCCATTTCTCAGGGTATGAGACTTTCAAGGAGGGTTAGTCACTTAGGCACATTCTACAACACGACTGTACATGGCAACCAAAACTCAGGACTCCTAAAATGAAATCATGTGCTCATCATTAATCTTGATGTTTGTACAAAATAATCCTGACGAACTAGTAAGGCCTGGTACATCATTCCAGGTATTTACAATAAAATAGTCGACCATTAGTATAAAGAACCTTCTGGGGGCCATATTTAGAGGAGTTGGCCAAGGATCAATCATGATTTCAGGTTCCCTGAGCAACGTGTAAGGAGTTCTCAACCATACCTGCTGTTTTCCCTCACACCTGTGTCATATATTGGCACTTTTAAGCCTTTTAGGTAATATTTTTCTTACTAGTTACTGAGACTTTTTGAAAATAGGAGCTTCTAGGAATCCTTACAGAATAAAAGAACTATTTTTACCCAAAAAAAGCCAAATGTATATTTTTCTTCATATGTCTTTCAAAACAGCTAACATCTTGTGTGGTTTTTTTTCTTTTTTTTTTTTTCATTTTCATCTTTTCTTTATTCTTGCTTGTTGGTTTTGTTATTTTATTTTATTTTTGTTGTTGTTGTTTTAAACAAATTCACATCACTGTGTCTTCTATTTTAATTCCAAAACTTAATAACTGCTCATTTTCATTTACAAATTGGCTATTTCTCAATATGAGTTAGGAATAATTTTAAGTAATCAAAATTTGAATGTAAATATATAGAATCACTATACCATATTAGTATTTTATGTGAATTTTGACTTACATACATTTGAGTGAGGACTGTGGAAGGTAAAATAAAGTTTGATGCCTCATGACTGATCTACCTCCTTTTACTCAGTTTCCTGTCCATACTGGTAACACTGTGAACTTTGGGAAAATGCTATCCCCACCCCTAAATCTCAGTCTTTCAATGGCTTCCCACTGATCCCAGGATAAAGGCAAAGCTCCTTAACATGGTCACCAGGCCTTCAATGATCTCATCTCAACCATAAACTCTTGGACCTTTGTCCCAGCCCCTCTTGCTGTGTTTCATTTCTTTACTCTTTCACCCTTCTTGCTCTGCTTCACCTTTGACCCCTTGCTTGTGCCTGTTGTTCTCTCTCCTCCTCCCACTTGACTCTTAGCTAACTTTTACTTATTCTATAGCAACCGGCACTAGCATTGCTTCCTCAGGGAGTCATCATGGGCCATCCTAAGTAAAAATTCCTCCTTTGGAGGTTTTTAGAACAAGTTTCTCCTTGTGTCTGAAGTGTCACCAGTGTAATTTGGCGTTTTACGTATGTGGTCATTCGATTAGAGGCTGCGACCCACAGACCCTCCAGGATAGAGGCCATGTGTCTCTAAGTCCAGACTAGTGCTGCACCCAAAGGAGACAATCAATATTTTATTTATTTTATTTTTTAAAGAAGGTGTTTTAAAGTGTTGGACTCTTTAGTTCCATTCTCTTAAATCTGAAAAGGAAAATGCTTATGTTCATCTCTTCTTTGGAATAGGGTAGTTTTTCTGGATATAAATTGAATTGACACATGAACCTAAATGTGGTACTTAGCAATCTTTTACACAAAGAATATATGTGGGTGATGATGTATCAGAGTGAAGGGAAACTTCACATTCCTGTACAGAATGTCCAGGCATCATCCTTGGAGGTGACAATGAACTTGCCGAGTTGTTTTATAGCACACTCTTAGGTGTGCCTTGCAATATTTCCCAGTAGTTAAAGGTGCATGTGTGGGTTGGGGGAGGGAGGTATTCCAATTTTTTTTTTGTATGTTTGTTATGTGGAGAAAGGTAAGTTAGAATAATGAATATACCTGATCTTTAACTATCTGTATAACTGGCCAATATATATCAGAGCTAATAGCATTGCACAAAATAGCTATTATATAAAAATAATTTTGAATCCCATTTTGCCTTAGTTGTATTCATTATAGCAAAATGAAAATAAAACTCACTATATCATTGTTAGGAGTGTGGATTCTTGGGCCAGATTTTCTGGTTTGCACCCTGGCCTTGTAACCTCTACTTGCTATTTTTGGTACCATGTTGCAGTTATTTAATTTCTCTGTCTATAAAATAGGAATGATAGTATCTTTTTTTGAGAATTAAAAGGGTAGGTTTGGGTATATCCCTCAGAACAATGCCTGGCCGTAATATGTATTAAAAAATGCTGAATATGTTCATTCATATTATTATTATTACAAATTGGTGATATCCTTTTCTATTTCACAAGAGAAAAAGGGATATTCTTTTGCATTAATTACATGAAGAAAATTTGCTCAGCACTGCTTGTATGCCAGGCAGTGTTCCAGGTCTTGGGAATATAAATAAATAACTCAGAAATGGCATATTTAAATGTATACATAATTAACCAAATTCAATGTTGGCAAAAAAAAAAAAAAAATGTAGTTTTTGGTAGTGCAGGTTATATGAATACTAAATCGTGATTGTCTATTATCTCGAAAACCATCTATGTTCTTGTGAATGACAAACCAATAGCAAAATCTCCAAGCACCTAAAGTTGTTTATATCCAAAGAAAATGTCAGTGCTTAATTAGTAACCCTAGAAAACATATACAAAATTATGATTTTATCCAAAATCCAAGAGGAGACAGCACAGGAATGGATGTTAGTGGGAGAATAGGAGGATGCCCAGAGCTTAATGCTCCTCTGACAAGGCTTTTCAAGCTTTTATTTTAATCCTCTTCCTTGCACCTGGTGTCCTTTGCCTCTTGAAAGGCTTTGCTTTTAATGTGGCTGGTTTACTTTGAGCTGTCAGTTGGTGGATTTCACTATCTCATTTTGTCTCTTTTATTTTAAGTTGGCACATGAGCGCAAAGCAGAGAAACCTTGGGAAACATAGTAAAGAGCTTGGGCTAGAATTGGTACCTCCCTGGCTTTGTGATATAACCCTCTGGCCTCTTGGCCCAGTGAGTGACTTCATTCTTTGGAACCTTCTGGACCTTATTTCACTCTTCTGTAGAGTCATAGGGTTGTAGTAGGTGATCTAAAATCCAGTGAGGTCATGGTTGCCTCTCTGAGCCTCACTTTGTTCATCAGTCAAGTAAGGAGAGTAGACCTGCCCAGAGCTGCTGCAAGGATTCCATGAGCCAGCCTGCCAAAATGTCTGGGAAACCATAAAGCCTCAGTCAGTGTTGTTCTTTGTGGAAAGACACTAAACCCATTTAAGAGTTTTTTGTGCAATTTGGTTTTCATAAGTAACAGCACAGTAAAGGCAATATGCTCTGGTGCCTAGGAAGTTCACTGAGACTGAAGGAAGAACAAATGTAATTTTATCAGTGTTGAATTTTTCTAAGTTCTCTACCCCCAGTAATAGCCACATGCCATTTCTGTAGTACTTAGGAGGGCAATGTCATAGAGTTTTCACCATTCACATGAAAGTTTAGCTGATGTCTGGGGAAAATAAGAAAGACTGAGAATGTACTTTCCTCCATGCTGGGAAGATAGTGCTTCTGCTTTATTGTCCCATGGGTTGATATTTAGGGTGTCTACCTCGAAGACCAAGCAGAATGGAAAAAGGGCTTCAAGTTACTGTATCTGATTGACAGACAGTGAGTGGAATCACAAAGCAGATTGCATAAAATCAGGAGGGAGGAGGTTTTGGTGCATATGCCCCAGAATGGATTTAATCCTGTTTGAAATCTCAATTCTGAAGATAAATTCCTACCCTTGCCTGCATCACTGAGAACTATATTTACACTGCCCCTGACACATATGATAAAGTGGCTCTAAAGAAAATAGGATAAGCCAAAATACATTGGATAAGTGAGCTTACTTGCCACTGTATATAAAGAGACAAATCTAATCACAAACTTTGCAGAGTAATACCCCTGTTCACATTTATTATTTCCATAAGTTTCTAGAATAGTATATTCTATTTGTTGTTTTCCCTGCTTTCTATCCCTGTAGTTTATAGCCCCCTAGAGCATTTGTCATTTTTTTTAATTTTTTTACCTCCCTGGTTAGGCCCACTCTTTTGATAATGTTTTTTAAGATGTAGAAAACAAAAGGGTTGTGGCTTTTTTGACTCTGTATCCCTCTCTCCTAACATGCTTGACCCAAAGAATAACTCTTCACATGCTATGACCCACTGCTAAGAAGTTGTAGAAACAGGACTAGGTCCTTTGCAATTTAGCTTTTCCTATATTATTTTAATCAAGGTGATATGTACTGTAAAAACAAAGACCAAAAGCCACAAGGCAGATCAGAAACCAACAATTAGCAAAAATCAGACTGTCTTTTCAGAGACTTTCATAGACTGAGAGTCATAGACAAACTAAACCCTGAGCACCAAATCTGCCCCACAACCTGCATTTGCAAATAATGTTTTATTTGAAAACAGCCATACTTTGAGCAATTGAGACAGAGACCTTATGGACCAACAAACCAAAAATATTTATTCTCTGGCCCTTTACAGAAAAAGTTTGCCAATCTCTGTTGTAGACTATTCAAAAATAGAAGATGTAATAGTCATCGTTTCTGTTACTAATTTGTTAAATCCAAAGAAACAAGGTCCTTATGCCACAAAGGCCTTATATATATTTATTTTAATTATTAAAATTATCTAAGCATATTCTTCACACTTTATGTGTTCATGGAAATAATAAACTGGTTAGGCTTGGTTTATGATAGATAAAATGTTCACTTGGTCCATTTCAAAAGGAGTCCTTAACCTGGACAGTTATAAATATAACTCTGATCCATTATGACATTATAAACCTCTCTTTGGTAATTTACCTTGATATAAACAGCACTCTCGCTTGTATTTATGATCTGCAGCATTCTGATACTGGATTATAATTTATGAGAAAAATGGGTCTAGTCCTCCACTCTCATTCTGAAATTTTCAGAAATCCCTGTATTAAATGGGGATATACTATAGATGATGTGTATTTCCATTGCAAGAGGAAGAAGTAGTCTGCTGGATTCGTTCAGGAACGTTTTGGGAAATAACCTTTGCACTGGAAGAATAAAAGGTGAAGTCTGTTTAGTCATAAAAGCCTTCAAATATGACCATCCTGTTTCTAAATTGCTTTTCCACCTTGCCATGGTGGGGAACACTCTTCAAATGCATTGCTTCAACTGTGGTCTATGGTTGGTGGCAAGGCTCCAGGATGTGTAAGTTCATTGAGGGTGGTGGGCCACACTGTGGGAGATGTTTGTGTGGGATGTGGTGGGAGGTGTGGGAGGTGGGCAACATGGGAATCCCAGTGGGTTCCGTGTAATATTTTGGGTAATCTAAGCACCTCTTAAAATATATGTATATATATATATATATATAAATAACATTTTTGTAAGCAGATACACATATATGCATATATATTTATATATCATTTTGCAAATGTTTGTATGTATTGTGAGAATTTTTATTTTTACCCATAATAAAAAAAAAACAACTCTCCAGGTTAAAAAAAAAAAAAAAAAAAAAAAAAATGCATTGCTCCCTGATGATGGGCTCAGTCAACTTTAAGAGCAAAATTCTCCCAGTGTTTTTTGTTTCTTTGGTATTTTGGATATGCTGTTTTTCCACATAGTTTCAAATTAGCTACTACAGAAAATACTTAGACACTGTGCATAAAAATGCCCACCTTATAATAATTGAATTAATATTTGAATGTTTCATTGTGTGATTAAGTACTAGGTAAGTATAAGACAATAACTACCTTTCCATTGCTTCCCCACATTTGAAGACTCAGCTCAAATCTCCTTGCTCTGAGCAATTGATGAACCCAATACTGTTCTAACTGCTGTTACACTAAACGACTGCATTGCACAATTAACATTGCCTTATGCTGCCCATGAGTATGTGGCACATCATTTAAACCTACCTTACATCCTTGTAAAATGTGGATACTAAATATCGCGTGATATTCTCCTTGTTTATTTCTAAGTAGCCCTTACCATCCCGTCCCCCAGCTACTTTATTTTTTTGTTTGTTTTGTTTTACACAAGGAGCACAAAACTTAGACTTATTTGTTTTGGACTCCAGAAGGTCTAACAGGACAATAATAGTTACTAATATTTATTAAGCATTCCTCTGTGGCAGTCATTTGTTATCTTGTTTTATCTTCACAATGACCTTATCAGATAGTTATTATTATTACATTATCATTTTCATTTTACAGATGCTAAACCTGAGGCACAAGGAGATTAACCAAATTGCCTGAGGTTGCAGAGCTAGCAAGAGGTGGAACTAGAATTTGACCTCTACAGTCTGACACTGACATGAAAACTGTAACCACCATATTGCCCTACAGGTGCTCAAGCACTAAATCCCAAATTTAGCACAAGTGATGTGCAGAGATGGTTCCTGCAGTGTAAGAACTTCTGGTTTAAATTAACCAATTTAATATATATATTATCTTAATCCAGAAATTGGTTAATTTAAGCCAGAAGTTAATTTAAACCAGAAGTTCTTATATATACATTTAAAACTACACTTGGAAATAAGGTAATTTTTTCCCTTAAATATACTAAATATAAAAAAGGGCTTTGAGTATTAAGTGGGTTAATAAATGGATACTGTATCATACTTGGATTGTGTTAGGTGAGGCCTAAATCAGCCAGGGAGATATTTTAGAGGATATGGTTTGTAAAGGATCTTTCAAGGCCCTTAAGAAAGGCAGTAAATGTACTGGCCCCAACTCCTCCTCCTCCCCAGTTGGAAGATAAAATAGCTATTATAATCATGGGTCACTTCAAGTTCAATGGAACTTACTCCCTGGGGAAAAAAATAAGCCAAATAAAAAGTGAGTTTCCTGTCTATTACCAATGATAAATGTGTGACCTACTTTAAGATCCTTTTGCTGGGGTTCAGCTCATTTCCATGCAGTCCAGCCCAACATGCCAGTAATGATGGAGAGCATGAAACATCAAAGGATTCTGTGGATTATCACTTCTGTTCTGCAGACAGACAGCACTTCATTTAAGCCACTTTCCAGATATCTCTATTGTGGATCTAATGGAAGGATTTGGCTTAAAACCAGAGGTTGTAACCCTTCATCTATAAGACACAGCCTTTGACCAGAGGGTATGGCAAAGAAACCACCACTCTGCAGCATCTTTATTATACAGCCAGCATTGCAGGCCCACGCTGGTTTTTTTTAAGACACATTTACCTTTTGTAATCAACGAATGTGATAATAAAGATATTTCTTCACCTCTCCTACATTGCATTTTCTTCTCTACTAATCCAATATGCCTTCATTGACTGTGGGAGATATGACTAATTCACATCCATAATTCTATTAATTCTGGAAATCTGAGGGGAAGGAAGAGCTGACAGATAATTCCAGAGATTTGGCCTGTGCTGTGATCACTGCTACTCTCAAGCCTTCAACTCAAGATGACCAGATTGGGATATTATTATAGATCACTTTAGATAGATGGGGTTCTTTGAACTCACACAAAAAATCATGAGTCAAAATTGGATGATCACCAGACAGAAATAGAGGCTATGAGTCAAAGTTTAAAGGCACTTGATCAACAGAGTTATGGAGTTGTGGGACCTGGAATCTAGACCCAACATGTCCAAGATCAAAGTAGAGTTGGGCTCTACAAACTTTGAGAAACATAATGGGATAATTCATGGCAGCATTCTTCTGAACAGTGAGTTCCTATATGCCATCTATTTTCAACCAAATGCTGGAAACAGTCCAACTGTCCATCAAGAAAATGAATAGACAAATTATGGTGTAGACATACAAAGGGAAACTACTCAACAGGAAAAAGGAGCAATTGCATTGTCATGGATTGAATCTCAAAAAGCAAAGAATCCAGACATAAAAAATACTGCATGATTTTCCCTTTTCTTGAAATTCTAGAAAAGGCACAGCTTATCTAGACTGGCAGAAAGCAGAACAATGCTTGCCCATGGTCAGGGTTTGGGCCAGGGAATAACTGCAAAGTAGATCTCAATGAAGTTGATTTTTAAAAAGTAATGTTATTTTCAAAAATGTCATTTACATGGAACTCTTTTAGAATATTGCCAATTCATAAAGCAAGGTTCCTTACCTTATGATAAATTGTCTTTGGGCAAGTATTATTTGTTATATTTCTGTTGTATAAAAAAACTTTATGAAATTTTGAGTGTTTCATGGTGTGTTTGAAAATTTCTATTTGTTCTTTTGTGGTCCTGTCACTCCAAAGCTGGATGCCACTCATTTGCTGCAAAATGTTGGATGAGTGATGTAGCATCTCCAAGCCTCAATGCCCTTATCTCTAAAATGGGGTTAATAATAAAACCCTTTTCATAGGTTATTGAGAAGGTGAAGTAAGATCATGGTTGTAAAGCAGTCGGTACCATGTCTGGCCTGTAGTAAGCTCTCAGGAAATGTCAGCTCTTCCATTTGTGTCACCTCTTCTCTGAAACCTCCACCAACATTCCCCCATAGAGTGACCAGAACCTCAACCATGATAGCATTTACCACTTACAGCATTGTCGTGTGGTAGTCTGTTTGTGCCGCCTACTTCACCTTTGAAATGATGAAGATTCTGTCTTATCTGTTCCTCTATGGCCAGCACCTCATGCCACACTTTTACAGAGTAGATTCTCAATTTAAACACTGAACTCTTCCATCTTACACTTTTCTTCTGAATGAGCTGCAGTGGAATCCAAGCATTGTTGTTGGTCCAAGCTCTAAAGCCTTTAAGGATCTAGAGAATTATATAAGGGAAATAAAAGTACACAGAGATCAAAATGTATATTTTGATGCCCCTCTCCCTCATATTAGAGACATGGAAATCACCAGAGCCAAGTCTGGAGAAGAGTTGGGCAACCGCCATAGATTTTCTAAAAAGGAGGTGCGAGTGAAGAATGTGACCCCATTAAAGGGAGACTTCAGAAATAAAGCTTGGGACATAATATTTTTGGATTAGAGAGAAATGCTTCTTCCCCTTGTACCCACTTATTATACTCACAAATATATACTCATAACTTTTATTATCTGCTGAACCTCATCTTGTCCTTTGGTTTTCAGTACTATTACCTGAGTTCTCTGCATACATGTATATTTAGTTTTAGACTCTGTCACAATAGCTTACATTATAAATTTTATGTTTTCTGCCTGCATATCTGCATCTCCTATGCTCTTTACTATTAGTTAATAATTTGACTTAGATTATCGCTTAATGTACATGCACATTTTTATACAGAAAGAGTGAAATGTGTGGTTTTTTGTTTTTTTTTTTAATCAGCAACCCTAACTTTGAACGGATGTTTGTGGACATAAGGAAGGAATTAACTTGTATTACAAGTTAATTGTAATGTTAATGTGAAAGTGTTTCTCCAACACCAAATTAAAAAAAAAAAAAAAATACCCAGGTAAATATCTTCTATTATCTAGAGACATTTATTTCACCAAGACTTTGCTGAAGGGACCTTTACATACTCTTAATATTATTTGAGTATTTGAGAGGCAAGCACACACACCAAACCAAAGAGAAACTGGACCATCTTCTGAATCTATATATGTAATATCTGCCCAGACCAACAAAAGAAACACTAAATGCAAATATTTCTGTATATTCCCTCCTTCACAGCCCATAGATACTGTTGGGCAGATGGGAGAGGAGGAAATCATCAGATAATGCTTTTATTATTTATGTAGTACTCAACTAAGTAAATCAGTCTTCATCCAACATTTAAAAACTTAACTTTTGGTCAGAGTACCTTAGAAAATCCAACCACTTTTTAGTACACCTTGAAACTAAGAGATGCAGCAAAGTACATTGAGTGCATTTAGCCTTCTACACTATATACTGTCAGCATCCAGCCCTTTTCTCCTTACAGCCCTGAGGTGGAAAAGGCTTCACACATTACTACACTTTGCAAGCTGATTGGCGTATTTGGCAGTCTGATGAGCTTTGAGAAAATCATTTTCCTCAATTGGAGCTGAGTTAGGACACAGAGATGTGGTGTGTGTTTACAGTCCAACTAACTTATCCAGTTTTCTCAGCAGTGGTAGACTCCTGTCTGGCAGGGTTTATCTGCCACCCTATGAGGCTGTCATTGCTACAAAGGAGAATTATAAAAAAATAAAATCCCCTGCTAACATAATGGTATAAGAAGTCAATCATATGATGCAGAATAAGATCATATGATTTATTTCCTTTGTGCCACTGTCAACTGTTATTTCAGCAATACAAATGCTTCTTAAAGAGTGGACTTAAAATTGTATTGCAATCACCTCAGAATCCATTCCTGGCTTCATGTCCCTGTGATTTCTCTGCCATTTAACATACATTAATAGAAACCTCCAGCATCTAAACAGTTCATGTGGAAACAAGTTTAAAGGGTGAATCAGTCATTCACCTGGCATGTTCCTTCACCCAGAGGTATTTCACACATACTCCATGCTGCACACTCACCAGACACATTCTTCTCAATGTGTGATAAGGTTTTGTAATTTTTCAGTTCAATATAGGAATAAAGGAGATAAATAAATGAACCAATTTAGCTTGGTGCTCTCTATAGCAAGTTTTAAAGATGCGTTTTTAAAAGGACACAATTATAGTTGAAGAAACACGGTAGGCTGTGGCAGGAGGTAGCAGGTTTAATCTCAGCTAAGCCTTTCTGAGTGACCTTGGGCAAGTCATTTTTAAGCTGTTTCTCAAGGTCACAAAGCTGGTAGTTGGCCGAGCTAGAGCTTTAATCCATAGCTGCTTTCCAAGTGAAACATGCTGACCTTCTAAGATTCTTGACCACCACTATATTCATTTTCTCTTCATCTTTCCTTCCTCATAGAGCTGTTTCCCTAGGGATGAAGGCTTCTTTGTCAATTCCCTAGTTCACTTTAGTTATCTTGACTATAACCAAAGGATAACTTTCTTCTTAAGGTTGTCATAAGAATTTAATGAAGTCTTGTGTGTCTAATACTTAGTAAATAGTTTGGTTCATAGATATGTGTCAATAAATGAAGGCTCTCATTATCCTCCTTGTTGTTGTTATTTTCACTACAACTACTGCTATACATACTAACTATTACTGGTATTTTTCCAACAACAAATGACTTATGCCATATTGGCAATAATAT
Organism: Tolypeutes matacus; assembly: GCA_026826555.1. NCBI lineage: Eukaryota > Metazoa > Chordata > Mammalia > Cingulata > Chlamyphoridae > Tolypeutes > Tolypeutes matacus. Next base: position 11,367,468 of record JAKSZT010054334.1, on the reverse strand, counting down.
ATATTTCCTATATAAATATACTGGTGAAAAAACTTGCCCAATTTTTATTATAAAATATTATGGATTTTTCCAGTTATATATTACTATATAACAAACTGCCCCAAAATTTACTGGCTTAAAACAACAACCATAGCCATTTTGCTCATGAATCTGCAATTTGGGCAGGCTTGCAGGGACAGCTGGTCTCTACTTCACACAGCTGTCATTCACCTCAAGGGCAGGGAGCTGGCATCCTCTGTAGCTCACTCAAGCACATCTGGTGGTTGATGCTAGTGGCTGGCTGTGACACTCTTTGGGTCTGTTTGGCTCTAAGACCTACATGTGGCCTAGTTTCCTCACAACATGTGGCTGGGTTCCAAGGGTCAGTGTCCCTAGGGGAGAGTGCGGAAGAAGCTTCATCACCTTTTCTAACATAGCCCTGGAAGGAACACTTCTGCCATACTTTCTCCCTTAGAAATAAGTCATAGTAGCCAGCCCCATTCAAGTGGAGAGGAATTAGTCTCCTCGTTTTTACATAGACTTTGCAGCTACATTTAAAAGCCCTCAGAGTGGTTAAAGCTGAAGCATCTTACCTACAGATATACTAGTTTCATTTTAATGAAGTATTAACAGTCTTCTTTGTGAGGAAAAAATAACAAAAAATTTAACATTAATCTATCATGGGTGTTTTTTACGAGTCTATATGGTGACTACAATTGAATTGTTTTTTGGTAACTCTGAGGCTAGTGTGACATCACTCATCATTTTAGCAGCTGCACAAAATGCCTCTAAATGGGGAGGAGGAAGGGATTTGTGGGAAGCACCATGCGTAATAGAAGACACAAGCCGGAGCATCGGTCTCTAGATTTGCATTCTTTTGGAATTCTTACTCTGCTTTGGCAAGTTACTTAAATATCTAGATCTCCAGGTTTTTTAACTGAGTGGGGTTTCAAACACCTATCTCTAGGGAGTGTTATGAAGAATAAATGAGATATTGTTTGCAAAGCCCCTTGCTTTGAGCTCAGCATATTAATCATACTGTCATTAGCTCTTTAAGGAAATAGATCAAAGTATCACAGTTCTCGTTTATTAAACTATGATGATTTTATAGAGGATAATAATCATGTGTTATTAAAATAGCCTATTTGTTCTATGCTAATCTTTTTCTTCAGTCTTTGGGTAACACCAGATTCATAATAACACTGCACTCTAGAATAAATTTTGGTATCAGACATATTTTGCCCCTTTTCCAAAGGCTGTCACTGGAGTGTGTTAGAAGCCATTGGAAGTCAGTTGCTGTAGCACATCTTCAATAAATTCCACCTTTTTAATCCAAGTAAAATTTATAAATTGATAGCATTTATCTTTCATGGAAACTACTGGTTTTACTGGGATACTCTCTGACTTTCTAAATGAGAATTGATTTGAGTTAGGAAAAAGAGGAAACCAGAAATATAGAAGTAGAGATCCATTTAGATTTTTTTTTTCACTTGTTTACTTGAAACATCATTCTATTAATGAACATGAATTTTGCATCTCATTTTCACTGCATTTATTTTTTGATTAATGTATTTCCTATTTTTCTAGATAAGAACCATGAAAAGAAATAAATAAAACAGGTATTCAGACTGATTGCTAATTTATATGAATTCATGTATTCAAATTTATGATCTTTGAATCAAATACAAGTGCTCAATGTTATTTTTCAAATTTCTGACATTATTTACATAAAAGGCTTCTTCTGAAATATCAAAAACAATTTTTTGTTATTGAAGAAATTTCTATAACACCCTAATGATTTCAGAAGATGTTTTGAAGGTATGTGAGACAAAATACCATTTGGAAGTTAAAACTTGCCAGTAAAACCATTTATGGGTAAAAATACCCAAATGAATTTTTCTTAGCTTCTGAGTATGGTTCAATCTCTGATAGAACAGCTAATCAAAAAAATCTTCTATTCTCTGTGAAAAAGCAAGTTTATAGAAAAGAACACTCTGAAACCTATATTCTTATGAGGCAGCCACTCTAAAATGATTTTATTTGTTCTCAAAACATATTCTTGTTAATTTTTTAGATAATGAAAAATTATGCAGCCGAATTTTGTAATGTTAATTTTTTTTTTCAAAATCTAAAAACATAGTTAAGTGTTAAAAATCCCCACTGATTCTGGAAAGCTTAAAGGCTGGCATGAATTCCACAAAAGTTGCAAAATTGTAGCTTCATATGGGACACTAATATAACAAATTTAGAAGCAAATCTATCCATTCATCAAACATTTCCATTTTTCTTTATGTACTTGTTTTTTAGGAGGGGTTGGTGACATTTTGTATAATAATCTTTTTGGAGAGAAAGGTTGCACTAACACCCACTGTGTTATATAATCATAGAACTGTTCACTACTGTTTGCCAGATGATTTTCTTCAAGGAAGCTTGACATTACCAACTTCTTTCTTATTCCAATTTCCAAAATATTAGCAGTGAAAGTTAACTGTAGCATTTTAATCCTGTTTAACACTGCCATAATTTTTTTTGGTAGTGGTGGGGTGATTAACAGCCACTCTAATATATTCAGAGAAACATTTTCCCTTGGACTGGAGAAGTAGCCTCTTCTGACTTTGGTGTTCTGTGCTTTTCTACAATGTAGAACAGTAGTTTTCAACTGGGGCCATTTTGCCCCATAGAGGACATTTGGCAATGTCTGAAGATATTTTTGTTTGCTACAACAGAAAGGGTTCATCTAATGCATAGAAGCCAAGGATGCTGCTAAACATCTTACAGTGCTCAGGACAACCCCCGCCACAGAGAATTATCCAGGCCAATTTATCAATAGTGTCAAGATTGAGAAACTCTGATCTGCAGCTTAAGATGGAAGAATCTTTGTCAGTATTTCATTCACTTTCAGTACCTTAAATACTTCATACCACTGTCTTCTCACCTCCATAGTTTCTGTTGAGAGGTTAGCACTCAATCTTATTGAGGTTTCCTTGTACGTGATTCTTTGCTTTTCTCCTGTTGCTTTCAGTATCCTCTATCTCTGATAGTTGTCATTCTGAATAGTAAGTGTCTCAGAGCAGTTCTATTTGGATTTATTATGTTTGGGTGCATTGTTCTTTTTGGATATTGATATTTATGTCTTTCATAAGGGTTGGGAAGTTTTCAGTCATTATTTCCTACAATATTCTTTCTGCCTCTTTTCCATTCTCTTCCCCTTCTGGGACACTGATAAGGTATATGTTCTTACATTTCACATTTGTATTCAATTCCCTGAGACCCTGATCCATTTTTTCCTTTCCTTTCTCTTTCTGTTCTCCTGTATTCTCAAGTTCAGATGTTCTGTACTTATATCACTACTTTCTGTCCTCCATCAATTCAAACTGCTGTTATATGTCTCTAATGTGTCCCCCACCACCACCCCAAGACAGCTCCCTCTTCTGTTTGCTTGTTGTTTTTGCTCATTGTTTTTGCTTATTGTTTGCACTCATTGTCTACTTGTTTTTTCTTTAGGAGGCACCAGGAACTGAACCTGGGACCTCCTATGTGGGAGGCAGGTGCTCAACTGTTTGTTTGGGGTTTTTTTGCTTGTTGTATGCTCTTTTTTTCTCATTGTTTGTTAGTTGGTTTTGCTCATTGTCTGCTCATTGTTTTTGTTCAATGTCTGCTCACTGTTTTTGCTCGATGTTTGTTTGTCTTCTTTTGGATGCATTGGTAATTGAACCTGGGCTTTCCCATGTGGGAGGTGGGTGTCAACTGCTTTAGCACATTCTCTCCCTCTAATGTATTTTTAATCTCATCCATTGTGTCTTTTATTCCCATAAGCTCTGTTACATTTTCTTGTAGGCTTTCAAATTGTCCTTTATGTTCACCCAATGTCTTCTTAATATTCTTTATCTCTTTAGTCATATTTTTGTACAATTCTTTGAATTAATTTGATTTGTATGATTATCATTGATTATTTGTCTTGAATCCTGTATCTCATCAGTATATTTGGTTTGTTCCTTTGTCTGGGCCATCTCTTCTTGTTTCCTAGTGTGGCTTGTAGTTTTTTTCCTGAACTCTAGACATCTGAATATGTTGGAAAATTTACTCTGATGGTCAATTTCTCTCTCTTGCCTAGGGTTTTTTTTGTTTTTGTTTTTGTTTTTATTTTTTTTTTCACAGCTTTTCTTTGATTTTTGGTTGAAGTTATTCTAAGACTTTAAAATTGCCCAGCTTAGGTTATCAAAATCAGACCAGGGGCTCACTAGGGTGCAGAATTTCTCCCAGAATTTTGGGTTAAGAGAAACCTGTAAGTAGTTTTTTGCTTGCAGTTTCCCCACCAGCCATCAGATGGCACTCATCGGAGAACCTTTCCAAGAAGGTGTTTCTTTGAACCTCTGCTTGCTGGTGTTTCTGGTCTACTTGCCAGGTTCACTGAAGAGAAATCACTCTCTTCCTTCTGCTATACTCTCCCTTTTTCCAGGAAGGAAGACGTCTGTTTCCCTCTCAGTTGGCCATAGGTTTTATCCAGGCTGCACACCTTGAAGGTGGAGGATGGGAGCCCTTCCAGGCTGCCATGGTGGTTTAGTAACAGTTTTGGTTCTTTGTCTCTCTCCCTCTCCCTCCGGGGTGTTGTGCAGCACTGTCCTTGTCTGCTGACCCTGAAAGCAGGTCCCTCGGAGAGGTTTTGGCCCTTTCTCCATTGTTTGTTGAGAGAGTTGAGCCCTGCCTGTCTACTCTGACACCATCTTCCCAGAACGCTGCCATCCAGGAAGGTGTCATACAAAAGAACTAAGAGGCATTCTGGATTCCTCTCTTTCTTTCATTGTTCACGCTCAATGAATAATCCTTGTTACTGTCAAAATCTATCCTCAATGCAAACAATTTTCACCACCTCCACTGTACCACCCTAACCTATGCCACCATATCTTGCATGGATTCTGCCATAGCCTCCTCAACTGCTCTCCCTGGTCCCTTTTTACTCTTTGCAATTTATTATTCAGCGACCAGATTTTCAGGTTGTGGTATCAGATCATGCCCTTCCATCTCAAGGCTTCTCACTGCAAACAGAAATAAATCCATACTTCTCACCAGGGCCTTACAAGGCTTTATGTAATTTAACCCCACCTGACTTTCCAACCTTCCCAGCTGTGACTTTACCTTTCCATCTAGACTGAACCTCTCCAATTCCCTTAAACACATTGAACTTATTTCTAATCCAGACTATTGCACTTGCTTTTCTTCCTGCCCCTGGAATGATCCCCACCTCTTCCTCCAGATTCCTATATCCCTGGCATCCCCAGATTATCTCAGCTCACCATAGGAACATCCAATCACATTCTATAGTATCATTTTAACCTTAGGACTTATATAAAATCACTCTATGTAATTATTTGTTTTGTTTGGTGTGTTAATTCACACATAAACTCCAAACACATTCACACACTAGATTTTAAAATTCAGGAGGGCAGAGATTTATGTCTATCTCACCACTTTTTCTCTAGTATACAAAGTAATCTATAGAAAGACTCAAAAGAGAGTAAATTAATAAGTTGATTTATGAATTGCTTCAAATTTGTATGTGGCCAGTATTCCAGAGCACATAAAAATAAAGTAGAATTTTCAAGTCTGATGAGGTCTTCTCAAGAAACAGATACATTTTGCATCCTAGGCCTCAATTTCCATTTTGTCTCCCAGGATTACTCTACATTAAATACTTGCATCTCATTTGCCATTTACTTTTCCTTCTTTTTTCACTTTTCAACACCAATTCTACTTCTTCGATCCCAAATGAAAGCTCTGTTTAGATGACTCTTCTCATAAGAGTATCAACAGAAGTTGGCACTTAGCAGTTGTGAATAGATTCAATCATGATAATCACCACTGCCACCTGAATAACTTTTTAAAAGACTTTTATCTTGTTCCAGCTATAAATGCAACACATCATTGGATCAATTCACATAGTACACAGGTGTATAAAATTACAATCATATTCTCTGGCAACCCGCCTTCTTTAGTTACCATTTATCTCATGCACCAAAGCAAGTTATATCAGGTCCTGGAGGAAAGGAATCGTGTCTCTTGCTCACTACTGTGTATTTGTTCTGAGAGAATTACATGCCACACATGGTCTTTTAGTAAGTATGAATAAGATATTAGAGTGAGAGCAGTTTGCATAGTTTGTGACGCCTGGCAGGTGCCCAGTAATGACTCATATAGCATGGGAGAGATATTTAATGTGATCATCTGCCTGGATGTCAAGGAATCTTGAGAGACAAAGCTATTTGGGGAACCGAGGGAAGAGACAGTTCTGGAGAAAGAGACAAGGGAGGGAACAGAGAACTAGTTGCTTTCCCAGAGAGGGAAGAATTGAATGGGTCTCGTAAGGAAGGCCGATAACAAAATTAAAAGCATCTTTCTAACAAGACTCAAGTAGCTAATTAAAATTATTTTAGTACCAAACCTAGTCTGCAGTATTGAGGTGCAGGCAAGGACTGGCCAGTAGTGGGCTCCTTCTAGTGAAAAGACTTGGCAACGAAGTGCTGCTTGTACAGACCTCAGAATTCAAACAACTTGTGCCAGCTGGAATGAATATGAATTACTGTATGAAAAGGTGTGATAGTTCTAAGTTTTTGAAAAATGTGTCTAGTATTTTTTTGTACATTGCTTAAAACTGAGGAATCAGGGATTAATTATATTCTCAATTTTAGGAGTCATGTTTTTGCAGAAAAATGACTGCAAATGATACCTGCACCTGGAAAAAAAATCCTAATTCTATCTTAAGCAACTGTAAATCAAGTAATATTATTCAGCATAGACTAAATAATAAAGCTAGAGAAAATAGCCTAGCAGAAAGTAATTTAAAATTAGCTTCTTTATGACAAGTACACTTATGACTATACTTATCACTATACTGTGGTACGATTTTTCCAGGAAGGCTGCGGGGATAGGCACATGGCCAAGATCATAAAGGCCAATCAGTAAATGCTTGTCTGTTGCCCACAAATAGAGGGTCAGAGTGGGTTAAGACCTATTTCTTTTAACGTCTTTCCCATCAAAAGATTTCTTCCTTAGGATTTTTAAAGTCATTCTTCCATAATTTGTTAAGCTGCCTTTTGTCTATTTCATTTTTTGAAGTTGAAATAAAATTTACTAATTTAAAAAAAAAAAAAAAAAAAAACAGATTTCTTCTTAATAGCCTTGCATAGCTGTTAGAATCTAATAGTTACTCAAAGGTAATTATAAACATTTCTTTCATTTTAGTCCAGCCAGTGTATTTATATTCCTGTCTTAAAAGAAAAGGAATCAGGAAGCAGATGTGGCTCAAGCGATTGGGCTCCTGTCTACCAAATAGGAGGTCCAGGGATTAATTCCTGGCAAGCTGGCCCACACGGAATGCTGGCCCGTGTGGAATGCTGGCCCGCGTGGAATGCTGGCCGGTGCAGGAGTGCTGGCCCATGCAGAGAGCTGGCGCAGCAAGATGATGCAACAAAAGGAGACACAGAGGAGAGACGATAAGAGATGCAGCAGACCAGGGAGCTGAGGTGGTGCAAGATATTGAGCACCTCTCTTCCACTCAGGAAGGTCCCAGGATCAGTTCCCAGTGCTGCCTAAAGAGAAGACAAGCAGACACAGAAGAACACACAGAGAGCAGACAGCAAACACAAAACAACAAGGAGGAAGGGAGAAATAAATAAATAAATCCTTAAAAAAAAGAAAAAGAAAAGAAAAGGAATCATTTCTTCTAGATTATGTAAGAAGAAAATTTTTTTTTCTTCTTTTTTTATTTTTAAAAGATTGTCAAAGTCAGCAAGCTCTTTGCTCTCAGCCTAAATATAAAAAGGAAGAACTTTTAAAAAAAAACAATTTGTTGAAGTATATCATTCATACATGAACATAAATAAACTATACGTGTTCAGTAAACATCGTGAACTTATAAAACAAACATGCATAACATCATACAAGGCTCCTACACATCACCCCCCACCAAACACCCTTCATTGTTGTGAAACATTTGTTAACAAATTATGAAAGAATGTTGTCAAAGTATAACTACTAACTATAGTCCATATCTTCCTCCCCTATACATTATTTAAGGATTGATTTACTTTTATCTGCTTTTACTCCCCTCCCTGTTTTGCTCTTTCTGTGTCCATTCACTGGGCAATTCTCTGTATCCGTTTCCTGCCCTCTCTTCTCATCCTTCTCCTCCTGTCTTCACAGGGATTCGATTCTCGGAATCTCCAATGTGGGAGAGAGGCGTCCCACCTCCTGTGCTACCTTAGTTCCTGGTTTTTCGATGTGTCGTCTTGGCTCTCCCTTGTGTCACTCTCCTGTTATGTCATCATCTTGCTGTGTGGCTCGCAGAGCCTGGTGGCTCACCCGCTCGCAGGGACTGGCAGCGCACCCGTGCACAGGGCCTGGTGGCCCACACGCCTTCTATATTTTTATTTTTTTAATTTTTACTGAGAGGTCCCACCGATCGGACCCAGTTCCCTCCATGTGGGAGATGGATGCCCAACCACCCGAGCCACATCTGTCCCCCTGCTATATCTCTTAAGGTTGACCAAATATACCTAGTCTTTTATAGTCTTTTCCCATATAGGATGGTCATATAATAAATCTGGCTTAGTTTATCACCAGCATTCTAAAAACCAGACCTAGGGAGAAAAACTAGGTCTGGGGACACATGCATGGTTTCTAATATAGCGAATGTTTATCCTACCCTGATTATCACAAAATCAGGACAGTGAGAATATTTGCATGAAAGACATTTATTTAATGGGTTTATCTTCCTAAAGAGCATATAAGTAAAGCTGCATAAATTAACATAAATTAGAAATACTATGGAAGCTAAGTAAAACTATAGATTGAATATATTTTCAACTTAAGTTTAAATTACTGATTGATGTATTTAATAATGAACATGAAAAATAATTAATTTTACTAATGTTTATACATAGTGCCTATTTTGGGTTAAGGCCTTATGATAGTCTCTAATAAACCCTATAATGAATGAACTTTCAAGAGCTGGAACACAGAGGAAGAGGCACATAATCTAGAATATAAATTGTGATTCATACGTATTTTAGGGGTATACTTTACGAGTCCTCTACAACAATATTTTTTGTTTGTCTGTTTTTTAATATATATTTTTATTAGAGTTGTGAGTTTACAAAAAAATCATGCATAATGTGCAGAATTCCCATACATCACCTCTCCACCCACACCTTACATTGCTGTGGAACGTTTGTTCATCATCAGATTAACTGTGGCCCATAGCTTACATTTAGTATATTTTTTCCATACACCCCTTAACACCATGTATTATTATTGCACATTTTTTTCTTTTAGCAATGCATTGTAGTTTTCTGAATAAAAGTGCTTTAAGTATTTAAATTTATTCCTAAATAGTTGAGTTCTTTAGTCACTATTTAAATGGAATATTTTTCCTGTCTTGCTCATCAGATTGCTCATTACTAGTGTATAGAAACATTACTGATTTTTGCATATTAATCTTGAATCCTGTCACTCTGCTGAACTCATTTATTAGCTCTATTGGCTTTGTTTTAGATTTTTTCAGGCCTTTCAAGGTATAGGATCATATCATCTATGAATAGAGAAAGTTTTACTTTCTCCTTTCCAATTTGGATGCCTAGTATTTTTATTTCTTGCCTGATTGTTCTAGCGAGAACTTCTAGCACCATATTAAACAACAGTGGTGACAGTGGGCATCCTTCTCTTATTCCCGATCTCAACAGGAAAGCTTTCAGGCATTTACCATTGAGGACAATTTAGCTGTGGGTTTTTCATATATGCCTTGTATCATGTTTAGAAAGGTGCCTTCAATCCCTATCTTTTGGAGTATTTTTATCAAGGTAGGATGTTGTATTTTGTTAAATGTCTTTTCTGTGTCAATCAAGATAACCATGTGATTTTTCTTCTTTGATTTATTAATGTGATATATTACACTAATTGATTTTCTTGTGTTGAACCACCCTTGTATGTCTGATCATGATAAATAATTCTTTTGATGTGTTGTTAGATTCGATTAGTGAGTATTTTATTGAGGATTTTTGCATTCATATATATTAGGGAAATGGATCTATAATTTTCTTTATTTTATAATATTTTTATCTGGCTAAGGTGATATTGGCTTCATAGAATGAGTTTGGTAGTGCTCTTTCCTGCTCAATTTTTTAGAAGCATTTAAGTAAGACTGGTATTAAATCTTCTTTGAATGCTTGGTAGAAATCACTGGTGAAGCCATCTGCTTCAGGGCTTTTCATTTTAGGGAATTGTTTGATGATTGTTTCACTTTCAATCTTATTTTACATGGCTCATTTTTTCTTATCCATCAACCAGCCTGTGTCTTTTGATTGGGGAATTTAATCCATTTACATTCAATATTATTACTGTAAAGGCAGTTTTTACTTCACCCACTTTGACCTTTAGGTTTTATTTGTCATATCTTATTTTTATCACTCTTTTTAGTTACTTTTACTGATATAATCTTCATTCTAGACTCTCTTCCAAGCCTCTCTCTCCTGTTTTTCTTTTCCGGCTGTAGCACTCCCTTCAGCATTTCCTGCAAAGGTGTTCTCTTGGTTACAAACTCTCTCAGTTTCTGTTTATCTGTGAATATTCTAAACTTGCCTTCATTTTTTGAATGACAATCTTGCATCTCCAAACAGAAGGATATGCATTCTACTCAAGGACACATTGACATTCTCCAGGAGAGACCACATGATGGGTCCCAAAACAAGACTCAATAAATTTAAGATTGAAATTATACAAAGCAGTTTCTCTGACCATAATGGAATAAAGCTGGAAATCAATAACTGGTAGAGAAATGGAAAATCCACAAATACATGGAAGCTAAATAACACACTCTTAAAAAATCAAATGGGTCAAAGAAGTAATTACAAGGGAGGGAGGAGCAAGATGATGCATCTCTAACCTATTAATCTGGAAATTTGATTCAATAACAGACATGTTCTCTGCTCCCATATCACTCTGTTTCTCCTGTTTATGTTGTTTTATACACTTTATATTTTGCATGTCTGTTATTAGTAAATATGCCTTTTTCTTGTTCAATTATATTTTGATTCTTATAGGAATTAAAAAGTAGTGTAGATTGAGGACACAGTACTATTGGGCATTGCATTTACCCTTTTAGTTACCCTTACTGAAAATCTTCACTAATGCACACTACTCCAAGCTACTGTATGTACTGCATCAGCAAGCTACTGTCTCCTACCTTTTCCTTTCAACCTGCAGAACTCCTTTTAATAATTCTTGTAGGGCAAGTTTTTGTTTTATGAATTCTCCCAGTTCCTGTTTATTTGTGAATGTTCCAAACTCTCCCTCATTTTTTGAAAGGACCATTTTGCTGGATATAGTATTTTTGTCTGACAGTTTTTCTCTTTCAGTACCTTAGATATATCATACCACTGCCTTCTCACAGTTTCTGATGAGAAATAGGCACTTAGTCTTATTGAGGATCCCTTGTATGTGATGAATCACTTTTTTCTTATTGCTTTCAGAATTCTCTCTTTATCTTTTTCACTTGACAATCTGATTAATATGTGTGTCCGAGTCAGTTTAGTAGGATTTATTCTACTTGGAGTATGTTGCACTTCTTGGAAATGTATATTTATGCCTTTTATAGGAAGTGGGAAATCTTTGCCCATTATTTTCTTAATTATTCTTTCTTCCCCTTTTCCCTTCTCTTCTCCTTCTGGGACACGCATAATGCATATGTTTGTGTGCTTCTTGCTGTCACTCAAATCTCTGAGTCACTGCTTAATTTTTTCTATTTCTTTATCTGTTCTTCTGACTGTAGGATTTTGATTGCCCTGTCTTCTTGTTCACTAATTCTTTCCTCTGCCTGTTCAAATTTGCTGTTGTATGCCTCTAGTTTAGTTTTAATCTTCACTATTGTGTCTTCCATCCCTAAATATTCTATTATGTTTTTTAGGAGGTAATGGGGAGTGAACACAGGACCTCATGCATGGGAAGCAGGCACTCAACCATTTTGCTATACCCACTCCCCATGTATCTTTTTATACTTTCAAACTCTTCTTTATGCTTACACATTTTCTTCTTAATATCCTTTAGCTTTTTATACATATTATCCTCCATCTCCTTGAATTGATTTAGGAGATTTGTTTAAACTTCTTTGATTAGTTGTTTCAAATTCTATGTCTCCTCTGAAGTTTTAATTTGTTCCCTTGACTAGGCCATATCTCCCTTTTTCTAAAGTATGGCTTGTAGTTTTTTGCTGATGTTTAAGCATTTGATTGTCTTGATGAGTTAATTTGAATGGCATTTTCTCTTTCTTTCCTAAGGTTTTATTGTTGATTTGGCTTTGTGTTTAGTCTCTTTGATGCTTGGTTCAACTTATTCTAGACTTTTAGAATAGCCCATGTTTAATTGTTCAAATTTTCATAGCTCTTCCTCATGTGATTCTTACCCTGGATATGTGGTACAATTTTCAAGACTGCACTTTTAGTGAAGTTGTTTTACCTACAAGAGAAGGCTTCCTTTCTTCTGTTTCCTCTCCATGAATCTTGATCTGTTTTGTTTGTTTTTGTGCAGAATTTTCTCCTCAGGTCCTACAATTTATTTAAATTCTCTCCCTCGTGCAATGCCCCCTTTTCCTTACAATTTTCTTTACTGGGACCTGTCCTATCTCATAGCAGTTCTTTTTAACACCCCCCCCTTTTTTTTTCTCTGTGAAGTTTTTCTACCTCTGGTTTCTTCCCTGTTATGGTATCCTGCCCTAGGTAGCCAGATGGAGTCAGTCTAGAAAGGTGGGTCATTCCAGAAAAGTTCATTTTGCATTTAGGTCATCCTTCCAACAGAAATTTGATTGAATGAATGCACCTCTTGCCACAGTTCTGCCACAGTCTCTCCCCACCCCACACCCCTGCTCCCCAGTGGCTCCTTTATATGCTGTTTTAGTTTCCTAGGTTGCTCAAAGCAGATAACCATGAAATGTTTTGGCATTAACAATGGGAACTTATTAGCTTACAAGCTTAAAGTTTTGAGGCTGAGAAAAATGTCCAAATCAAGGCATCATCAAGTTGATGCTTTCTTCCCAATGACTAGCTGCTGACTATCTTCAGGTCCTTTGCCAGACTGAAAGGCACACAGTGGTATCTGCTGGTCTCTCCCTTCTCTTCTGTATTTCATTGCTTTCAGCTTCTTGCTTCCATGGCTGTCTCTCTCTGTGTATTCATCCCATTTATCCAGAACTCCAGTAAGAGGATTAAGAACCACACCTTAACTGAAGTAATCTCATCAAAAGGTCCCACTTAAAATGGGTTTATACCTACAGAAATGGACTTGTTTGAAGAATATGATTTTCTGGCATACAAATAGTTCCAAACTACCACATCTGCAGCACAAATTAGAGACTTGTGTTCTGCTCTGGGTCTCTGTGGACTTCAATCCTGTGCCTGGATATGTGTGGGGTTCTAACTTGCTGCTGTAAAAGGCAATTATTATCTGTGTCATAGCAGGAGGGTCACAGACCACTTTCTCTGTGTGACTCCCAAGCTGCAGAGGATGAAATGAAGGGGAGAAGAATAGACTAGCAAGTCCCAGATGGAAATTTCCTACTTGATATTTTTCTTTTTCTTCAATTCAGCATTCGTGAAGTCCTTCTCCATTATCTACCATTCTCCAGAGTACGAGACAAGTGGGATTTGTTCTTTTATTTGCTGATTCTCTGGTGAAGCTTTTTTGAGGGATGTCATATTGCATCATGTTAATGTGTTTATATTATTTCTTTTAACTTGACAAATTGTTATGTGATAGACTCAAAAAATCCCTGAAACCTCTTCCTTAGTTTCTATTACTTAACAAATGCTTGCTTAGTCAAGTTCGTCCTTAATGATCAATAGCAATAAATGGCACAAGATAAAGTATAATCACTGGAAGTTGTAAAGTTAGGGTTTGTGAAAGCTGAAGGAGAAAATACCTGTCTTTTACTTTGTCTTCTATATTAGAATCCTAGCAGTTCATTGCATTAGTAGAGACAGAAAATGTGGTGATGTTACTCATAAATGACTGTATGGCTTGAGGAACCATGGCAACATTACTAAATTCAAAAGTCAGAAGGTGGAGCTGGTGTCAGAGGGAATATTGTAAATTTGGTTGGATTAAAAGTGAGTTTTAAAGTTATCCAGGAGACAGATAATATGTGTGAATTTAGCTTTGGGAGAGTGTTGATGCAGAAAAGAATGATTTGATATTCAGCTTAATGAAAGATCGTTGTTGTTAGAACTTTGGTGATGAATGAGTTTGCAGAGCAAGTGAAAGGGAGATAGAAGAGAAGAGGGACAGGGATGCAATCTTATGTAGGAGAAATAAGAAGCATGATCAAATATGTAGAAGAAGAAACAGGGAATCAAGTCCAGATACGACAAGTAATTAAAGATTCTTGAAATTGAGAGCCAGATGAGTAGCCAGAAAGAAGTGAGAAAAACAACAAAAACAACAACAACAAAAAACAGAACTATGTATCTTTCAAGTGTAAGGGAAAAGGAATTTTAAGAAGGAAAAGGAGGTCAATAGTGTGAAGAGCCAAAGCTATATAATCACAAGTATCAACCTTTCAGTTCTGTGTGGAGGAATTTCACCATCCTTCATGCTATTTTTCTGCTCTTTGCTTATCAGCCACCGCCTAGGGATTTCTGGAAGAATTCTTAAAACTTAATCTACTGGTGATGCAAAGTTCATTTTTCCTACCTCCAAGGTCAATAAAATGTAAGTGTAGCTGGTGTGTGACATGTTGGTGAGCAAGACTTAGGGTATCACACAGGTACTGGCACAGCTCAAATCTACAATGAGAAGCCCAGGATACTGCTTCAGACACTCAGAATTGTCTTGGCAAACAGTGGTGCCTAGGTAATAAATGGTACAAACTTTGTTTATGACATTAATGTATTCGTTCAATAAATAGTTGATGCCTACTCTATGCCAGATTCTGGGAACTTTAATAAATATGCTTTTTATGTATATGTTTATAGAAATCCCATCACAGACTATCAAGTGTGGTCTTTTTCCCCATATTTAAAAATGAATGTACATTGTTGGCTGTTTTGTAAATTTGAGCCAATTTTCCCTAAACTGAAGAAAGAAAGTGTTTACCCACTTCTGATAGTTTCATCAGATTCCCTTTGGATTTTTCATTTCTCCTGTTTTTATTCTAGATCATTGCCAGGGTCTTAAAAGCAATTTAGGAATAATTATTTCTTTAGAATGTTGGGTATACATAGTTAATAATGGACAAAGGATTTTATGGCTTAAAGATTTATAGGATTTAAAGAATAACATCTTCGTCCTTGAATAAAATCTGAACTCCACAAGGAATCTTGTAAGATTCCCAATCTTACTACAACTCATCTTCTATCTTTCTTGTCCTGTCCAACTTGCACATCCCAACTACCAAACACGACACTTTCTTTTGCAATTCTGTCATTTTCTTCTGTTTGACTAGAACACCCTTTCTCCCACCCTATGAGCATAAAATTTTCCTTTTCCTCTTTCAAGATGCATTTGAAAACTTGTGGCTCTTACCTGATGGGCTTCAAACTCCTGTTGAGCTGTAGAACTATCGCCAAGTATTCATTCGTAAAGGTCTTTAAATCCTTATCATAATAACATGGATACATTTTTTTTTTTAATGCATGTGTTTGAATATGGGAAGAAAAAGTTCTGTCCTGGGCAAGGGAGAGGTGTCAGTGAAGTGTCAAAGTATGCTCAGACTGTCTGAAGAGAATCACTTGGATGTAAGTCTCTTTTCTTCTTTGTTGTTTCCACTGTATCTTATTCACAGCTTCACAGAGAAATTTATAGGTTGTATTTTTTTTTAAATAACATATTCTAAACCAATTATATTCTGGCAAAAATAATGCATGATCAAAGTAAAATTATAGGAATAGCTCAGAGAAAATATCAACCACCCAGAGATAAATGACTAGCTGTCCCGAAGGAGACTTGCTAGATCAAAGTTTTTGCAGCTTTTACATTGCGAAATTGCCCTGCAGAATGGCTCTATCAATTTACACTCTGCCAACATGGTTAATGGGCTATAGTGTAATTGTCTATCTATCTGTTTTCCTCATTAGGCTATAGGCTCTTCAAGGACTTTTTAATCTCTCAATGCCCAGCACCTAACATTTAGCCTGGCACAGAGTAGGCACTCAATTACTCACTCCCCTTTCCTCCCTCTAACATCTCTGAAGCACCAAAAAATTGAACCAGGTGATATGTTAGAAGATGTGGATGAATGACAAGGCCTAAATGGGTGGCAAAATGCTCTAGAATTTTCCCCCAAAACTCAATATTCTCATAAACTTTTATATAAATATAACATCTACATTTTAACCCAAATTTGCAGAATGCATTCTTCACTCATAGGTTGCTTCAGGTAACCCCATGTAAGGTACTGTTTGACTTGAATTAACATAGAATACTAAAGTTGCATAAATTTAGAGATGTATGTGTATGGATATTTTAAATAAACATCTTCCCAAATGCAACTATATTAGTAAATGAAATTTGAGTAACTTCCTTCAGGGAAAAATTTTAAAGGAGTCTGTTACTAGAGTGATCACTTTAAAATGAGGTGTAAGATTATAGCTTTTTCCCCCTAGGAGGGAAAAATAAATCTCTTAAGAATCCTGAAGGAATGAAGGAATGAAGATTTGCATATGAAATCTTAAGTAAACTTATAAAACTAACATTACAATGCTTTCCTTTGCAGAATAAGAGCACATAAAGGAATGATCCAAGATGATTTACTTATATATTATTGGAGCAATCATTTATATTTTTAAAGAACTGTATATGTGGTAAAGACACTAAGATTTAATGAGACACAGGCAACGATCTTGAGAAACCCATGTTCTACATAGTCTAGAGGAAGAGATGGGCATGTAAAATGATAGGTTAAAATATCATATGACAACCACTATGATAGGAGCTAAAAACAAATGTTTATGGGGAAAAAAGGAGAAAACATTTGTCCAAACCCTTGAGGTTCAGATGAGATGCTGTTTCCACTTCAAATTTTTTAATGATCACAACTGAAAATGCTGGTCTTACCTACCACAGTAATTTAGTTGCACCTCTTCTTAAACCGCAAACATTTATTTAGTCTCTGCCATCTGTCAAATACTTAGGCATGGACCAATGATTTAAGCTGACAAAGAGTTTATTGTCTTTTGTTGTGATTTTATATGTAACAATTCAATTCCATTTTGGTCCATGCTTTATAATTATTCACATCATTTTTTGTGGGTATAAATAGCCATGAAAATGTTTATTGTTTTGTTAGTAAAACTGTTGACTGAATAAATGATTGGTCAGTAATTAATTTATAAAATTAATTATTCATACAGAGCCAAGTTATGTTATTTATGAAACAATGGCTCTAAATCACAATTACTTGGCATTAAAAAATATTTGGCAATACCATAGTTGGGGCAAAATTAGAAGAGGGTCAAATGGTTAGAATAGTTTAAATGGTTTGGAACCATTTTAAATGGTTAAGAATGGTTTCTTACATTGGAAGTGGAATTGCAGTTGCACTCTAATACTACTGAAATTTTTAGAAGAGTGAAATAACAGCAAATGTGAATCACTATCTTATGTGTGCATAAAGAGAGTTGAGATTTTGCCAGTGATACAACTAGAAGATATATTCACAGTTCAGTTGGATTCTATTCATTAAAAAATATAGATAACCATTGTTTAATTTTTTTTTTCCGTTTATGAGAACATGCAGAAACGTGCACAATCACTTTAATTGGAATGTTATTGAAATAGCTTCTCAGCACAGTCTCACAGAATGCATAAGAATATTGAATTTAATGGAAATGAAAACCATGCCTTTGCCAAAGTGTAGGAGCTTTAAACTGGCAAAAACGTTCACAACCATCAGCATCGGCACATGTTATTCTACTATTTCCCTAGCTTTTAGAATGTGGTCATGTTTTGAACTTCAAAAAGTTTGGTTAGAGTCGTTGGAAGACACACTGGAATGGCAACAATCCTTTTGCGGAAAAGACACAAAAATCTGAGCTTGACTAATAAGAAATTAGAAAGCACTTATAAAAGCAGTGGTGGCATGAGCAGGATTACTTAGGTTTGGTTATTACTGGAGAGAACATGCTGAGTGGCCCACAACAGTGGGGATCCAATAACTGTTTCAGAGCCTGTTAAGTCTTGCAGCATAAAAACCATTTGGGAAATACCACACTTCAGGCAAAAAAAAAAAAAAAAAAAAAAAAAAAAAAATTTGACCTTGAAAACTTTTTCTATATTGAAACACCCACCATACAGAATCTATTCTTTTTACCTCTTGTTCTGCATGGTAGCTAGCAGAATTTCAGTGTAGTAGACTACCAATTAAAATAGAAACTGAACTGTCTCCTTCATTGAATGATTTCTTGACTCTTAACATTGATTGACAAGCATGTGGTTACTTTTGGACATTAGTTTGATATTCATATATTTCCATCTGAGTGTCTCTAGTCAGTGATTTTTTTTGGTTCTTTTTATTAATTTTAATCCCAATATTATTTTACTAATAAAATTTAGAATATTGGAAATTTGATCCAAAAACTTCAATTCTAATCACTATGTTGCTTGAGAAAGCAAAAATTATATGAGTAATTTTAAATTATATTTTGCTTTGACATATGTGGGACATATGTTTTTAGCACGACCTACCATGTCGCTGAGTGACAGCAGTTCAAAAACCGCTTAGGAATGGTATATGCTTTCCCTTTCTTGTTAGGCCAAGCAAAAATGTATGTTTCCAAAGGGGAAGAGTGCAAGCATGAATAAATATAGATATATAGACACTGGATTATCAGTTTAGGGATCAGAGACCACTAATAAGATGTCCTAAAATTATGCAACCTCATTTTAAACATGATTAACACAACTAGGATACCATGTATGATCTATAATTTTATTTACTTCAATTATAGTCTTTTGACTCACTAAATAAAATTACATTTTTTAACATGACAATAAGTTAAGGAATACACCAAAGAAAATAATAAATGTGATTCATACTGAATAATATAGTCAAGAGTGAGTTCAACATGACAGTTATTAGTAGGTTTGAAATTTAAATGTGTATCAGAAAATATATATACACACACTGAAGTTCATAGTGGCATAATTCACAATTTCCAAAAGATGGAAGCAACCCAAATGTCTATCAACCAATGACTGGATAAATAAAATGTGGTATACACATACAATGGAATATTATTCAGTCATAAAAAAGAATGAAATCCTGATAGATGCAACAACATGGATGGACCTTGAAGATATCATGTTGAGTGAAATAAGCTAGACACCAAAGGACAAATATTGTGTGATCTCACTCATTAGAAACAGTTAGAATAAGCAAACTCATAGATTCAGAATCTAGAATATAGATTTCCAGGGGAAGGGTAGAGATTGGAATGGGTAGTAAAGGCTTAAAATGTACAGGGTTCCTATTTGGAATGATAGAAATGTTTTAGTAATGGATGATGGTGATTGTAGCACAACATTGTGAACACAAATGACAGTTCTGAAATATATATCTGAATGTGATTAAAAAGAGAAATGTTAGATTGTATATATGGTATGAGAAAAAATATTTTAAAGAAAAAAATCCAAGGAACTACACTACACAGTGAATCCTAAGTTAAAGCATAGAGTTTAGTTAACAGTACAATTATAAAAATGTGCTATAATCAGTTGTAACACGTGTTCCATACCAGTGCTGGTGGTACGGTGTATGGGAATCCTGTATTTTATACATGATTTTTCTGTAAACCAACAACTTCTCTAATAAAGAAAAATAATGAATAGGAAAAATAATATATGATGTTTATGAATAAAATTGTTAAAAATTAATAGAAGATTAGAGAATTAAAGATGTAAAGTTAGTGAACAGAGAATTTGACCATTATAATTATTCATAACTTGGAATTCGAGATGATTCTTATATGGTATAAAGTGTCTACATTTGAATCCCTTACCAATGCTGATACTTATCATCATTGAATATAGTTGCATTGACCTTATGAGTAAAGAGATAACTTGGGGGAAATTACGCTAATACTTCAGTTATCCTTCTAATACACCTTTTGATACAATGAAAGAGCTTCTGTGGAAAATTGGTGACCTCGTGATATGATTTATGAATGCATAGTTTCCAAAATGATACAACCTCATTGAATTCATGAAAGATAGGGTCATAAAGCCAGACATGACTCTTAGGCTTAAAAATAGTTTCATTTCCTCAGTGCATAGAACTTAGAAAATCCCAATTGATTTCAGAGATAGCGAGATTTTCTATCTAAAACTAACAATGCAACTTGTCCGTTAATGAACATACCTAGATGTAACTGCCAAGATGGTCACCATGATATTCCGGCTGCGGATTGCAGCCTGTATCAGCATAGCAGCTGGCAGCCACACCATAACACAGTTCACACAACCTGAGTGAAGCTGCAGACACCAAAGCAATATCAAGAATGCATTACAGCATCTTATAGCTTATGAGTCAATCCTACAAAGTCCTTTCGGTTTTTCTGTAGTTTTGTTTCAGTTAGTTCAGCATATATGGACGCTGTGGGGCTGACCAAAGCCAGGTGCTAAATTCATCTCCTTCTGTGGTAGGTCCCACTCACTGAGGACACTTTGACTAATCAACTTCCAATCATTCACAAAGTAGAAGATATTAACCACTCAGCTCAACTTTACGTAGCCTATTTTACGTAATGAGAGGCATCATAAATATCTAGAAAGGAATGGGGCTATAGCAGTCTTTTTTTAAAAATTCACTAGATCGTTTTCTAAAACTGCTGGGCACAGCCTATTATTTATAGCAACAGTTATCATTGTCTCCAGGAGGTACCACACACAGTGGCATGCCTCAGGTAGAAAGAGATTCCTCTTGGTACTATGCCTGGACAAAACTCACGTATTAACAGGGAAATAAAAACAATATTGATTCCTGCAAAATATAAAAGACAAGTTGGATTTGGAAAGCACATCTTAATTATAAGAACAAGTGCCTAGAATGTGTATGCTCGTAGCTAATTCGACTACCCCACCATCTGAAGACCAGAAATCTCCTATGGGACCTCTCTCACAGAAAGCCATCTATTATGCACAATACATTCCTCTATCAGATGATTTTGGTCCTAAGTTTTTCTTGAGGTTGACAGAATAAAACCTATAAAACATTTAATTTTTCTTGAAAAAAATTCTTATATTTTCAGAATACATAGCCCCTAATTGAAGTAAATTACTCCTGATGGAATAAGCATTCTGCAAAGCAGGAAAGAAACCAAATTTAATTTCCCAGTGCCATAGGGAGGCCTTGACTATTCACAAACTGTCTCTAAATCTTAGGAACTATGCTTTCAAGGGCTAAGCTAATAGAACTGAGCAGGAAATAAGCCTGATTAGCATTTTGTAAGTAATTTTGAATACAAAGGATATATTTACAATAATAGCCAAGACTTATCAACTACAATTGAACTTAACACTGGCCAAAAGAAAAAAAAATAAATTGAATCCATTAAAATGACATCAAATAAATTATGATATTCATTTTCTTGTATACTGCTTATCACATTTTAATTTTAAAAGGCATGGTTGGATATCTTTAGATCCTAATAAGGGGAATAGGTTAGCATAGATTTAGATGGTTTATGAAGCATTTGCATATGTTTTGTTCACTTGCTGTTCTTAATTCATAACATGGCTTTCTCAGGACCACTCACTTTTTAATACAGCCTGTCAATTGTTGCTCTCTGTAACACGAAGGCCTGGAGGGAAGTATTGTTTTTTCCCAAACAATTTAAAATTATAACCTCTGGCTTTTTTTCTAAGGAGTTACTTTGCATTCTTCCACTCAGCACAGGGTAATAGAAGTGATTTTTGTGATTAGAAACACATTGATAGTGCTCAGTAAATGTAAATCTAATAACAAAGTTTGGAAAGGAAGAATGAGATCTTTATGGGGCTATGGTTATAATCAAGGGAACAAAACCCCCTTTTTAAAAGAACTTTAATATAGTTTTTTTTTTTTTTTCAACTTTCAACCTGTAGCAATTAGCACTAAGATTACACTGTCATGTGTATTCATTGTACTTTAAAATAAAGATGACTTTGTGGGACAGAATAAAGCTTTCACTTTCTAGCAAGCACCTGTTCTCATCTTGAATTTTCAGAAGCAGTCACTCAAGTCAAAGGTATTCTTTCTTACTGGCCCCATGGGGAAAGATTTGCCACATAACCGCAGTATACATTTCTGTTTCTATCAGGCATTTGTCATAGCCACATTGAGTTGCTCCTCTAAAAAGTGGTGGGTGCTTCTTGTCCATATCTTAAGGCCAACGCGAAAAGACTTATTTCTACCAATCTACTGCACATTCCACTTTTTTGTAAGACCTGTAATTCAGTGAAATTCAGAGATACAACCATATTTATTCTACAGAACATTAAATTTTTAAAAGTGCAGGAAAAAATTAGCTCTGGCAGAGAAACTAAAGCAAATGCAGAAATTGAGATGCATTAAAGTAAAACCAGTTATCACTTCAGCAACCAAAGTGCTTCCCCATATGCTGGCTGTTTTTCTTTACTTCTTTATCTTCTCTATTATAGATTATGAGATAAGAAACGTGCTTGCATGGCTTTATATACTCTCAGTAACTTACTTGTACATAATAAATGTTTGTTGATGGATGGGTGCCTGGGTTTGTGGGTCCAGTTTTGAGTCAAGGAGAGACATATCTAGTCTATTACAGTGAGTGCTTCAAAATAGCCCTTTTGTTGTTACTTAAAAGAATGCCATGGTGGGAAAGTTCTGAGGTGGAAACTTAAAGCATGGGCCAGGACCGTTTTTTACTTCAGCTCTATAAGCTTATCTATGTGTATGATCTCTATGCATGATGTCTCTGGTGTATAAGTAATTTTTACCATACTACTTCAACAGAACACATTACAAGCGAGTTTGTAGGGTTCAACTATAATTTTTACTTAAGTTTTTGCCTAGAAAAAGTTATATTTTATGGGAGGAGAAGATTTCCTATTCTTTTCCTCTGCATATGATCTCTGGAACTTTATTTTTCCAACTCTAATAAGAGATATAATTTCTTGATCACTAAGTTATTTTTTGGTATAGTTTGTATAACAGAAAAAAATTAATGCAGAAACTTAAATTAATAGTTTGGCATGTGTTCTTTGTAAGTTATATTTACTTAATTAAACCTTGTGACCGCTACTGGGACATGTTAAAAAACATATACAAAAGGGAGAAAAAAAAACAAAAACAAATATAGACATATCATTGGAAATACAGAGTGTAGAGAAAAAAAGGATTAAAGTATAAAAACTAATATTAACAACCACAACAAACTACATTCTTAAGTAGCTATTAATAATTATACCACACCGTTTACCCTATTACTTTAATGTTTGCAATATACTTTGTATGTATATTTTATTTTCAAAATGTATTTAAAGAAGGAACCAGAAAGAAATAGCCAACTATTCAGATGTCATTATATTTAACAGTATTTTATCTTCTAAGTAGACTGCCAGGAGGGATTTTCTCATTTCATCTCAAATTTAGGTGAGTTTACAGATTTTTGTTTGATTTCCATGCTGTATATCACTATTAACAGTTGAACTTCAGAAGAAATTACCTTTAAATTAGCAGTTATAACCTTCCCTGTGCAGTTTGTTGGCTCTCCTTTCTTCATAGCCTTCCTCTTTCAGAAAGACTTGCTAAACTGAGTCCCCCACAGAAATAAAGGTCTTCCTCCACTGTTCCAGTCAGTGATTGGGACAGTGGAATGACTCTAGGAATTTCGGGTTTTTAGGATTTCACTATAAGATTTACTTAGAATTAGTTGCTTTTTGAAAACAATGACAGCTTCTCCATCAGCCATGCTATATACCAAATTAGGTTTGTATATACCACCAAAAAGGTTTGTAATATAAATACAAATATGAATTTATACACACACGCTCACTCAACAGATAAAGATGCCCATATTTTGAAAAACCACATCTAAAAGTCACGCTGATATTTGGCCTAGAATGAATTTATAAGTTAGAGGCCCCAACACAAACACTACAAAAATGACCATTGTGGCCGCGTCCCACCTGATGAGTAGAAAGGATAGTAGCACTTTGAAAATAGGAGAGCTATATTCTTACATAATTTTTTATGAAATTTCTAAATATTATTCCATGAACATGTGTGGACTTAATAATCAGGAAAAATGGCTAAATATTTTGAAAATATGGCATTGAAACTGAACACAGATCAGATGTGAGCTCTCTATTTCTATAAATATTTGCCCTTTTTAAAATCCATTTTGCCATTTAATTTTACAAATTACAAATTACAAGAAAAACAAAAGAAAAAAGTTAGACACTCATAATCACAATATAAACATTTTTTGTGCATAACATACCATGTTATTTTATATATACGGTGCCCACGTTATATAATCTTGTAATATAAATATAGATATCAAGAAACAGACCGATAGCAAAAGTTCCATATAACTCACTCTAACGTAATCTGCTTGTTTCACTCCACAACATATCTTTAACCTCTTTCCATTCCCATAAATCAAAATCGAGATTGAATGATAACTCTGCATAGTGTTTCACTGCAGAGATGAATCTTCATAAGATACTCAGCTTCTTCTCTACAGACTGGATATTAAGGCTGTTTTTTTGGTTGCTACTATCATAAACAACAGTCTGATAATCATCTCGGTGCTAACATGTTTGGACATATTTATGACTATTTCTTTAGGAAAAAATTCCTAAACGTAAATTTTCAGTGCCAAAAATAAACTTGTTAAAAGCTTTTAATACATATTGTCACATTGCTTTTCAGCAGTATATGACAATTCCCCTAATTTTTGCCAATCTGTCAAAATATCCTTGAATTATATGCTTTTTTATTTCTAGTGATGGAGAAATATCTAAAACAATCTATTGATAACTTTTTGGGTTGTATTAAAAAATGAAGGTCTTCAAATTGGCTGTAATATCACATAGAGTCATCCCACAACAGTTAGGTCTTTTCATAATGGTCCCTGTTTAATTGGATCTTCCACATACCTCAAGTATGCAATAACTACATGAACATGAATACAAGTGTTAATTTATATTTAAATGTATTCCTAATTAATTTCACTTTTAAAGAGTTCTTCTCACTCAATAGTTAGTTCCGTACTTAAGCAATTTTTGTTTTTTCATCTCCTTTCCAGCTCTATGTACTGTGCAAATTTGATAAGTATTTGTTGCATTTGATACAAATGTTGAATAGACAATCCAAGGGTCAAGCTGCCTTTATAGTACCTTTTCTAGGTCAACAAGACTATTTTCATCTCTCCTCTGCTCAAGTTGTTCAATTACTTTGAATCCCCCTTACATTGCTGCTTTCATTCCTGGTGTTTCTCCGCTTCACTCACAAGGGTCCCAGGCTACACATTGTCAAATGCCATATTGAAGTCAGTGTCTGGTGGAGAAAGGATTCAACAAGGAATCACAAGACCTGGGCTTTCCTCTCATTTCTACTCTCTATTGTCTGGAATTAATTTTTTACTGAAATTCAGGTATCATCTCAAAAATTCAGGGGCTCCTCTTAATTGATAAATTTCTGTGTTATTTTCCCAGGATACAGCTCTTTCACAAAAGTAGATCTCAGTGACCATTATTCAAGTCTTTTTACCTTTTCCTCAATCATGGGCACCTGTCCATGCGTAGCTCCCATAAATACCAGACACTGGAAACAGGAAGACAAACCCAATATTGCAATTATTAGGTGCTTTAGACAGAAAAGCAAGCACAACACATATTGTGAAGCTATGAATTAATACTTTTTGTTTTCTTTTGGACAGCTAGGGGCTTGCTGTAAATATTTGCCCCTAGATTTCTCGAATTGAGACTCTCTTCAGGAATCTGATAAGCCACCTTTCCTTCCAAGATTTCCTGTATGGCCATACCCCTCTAGTCTGCTGCTTGGTCCCCAGTCATGAGCCAAATACAAAAATTACCTCACATCTTTACAGTGGCGCTGTATAACTTTAGCTATTGGCAAAAGTGGAAGCTATCATTAAAGACCCAATTTTGTTTTCATGAATAGCCCAGTCTTCAAGTACTTCAAGCTCTGAAAGAATTTCAAAGAGAAGTTCCACAGTTGTTTTATTAGCAGCTTTATCATGGGATTAAGGCGTATATGATCTTCTAAGGTGACTGTAGGCAGAGAAAAGGATTTTTGATGAATTAATTCTTCCTTAGTGATTTCTTTAAACTTAAAACTTACATGTCTCATATATGCACATCAAACTATTTTTCCACATTTGCATTATATCATGGCAAACTAGTAAAAAATTGTATAATAAAAATATATTTATGCTATGTATTTATGGATAGTTGGGTGAAATGATTCTGATCGAGGTTGCAGTAACAGTTCTTCTCTTTAATATGTGCCATGGCCCCCTATTTGCCTGCCCATTGACCACTTATTCAGAGATTGTTGTTTATGACTTTTTTCCCTTAAATGAACATTTTGGATGATAAAATTCATTGCTTTTACTCCCATTTACTACAAACCACTTCATAGGTTGATAAAAGGAAATGGCCATCAAAGATCACCAGCTCATATTAATGCAATAGTATTTGGGGATATGCATAAAAATTCTAATTGAGCCCCTGATTTTTTTTTTTTTAATTTTTAAAAATTTGTTGAGCTATATCCCTCATAAATAAACATACATAAACAGTAAATGTATAGTATTAGTTATGAACTTACAAAACAAACATACATAACATCATACAGGGCTCTCATACCTCACCCTACCACCAATACCTTGCATTGTTGTGAAATGTTATTAACTAATAATTAAAGAGCATCTTCAAAATATTACTACTAACCAAAGTATTTTATAGTTGGTGTATTTTGCCACAACCCGGTCTATTATTATTATTAATATTACTATATCATTCATACATGAACATACATAAACAATAAGTGTATAGTAAAAGTTGTGAACTTACAAAGCAAATATCCATAACATCATACAGGGGTCCCATACATCAACCCACCGCCAACACCTTGCTTTGTTGTGAGACATTTGTTACAAATTATGAAAGAATATTGTAAAAATCTTACTACTCACTATAGTCCTTATCTTACATTTGGTGTATTTTTCCCCCAACCCACCCTATTCTTATTTTTTAAATACATTTTTATGACAGAAGTTGTAAACTTACAGAACAATCATGCACATGTGCAGAATTCCCATACAACATCCCTCTATCAACACAACACACCATGGTAGAACATTTGTAACAGATTATGAGATAATACCATCAGACTATTACCAGCTCCATAGTGTACATTCGGCACACCTTTTCCCTACTCCCCCATTATCAACACAGTACATCTTTAGCATAGATGCATGAATATTACATTATTATTGTTAACCACAGTCCATAGGTCACTCCAGTTGTATTTTTCCCATGCTTCTTCACATTCCCACCACCCTGCAATAATGATGTATATCTGCTCTAATTCACAAAAGACACTCTTATATTTGTACCATCAACCACAATTCTCATCCACCTCTGGGTTTACTGTGTTATTCAGTCCCTAGATTATTCTCTAGCTTTCTTTCAATTGACATTTACATCCCTAGACTACACTTTTAAGCCACATTCCCTTTTATAAACGAGCTGTTACTCACTATAATGTGTTCCCATCAACTCTGTACATGTCCACACTTTTACAGTAAAGTTAATTAGAATTTCTACATACATTAAACATCAGTAGTCTATCTCAGTCCACCTCTTATCTCCTTTAAGAATCCACCACCTACCACCAGGTCTTGAAGATATTTTCCTACATTTTCTTCTAGAAGCTTTATGGTTCTTGCTTTTATATTTAGCCTTTTGATCCATTTTGAGTTAATTTTCATATAAGGTGTGAGATAAGGGTCCTCTTTCCTTCTTTTGGCTATGGCGATCCAGTTCTCTTAACACCATTTGTTGAATGGACTGTTCTGCCTAAGCTGCGTGGGTTTGACAGGCTTATCAAAAAATCACTTGACCCTAGGTGTGAGGGTCTGTTTCTGAACCATGAATTCGGTTCCACTGGTGTATGTGTCTGTCTTTATGCCAGTACTATGCTGTTTTTACCACTGTAGCTAGGCAATATGACTTAAAGTCCAGAAGTGAAAGTCCTCTAACTTTGCTGTTCCTTTTTAAGATGTTTCTGGCTATTCAGGACCCGTTACCCTTCCAAATAAATTTGATAATCATGTTTTCCATTTGTTTTAAAAATGTCGGACCCCACAAAAAAGAAAAAAAAAAAAAGGCACAAAAAAACAAAAGCAATTAATTAATTAAAAAATGCCGGTCCCTACCATCACTGTGATTTTCCGTCAGCCTGGCTTCCCCTTATTCCAGGGGCAGAGTCAAAATGGTGGCTACTGTCCTTTTTCCTTCTTGGACAGTTTCAAACTTTAGCTTTTCTTAGGGTTATAATTTAGCCAGCTGAATTGACTAATCAGTACTGAAGTCCGTGGCCAACCATCTCTTCCTCCCCTGTTTTTGGGAAATGGAACTTCCAGTTCCTGCCACAGAATAGCTCCTGGGGCGACTTGTGCTGCCAGAGTAGGATGATCACTGGCCTCCGTGGCCTGTATTTTCCTGGAGAGGCTGGTGCAGGTCCCCACAGCTTCCTCCCTGCTGGAGGTGGGGCTGGGTCTTAGGCTAGAGCTGTAATCTGATCTGGATGGAAAAACGCCGGTCCCTACCAGCACTGGGTCCAATTCCGGCCGCAGAACAGCTCCCAAGGTGGCTTGTGCCCAGTGGAGGATGGGCACTGGCCTCCTTGGCGTAGAGGGCTCTACTTGTGAATCTTCTCTGCAGATAGGCAGTCTCCTCCTTCCATTCTTTCAAGAATGTTGCAGGATGCTCTTCTGATCTCTTGGAGCCCCCATACAGGTGCTTTAGACAGGTCTGGGTGATTACTAAGTGCCCTTTAGCTCGAGCTGACTCTAGGAGCTCCTTATTCTGCCTCCATCTTGCTGGTTAGATCTGAGCTCCTGTTTTTTAACAACTAGTATATACAGTGATGTGTCATCTTGGTTTTCTATTTGAACTCCCCATTTTTTATTTATAATAATCTTATTCTGAAATGCCTATTCCTCAGCCATCCTTTGGGCAATATTTTAAAGTTATTGAATGCAGATAGAGTGGTTTATCACCTTCATAATGTTGAGAGAAAGCACTTTCTCTTTTAAGACGTACTCTTCCACACCAACATCTCACAGCAAAAATATATACATAATGTTAGTAATGTTCACACAAGAGTTTTTACTATGAACCCTGCATGAATTTGAGGCTGTGCTATGCAGTCATCTGTCAGACTTTATGAGGTAAATAGGTTACAGAAATAGAGGCACATTACAAACATAATGTTTCCTCTAGGAGTCACTTCATTCTGGCTATCAATGTGGCTAGACTCTAAAGAATTCTTTAAATTAAATGGAGCCCTTGCTGGGGAACTGATTAAAATAAAAAGAGAAGAAGTAAAAAGAGATGCAACAGAACATGTATTTTAATTTTTAGTATTTTTCTTCCTTTAGAACTTCCTTTATTTTTCCACCTATTTAATGCTTAGCACATTTATATAAACCACGATGTTTTCCAGAGTTGTTTAAATCAGTCTGTATCTTGCTTTTTTTATGAACCAAATAACTAATCCTAACTCCACATGCCACCTTAAAGATAACATTCTGGAAGAAATGATTCCTATCATAACATAACCAACCACAGTTACGATCTGACGAATGGATTCCAGTTTGACTTTTGTGTCCAAACTTTTAAAACCTTATCAAATGCTCTAAAACAGCTTTTTGGGGGAGAAAATATTTTCCCACCAGAATTATGAAATACTTTCTTTCTCCAAAGACATGAATAAATATTGTATGGAAGGAAAAAAAAAATGTTTAATCCATAGTTGTTCTTAGAGAAATAATCCTCACATAAATTGAGTTTAAAACAAAGAACATGGAAACCCCGTTTTATACCTTTAAAATTCACTTAGAATCAGGCTATTTCTTGCTTGTATATAAAATCAAATCACTAGTATGAATTTCAACAAGCAAGAAGAGAAACTTAGATCCAGAAAACTTTCTAAACAAATTTTATCCCCAGAAATGCATAAAAAATTGTGTAGCGGGGAAAAAATGGAGTTTAGTATGCAAATCGTATTGTCCAGTATCAGAATAATAGTTACTTATAGACACAATCACCATCTATGTTGAGTTTTAAGTAAGGAAGAGAGAACAATATATTTTCCCTGTTATACTTTATTTAGTTGATAGTGGGGGGAAAAAATCTGTTTTTTTTAGCCACATTCCTAATCTTCAGGTTCATTTCACTTGGATATCACTTAACTCAGCCAGTTTTAATAACAAAACAAAACAAAAATTGAGAGTATGAAATGAATCTTAAAAACTCAAAGAGAAGTAACTAGAAATATAAAAATATTTCTAGATGTCTATATATAAGTGTAAAGTTTATTTAGAGCTCAAAAGCAATTATCGAGGTCTTAGAGTGAGCACAGAAAGCATTTGTTTTTAAGACTTTTCTATTTCTTGTTTAAGAATTTCCTTATTTGTTTATGATTTTTGCTTCAGGGATTAGCTGTGTTATTTAACAAAAAGGTGTTTTCTTATTTAAAAAAGGAAATTAAATTTCAAAATTTAGCTACATCATATCAAACTACATCAAATTAATAGATTATTTGAAATCTAGCCTCTTCAGATTTACAGGAGAATTTTTATATCCAATTTTCCCTTAAATGTTGAAAGCATCTATTCATGTGTTCCACTTTTATGTTATAGGGTACTTTATTAAGTGGTGACACATCTGGCAATGACTCCTTCAGGACTGAAAATGTTCAGCTGTGAGACACAAGTCTCTTGCTTCTCTCATGCGTTTAAAATCATGCACCAGCATGGAGACTCAGCTGTCTCCAACCTTTATGTAGTACAACACTTATATCATCAGAAAGTACTTGATAGATATCCGTTTCAAAGATGTCCTTATTCCTCTTTTAAATGTATTTATTCCTTTAAATTTTAATTGTTTCTCCCCTCATTCTATCTATCCTTGCTTTTCTTTCACTCATATAATCTAAATCTCTATTTTTTGTAAAAATAAGAGGAATTCAAGAAGCATAAATAGTAAAATGGTAGGTGAGGGTAGACCTTCTATTTCCAAGAAGTATTCTTTTTTAATTTACTGTAATTAAAAATAAATGCTAATGAAGCATTTCAGACTATCTTTCTTGGTCTCTAAAACTGAAGCAATTAAATGAGTGTTCAGAGATTAGTGACTGTTCATTGAATTATATGGTCATATTTCCTATTGAAGAACTACGTTTTACAGAAATAGAGGCACATTACAGAGGCTCTACTCATTTGACCATCATTATCTTTATTGGGCATGTGTCCTGACACCACAATGACAGAATGAGTGTAGCAGTGAAGAAGACAACACAATGTCTGCCCTTATGGGCTTACAGTCTAGGAAAAACAGACATTAAAAAATAAGTATATTTCCTTAATGGCTAGTAATGTTGAGCATCTTTTCATGTGCTTTTTAACCATTTGTAATTCCTCATTGGAAAAGTGTCTATTCAAATCTCATGCCCATTATTTAAATAGGTTGTTTGTCTTTTTATTTTTAAGATTCAGATTTCTTTATATATGCTGGATATTAAGCCCTTATCAGATAAGATAGGTGGTTCCAAAATATTTTCTCCCAGTGAATAGGCTGCATTTATACTTGACAAACTCCTCTGAAACACAGTTTTTAATTTTGATGAGCTTCCATTCATCTAAGTATACAAAACCATTTCCTACGATGCTTCCCTACATTATCTTCTCGGACCTTTATAGTCTTGGCTCTTATATTTAAGTCTTTGCTCCATCTAGAGTTAATTTTTGTATAGGGCAACATGGTGATCCTCGTTCATTCTGTTGGATATAGATATCCAGTTCTCCAAGCACCATTTCTTGAAGAGACTATTCTGTACCATTTGAGCAGGTTTGGTGGCCTTGTTGAACATCATTTGGCTTTATATGCAAATCTATATCTGAACTCTCAATTTGTTTCCATTGATCAGTACATTTATCCTTGTGCCAATACCATGCATTTTTTACCTCTGTAACTTTATAGTATGCTTTAAAGTCAGGTTGCATGATTCTTCAAATTTTGTTTTTCTTTTCCAAGATGTTTTTGGCTATTCAGGGCCTCTTACCCTTCCAAATTAATTTGATAATTGGCTTTTCCAGTTCAGAAAAACATGCTGTAGGTACTTTTATTGTGATTGCACTGAATCTGTAAATCAATTTGGGTAGGATCTTAATGGCATGCAGTCTTCCAATCCATGAACATGGAATATTCATCCATTTATTTAGGTCCTCTTTGAATTCCTTTAGTAATGTTGTGTAGTTTTCTGTGTACCCGTCCTTTGCATCCTTAGTTAAGTTTATTCGTAGCTATTTGATTGTTTTATTTGCTATTGTAAATGGAATTTTTTCTTGATTTCCTCCTCAGATTGCTCATTGTTAGTGTACAGAAGTGCTACTGATTTTTGCATGTTGACCTTATATCCCACCACATTACTGAACTTGTTTATCAGCTATAGAAGCTTTTTTGTAGATTATTTGGGACTTTCTACATATAGGACCATGTCATCTGCAGATAGGGAAATTTTACTTCTTCTTTTCCAATTTGGATGCCTTTATTTCTTTTTCATGCCTATGTACTCGAGCAAGTACTTCTAATAGGAGGTATGGAGAAGGGGAACATGGGAATCCCTGTAATTTTTGTGTAACATTTATATAATCTAAGCATCTTTTAAAATATATATATGTATAAAAAATAACATTTATGTAAGCAAATGCACATATATGCATATATATTTATATATCATTTTACAAATATTGGTTTGTATTGTGAAAAATTTGATTTTTACCCACAATAAAAAAAAATTAAAAAAAAAAATAATAAGAGTGATAAGAGTGGTAACAGTGGGCATCCTTGTTTTTGTCCAGACCTTAGAGGGAAAACATTTAGCATTTCACCATTTAGCATGATATTAGCTGTGGATTTTGGGTTTTTCATTTATGCCTTTTAATCATGTTAAGGAAGTTTCCTTCTAATCCTATCTTTTGAAGTATTTTTATCAAGAGGGTGCTGTATTTTCTTGAATGCCTTTTCTGCATCGATCGAGATAAGCATGTGATTTTTTTTCTTTGATCTGTTATGTGGAGTATTACATTAATGGGGTTTCTTGTGTTGAACCAAACTTGCATACCTGGGATAAAACCCACTTGATCATGGTGTATAATTCGATTGATGGGTTGTTGGATTCGAATAGCAAGTATTTTGTTGAGGATTTTTGCATCTAAGTTTGTTAGAGAGATTGGTCTGTAGTTTTCTTGTAACATCTTTATGTGGCTTTGGTATTAGGACAATGTTGGCATCGGAGAATTAGTTAGATAATGTTCCCTCCTCTTCAATTTTTTGGGATGAGTTTGAGCAGGATTGATATTAGTTCTTTCTGGAATGATTGGTAGAATTTACCTGTGAAGCCATCTGGTCCTGGGCTTTTCTTAGATTGGAGGCTTTTCATGACTAGTTCAATCTAGTCTTGTGTCTGATCTAGATTAGAGTCTAATCAATGATTGGTTTGTTGAGTTCTTCGATTTCTTCTTTGATCAATGAAGGTTTTGTTTGCATGTTTCTAGAAATCCATCCATTTCATCAAAATTACCCATCTTTCTGGCATACAATTTTTCATATACTTATGAAACTCTTTATTTTTGTGGGGTCAGTGGTAATATCCCCTGTATTAGTCAGCCAAAGGGGTGCTGATGCAAAATACCAGAAATCTGTTGGTCTTTATAAAGGGTATTTATCTGGGGTAGAAATTTACTTACAGTTACCAGGCCATAAAAAGCATAAGTTTCTTCCTTCACCAAAGTCTGTTGCCACGTGTTGAAGCAAAACAGCTGCTGACATTTGCCAGGGTTCAGGCTTCTTGGGTTCCTCTCTTCCGAGGGCTCCATTTCTTTCTGGGCTCAGCACCTCTGTTTCCTCCACAAGGTCAACTGTAGACTATGAGGCTCTCTAGGCTTTGCCTCTTTCCATAAGGCCAGCTGTGAACTGTCAGGCTAATGGCTCATCTCTTTTCCCGGGGCCTTCTCCTCTTCCTCACAACCAAACTTCTCTCTGTGCTTACTTCCCCAGGCTTCAGTATTACAACTCAGCATCAGAACTCCAACATCAAAAACTCCAACTCAAAAACTCCAATCTTGTCCTTTGCCATGTCTTTTATCTTTGATTCCCTGCCCACCAAGGGGTGGGGCTCAATGTCCTACTCACATGGATCAGTCAAAGCCCTAATCATAACTTAATCATGCCCAGATGAACAGACCAATTTGCAAGCATAATCTAATATCTACTTTTGGAATTCATAACTGTATCAAACTGCCACATCCCCTCTCTCACTTCTAACTCTATTTTCATCTTCTCTTTTTTTCTTTGTTAGTCTAGCTAAGGGTTGGTAAATTTTATTAATCTTCTCAAAGAACAAGCTTCTGGTTTTGTTAATTCTTTCTAATATTTTTTGTTCTCAATTTCATTTAATTCTGTTCTAATCCTAATTATTTCCTTCCTTCTGCTTGCCTTGGGATTAGTTTGTTGTTCTTTGTCTAGTTCTTCCAGGTATGCAGTTAGGTCTTTGATTTTAGCTTTCTTCTTTTTAAATGTAGGTATTTAGGGTTCTTTGGTGCTGTGCAAAGGGATTTGGACTTTGTGCTCTAGGAAAAGGAGCAACCATTGGCTCTTTATCTAAGCATGTTTATGTAGATTCCACTGAACTTGAGTGTACAATCCAATGAACTTTAATATAGAACCACCATCCCCATCAAGATATAGAACATTTGAAGGAACCCATAAGGAACTCTCAAGCCTCTTTCAAGTAAGAACTTCCATCCACAGAGGTAACCATCAGTTAGTTTTATCGATGAACTTCATATAATTGAAATCAGACATCATATATTCTCTTGTACTTGGCTCTGTCCATCAACATAATATCTGTGCAATCCAGTTATGTTGTTATGTGAAGCAGTAGTTCCTTCTTTTCTCTATTGTGGGGTATTTCATTTGTATCACAATGTTTCTACCATTTTCCTGGTTTTCAACTTTTTGATTATTTGCAGCTTTTTGGCTATTATGAATAAATATTATATTAATATTCTTGTACAAAAAAGTAAGTATAAATGTAGTCAAGTTACAAGAATGGAAATGCTGTGTGCTAGGGAAGCATATAAGGGTTGTGAGTTCACATTTGTATTGGTGATCCTGATGTGTAGGCTCCATGGATAAAACTGCATGAAGTTTAGTGTGTCTCCAAGCCCTGTTGCATCAACTTTGTTTTGATCTAAAGCATGGAATGGAGTCTAGTCCTGTATCTAAACAGATGAATAGGTAGACTGTGGAGCTTAAGAGGTCCTAAAACCTGACTACTTCTCCAAACATATGTCCAAACTTTATGAGCAAATATCTATGTTGGGGATTGAACTATGTTCCCCACAAAAGACATGTTCAAGTCTTAATGTGAGTCCCTGTGGGCATGAATCTGTTTGTAAATAAGACCTTTGAAGATGTTACTATTAGTTGAGGTATGGCCTCATTTGTGAATAACAGATTCAAAGATCCAGTTTAGATGAGACCAAATTGAATCAGGGTGGACCTTAATCCATCTGACTGGAGTTCTTATATGCAGAGAAAATTCAAACACAGCCAGTAGAAGTCAGAAGAAGCCAGAGAAAGAAGATTGCCTTGTGAGGAAGGCAGCAATGCAAGGCAAGGATTACTAAGGATTGTGGCAAGCCAACCACAGATTCTGGGAGAAAACATGGCCTATTGAGACTTTGATTTTGGACTTCTAAGCTTCCAAAACTGAGACAATAAATTCCAGTGTGTGGTAAACTAAGATACTATGTATGTTTTTGTTTTGGCTGCTGTTGAGGCAGAAAAACCTGTCATTTAAATGTTTTCTGAGAGACATTATCCTCAGCTATAATCCAGTGGAACTGAATAGGTTGTAGAAGTATGTGGCCCAGTTTTCATAAGAGAGAGTGAGATTAGGCAGCACAGACAACAGGGAGCAGAGTTTAGGAATGACAAGCTCAGGTCAGTACCAGGAAGGCCTTCAAAGGCTGGCATTATTTGCAGTGAAAGAGGATTCTGCCTGGACACTACATTGTGCATATTTCTGGAGACCACAGATTTCAATGATATATTTTGCTTTTTATCTATAATATCTACCATCTGCGTTGTCATTACCTGTGTTTCCCAGGTGCAAAATTGCATGTAACTATGATCTTCCATTAGCTTTTTTTTTCTTTTCGGGCTGGAGTTTGTTTTTATAGCTGCAACCTAATCTACCGTGAGAAGCATACAAATGTGCAGGAAGTTCATGACATATAACGATTTGTCTATTATTCCAGCTAATCAATTTAGACTGTTTCCATTGCACGGAGCTAGGAGACTTTCTGGCAACAGATTCCAAAAGAATTGGTTTCCTGGTCTTTTGAGAGTCAAGCATTGCTGTTGTGTCCATTATACTAAATGAAAGTAAGCCCCTCACGCCATTTCTCTTTACTCCTTTGGGAAATTTATCCTTCCTTCAGCCTTCCTGACACAACTTACGTGTTTTAATGACTCTGGGCAACCAGTCAGATTCATTCCTTCACTATCACTCAGTCAGACAGTTAATCATTCTTTCTTTCATTCATATATAATTTTGAGCACTAAATATTAATTGTGTTTAGTGCTGTGCAGAAAGTACTTCATAGGGCCCCTAACATAGAGCTTGCCAACTCATGGGCAAATAAGACATGTTTGACAGAGAAGTTAAATAACAGACAAAGAGTGCACTAATCATAGAAATCAATGCCAGAAGAGTGACTCGGATTTAGTGGGCCAGATCACTATGGGTTGCAGTGATCAAAAAAAAAAATAGAACTTAAGTGAAATTTAAGCTGATTCTTGAAGTAGAGATGAGAGTGAGTTAGTTAGATGGAAAGAAAAGAGGGAATACCATGGAGGGTGAAAACTCTACAGCAACACTTGAAGCTGGCATATCCAGGAAACACGGATATAGATAAATATTATATACCTTACCTGGAATATGTTAGAAGTTTAATAGAAGAATGAATAAATGAATGTATGTAAACAGAAACTGAAAGAAAGGTTGAAAAGGGGAATGGTTGGCAATAATATTTTAACTGAAGATTTCTTAAACAGCCATGATTGACAAAAAGTTATAAGATCATAAAAGGGCCTGAAGAAGTCATTTCACATGCAATCCCAAACAACCAGTTTTCAGCTGCTATCAATTTTATTTTTGTCTGTCAAGGCCTTTGAAGAAATGAAAAAAAAAATTTATCTAGCTAGTGAATATAAATATTAAGACAACATGAGTTAATTAAGGAATGTTGATCAGGCAATTGTGCTTCAAAAACATGTTTCTAATTATATGGAAGTTACAGGTTAATCAAGTAGTTTGGAAAATAGTGAATTAGATAATTTCACAGGTTAAATAGTATCATCAGTCTCTCACAGTAACACTAATACTTCAGTTGTACTTCTGA
The DNA here is from genome assembly GCA_026826555.1 of Tolypeutes matacus. Taxonomy (NCBI): domain Eukaryota; kingdom Metazoa; phylum Chordata; class Mammalia; order Cingulata; family Chlamyphoridae; genus Tolypeutes; species Tolypeutes matacus. Next base: position 11,329,705 of record JAKSZT010054334.1, on the reverse strand, counting down.
AAATAATTTGCTTGCTCAAACAAATTCCTTCAACTTCCACCTTTAACAAGGAGTCTGAGATTGCTGATGAAAATTGTGTGCTAAATCTTCCCTCATTTTCCTGAACTATCTGTATGATTTAAGCACTTGCTTATTTTTTTAAGTGATTTAAGAATCTTTAGTGCTCAATTAAAAATCATTATTCTATTAACTCTCAGACCTAAAAAGAATTAATGACTGCATGACTCATAATTAAGGCTTCTAGTTTTTGGCACATAAAAAAGCCAAACATTTCGTTGGCCTCTTTCATATCTCTTTTAGATGCTCTAGTGATTCATTTTTCATCTTCCTCCCAATTTGACTGCAATTTCTGAGCTTATTTTTTTGTTGTTGAGTCCCTATGGGTATGAAATTCCTCAGTCATGGAACAAAAATAACTTGGAAATACATGAAAACATAAGAACTTATTTTTTAATGAAATCACACATATGATGTCTCTACCCCCACTATCATTGCATGACTCTTACATAAAGAAATAACCAAATGTTGAAAAATAGAAAGTTGCTATATATTTTTCTTCTTCCCTAATCTTGAAAATATTTTTGTTGCTATTTGATCGGAATAAGAGAGTGGTGATCAGTGCTTATTTACTCAGGTGTGTTATACTCATTTTCCTCACAAAAATTTTTATACAAAACGTTTCTTTATAAAAAACTTGGAATACTTTATAAAGAAGAATGTGAAAGAATGCAAAAACTCTAAGGGCAAATAAGACAGTATGGGAAAAATAAGTCAAAGAGTTTTAAGATCCACTGTAAGCTGGATTGCAATGAGCAAAGTATCAGAGAGAAACCTCTATTGGGGAATTGTGAGTATTATTTTAAGGCAAAGTCCCATATGGTACAACTGCTCTTTTGTTAGATCAGGGCCAGCTGTTCTATTCCTGTTCTTGTTCATAGCTAATGGAAAAAGTTCATTCTGATCTCCTTTTCTAAAACTTTTATTCAAAATATCCATTGATAAAAGTAAAGAAACATAATTTTCATGAGACAGGTTTATGCAGATTTTTAAAATATGTTTGCAAATTTTTAATGAGCAGTTGATTTACATGTCTTCCCTGAGATATAGACATCTATGAAAATCTTTTTTTTATATTTGCATTTTTTTGCAATGATCAATTGATGAACTGGCCAACAAAGACTTAAAAGTTGTTAATAAGGATCCCAACATTGATTTCTCTTCTTAGAAGGCCATCTTCCAAATCACATGGCGTATATACAGCACTACAGGAAAACTAGTTCTAGAATTGTTTGTTAATACAATATGGTAAGTAAAATAAACAAGAATCTCCATGTTTCTAAATATTTTTTATTCTGTATTTTGTATTTTTTGTCATACTTTTACACTTACAGCCTCACCTATCTACTTTCCTTCCTGAACTGAATTTTTTTTTTTAATTCCAAAGTTCATCATAAGTTGAGAATGGAAACTGGAGCAAAGACCAGGAGAACAAGATGAGATTTTTTTAAATCTTGTAGTCTTTTTTCCCACACTTCTTTTGCTCAGAGGTCAATTGCTTAAAAAATTTGAAATAACGAGGAAAATTGGATAGAGTTGAAGACCTCTCTCCACATAAGATCTGACCATAACCCTTTTTTGTCTTTAAATTTATATATATATATATACACACACACAACCTAAAATTTCCCCTTTTAACCATATTCACCTATATAATTCAGGACTTTTAATTACACTCACAATGTGTGCTACCATTTCCAAAACTTTACAGTCAACCTAAATAGAAATACTGTACAAATGAAGCATCAACTCCCCATTCCCTACCATCAACCCCTTCCCTGGTAACCTAAATTCTAGATTCTAATTCTATGAATTTGTATATTACAATTAGTTCATATCAGTGAGATGATACAATATTTGTCCTTTTGTGTCTGGCTTATTTCACTCAACATAATGTCTTCAAGGTTCATCTATGTTGTTGCATGAACCAGAGCATCATTATTTTTTAATACTGAATAATAATCTATTGTATAACATGGATAAATCTTGAAGAAAAAAAAATCTATTGTATGCATATATCACATTTCGTTTATCCATCCATAGGTTGTTGGAAACTTGAGTTGATTCCATCTTTTAGCAAATGTGAATAATGCCACTATGAACATCCCATGTCCTTGCTTTCAATTTTTAGAATATACACTTAGTAGAAGAATTGCCAGGTTATATGGTAATTCTCTACTTAACTTTCTGAGGAACTGCCAGACAGTCTTTCACAGCAGCTGTACCTTTTACATTCCCACCAGCCAGGAATGAGTGTTCCTCCAACACTCCAACCCTTGTACACTTGTAATTTTCTGATTTTTTAAATAGTAGCCATTTTAGTGGCTGTGAAATGGTATCTCATTGTGATTTTGATTTGCATTTCTCTGATAGCGAGTGATGTTAAGCATCTTTTCATGTGCTTTTTAGCCATTTGTGTATTCTCTTTGGAGAAATGTCTTAGTGAACTCTTTTGCCCATTTTTAAATTGTTGAGTTATAGGATCTATTTATATATTCTAGATAATAAACTCTTTTCAGACATGTGATTTCCAAATATTTCCTCCCATTGAAAATATTTCACTTTCTTGATAAAGTCCTTTGATGCACAAAAGTTTGTAATTTTGGCAAGGTCCCATTTATATATATTTTTTCTTTTGTTATGGACTTTGGGTATAAAGTCTAAGAAACCATTGGCTAACACAAGATCCTAAAGATGTTTTCTTCTAGGAGTTTTACCATCCTGGTTCTTATATTAAGTCTTTTATCCATTTTGAGTTACTTTTGTATATGGTGTGAGATAGGTGTCTGCTTTCATTCTTTTGCATATGGAAATCCAGTTTTCCCAGCAGCACTTGTCGAAGAGACTATTCTTTCACAATTGATTGGGTTTGACAAAAAGCAATTGGCCATAGAGATGAGGGTCTACTTCTGCACTCTCAATTCTAAACCATTGTTCTACATGTCTATCCTTTTGCAGCTACCATGTTATTTTGACCACTGTAGCTTTGTAATAAGCTTTAAAGTCATGAAGTGTGAGACCCCCAACTACATTGTTATTTTTCAAGATGTTTTTGGCTATTTGGGTAATCTAGTCCTTCCAATTAAATTTGATAATTGACTTTTTAATTTCTGCAAATAAGGCTGTTGGAACTTTGATTGGGAGGGCATTGAGTGTGTAAATCATTTTGGGTAGAATTGACATTTTAACGATATGCAGTCTTCCAATTGATGAACATGAAATGTCCCTCTAAATCATTTCTGTAGGTCTTTTTTTATTTCTTTTAGCAGTTTTTTAGTTTTCTATGTACAAATTCTTTACATCCTTGATTAAATTTATTCCTAGATATTTTATTCTTTTAGTGGCTATTGTAAATGGAATGTTTTTCTTGACTTCCTCCTCAGATTGCTCATTATTAGTATATAGAAAATACTACTTGTAACCCACTACTTTACTGAATTCATTTATTAAGTCCAGTAGCTTTGTTGTAGTTTTTTCAGAATTTTCTAAATCTAGAATCATGCCATCTGCAGATAGGTAAAGTTTTACTTCTTCCTTTCTATTTTGGATGCCTTTTATTTCTTTTTCTTGTCTAACTGCTCTGGCAAGAAATCCCAGCACAATGTTGAATAACAGAGGTAACAGTGGGCATCCTTGTCTTGTTCCAGAGCTTAGAGGGAAAGCTTTCAGTCTTTCACCATTGAGTATGATATTAGCTGTGGATTTTTCATATATTCTCATTATAATGTTGAGGAAATTTCTTACTATTCCTATTTTCTAACTGTTTTTATCAAGAAAGTTTGCTGGATTTCGTCAAGTGCCTTTTCTTCATCCATTGAGATCATGTGTTTTCCCCTTCCTTTTGTTAATGTGGTGTATTATATTCAATGATTTTCTTATGTTGAAACACACTTGCATACCTGCAGTAAAACCCACTTGACCACAGTTTATCATTCTTCAATATGCTGTTGGATTATATTTGCAAGTATTTTTTATTGAGGATTTTTGTATCTATATTCATAAGAGAAATTGTTCTTTATCTTTTCTTGTAGTCCCATTATCTGGCTTTGGTATTAGGGTGATATAGCCTCAAAAATGAGTTAGGTAATGTTCCCTCCTCTTCAGTTTTTTGAAGGAGTTTGAGCAGTATTGGTATTAATTCTTCTTGGAATGATTGGCAAATTCACCTGTGAAACATGTGGTCTTGGGCTTCCCTTTGTTTGATGATTGATTCAATCTCTTTATTTGTAATTCATTTATTGAAGTCTTCTATTTCCTCTAGAGTCAGTGTAGGTTATTTGTGTGTGTCTAGGGATTTGTTCATTTCATCTAGGTTGTCTAATTTGTTGGCATACAGTTGCTCATAATATCCTCTTATGATCCTTTTTTTTTTTTTTCATTTGTGGGTTCAAAATAATGTCTCCCCACTAATTTCTGATTTTATTTGCATCTTCTTTCTTTTTCCTTTGCCAAAAACATAAACCTTTGAGTGATCTTTTACAACAACCAAAATTTGCTGTTTCCCTTTCTCTGTCTATCTACTGCTAATATCATTGTTTTTTTTTATTTTTTTATATTTTTTATTGAGGTATATCATTCATACATGACCATGCATAAACAATAGTTATGCAGTAAAGATTGTGAACTTACAAATTAAAGATGCATAACATCATAAAGGAGTTTCATACATCACCCCTCCATCAATACCTTGCATTGTTGTGAAACATTTGTTACAAACTATGCAAGAACATCATCAAACTATTACTACTAACTATAGTCCCTACCTTACATTTGGTGTATTTTTCCCCCACCCACCCTATTTTTTAAAAATATATTTTTATTACAGAGGTTGTGAACTTACAAAACAATCATGCACTTGTGTAGAATTCCTATACAACACCCCTTCACCAACACACCTCACTGAGGTGGAATATTTGTTACAGATTATGAGATAATATCATCAGACTATTACCACTAACCATGGTCCATTGTGTACGTTTGGCCCCACTGATTATTTAAGTTGTGTTGTTTAATCTCCATATATATGTGAATTTTCCCTTTTTCTGCCACTTGTTGATTTCCACCTTTATTCCATTATGATTAGAAAATGTGCTTATTAAAAGCACTTTCTATAAATTGAAAAAAGTGTAATTTCGAACTTGTTGAAGTTATTGAGATCTGCTTTGTGACCCAACATATGCTCTATCCTGGAGAAAGATCCATGCGAACTTGAAAAGAATGTATATACTGCTGTTTTGGTGTACAATGTTCTGTATATGTCTATTAGGTTTAGTCCATTTGTCATATTACTCAATCTCTCTGTTTCTTTATTGATCCTCTGCCCAGATGTTCTGTCCAGTGCTGAGAGTGATGTACTGAAGTCTCCAACTCTTATTGTAGAGATATCTATTTCCCCCTTAAGTTTTGCCAATTTTGCCTCATGTATCTTGGGACATCCTGGTTAGGTTCATATACATTATGATTGTTATTTCTTCCTGGTAAATTGCCCATTTTATTAATATACAATGTCCTTCCTTGTCTCTAAAAATAGTTTTGTTTGTAAAGTCTATATCATCTGATATAAGTATAGCTATCCCAGCTTTGTTTTTGGGGTTCCTGCATGCGTGGAATATCTTTTTCCAACCTTTCACTTTCAATCTCTTGGTATCCTTGGTTCTAAGGTGAGTCTCTTGCAGAGAGCATATAGATGGCTCATATTTTCTTATCCATTCCACCAGTCTGTGTCTTTTGATTGGGGAGTTTAATCCATTAACATCCAATGTTATTACTGTAAAGGCAGTTCTTATTTTATCCATTTTGATCTTTGCGTTTTCTCTGTCATTTTATTTTCACCACTCTTGACACTTTTTGTTACTGTTACTGATACAGTCATCATTTCTAGACTCTCTTCCAAGCCTCTCTCTGTCTTTTCTTTTCAGGCTGTAACACTCCCTTTAGTATTTTCTGCAAAACTGGTCTTTTTTGTTATAAACTCTCTCAGTTTCTGTTTGTCTGTGAATATTCTAATCTCGCTCTCATTTTTGAAACATAATCTTGCCAGATATAAGATTCTTGGCTGGAAGTTTTTCTCTGATATAGTATCTTAAATACATTATAACACTGCATTGCCCAGAAAGGATGAGGAAACACCAGGCGCCTCCTATCCTATTGGGTGGTGGGGGTGGTTCTATGGGTGCCCAACAGTTCAATCCCTTTAGGCCAAGAATACCTGCTATTGCCCGGAGATGCTGACGAAACACCAGCCCCCTCCTATCCTATTAGGGTGTGGCGTTGGATACACAGGCACACAACAGTTCAGTCCCTGTAGGCCAAACCTACCCACTGTTGTCTGGAGAGGCTGTGGAGACACAGGACCCCTCCTATCTTATTGGGGGTGGGAGTGGATCCATAGGCATCCAACAGTCCAGTCCATGCAGTTTGAAAGTGTCTGCCATTGCCCGGAAAGGCTATGGAAACACCAGACCCTTCTTTCCTATTGGGGGGTGAGGGTGGATCCACAAGTACCCACCAGTCCAGGCTGTGTGGGCCAAAAGCACCTGCAGTTACCCAGAGAAGCTGGGCAAACATAGTTTGTCTCTTGTCCTGTTGGGGTTGGGGGTAGAGTCACAGGTGCCCAACAGTCAGGTTTGTGCAGGTCAAAAACACCTGCAGTTTCTCTGAGAGACTGAAGGAACACCAGCCCCCTCCTATCCTATAGGGGGACAGAGGTGCAGATGGACTTGAAGGCACTCAACAAACCAGTTCATGTGGTTTGCCTGCCATTGCCTGGAGAAGCCAGGGATACCCAGCTCCTCTCCTATCCTATTAGGATGCAGGGATGCAGTCCCGGGTGTCTATTTAGTCTGCGCCAGCAGAGATCACCTGCAGTTGCCTGGAAAGCCTGATGCAGGTCCTGCCAGCTTCCTCTCTGCTGGAGGTTGGATTGGAGCCTAGATTAGGGCTGCAGTCTGATCTTGGTGGAAAGAAGCCACTCCCTGACTTCACTGGATTTTCAGTCAGCCAGGCTTCCCCTCATGCCGGGGGCAGGGTCAAAATGGCAGCTACTGTCCTCCTTCTGACCTATACAGGCTCAAAATTTAGCTGTTCATATTTTACTTTAGCCGCCAAATTTACTAATCAGTAGCTGAAGTCGGTGCCACACTGTGTCTTCCTCCCCTGTTTTTTTGGGAAATGGAGCTTCCAATTCCAGCCATGGAATAGCTCCTGAGGTGGTTTGCGCCACAGGCACCGACCTCTGCAGCATGGAGAACTCTACTCACGAATCCTTTCTGCAGATGGGCAGTCTTTTTCTTCCATACTTTCAAGGATGTTGCAGGATACTCTTCTGGTCTCCTGGGGCCCCCAAATGGGTACTTCAGATAGCTCTGGGTGATTACTAACTGCCCTGTAGCATGAACTGACTCCAGGAGATCCTTACTCTGCCACCATCTTGGCTTCCCCTCAATATCATTGTTTTGATCAATATTTTGTTGTATATCAACTGTTGGTTTTATCTTGCTTTCATTACTTGAAAGTTTTTCTCCTTCAGTTTTTCAAAACCATTCTTTCATCATATCCTTACCCTGATAAAGAATTTCCAAAGAAATTCATCCAATTGCCTAGAGCAGGATAAACAGAAAATTCTAGTTTGCTTTCTTAATGCTCCAACATTCTAAAATGTGTTACTCATCAATGTATTTGCTCAGGCTATTTATTATAGTATAATCTTTAAGAGCACAAAAGATTTGCATTTTAATTCCTTTTTCTCCACTTACTAATGGGTCTTGAACAAGTAACTTCTCTTAGCCTCTGTTGCTGATTTGTAAAATTGGAGAAAAATATTAATACAGACTATAAATTTGCTGTGTGGATTCATGAATATAATGCACATAATGTCTTTAGGACAGTGCTTGGGACATAATAAAATTTCCATATATAGTAGCTGCCTAATCCTTCCAATCTCTCCCCCACCAACCATTTTTTTAAATACTACGCATTTTTCAAATCAAGTTTATTTCTTACATTTCCATGACCCTTTGTATGATCAATCATTAGCACGGATATTTGGCTTGTATTGTCTTTTCCTTTATATAGTGTCACCCTCCCAGCTAAATAATGTGCTCTTTATAAAGAACACATCCTGTCCTTTTACAATGTCACATACATTTTGTGTTGATTAATAGATTAAAGTTATACTTATCATAACAGTTTGTCGGGGTTGTCCACATAGAGAATATGGATGACAACAGGCTACCCAAACAGCTGTTATAGGATTAGCTTAAGTGCAGTGATCACAGGAAATTTATACAGACTACCTCAGAAAATGGAGCAGAACCACAGAATTCTGGGAAAGCTCCATGTCTGACATCACATTGGTGTACAGTAATCAAGAATGGTGTGGTTCATTTTAAACCAAAACTTTGGGGACAATTATGAGATTAAACAGTAAAATTGTACATGGAAACAGACTTTGCAAATGTCAACTGCAGCAGCAAAGGAAAAGGGAAATCTCTGTGAAAATGTTTTTGTGGTAAAAGATCTCTGGTCACCATTGTCTTCAGCCACACCTGCGCTCAAAAGTGCTACAGCATTAGTAATGTCATCATACACAATGATAATAATACATTGCATGACAGTCTATTATATTTTGTCTCGAGAGAGAAAATGAAGTCCTATTTTTGAAATAGTAATCATTTTATGTTTTCTGCACTGATAATTAAAAATTAAATGCTAGTACTTTCCTCTAAATATAATTATTACTTTAATTTTAAACTTGTATTATTTTTTTCTAAGAATTAATTTATGTTTGTCTCTTCAGGTTATAAATGTTTTTTTGTTGTTGTTTCCTGCTTTTTCTATTGTAAGATTAGTAAAATTTATTAATATGTAGAAGTAGCTTGGTGTGGTGGAAACCCTAGTGCTTCAATTCAGAAAGAACTGGATTCAAATAATATCTTTTCCTCTTAACTGTATATTCTTGGACAAGTAGTTTAACTTTAATAAACCTTACCACCTTGCAGGGATATTTCAACGATTATACATGCTAAATGAAAAATGCCCATAATAGTGCCTGATCCATATTAGGCATGCAAGAAAAGTATCAGTTATTATAATATGTGATTCAAAACAAGTTTCTTAATTTTCTAGCCAATCATAATGGTAAAAAATCACATACAGGTTACAATTCATGGCAATTATCTTAAGAACCATATTTTTCCAAACAAGAATAAGCAGGTTTGGGGGTCAGATGCATTATTTGTTAAATTTATATCTGATTCTATATGAAACAGTTGACTGATTAGCTTCAGGAGGATAGAATCTAAATTAAGGAACAACCATGTTTTGGAGTTTGGATTCACCACTCGAGAGTACAGAGGAGAGACAAGTAAGTTGATTTCTCTTAGGTAAGAGTAGCCCAGTTTGGGGATCAGATTCTGTTTGCCTAGTGAATGAATCCTGCTGTGTGTTCTGAATTCTATTTTAGGTCAAGACTGACAAGTAGAGCAGAAATTAGCAAAAAGAGACAGCGGTAAAGAGAAAAATAAAGGATAAGAGACTGAGAAACCCAGAAGATCGGTGATGGATATTCCCTCAAATGATGATTTTAAAGGTCGTAATTTATTTCTCTGGTAGAATATAAGAAAATTAAAAATCAATGAATCTTAGAACAAACACTGTTCTTGAGTTTTCTGATATTTCTTCAGAGATTTACATTATGTTACTAACAGAAATGTTTGGTGGCAAGTAACAGAAACCAACTTTATAGCTTCAACAAACTAATAGGGAATTTAGTGTAGGGATTCAGGGATGTCTCACAGAACCCCAGGGAAAGAATGCAGCCTGGCTCCTGGAAAGGCCTAGAAACAGGAAACACACTTGCTTATTCTCTTAACCCCTTTCTATCCTTCTTTCTATTATTCATCATCATTCTTAGTTTTGGCAGATCATCCTTCTCAGTCTACCTAGTGAAAGATGGTCATGCCATGGCTCCAGATTTTACCTCTTCTCTCTAAAACGGCCAGCCCTCAATGCAGTTCCACACCCAGTTCCAAACTTCCAGACAAGGAACTTGAATTTGCCAATTTTTGAACTGCATATAGTGAACCACTTATTATATTTGTGGAAGTAGAATCAAATGATAATGAAGTATTAAGTGCTGATTACATGGTCTTGCCAAAAGCCATTCATTTTCAAGCATCCTACTCAGTCCAAATTATATACTCATAGAGATCCCACCAAGATCATTGTGTATGAAACAAAGCTTTCAATGAACAATACCATTTTCACTGAGTATGGCATTTACCAGATATTTATTTAAGGCAACTGAGTCAACATATTGATGTCTTCTTTGTATGGAAAAGAATTCAGATTAAATTTAGAGGTTTGGAATATAAAATGAAGATGGAGCAAGGGTATATTTGAACAACTGTTACATTTCCAGCCCTGCCTTTCATTCCATTTTAATCTGTGTTCCTCTGTACAACCCACCAGCTTACTAGCCACAGAAATAAATGATTCTTTGGTAGCTTAAAAAACAAAATCAAAGAAGCTGATTCCAGTAAGAATTTTTTTTTTTCTAAGTAGGAGATATGTGTATGCTCTCTCCACTCCCCTTTAATTTACTAGTTAATTTGTTTTGAGTGACTGCAAAAATCCATATTCAAAGTCATGTTTATTAGACATAAACATGTAGATGTATGTGCTAGAGTTTATTTTGTAATTTTTGTCACAGTGATTTGGTGAGAGCTGAGACTAGAGAAATATATTAAGAAAACTTAGTCATTTCTTTCTGAAAAGAAAAAAAAATCTACAAATTACTTGGAAAATATAGGGTTAAAAAGGATAAGTAATATTCTACATCCCTTTGATTAAGAGGAAAAAAACCCCAAAAGAGTAACGTGCCAGAGACATGCTTTGATTTTCTATTTTATTAAATTCCCTTACTAATAATATTTAACAACCAAAAAACTACTTATTATTTTGAAATCCATTGACCTAGCAATCTTATTTACATAATATGGTATGGTACAAAAATAGAATTTTTTGTTCCTTTTTTGATGAAATAGGTTATGGCATTTTTCAGGTTTTGGTCTAATTCTTAGTTCCCTGCTAGTTTTCCACCTAACTTTAAAAAAACTTGATCTGTACTCCTTATTCAATGGATGTTAGACAGAAAAGTAGGTTTGTGATCAATGGGTTTTTGTCACTCTCTGCTGACTCATCTATGGTTGGAAACTTTCTCTATCAAATAATACTTGTGTATCACTGAATATTTTATCCTTGTTAAGTTAGATTTATAGATTAAGAAATGAACAGAAATTAAGAATTTAGTCAAGGTCAACCAGCAAGGAAGAGGCAAGAGAAGATTAAACTGGATCCCCGAGGTTGTCACTGTATTGGTAGCTTTATCAGACCACAAAACCAGATAAAAGTATTTGTCAACAGATAAATAATGAGTATCAGACTTAAGAAATAACTTGACCTGGATCTGATTATATGACGTTAATTCTTTCTCAAATGTAAGTTTATGAGAATTACAGGTATCTTTACTATCTTATAGAAAGGAACAAAAGTATACTAAAACCTTCGGGAGGAGACTGGGATAGATTGTAGTGAGTGAAAATGTAAGTTTTTTTTTAAAAGACAGAAAAGGAAAAGGATCTTATGACCCAAGAAGATTTTCTCTGGCTTAGCCATTTTGAAAGTTTTATCACAGCAGTTTTCAGTCACAAAGATTTCTTCCTAAAGGTAAAGGAAGATTAACCAAGTATGACCAACAGTTCAGCCCATAACTCATATTAAAAGAGAAAGGAATAAATTGCATGCCTTTGAGTATGTCAAGGTCAGATAAGGACAAGGGTCTGAATAGAAGTGATTTTGGAAGTCTGTGAATTTTTATGATATTGTGTGATTAGAGCAAAAATGAGGCCATCTACTGTATTTTTGGACATGGCAGATCATGTCCTGATTAAACTTCAGAATTCCTGGATGCTTCAGTGAATAAATCTATCACCACTGTGAAATCAAGGCTGAGAAGCATCTCTTAACACAGTAGATTTCCTTTTGTGTTTGTCCCATTTACACTTGTCTGTATTTGCAGTAATACAACAATAGTGATGACAATGAGAGTGATTATAATTCTCTCTTTCTAATGACCTGTCAGTGGCAGGTGGGTGGAGGAAGAGTAGTAAACACTGTCTTAAATTTGCCTTACCAAAACTCATTTCCATACCAAAAATGTGTATCTCTCAGAAGTTCTTAAAACTGCTACTCCACCCTATTCTCTCTTTATTCTTCCATTTCTCCTTACTCCAAGTTTCTTACTGTTTCCCAAAAAATTCAAGTTTGTTCCTGTCTTGTGGCCTTTGAAATTACTAATTCCACTACTTGAGATATTCTCTCTTGAGACCACAGGTTGGCTGGCTCTCTTCCATTCTTCAGGTCTCTGGTCAAATGTCACCTCCCCAAAGAAGCTTCCTTGAGCTCCTTATTTGAAATAGATGACCCACCACCTCTCACCACTATCTCCCCACTTTTCATACTTTAGTTTTCTTCTTAGCATTTACCACTATCTAAACCATACATTTGTATGTTTATTAACTGTCTTTCCCACTACAATAAAAGTTATAAAAAGGCAAGGATTTTGAGTGTCTTGTTCACCTCAATATTTCTAAAGTCTAGAAGTGTGTGTGGTACACAGTAAATATCTTCTTAGTGAATGAATAATGCCTGTGCTTTTTGCAGAAACGTAAGTGTGTAGGTCCCTTAAAGTCTGCTAGGAGCCCTCTGCAAAGAAAATGCTAGAACAATCAAAATCACACTGTATTCAAAACAGAACATCAAGTGTAATATTGACCCTGATCTGAAAGTCTTTGATTGAGAGTTCAACAAGGATATTTTTTTTCTACAGTGTAAAAAGTATTTTTATTGTGTGTAGCAAATTAAGTTAATAAATTTTTTATTTACAGGATTAAACATGTGATCATTCCACTGCTTAATTATCAAAGTCAAACTTAGTTCCTCTGAAGCTTGAAACAATGAAACTCTTCAATAGCCCTCTTTAAAAGAATCCACAGCTGTTTCCAGTCACCAGAATATAAAGATTATATCCAGGATGGGTTCTGGAGCCAGCTTCCCTCTGTGAGCTCTGCTATACAACACATGGTTAATAACCTAGATTATTTGGATTATCCAGTTAAAGCACATTTGCAAGCAGAATAGTTTTTAGCCTTTACCAGATTTCAAAAATATATAGCATGAATAAATGTGCTATCTCATTGATTTTTAGAAAACATGTAGTTTCCATTATTTCTATTGATCAGTGCTGATACAAGCAATGTATTGAAATAAAACAAGGAACTAAAATGTTCCCAATAGGCTGAATGCTAGCAAGGTAGCAAAAAGAAAGCCTAGTGGGGAGTTTTTTTTTTATGGTCAACTCCACAGCAAATCAGAAACTGCATTCTAAAAGCCTTGGTAATGATCAATCAACAAGGATATTTTATAAGTTTCATAAAATATTGTGACTGGCTTAGTGAAGAGAAGAAAAACATAAAGAGAAATAAAAGGTAAAAGCAGAATATAGCACTGCAAATATTAATTACAGAAAAGAATGGTAACTATTAAGAAAAGAAATGAAATCCTCAATAAAATTTATTCCATAGAAATAAATGAGAAAACTGTGAGTAACAAATGGGACTTAAATCAAATCATTTCTCACAATTAAAATTCATTGCTATCATTCTGTCTGATCAAGTCCTGTTTGAAATAGTTGACACCTCTTTAGGAGGCTTTAGTTTTCAGCATTACCCCTTTAGATTTGAATCATGATTGAGTTTTCAGATATATCAAATGGGAACAAGAGGGTTTTAGGAAAAAATATTTGAAGCCTAACTTCTTAACCTTTACAGATAAAGTGACTTTTCACTGTGTCTTTCTGATATCTCCCAGGTTCCATTTACCAAAAGGATCTTATTTGATTTATGTATAACCCCTCCTCTTCTTGCCACTCTCTCTCTCTCTCCATACACATCAGTTTGACATTATAGTTTTCCCACCTCTCTTGTCTATCCTAGGATTAGAGTACAACAGCCTTTCATTGAAGGTGGACTGGGCATTTTCTGTGTGCGGTTCTGTGAGGGACCTTGGGGCAGAATCAATGACAAAGCTGAATGGAAACTTCATAGCTGGAATTTGTGCGTGTGTGTTTTGTGGTGGTGGAGAGGAGAGAGAGAGAGAGAAGAAAGGAGGAACTGAGGGATAGATCTAATGGAGTATTTATCTCAGAGTGGTGGACCCAAACAGCTGAGCTGCTGGAAGTTATAAGATACCCTGAAGTTCTACACTGTGCATGAAGCATTAGGAAAAGGAAGGGTTTTGCCTCCCAAAGGCCTTCCCTCCCAACTTTAACCAAGTTGACCACTAAACAAATCATGTACCCTGACAGAATTAGTAAATTTGAATGAGTTATTCAGAGATTTCTATTTGTCCTCACATAAGATAAGCTTTGTTTCTCAGATAGTATGTTGGGTCTGAGGGTTCCCCATAACCAAAAGCGATATGTGAATTTCCTGATTCTGTAATTCAGCACTGTGCTGTATCCTCAAACACTGAAGATGCTCAGACACAGCCCTCTTTGAAAATAAAATGTGATATTGTCTCTGAGGAGTGCTTTAACTGAGCGTGTGAAGGTGCTCTATTTCCAACTTAAATTTCTTTTAACTTTTAATGAAAGATCTAAAGAAGAGTAGATGAGAGTCTTAATTTCTATGCAAAGAGGGCCAAAAATAGCTTTAAGGAGTTCAGGTGGAAGGTCCCACATAGATTCCTTATAGAATTCAACCTTAAGAAAATTCATAATGATCAGAGAAAGAATCTGAAGATATTTCCTTTCTAGAGAATCTATTTGGCAACTATAAATCTCGTGTCTGTATCATATAGACCTAAAAAAGAACCCAAGCCACACATCCAGAAAATAGAAGTATTGACCAAAGAAAGAATGATAAGGACACACACATGCACACATACATGCATGTACTTATAAGTACCCATGTATATGTATATATATGTAATTACAGGGATATGAAGTATGATATTGAGATATGGACAGGGTGGAGTAGAACTAGAGTAGTAAACTCTACCTGGAGATTTTGGGAAGTCTTCCTACTAAGATGACATTCATCTGAGTCTTGAAGGATGAATAGGAGTTCAACTGAGAGAGGAAAGTTGGTGAGCATGGGTTGGTGTCAAAGAAGATATGATTCAAGGGTTAAATGTATTTACTGTTTTAAAGCTTCAGGACATTGCAATTTTGGATTGAAGACTTTCCCCCAAAAGAAACTGAGATCGGTTGTCTGCTGACTGGGTTTACTCCACTGCTTCTCGGCTTTCCACTTTAGCCTACTATCTTAGTTTGCCAGGGCTGCTATGACAAATACCACAAACTGACTGGCTTTAACAGCAGGGATCTATTGTCTCCTCGTTTGGGAGACTAGAAGTCCTACAAGGTATCGGCAGGGTTTGCTTTCTCCCAGGGCATGTAGTGTCACATGGCGTTCTGTTTCTCCTTGTGTCTGCTCCTCTGGTTTCTCCTGACTTCTGGCTTCTATTTCTGTGTCCAGATTTCCTTTGCTGATAAGAGCATCTGCCTTATTGGTTTAAGGCCTGCCCCCACTCAGGCTGACCACTCCCTAACTGATAATAGCATCTTCAAAGGTCTTATTTACAAATGGGTCCATATGCACAGGAATGTGGATTAAGATTTGAGTATGTCTTTTGTAATTCAATCCTCAACAGCCCCCCACCACTTCTATTATTAGATTTTCCTCTTCATTCTATGAACTCCCATGATCTGCACTATTTACTTTTGCATTTAATTTCATGACTTTATTTTATTGATCTACATTATAAGTAAATGCTTTATCTTAATTTCATAGTTAGATTTTAAACTCCTGAAGAACAGACACTCTTTTGATGTTTTACTTGTTTTATACTCTCCACAATCTATGGTCATTATTCAGCAAATCTTTATTGAGTTTTGAAGTTAAAGATCCAAATTTATTTTAAAATTTCTCATAGGCCTTACTCCCAAACAAAGCATTGATCTCTCTGCCTTATTGGAATGCCATTTTATCACATCTGCTAATTAAGAGCAGGTCTTTCCTTTATTGATTCTACTCAACTAATAAGCAGGAAGAGGAGTAAAGATAACCAGGAAAGGAGGAATTAAATTAGATGTAAATGACTAAACAGTCAGATGTCTGGGAAAACTCAGATAATGAAAAGAAAGAAAACCAGAGAGAATTTGTGAGATTAGAAGAGAAATTCCATAACCCAATGGAGAAAATCAGCGGTATATACCCAATTCCTAGCAATATGTTAGTAATTCAGAGAGATAAAATTATGCAAGACTTTTCTCAACCAGAAAGAACTTAGATCCCCTAATCTCAATTTACAGCCATATTTTTCTTAATGAACATTTCCACACATATATCATATTGACCTTTCAAACTCAACAGGTCACAAACTGAAATAACCTTCCCTCTCAAAACAGCCCCTCTTGCTGACATTGTTAAAGATACTTTCTCATCCCCTAACCACCTGAGCCCTAAACCTTAGAATTCTCCAGGGTTTTTCTCTCTCTCCCTCTCCCTCTTACTCTCCCTGCCAGATTAACTAGGAGTCATTAGTTATCATTTATTGAGCTTCAGACCTTAGGTCACTAAAATTTTCTATATATTACTTATTTAATTGCCAAGAGAGCCCTATGTCATGCATATTAATACCCCCAGAAGAGTTATGAAACTTACCCAGAGTGTCACTGCTACTATAAACTTATTAAAAGCACATTAGAGAAAAATATTTGTGGGGCACTACCTATACTATCGATACATTCTCCTTTAAAATTGCACTTTAAAATCAGTCATTTCTACACTGCCTTGTCAGACCCCTTAACACATTTACCAAACCACTCTTTGGCAGTTTGTCATTGTCCAGACACCATTTATTCTCTTAAATAGTGACAATGCCCCCTAGGAGAAATTTTCCCATGACTCAGTACCAGGAATAGTTGTTTTCTGAGCAACTAGATTGATCTTGTTTTATTGATATGGTGAACCACATAGCTTCTCCTGTTTCTTTTTTGTCTATTGGAAAGCTCATCCAAACCTATGACCCAGATCTAACAATTGAACTGAACCTACGATGTGTATCTTCTCAGATTCCCTTGACCACCTCCTTTTTCTCTCTTGGCCACCTCCACTCATAAGTCAGGTCTCCCTCCCCTTCTGATCTTGAATGGAACGTCACACTAGGCAAATGAGATTTAACTTTTGAGTGGCTGCTGAGGGGGCAGAAGCAAACCAGAAGTGCAGGGGTGGGCACCCCCCACTGATGAATCGTCACATAGGAGACTGTAGGGGGCCAGGCAAAAGATACTCTCTCTTCTGTGGACTACACCAAGTTGGGTCCCTCCTTGTGGCCCTTTCCTAGAAGCTGCATGTAAGAGCTAACAAGCATTCCTTCTGCAGGACCTGCTGAGTTTCTCTGTGGCTCCTTTTGAATCAGTAGCCATGGCTGTGAAGTGTCATATCACGTTGCTTTGCCTATTTCTTTAACTTTCTATCTCTTTGACTCACTTCTTGACTCTCTTATTACTTTAAACTTATTATACCTACTAAACAAAATTTTAGCACCTTGATCTAATACCTCAGGCTCTGCTTTCTTAGGGACTTGGGCTAAAACAAATGTAAAAGCATTAGTTTCAGGTATAAATTAGACCTTCTCTACCTTGCCTTTTGTTTGGTCGGTTGGTTTTAAGGTTAGCGACCACAGTTTTTGATTATTGAAGTGGGGCTTATATTTCCAAGATTTTGTATTTGTCAGAAATTTTTTCCTTTTGCTATCTTTCTTAGAAGACTGAGACTAAGTGTAATTCTCGTGTTATCCTCCAAACTTCAACAAGCTGACCCCTTATTTCTGTTTAGAACTGTAGGAATGCCAGAAAGCACAAAAGAGCGACTGGCTGTAGCCTTCTGTTAATATAGTTGAAATAACTTGTCAGATTTCCACTCTGAAAGCAGGTATTTTTTTCCTGCTGGCAGAAACTAGAAGTGCCAAAAATCAAAAATAAGCTGTGAAACGAACGTTAAGTTAATATGAAAGTGTGTTGTTCCTTGACCTAGCATTCTGAAAAGCAAATGGTTTTGTCTTTTTGAAGGATAATAAAGCTGCAATGAGGAGTTCTCTGTGGCAAAGGTAGGGGGATTCTTTTTTTTTATTATTTAAAATTTTTTTATTATTTATTATTTTGTTGCAAAACAAAAGAGTTCACCCTGACCTGAGCCAAGAATAAATCCTAAAACAGAATATTTGTGATTTTGATGGTACTTCTGTCTTAACTACCTTATAATAAATTAGTTACAAAGTTTTATGTGTCCCACAAGTTCACTTTTTGCCCCAAGTGTGTTTTCCCTTATATTTTTATAATTATTTTAATCTTTCATAGCAAGTTAACAAGACATCTCTTTCATAAATAAATCTGTGTGCTTGACATGAAAGAAGCTTTATTTCTGCCCCAGCAGACTTTTGGCCAAAGGAGAGTATGGCTTGTGTACTGAATCTTTCTCCAAAAGGTTATTTTAATTTTATTACCTTTTTTTTTTTTTCAATTCAAAAATAAGTCATGGCAGAGGAATAATCAGCTCATTTTAAAGCAAAGCCATTTTTTTTTTCTTATTTCTTCTTCACTTTGATGAAAAATCAGTCAGAAATAGAAGGAAAATGTTAGAAACTAGCCACAGAGCTACATAGAATAGCTACAGTAAAGAGAAACCCAACATTTTTTTTTCGTTTCAAATGCTACCTCAGGAAAAAAGACTATCACAGGGGGTCTATTCTCATGAACTAAAAATCTTCTGGATGAACCACAGAACCAAATCCAATCTGAGACCTTTAAGAGAATTTGCCTTGGCCCTTTCTCCTGGAGTCCAATTTAGAAGAGGGAGCTCTGAGACAAGTGAAGAAACCATGCTGAGGAACTCTGTTCTTGCCTGAGAACATTTAGAGTAAAGAGGCCGGAGCTGACCCCATGCCCCTGGAATTAGAATTTGCTGCAGACATATATACAGAAGCCTGGGGAACTAGCGGTTGGGAAGGTGGCTTTATAATGAATGGCCTGATGTGATTCCAGCGATGTCCGCTGAGCATCCCAGGGCACGTCATGTCATAATCTTACTGAATCTCATGTTCCTTAGCTGTTCAAAACCAAAAGTATTCATAAAGGTTTTGAAGATCATGAGGGTTTATTTTGTTTTTATTTTTTTTATAGCTGATAGGCTATAGTAATTTCACGGAAAGCGGGCAGATTTTTTTTTTCTATCTTGTTTTTATGGCTTATTTTCAGCACCTAACACATAGCAGGCCCTCCAGATTTATTTATCAAATGGATAAAAAGGACTTAAAACTGCTATTGACTGAACTATGTGCCAAGCAATCTTCTATAATTATTGGTACTATTAAAACAATATTCTGTTCAGGATTTGATTGGTTCCTGTGGGCTGATCAAAGATGGCAGTTTTTAAGCTCATTTTCTTCAGAACTGTCTCAAGGTTACTGCAAGCCATTAAAGAAAGGCTCATCAGGAGGGACTCCGACCCAACTTGTTTATTCTCCTGGTCACCAAAAAGTGCCTCCACTGGTATCAATTTTCTCCTGTGAGGTTCCACAGTAGAGTTTAGTTGATGAGAGAGTTCCACTGAGATAATGAATTCAGAAACTACTATTCTCAACTAGCCTTTGCACTACCCATTGGTCCTCCCAGAAACAGTGCCCTCATTTCCTGTGTCTCTGTAGTGTCCATCTCTCAAGGGGTCGAAGAAGGAACTCAATTCCCTGAGAACATCTTGAGGACCTAGACAGAGTCTCCATTTGCCTTACAAAGCAAATGTTCACATCATGCAGGTGTATTTCCAAGATCTCTGGTAGGTGAGAGACCACCTTCCAACTGCTCCAAGTTATAATCCACTCCCTGTCAATTTGTAAAATAGGGTTTGGCTTCATGAATCATGAAGTATATACATTCAGCATTCTGTTATTGAGTAAGGATGGAATTATGTACCTCTGTAGAAACCCTAGCTAAGTGCCTTTCCAAAGTGTGTGAAAACCACTGCTTCTATGACACTGCTGGCAGTTTTATTCAAAAAATTAGCAAATGGTTTGCTAATGTAGATGTTACCTCATTTAGCTCCTTCTTACATCCTCTTTAAAATTTATAAAGTTTTCTTTGGCCTGCCTCAATTCATAAAAATATAAGGCACATCACATTCATTTGATATTTGTTTGAAGTAAAGGTTATGAGAATATTAGGCACCAGGCCTCTGAGAGGAAGCATTAATGAATATTTTGATTAATGAACCAGGAAGTTTAGAAATGATGGCAAAACAATCTGGAGTTATATATTGTCTTAACCTTATTTTTTAGAGAATAAGCCTGAAATGCTCCAATTCCTTTGTCTGTTTTTACTATAAAACACTTGATCATATCCCTTCTCTTTTTGTTTTCATGTTTGAGTTTTGTTTTCCATAACCACAGTTTAGGACTAGAAGGGAAGCAAAAGGCCTAAGAAGAAGTAGATTATTATTAGGTGTTAGTGATTTGAGCTCTTTTCCTGCTGTGTAAAGTCATGGTTAGAGTAACCCAGCCTAGAAATGTATTCACTCCAAAATAACACCCGCCCCCTCTCCTTCCTTCCCTTTTCAGCACTCACAACATCCCTCAACTGGCTCTGCAGATTTTACAGTTCACTTTCTCCCATAATCATCTACAGTAATGACTCCCTTAATGGGTCATGAAACTTCCTAATAATTAATCTACTGACTTTCCTTAACCTTTGTCCTCCTTGACCTTTCTACAGCTTTTTAAAATGCATTTTAAAATTTTTATATTGTAATAATTCCCTTCTATAGCTTTTAACTACCCCCTAATTTCTTCAAAACTACCCCTTGCTTAGCTTTCATCAACTCTCCTGGTTCTGTGGCAATCATTCTGACTATTCCTTCTCAGTCTCTTTCACTTTTTTCTATTCTATTTTCCTGCCCTCAAATGAGAACATTCCCCCAAGGTCCTGTCCCTTTTTCTCTTAGCTCTTTTCCTCTGTAGCCTCATCCAGTTTCTGTGACTTTAACTGTTGTCACCATATAAATGACTCTCACCTTCCCCAAATGATTTCCTCATCTCCAACCTCTTTCTTTAGCTTAATTCTAATACTGTGAATCGCCTGGTGGAAATGTCTACTTGAAGTTCTCACTAATATCTCAAGTTTAACAAGTCCAAAACTGAACTCATTATATTTCTCCTATTCTGCTCTTCTTTCTGAATTCATATTCCTTTAAATGGGACCATCATTCTCCCAGAAGCCTGGGTTCATGGCTTTGAATTAATTCTGACTGAATCAGTCCCTTTGTTCACACTCTGGATATACTCCAGTGCCATCCTAACAACTTTCTTGCAGTCTCACTTGCTAATCCATCTTCATCTTCCTAGTGTCATCCCCCTAGTTCAAGCACCCATTACCTAACTAGTCCCCCGTGTCTATTTTCTCTGCCTTCCAATCCATTCTGTCCACTGCTGTTCAGATTAATCTTCTTTATGAATCTCCTTGCTTGTGACATTCTATTTGCTCCAAAATCTTCAAAATTTTTTTCTTGTCCTCTAACAAAGTATAAATTCCTTCATTAGCCCCCCAGATCCTTGAGTCAGCCTATATTTGTGGTCTTTAACTGTCGATAACTACACCACACTGCAAATAACCTAGACTCTAAGTCATCCTCCAATCACACTCTGCTGTTTGCTGGCCCTGAGCCCTTGTTCATTCAGTTGTCTCTATGAATCTTTCCAGAAAGGCTTAGCTCTCCCATTCAAAAAAAGAGTCCCATTCAAGAAAATTTTGAGATCCTCTTACTCTACTTATATGCAGAGTGACTTAAAAAAAATGTCTTCCTCATTGGGTACTCAGTAGATATGTTTCATAGAGCTGAAAATAATTGAATACAACTAAGAAAATGTTTTAAGACTTCTATAATTGAATCACCAGAAGGAATGAGAAAGGAAAATAAAAAGGGAAAATCGAAGAAGAGAGACATGAAAATGGGAAAGTATGAGAAAGAGACTGAGATTTAATTTTTACTTAATGCATGTGAAGTTTAATCTTTAGTGTCTTGGCCTAATAAATAAATGTCTTCTTGGTTCTATTGATCCTGTTAGGGATAGGAACTCTAGTGATTGTATAGAGTCGCAAAAGACTTTTATGTTCTCTTTATAATAATGTAAACATACAAGCAGACAAAAATCAGAATTCAAAAAAGCAAATTCAGTGCTTTTTTGTTAAATTTGTTATTTGATATTTGAGTTGTTAAGTTTGATATTTGAGGACTTACAATTATGCAAGGTAAGGACAGTTGTCCCTATATGTCTAAATCATGATTTATCAACTTCACCATTATTCCATTTTGGACAGATGATTCTTGAGGGTGGTGGGGGGTATTCTGGGCACTGAAAGCTGTTTGGCAATATCCCTGGCCTCTACTATTAAGTAGAGAGCAATAACATCCTCGCCCCTGCCCAAGCTATGCCGGCCATAAATGTCTTCAGGCCTTGCCAAATGTCCCTTGGGTGGCAAATTCTAAATTTAGATAAAGATATTTATGGTTAAAATGCATATGATTCCCCCAAAGCATTGAGAATGGCCATGGTAACACATTTTCCCATGGAAAAGCAAGTATACTCATTTTCAGGTCCAGATTCCAAAACCCCTCTTGTTTAAGTTCTTTTAGGCTGAGCTTCTTACCATTTTATATTCTGTAATATTATACACAATTCTATAACATCCATAATAGTTGACAACTATGAAAAAGACAAGACTCACAGGCACCATTCAAAAATGACCTCTTACAATGAATATACAAATATGGAAGAAAATAGCCCAATAAGTCTAGTGAACAATTCAGTCATCAATCCCCCTTTGTTATGACAGTCCAGACAGATTACCAAAAAAAGTTATGCTGAGAGACATTTTCTATACTAGAACCAGTCTTCCTTTTAAACAGTCTCCCTCATTATTAATAATTTATCTGTCTACCTAATTTTTTTTCCTTTTGCTTTATTTTGCCTTTAAGTGTGAGCAGTAGACACACTTAATTATTTTGACTGGTAGCAGTGTTATCATTTGCAATACTCTTCTAAGGTATAGAATAAATCTAGAATGTTAAATAAATTTTGAGAAGAATTATGGGAGAAACAGAAATTGTGTTGGAACAGGGGAAGTTGCCTCCTGCTGAGTGACAGATTGTTAGATAACTGTGTAGGACTTTGACTCTAATATTACAAAATTCTTACCTTACAGGTCACCAAAATCCCTTGGAGAGGTTACTACTCAATTTCAGGTACAGATAAATAAAAAAAAAAAAATCCTGCTTTTCTAGAAACCTGTTTATTTTTTAAAATAAATAACTACTTTCCTCAGTTTTAGCAGATAGATCACTTTTCTTCCTAGCAGACAAATTTCTAGAATTTGTTTTAAATTGCTTTTCTCATACAACTTATCCATAAAAACCAATCCCTGCTTTGATTGAGGCAATAAAATATATTTTCACTATGCAAATAAAAGACTTGTTAAAATAACACTTGGTGAGTGGTCAGTGGCTGTGCTGGCAGGGAAGGTAATGCTGTACATGTGCTTTGTACAATTACTGTCAGTGGGCATGTGTCAAATTTATTTAAACTCGGTTCTCTTATTTAGCATGTGTTTACTACAAAGAAAGGCTAATTTATTACTCATGAGTTCATCTTCCACACTCTTCCTTTTTATTATGCAACTTATTTGTGTATAAAGTGATGTAGCTTCAAATTTGGGCATCCACACAAAGTGACTTGTGCAATGCAACAGCAGTGTGACCAAGGCCTTATTTCATTTTCTACTTTCTGCATTGCTGATTAGTCTACTGGCAACTCTCTAAATTTATGGGGCCTGCAAACACTGAAGTTATGATGGCTCTTCAAATGTTAATTATCCCCATTCATACACCCTCTATATTATACATTTGATATACAGTATCTATGGCAGTCCTTTGTATTCCAAAATAATGCTACTAATGTTGATTCCTATCTCTGTGGCTGCTGGTGCAGAAAAGATCAATGCTTGCCTCGCAGCCTGCAACCTGTTCCACTCCACACACAGGGCAGTATTCAAAAAGCCAGCAAAGCCCAGCTTAAATTAGAACTGTTATACTATTCTGCATTGCCTTCTCCATCAAAACTACCAAATTTATGGTATTTCAACAAAAATTATTATGCTAAGAAAAAAGGAAACCTATAGCAATTTACTTTCGTAAATGCTGATGTGGATTTTGGGAGAAGAAGGCATTCTTATAAATTTATACCCTGGACCTGATGCAAATTCTTCCCTTAACCTCTCTATTCATTAAAAGGAAACAAGCAAAACAAGTTACTCTTAATTTCAGGGTTCAGGATGGTGGCTCTTATCCCTGAATATAAAAGACCTTCCTTGACTCCAATCAATGTCTTAGCTTGCCAGGGCTGCTGTAACATAGTTCTGCAGAGTAATGAGCTTCAAACAATAGAAATTTATTCTCTCAAAGTTTTGGAGGTTAGATGTCCAAAATCAAGTTATAGGCAAAGCCATACTTCCTCTGAAGTCTTTAGGTTCTGGTGCTGGATCTGCTATAATTCAATTTCTGCCTCTGACACAGGGCCATCTCCTCTGCCTGTGCATCAGATGTGTGCATCTCTATTCTCATTTCCTCTCCTTATAAAGGCTCTACTGTAATCAGTTTGGCTTTATCTTAATCAATAATGTCTTAAAAGATCCTGTTTACAAATGAGTTCCCATCCATGGGACAGGGGTTAAGACTTGAACATGTCTTTTTGCGGAGATACAATTCAACCCATAGCACCCAGGTTAACAGATACATTAAAGCGGTGGTTTACTTTTCTTTCTGTCTTTCTGTCTTTCTCTTTTAAGCTGGGACATCACTTGTTCAATATAAACCTTATGCCAAAACTTTAGATAAACACACATGCACACATGCATAAACATACTACACATGCACACACACATTTTGATGAAAGGTTAACTCCAGATGGGAATCAATATTGTTCCTTTCACATAGCCCTTGCTCACCTCCCCCCAACTCCTGCCAGTACCTCAGGGAGCCTCAAGGAAACCCTGTGACCACCTGGAGACCAAGTTGAAATGTTCTGCCTTAACATATAACACCAAATGGTTATAACTCATGTAATTTTATACTGTTCAAAGAACTTTCATATAGTTTTGTCTCTGGTAAGCAGAGCCAAACTCTGACTCTCCATCGAAGGAGTGACAGATGTTATAAGGAGGGAGATAAACTTCTAAGCATGGCCCAGGATAGCAGCTACAATGAGTAGAAGATGAAGCTTCTAGCAGAAAGAGGCAGAATGTGAACCTGCTGTAGAAGTAGGTTAAAGGAGAACAAGAATAACCAAATAGAGAATGGGAACTTGGGAGGAATTCAAGGCAACATGATGAAAGGGGGAAATAATGAGGGAAAGCAGCTAGCATTTATGTGCCAGTCACTGAAGAAAGCACTTTTCATGCTAATTCCCCAAACTACTACATAAGGTTGTAATGTACTAATCCCTTTTTAGAATGAAGAAACTGGTGCTTAAAGAGGCTCGAGAGCACACAGTTGATGGATAGCAGTGCTGGACTTCAAGTATTTCTGTGGACTCCAGGCTATGCCTTGATCTACTATGCCATACACCTTGTAACAACTAGAATGGGCACAAACCTGTATGTGAAGAACAATGGATTAAAAATGTTGGAGATTACTCCAAGGCCACCTCCTTATAGCTGAGGCTGTTTGGGGCAGTTAGCATGGCATAGAGTGACTGGACTGCTTTAGGAAAAAAATGGCTTCTTGTTACAGCGCTATCATAAACTCGCTGTAAGATATTGATCTTTTCCCTTCACTTCTGCAAGATTCTTTTTTCAGATATAAAATAAGGAGGTTAAGATAGACAAACTTATCTGGTCCCATTAATATTCAACAATCTGTGAGTTTTAAAGTAGTGATACCCAGAGCCTGCTGATTCCTGATGTGATGTCATCCTCTACCTTGTTTCTAGATGCAAAGTCTATATTGGAACATTTGACATCTGCTACACTTGCTTTTAGATATATCCAGAACAACTCTAATCTGTTTTTCCTTCCTTTCCACTGGGAGGCAGTTTTTGTGTTGTTGTTTTTTGGGGTTTTTTTTGTTTGTTTGTTTTTTATTCTAACCTGCCCTCAATGGCATGAGTCACAAATGGCCCAAGGAGTGAAATAAGAAGCACTTTCCTTTCTGCCTTGCCCTTCTCAGATCTGGATTCACATAAAGTAAAGTATTATGTCCAGTTTTGACTACCTCAACTTATGAGGTCTGTGAAGAAAATGAAAAGGTTTTGGACTAGAGAAACAAAAACATTTAAAGGGCAGAAGATATTTTAAAAGGTGTTTATTGACACATTTAACTAGCACAGTGCTAAGACTTAACTACTTTCTCTCTTATTAATCCTCTCACAACAAACTTACAGGGTAGACATCATAGTCCTCATTTTACAAGGGGTGGAAACTGAAGTTCATTAAGATTTACAAACCTGCTTAATAACATGCAGTTTTAAATGGCAGAGCTGAAATCCAAATAGAGGATTCCTTGACTCTAAAGGCATTTCTATTTTCTAGTCCTGGAGTAGAGAAAGATGTATGGTGATTTAAGAATGACCTTTAGATATAAAAAGGGTTCTTTTGTAAAAGTCAGCAACTGGATATTCTTTATATTCTCCGGGAATAGAAGGAAAAAAAGGAATGAGGTCTATTTGTAGCATGAGAAATTTGGATTGCTTATAAATAATAACTTCTAGACAAAACTTGTATGTGTAACTGACCTTCCCTTGCAAGAGCTTATGTCAGCTTTCCTTTGAAGTCCAAGTAGAATAGATTCTATATTGGGTCTTAACTTTGGAATAAATCTACTCTTATAGGAACTATTTTGGGCACTGATGAAAGCCTAATCTGGTTGTCTTCTGCTGTGGAACAAACTATCCTGAAACTTAGTGACATAAAACAGCAATGATGCTCTTCTCATGATCTCTGAGCGAGGGATTTGAGCAAAGTACAGCTGGGACAGCTTGTCTTTGCTCCTCAGCCAGGGTGCTTGGATGGCTGGAGATAGTTGGAATAGCTCAGCTGAGGATCTTCTTTCCAGCTGTTGGCTGAACTCCTTGTTTCTTCCCCATGAACCATCTTGAGGGGCAGAAATATGGAAGACGGATTTTTAACTCGTATATCTGCCCCTCAGCTGGGATGGTCTTACCAAATGGGCTCTGACTGGTCACCTCTCTCTCTTTCTTCTCTCTTGCTCTCTGCAAGGCTTATTCATATAAGTATGTTGATCTCCTTTACAACCTGGTGGTACCATGGTGGCTGAACTTTTTACATGATAACTGGCTTCCAACAAATTTTCTAAAAGACCAAGTTGAAAGCTGCAAGGATTCACATAATCTAGTCTCAGAAGTTAAACAATGTCAGTTACATTGCATTCCCTTGTTCACACAGATGAGCCTAAATATGATGTGGACAGGGAGCAAACAAATATAAATACTGGAAGGCATATTTTACTGGAAGGCCTTCTTTGGAAAGTAGCTACAACAAATCCCATGAAATTTTAGAGTTGGAAGACACATAAGCAGTTGGT
Source organism: Tolypeutes matacus (assembly GCA_026826555.1). Classification (NCBI taxonomy): domain Eukaryota; kingdom Metazoa; phylum Chordata; class Mammalia; order Cingulata; family Chlamyphoridae; genus Tolypeutes; species Tolypeutes matacus. The sequence goes on along the minus strand of JAKSZT010054334.1, from coordinate 11,301,881 downwards.
TAAAGATGCCCCACACATAAACCATTCATCTAAGGAAAAAAAAAGAATATGTTGGAAATAGACAAATAGTCTTCTAGGCCACCAATGACAGTTTTGTTTACAGATTAAAGGTAAAGCACCCTCATAATATTCTAACATCTCCCCAGGCAGGAATATGTCAGAAGTCCCAAGTGAATTACATATTAATAATTTGTATTTTCCCATACATAAGGGTAAAAAAGATGCTTAGGGATATAACTTGTAGCTTTCAATTTGCATCTTCATTTCACCAGGGAAGACTGCAATATGACACATATGTTTGACTATCCTAGCTGAAAATAAAATACTGTGGGTTTAATTCTATTGGGAAGAGACCAGCTTTTCATAATTTTAGCCTGGTGAATGGTTATGGGCCATAATTCAAATTTAATGATCTGACTCATTGAAATGATAAGATCCCAGCTTTGGGCAGGCATATTGTTGTTTTTCATAGGAAAAACACGTCAAGGTACCCCCTTCTTTATCCTGTTCACCTTTAGACAGATGGCAGATACTGACACGTGGCCCTAACCAGGACAAATGTTTGAGACACTATAGCTTATATGAACATGTATGGTTCTGTATTTGAATCTAGTGAGTCCATCGCTAATGATGTTGTACAGTTCAGAGATTTAACTGTTGACAAAGACCATATGTTCTCCCAGCAGCTTCCTGTGTAATGTTCTGTTTATAGTATGTTAAGCAGAGGAACTGAACAGCTTCACCTGGAGCAAAACACTCTGTTCACAGGCTGTTTTATGTGATGTCATTTAAGATACAAATATATGTTTCTAAAATATATGAGAAATGAGTACTCTAACTAAGACAGTCTTGATTAAGATAATTTTGCTGCTAATATATACAATCGCTTAGCCCATCTTTGGAGATCAAGAGAGAATTATGTTGAATCTCACATAAAAGAAAATACATAAAAATCTAAGACTAATTTTAAAACATAGCCAGATATCTTCTCCTAGAGGATAAAGACTATTAATAATGACTTTATTTTCTTCCACTTACTCATTTTGGATCGGCGTCTCTTACTTCCCCAGTGACATATTCTTATTAAAGCAGAATCAGAGTATTTAAAACTGACCAATTGCATAGACCAGAAAATACTGAAATAATAGGACAGGTCCCTATAGTGGTTTGCTACCTTGCCTTAGTGTTTTGATTCTTCAGGATGAAATAACATGCAGAATTTGATGGTTTCATGGTTAAGAGAAGACATATTTTAAAAGATTCATCAGAATGGAGTCCTAGATTCACTACGTAGAAAAATGTGACTTTATATAAGTTACTCATACTCCCTTGGCCTAAATTTCCTTCTCTGTAAAAATGAGGATGGTAACAACCTATCTACTTTCTAGACAACTGTGACGATTAAATGGGATGACTCATTCAAGCATTTAACACAATTCCAGATATATAAACACTCAAAAATATGAGCTTTTATTAAAACTATTTGAATATTTTTTCTCATCCATGAATGAGCTGTATTATTACTCAGACTTCTAATTTCACTCATGGAGACATTTGTCAATTAGACTAAACTGCAAATTGAGTGTATTCAGGGTTAGAATCCAAGCGGGTTTTGAAACTAGTCATTTTGTAATATTTTGAAATGGTCTAGTTCTATTTCTCTCACATAGTGTGGACAATTAGTTGTATTTGGCTCCTTCAGTCACTTCCTACATAGTTTCTTATGGCTAAAAGTCTGAATTCCAGGTGCCCTACAGAACCAGTAACACGCAGCTTTCCATGGTAACAACTTCAATCTCAGCCCTACTGCAGAGGGAACTTAAAATAAATAGGACAATGGGGATTAGGTGGGAAGCCACCCTGAAATTTTTAAATCCATAAAAAAGTAGTTTAATGATTTTCTAGAGAGAGCTGTGTGGGAATGATAGTATTTATATATTTATTTCAACTAATACCCAGATGTTAGTTTTAATAAAAGAGGAATATATATAGTTATTCTTTTAATGGAAAGATAATACAGCAATCACAAAGATGCTGTATGGTAAAACTTGGTGCCTCAAGTAATAAATTATTAATCTTATAAAACAATGGCTTAGGTTCAAATAGCCCTAGCAACAACAATGAAGAAAATAATGAAGAAAGATCTTCAAACTTCCATTTGTTTCAGACTGACAAGGCCTCTAAATGGGTAGATTTGACCAAAACACTATATTTGCTTCTTTTGCTCAACAGAATCCAGCAGATGCTCATTTTTCTGGAGCCTGGTTCTGAAGCATCACCGTGATCCAGAGAAAGATAATTCTATAGTCATGAATCCAATGTAGACAGGTGATAAGAAAAGGAAATTCATTTTGCCTGTTTCAGAGAGGATTCTCTTCCTTGAGAAGGCTTTCTGTTTGATCTTTTTATATATATTTATTTAAAATTACAGGAAGCAGAGGCAGTAAGATCTGTTTCAACCTTATCTTAGGTGTCAACTTTTCAATGCCAGCAAAACTTTTTCATGAAAAAGAAAACACTGTGTTCTGCTGAGTGTACTTGTCAGTGGCAACCTCCTCACCCCTGTGGGTACTTCAAAAAGTTATGTCAAATCTCACTGTCTACAAGAGTTTTGCTTTCGTGCTTCAGACCCAGCCTTTCAGGTCAAAAGCCAAAGAGTCAGTGTCTCTACAAGTCTGATTAACACTTGAACTTCAGGAGATTTATGACCATTAGATTTGATTTTTATAGTAATTTTGTCCAAGAAGAGACCATTTATTCTGTGGACAGTGATATTTATCTTCCACCATTTCCATATATTTTATACCTAAAGCATACAACTTTGTTTTTTGTTATTGTTGATAATGTATCTATTTGAGGAAGGTAATGCCATTATCCTCAAGTAAAATATACCATCAGTTTAATGTGATTTTTAAAAAAACTTAATATTTTAAGGCAATAAGAGACTCTACCCATATACCAATTATACTTCTGTCTTTATGACCTCCATTTTCATCAGATGACCTACCATTTTTCCTACATTTATTATTTGTATACTGTGTCCCAGGGAATTGTTTGAAGTGCAGAAATTATAAAGATATAAGGCTTCTTGCCCTCAAGGAGTCCAGGTTCTAGTTCAGCACTCTCCAACAGAAATATAATGTGAGCCACAGGTCTGGTTAGTGAAATAACAATGGTTGCATCACAGGTAGATGAAGATATGGGAGTATACAGTACCTATCACTGCTTGCTTGGCAATGGGTAGTCATTTCATTTTAAAGCAACACTTCGGCTGAGTCTTAAATGAAGAGGAGCTACCCAAGCCAGCACAGTTGTAAGAACATAGATTTGAGCGTCAGGAGAAATAAATAAATAAATCTTAAAAAAAAAAAATAATTTGAGGAAAGGTAATGTCTGGAATTTGCTTTTAAGATATTTAGACAAATAAAGGGATAGATCCACTAAGTATGGCAAAATCTTGGTAATTGTTGAATCTGGGTTAAATATATGGAAATTCATTGTACCATTCTCTTCTTTTATTTAAATTTGTAATTTTTCAAAACTAAAAAATATATACTTATTAAATAAAATTTTAGAACATGCCCAAACAAACCAGAACACTAATACTAATTCTTGGGCCCCAGCCTCTAGGATTCCATGTTAATTTGTCTGGAGAATGACCAGGGTCTGGAGCATTGCTATTTTTAAAAAGTGCTGAGGTAATTTTAATATATAGCCACTAGGAGCAGCGAGTAGTCTTGGATGCAGGCACAGATGTTCATAGCACATGAGTCTGGAGAGGTTGGCATACTATCTCAAAGGTCATGGAATGTTTCCCAGAAGCCAAGGATTTTAAGCCAGTTAACAAGGTTGTATACGCATTTTACCAAAAGCACTCTGGCAGTGCTGTGAGTGTGGATGACTGATGGTCAAATTGGAGGCAAGCAGGTCACTTTAGGAGATACAAAAGAAATTATGATATTGACATGTAATTTTAGTGGTAGAGGCCAGTACCAGAATTGTTGAGGTTTGCGGGGAGGTGGGGTACAAGTGGCAGTGAACTGGAGGAAGGAGATTCTGATGACACCCTGGTTTCTGATGAAGGGATCAAGGTGCCATTCTTTAAAATGGGAAATAGAGGCATATATTCAGGAATGAAGAGGGAAGGCATGGCTTCAGCTCCGGATAACAGAGTTTGAGGTCAGAGTGAAAATACTGGATATAGGTGAGAGAAGCACGTGGGAAGGACAAGCAAGTATCAGAGTAAATGGGCACTGTGCAAAATGTTTTACTGCTGCCTCAGGAATCCTCACCACAATGCTCTGAGGCAAGTTCTATTTTGATACCCATTTTACAGATGAGAAAACTATAGCTTCAAGTAGCTAAGAGTCACACAGCTGATAGGTACAGGTGTGAGGACTCGGAGCTACATCTGCTCAACTCCAAAGTCTATACCCTTAATCACCATGTTAGAGTGCCACTCAGAGGGTTCAAGAAGGGGAAAGACAAAAAGTGGATATGTAAGCCTTAATATTAGATGCCAAATAATTAGAAATGCAAATTGCCCATAAACACATTTCTGATACTGAAGCCTCAGCATAATGAGGTCATTTTTATTGAATATAATATTATTTCAATCAAAAAGATCCATTAGTGCCTTTTCTAGTATTTTAATTGTCCTGCAGAAAGGATAGATAGGTCAGATTAATCTGCTGCTTAATCATAATGCTAAGAACAATGCTGATTGCAAGTCCAAATTTCATTACTTTTACTTGGATTTTTTTTCCTTTGGAGAAAATTTGTGTCATTAAATTCCCGCGAAAGTTTAGAAATGAACAGGATAGTCAAAATGAGCCAGGTAAGTGATCATTATCATTGGTAGCACATGTGTTTAAGGACATTAGTCTGTATTGATTGAAGATTCCTTTTTTCCACCTTCCTTCTTCAAATATCCAAGATCTCTTTCCCAGATTCATTTGAAAATCACAGAAATCCTCTCTTTGGATGTAACTGACACTTGGGGTGAAAAATACAGTTTGCCTTTAAAATAACTCTTTTTAAAAAAAAAAAAGTTAAGTATTTTTCCATTTAGAAATGGATGTTTGTTTCCAGACCTCCCCAAAAGAGTACTATCTATGCTTGAAATCTTCAAAGAGTTGGGATAAAATAAATATCGTGTTATTTTTTGGAATTGTGAAAATAAGTTGAACATCTCATGGTGAGTGGTAAAAGTCTAGATTTTTGTCGTAAGATAACCCTAGTTTTAAATCTTGGCCCAACCTTTCCTTGCTTTGGGATCCTGGATAGTTTATTTAAAGTTTCTGATTTGCAGTTGCCTAGTCATTGAAATGGGAATAAGAAAACTTACCTGACAGAGTTGTTCATGAAGTCTGACCAAAATCTCTTAGCTTCCTATTGCCACTGTAACAAATTACCACAAACTTAATGGCTTAAAACAACAAAATTTATTCTTTTAGAATTCTGGAAATCAGAACTCCAAAATGAGTCTTACTGGGCTAAAGTCAAGGTACTGGCAGGGCTAGTTCCTTACGGAGGCTCTAGGAGAGTCTGTTTCCTTGCCTCTCTCAGCTTCTTGAGGCCACCTCCATTCCTTGGCTCATGGCTCCTCCCTCACATCACTCCCACCTCTTGCTTTTGTCTTCACATCTCCTCCTATAAGATGCCTAGGTGCATTTTGCACATTACAAAAGGCTGCTTCCATGTACAGTGATTTTGACCCTCAGGGAACACGTTATAATGTCTGCAGGCATTTTTTTGGTTGTTACAGCTAGGAGAGTGGGTACTACTGGCATCTAGTGATTAGATAGAGGCCAGGGATGCTACTAAACATCCTACACGCACAGGACTGTCCCCCACAATCAGGAAACATCTAGCCCCAAAATGGCAATAGTACTGAGGTTGAGAAACCCTGACAGAGGTGAAAATTACTGACCCAGGCTGACTGCCTAGCTTCAAACCTGGCTCCACCACTCACTGGAGCAGCCCTAGCAGTCTGTCTATGCCCAAGGGTTTTTTCCCTATTTTTTTCCATCTGTAAAATGGGAATAATAGTTCTTATCACAAAGGGTGGTTGTGAGGATTAATGAGGCAAGGTATGTAACACCGTTAGAGCAGTGTAAGAATTCAGTAGATGTTAGTTCTCATTAGTACTATTAATGTTACTCAGTAAGTAGTAGCAATTAGTTTTGTCTTTCTTCTCCTTTCCAGATCCCTTTCAGAATATTTTTAAACAAGTATAAGTGAAACTTTGTCCATGCTTTTGTAAATATAGTACCTTTAAATCCCATATTAAACCAAATTATTGTATTAGCTCTTGTTTAGAGAAATAGGATTTTTACAGAATTTCAAGGCCAAGTAATAAAATATCTAAACACCAGCCACCTCCATGGAGTCTGTCCTCTTTTGTAAAATCTCACTTAAACCACAGACAAAGATCTGCAGGTAAATTGCTTCATATCCCACTGGCTGTATCTCGTGTAATCAGATCTTGGCAAAACCACTTAGCATCATACACTTCTGGCGGTCATAGAATTCCCTATGACTTTGGTGGATACATGTAAATTAAGAGGCATAACAAATCATTAGCTTTACCTTAGTGAGATTTATTTACTGTAGAATATACCAGTGTAGTTTTAGAAAATATACATGCTGTGCTCTCCTTTAGCCCTCTGCTGTCCAATATAGTAGCCATTTGCCACTGGTAGCTATTGATCACTTGAAATGTGGCTATTTTGAATCAAAATGTACTGTAAGTATAAATTTCATACCAGATTCTGAAAAGTTACTATGAAAAAATAATATAAAATATCTCATTAATATTTTAATACAGATTTCATATTAAAACGATATTTTGGATATGTTGGATAGAATCAAATGTATTAATATTAAATTTCACCTGTTCCTCTTTACTTTTTAAAATGGATATATCAGAAAATCAAAAATTGCATATGTAACTCATATTATACTTTTATTGGACAGTACTGTTCTAATCTTTGCTGTATTGTGTCATTCAGAGGCAGACACAATGTGAAGCAGCCAGTGGGCTGAGCAGAGAGTGCCAGTGGCCACAGGAGGAATCCCAAAGGAATTACACTGAAAGCTGAACACTCAATCCCCTCAGGCAGTGTTTCTCAAATCGGAGTTCCTGGGCCACAAACATCACGTCACTGCCCGTGCTTGTTTAAAAAATGCAGATTTCTGGGTTCCATTCCAGATATAACTTAATCAGAATCTCTGTGCGCAGGGATCTGGATTTTTAACAAATTCCCTCTCAATTCTTATCTGCACGGATGTTTGAAAATCACTGACAGACAAGCTTATTGAAAACAAAGCGAGTAAAAATATCAGACAATAAAAGTGCATACATATACCAATAGTAATATAATACATGAAAACACTCACCACTATACATAAGAACTAAATTAACAGGAGAAGGAATTTGCTCAGGGTTTCACAGTGGCCTGTGGCAGAACAGGGTCATACAGTATTAGGATGAAGAAAAATGCATGTAACCCTGCAGAGAAACAGCTTCAAAAATAGTGAATATTCAGGACAACTCAATTTGAGGAAGTATTATTTTTCAGCCTTCCGACTAGTCCTCTTGACAGCTTTCAACTCAGGTCTAGATAAATTACTCTGCATTCCTCATGCGCACTCTGTATTTTCCCACTTCCCTGCCCTTGTCCTTGCTGCTTCCTTCACCAGAAATAGCCCCCTTCTTTCTAACTAAAGCTGAAGTGCCACCCTCTCCAGCTCCCTACAGCTCCCTATAGCCTCAAGAGGGCTCCAGTGGCTCCCTCTGGCCATCTCCTAAAGAGATGGACTCTTTAACCTTGTAGCACAGTTGCCCATGCTCATGCCTTTACCGGGAGCCCCTTCAGTCTGGTCATATCTGCTTCATCTCTCCAGCTCTGGTTCTAGCTACTAGAAGGAGCAAGGGGAGAAGTGTGCTCTTTGACATTCCTCCTCCTCTGGGAAGCCTTCCCTGATACAGGCTGGGGCATGGGCTCTGTCAGACCCTGTGCTTCCTTCTTCACACAGTTGCACTAGGAGGGGGGTTATTGTTTATCTCTGTCTCCTCCCCCAGACTGGGAGTTCCATGGACCCAAGGACTGAGTTCCCTGAAGGGGCTGGCACAAAGTAAGTGTCACTAAAGGTTTGTTAAGGACCACCAGATGGATGGATGGATGGATGGATGGATGGATGGATGGATGGATGGATGGATAGGTGGATGTATGGATGGAGCGGTGGGTGAGTATGTGGGTGGATGGATGGGTGAGAGGGGGAAGGAATGAAGTGAATGCTCAGGATGCTTGGATCATTCTCTAAGGGGAGGCATCCATCTGTGAAGTAGGCCCTCCACAAAATCCCACAGGACTGAACAGGGCTTCACTGTTCCTGTCCAAACTTTTTTTTTTTTTTTTCCCACTTGTTCATTCATTAATTAATTTACTTATTATTTATTTCATCAGTGCTTTGGTTTCTTGTGAGGATTAAATGCATTATACTCATGAAGTGCTGAGAGCACTGTCTGGTGCATAAGAAGCAGTGTACCATACCTCTCTTATTATGCCATAGACATTTCCTGAGGACCTACTACATTAGGATCTAAATTAGGCTATGTTGTAAATTCTTCCCACCTCAAAGAAAAACACAGGAGTAAAAACGAATTAAATTAATAGGTATCATTGAGCTATGTTTGATTTATAGAAGAACTGGAATTCCAATATCATTCAATTCCACATTTAGTCATAGTTTACCTGATAGCTAACTGAGATAATGAGTCATCTTAGGAAGGATAGTTTAGCCATTTAAAGAGATGGATTTTGGTCATCTCTATCTTCACCATTAAGTCATACATAGACAGATCTACAAGAAAATACCTTACTTTTTTAGTGGATAATTCTGGTTGTCAAGAATCTCTTTTAAAGAAAAAACTTCCATAAAGAAATGCATATAGTAATCAACACTGAACTTGTTTCCAATGAATATATATGTATATATATTATATATATATATAATTGTCTACTTAGCTAAATATAGTACACATTAGAAATACAATGTGTACATTGTGTGTGATAAATAAGGTTGCTTATTACTGAGCTACTATGATTATAGCAGTTTTATGAAATTTTAATTACATTATGCTCCTATTCAAATATTGGTTTTGAACATTAATCGAGTTACTTGAGAGGCATTTCATGGAATGGAAAATAAAAATGAAATGGTATAATTACTTATCCCAATGCATTAAGGATAAAATTCAGTAGGGAAACTCATAAAAAAAAAAAAAAAAATGAGAGCACTACCCAGAAATCTCATTCTCTAAAAACCACAGGTGAGTTTTTAGCTGAATAAATCACCCTGAGTGATTTGACACCACATTTATGCTTACAAGACAGTGCTTGAAATGCAACCTGTTTGATTTAGAAGTAAGGTATGTCTTCTTACCTCTTTCAAGATTACAAACCTGCCAGATATTTTGTAATTATCAGGTAACAATTTTCTTCTTAATTCTATTCAAAATTAGTGTTACTTGTCAGAACCAGTAATGAATAGGAAAAATGGACAAAAAGGCAGTAGTGAAAGCATAGGCCTTGGGTGTTTGCCTTGGTTAACCAGAGACTGACACTAAATTGATGTGACAGCTTCACGTTTTGCTCTTGCATATGTTTTCTGTCCCAACGATTTCTTTCCTATTATAAATTACATGGGACAGTGACTTTGCTTAAACCTAGATGTCAAACTGTTGTGCTATTTCATATATATTTATTTTTAAATTATCCTCAGAAATGCTTTACATTCAAGTTAGTAGCCCAGGTTGAAATGGAAATTTTGAGAGATAGCCAAGTGCTTATTTTATTCAACAGGCTTTAAATGAACATACTCAGCTGCATAATGTGAAAGGACTTTTGTCAGTTATCAAATCAGTCACATTGTTAAACATATGGAGGAATGTCTTTTGTAATCTTACTAGGACACTTCCAAATTAGCTCTATATTTATCTACAGTTAGAATTATAACCTTAAAAATACATTCAGAGCAGAATTTTCCACCTATGTATAATACTCCCAAAAGGTGAACAGTCTTTACATATAATATTATTAAGTTTTAATACAACATTTAAGAAAAAGCAACTGAGAGAAATGCATATAGAAGTCAATACTGAACTTGTTTCCAATGAATCACTTAATTTCCAAAGAGATTAATTTATTAAAATTGACTTCTTTGCTTTGACTTTTATAAATATAGAGTTGCTTTGTTTAAAAAGAAATTATAATACCCTTAAACAGTGTGACAAAAAAAATACTCTATGATCTTAATAGTGGGAACCAATCCTCTAAGATGATTTCCTTGTTATCCAAGTTTATTCTAAACATTCATATGGTATCAAAACATCTTTTTAAAAATTAATAGCAAGTATAGCCACTTTTTCATGATAAAAGTTAAACAAAACTCTGGAACACAAGCAAACCCAATTTGATACTCAATTTATAGGTAAATTCATTTTTAAGTGTTATTTAATTCTAGTCCATAAGCATTAAAACCTAAAATATTACTGAAATTCAACTAGTTTCATTTCAGTTTAATTTGAACTTCAATGATTCTTTCTTAATTTGTAGAATTAAGGTTGAAGTGCCACAGCTGGCTGGCTGATATATTTAATGTTCGTAAATTTGTAAGGCTTTAGAAATTCTACCATGTTATTCTAATAATTAATTGTTTTAAAAATTGAAATCAGGTGGGTATATTACATGGTGGAGCTGGTGCAAGGTGTCCAGAATATGAAATTTCAGTGGCCAAAGTTGTCAGGAAAATAAAAAAAGAAATTTAGAAAGGCATCAGAAAACTGAATAACAAGGAAAATCCTCCCTTATGTTATAAGAGATTTGGGAGATTATGAAGGTGAAAGATTCTAAATTAGAAGCATTCTACTCACATATTTTTAAAAATTGGTAAAGGATTTTCTGGAGGAGAGGAAGAAACATCTGGCCTTATGAAAAGGGTTCTTGCTGCTGAGTCTTGACTGAGTTGTAATTAAAGCTGAAGGAGCAGATGAACATGTCTAAAAACATTAGATTTTCTATGCATAGGGCATGCTTGAATAATTTCAATTGTCAAAAAGATAGAAATTCTTCTTTAATGTTTGGAGAAAAACACTGGCTTGTCCAATATATATTAAGAACAGAGGAACAACTGCAAAATTGTTCAATGTAAAATCAGAATTTTGACAGCAGGCATCTTATCTTAATAATTTTGCATTTACATAGAAGATAATGCCTTATTTATTCAGGAAAAGACTTAGAGTTATGTTTTTTACAGTTCTTGAGCTCAGTTCACATTAGCTCAAATAAGAGGTGAACCATGAAACTGCAAGAGCACCAGAATTTTAAGGGCAATAAAGTCTTTCTTTTCTTTCATTAATATTAAGGAGCAAATAAAGGCTGCTAAATGTATGATATATATTATCCCATTTAATGCTCAAAAAAAACAAGAACTAAATCAAAACTGCATGTCTGTATTTAAGAGGAGGAAACTGAGGCACAGAGGTATTAAGAAATTTACCAAAGTACACATAAATAAGTGGCAGGGCTATGATTATTGTGGATGCTAACTTTAGTTTTCTTTTCTTAATAGATTAAGAATAATATGTATTAATTATTGGGAAAAATAAAAACAAAAGAAGTCTTTTATCCTTGCTCTGTGTTCCCAAACCATTTACTTCAGCCTCTATTTGGATACTTATTTTCTACCTTGCCTTATTATTTACATTCTTTTCTCGTATCACCACTGAACTTCAAAATTCTCCTTAGCAGTTAGAAGTTTCTTGACTTTGCTCTTTTTTATATGCATGTTTTAATTTTATAGAAGTCATTGCTTTAAAATATGAAATTTAAGAATATTAACTTTTCTTCCCTCACCTTCTCTAGAATTTTTGAATTTTGTAACAGGGAAAAGCCTCCTCTGTAGAGTTTGATGAGATAGTGAATGTAGTGTGATGGATGGGTGCATGACGGATAGAGGGATGGATGACTGGATGGATGGGTGGATGGATATTAAACATAATGAAATCACATCTGAATTTAATGATGTTTCTAGATCTAATAAGAAATAAATGGCACAAGAAAGGATTGAGTTGAGGGACTGTTATAGATTAAAATAGACTTAACAATAAATGCTTCACAAATGGAATGTGTGAACATTTTTTTTTTTATCCTGATTTGAACAAGTAAACTGTACAAGAACACTTATGAGAATTAAGAACTAAAAAATTAAATACTAAACACCAAAGTATTAAGTATTTGCTTTAATTTTTAGGTATAAAAATGGAATTGTGGTTACGTTTTGTTTTTAAGGAGTTATTTTTTATAGTTACATGTTTAAATATTTATGAATGAAATAAAAAGACTGCACAAAGAAATAGGGTGGTGGGGGCTGGACATGAGGAATAGACAAACAAGATTAGTTTTATATTAAAAATTTTCAGAGCAGAATGATGAAGGTTCTCCCTATTGCTTAGTGTTTGATATTTTCCAAAATAAAAAAGATGTTTTGCAATATAATTGATATTATATTAATTTAGCAGTTTCATTCCATAGCCTCTCATGAAACTCTATCATTAGAAATGGGCAACAGGCCCTAACAGACATGCCCCAGCACGAACATCTGTCATACTTGATACAATAAAACCACTGACTATCTAAAATAGTCTATATAAAACTTCTGTTATATCCAATTTTTTAAAAAAAAAAAAAACCTTTGCAAAGAAGCATAAAATAGAAGTTAAGATTTTTAAATTGTTTAATAAGTAGATAGAAAGTGAATAGAATATTAGAAAGATCACTGGTTGATAGACATAGGAGATATTTTCCTTTGTAAAGTGGAGGGGCTGGTGCAACTAACAGATTATATTAAGAGATCTCTAACATCCCGCTATAACTGAAACATGTTGCTTTTTCAGATCCACTGGCCCACCATATAAAGTCAACAGAGTGATGTGAATTGTGGCCTGTGATCAGGGATAGCCAATTGTTTGAAATGTTGACAGTGGCAGCCTACTACACAATTACTCCCAAGATATATTTTGACAGTAGCGGGTTTTGTTTTTATTTTCAAAGCTTGTATAAAACATGAAATAGTTGAGTGGTTTCTGAAGCAGTCAAAATATCAACTTCTTCCACATGAGCAATCTAAGGTACATTTTTTGTGCAATGGCTTTGCCTGTCCTTTGAGAGAAATGATATGCCAGTCATTTCAGCACTAATAAGACCATCCAGGAAATAGTATATTCATCAAAATAGACACTTAAATATAAACTATTTTGTAGGACATCATTTCAGGTCCCAGGATCCTATCCTAGGGAAGAGACAATATATCCTCAGTTTGACAAGTTCCAAGGACTTTAAAGAGTATATCTAAATTGGTCTTTAAAAAAAATACAGGACTTTAGGGGTATGCGAAATAATGGTAATATCAGTCCTGACTCTTGTATTAGTAGAGTCTTTCTTTACAGGTATCTGGTATAAGAGTATCTTATACAGTACCTTCTGGACTGGCCCAGTTACATGTAGGGCAGGTTTTAGAGAGTCCAAGAGAATTCCTGAGTCTGGACTTGGATGTAAAGTTAAGCATCTTGTTATACTAGCAAAACCTTGTCTAAATGTAAACTTATGCTACCACTTTCATTCATGAAGTGTAAAGCATTTCACACAAAGAGTAGCATCCTAATAGCATTAGTTACCTATCTATCCCTGCATAAGAAATTACTCCAAAACTCAGCGCTTAAATCAACATATGATTATTGTCTCAAAGTTTCTGTGGGTCAGGAATCTGGGTGAAATTTAGCTAGATGCCTCTGCCTCATGGTCTCTGACAGACTGCAATCAAGGTGTCAGCCAGGGCTCTGTTCTCCTCGGAAGGCTGTTCCTTGAGTCAGATCTGCTTCCAAGCTCACTTAATAGGGTGGTTGAAAAGATTCAGTTCCCTGCAGGTTGTTGTAATGGAGGCCTCTGGTCCTCATTAGCTGTTGACTGGAGGTCTTCTTTACTTCCTTGTCACATGGGCTTTTCCATAGGGCAATTCAGAAGATGTCAGCTGTTTTCCCTCAGAGTGAATGAGCAACAAACATTGTGCAAGTAGAAAGTGAGTCTTTTTGTAACCTAATCACAGAAGTAATTTCCCTTCACTTTTACCACATCTGTTCATTAGAAGCAAATCACCAAATCCAGTCCACACTCAAGAGGAGGGCAGTACACACGGGTATGGATGTCAGAAGGCTGAGATCTTTAGCAGCCATCTTAGATGTTTCCAACCACACAAACAGTCTTTTCAACTTACTTGATAAATGCTACATGCAATTAGCAGTAAAGCAGAGTTTTGGGTTCCCAGCTGCTAAGACAAATACCACGCAATGGGTTGGCTTAACAACAAGAACTTAATGGCTCATGGTTTCAGAGGCCAGAAGGCTTACTTCCTCTCAGGGTCAGTATCTTCCAGCTGGCCAGAAATCTTTGGGGGTTCCTTGCTTTTCCATTACATGGCAATGCACATGGCAGTGTTTTCTCCTTTCTTTCCCAGGTTCTGTTGACTTCCAGCTTCTGGCTGCTCTCTGTGGCTTCTTCTTCCGTGTCCAATTTCCTTTGCTTTATAAGGACTTCAGCCATATTGAATTAAGGTCCACTTTCATTCAGTTTGGAGGCACTTTAACTAATCTCTACAAAGGTGTATTTCAAAATGAGTTCATACCCACATTACCAGGGATTGTAGCCTGAACATGCCCTTTGTGGGGGACATGATTCAATTCCCAAGAAGCAGTTTAACTATGTTTTGATTTTGATGGCTGGCTATTCTGTGGCTTTCAGATTTTTCTTTTTTGTTTATTCTACCTTTCCTCTGCCTTGATTGTCTTACCCCATTCCTTTTGCCCAAGGTACACAAATATCTACCCATCTTTCAAAACTCAACTCAAGCATCCCTGCCTTTATGGCTGCTTTTCTGACTTCTTCAAGATGGATCTGACCTCTGCCTTCTTGGTGCTCCAAAATGGCTCTGCTGCAGGCTTTTTGATAGCACCAATATTACTTAATTGCACATACAGTCTATATGCATCTCCATTCATCCAACTGGATTGTAAGCAGCTTAAGGCAAAGACAATCAATAAACATTTGTTGCATGAGTGAATAATGGCTTATATCTCAATTACCATCCAATTCTATGCATAGTATGTTCTACAGAGTCCCATCTTAGAAGGAGGATAGGTCCAAAGTTAATAAATAAGGTGAGAATTTCTTAGAGTTAAAATCAAATGGCTCAAGAAACTGGCTTAACCCAATGAGCTGCCTACATAAGAAGAGACAGTCAAAACTGACATTGGTGAGAAAATAGGAAAATCATAGCATTTATCTCTCCCTCACTTGGGTGCATTACTTCATGAAGAGTATTGACATGCATCCCAATTGCAGAGCTCCCCATTTGATCTGCTGAAGTCTGTATTGCAGTTCAACTCTACCCTCTACCCCATCCTGTTTATCCATGCACTTATGCCCTCAATTAACCTCCTGCCTGCAAATCTTCAGGGAACTCAATCTAAAGATGCTTACTTGCCCTCAAGCAAAAGTCCCAAATGTTTCTCAGCCTCGCTCTGTCTCCCTAGTCCTGTTTCTCACTGCCCATTATATCTATCTATCCAGCATTACAAAAGTCCCAAGATATGGGAAGGCAGTGATTCATATCTTAGGGTGAGTTAGAGCGTGGGAGAAGAGGTAAAGCTCTCATCTCTTGCACGTTAATAAATGCTGTCCCTGTCATAGTACTGTGGTTTGATTAAAATGTATTTCATGAATGGCATACTGTTATTCTTCCTGAAATGGCTGGGCCAGTCACCAATTCTACCACTTAGCTCTCATATCAGACTGCATCTCCCCACTGGGTTTCCCTGTAGTCCCTGCTGGTTCTCCATGATGCAGCCCAAACAGCCAGGTGGTATAGTGCCAGTTCATTAGATAAAATGTCTTTGTGCAAAGGACTTCTATAATTGCAGCAAGTCTATATAAGCTCACAAACATTGTGATCTCTTCTAAGACCTTGGCAATTTTAAGAAGGAGCTAATTTAAATTTAAGATATTTATGTTTTAATTTGCCTGTTTTACATCCATCAAGCAGTTAAAAAAAAAAATCCCAACACCATTTTTACTCTATTTGTTAAGAGTTTCAATAAATGTGATGTTTTCCATGTTCTTATATTTCAGGGGATCTGTTATTGTAATGCAAAGTTCTTAGAGGGATGAGTCTTACTGTTCCTTGTGTTTTGTTTACCCGTGGTTGTGGTGGATTGTTTGCAGTTTTCTTTGTGAGCACATCTTCAGCAGGACTCTGCTTATGAAATAATAGGTATACTAGGTTGAGGGTGTGTCCCTTCGGAAAGGGTTTGGGCTGGCTTCCCCAAGACCCACAGGGGGCGTCTTTGACCTAAACCCTTTCTTTGTTATTGCTTGTTAGGGGAAGAGGTGCGTGTGTGGGTGGGGGTGTGGAGGGGGTATCCATGGACCACATATATTGTACATTTGCATTACTAACCTGAGAGCAGACCTAAGGTTAAAGATTTCTGGAGAGTCCAATTTCTTTGGCTTTTTCCGCTCAGAGGCCATGTTCTGTCCCCGTGCCAAGGAGTACACTTTCATCCTAATCCATATTTCACAGACAGTGTAAACCCAGTGATATTCTGGTAATTGTTTATCAGTCCAATAAAGGAGGTTTATCAGGGCAATAAGCGGGTGTACATACACAAGCATAGGTTTATTATGGCTTTTACTGATACAAAGGATATATAGTACAAAATATGCAATGCTCTTTGAGTTCTATATAGCCAATTGATTCTCACACAGAGCCCTTCTGAAAATAAATGAAGACCACCCAACTGAGAACAAGCAAGAGGCTATTTATCAGAGTTGCTGTAGCAAAGGAGTCAGCCACCATCACTTGGCATCTGTCAGACACTCAAAGGCAGGCAGGGGAGCAAGGAGGCTCACGAATGCTCTGTTAGAGGTTGTTGGCAGCGGGAAGCTGGAAGCAGGAAGCAGGATAACTAGAAGCAGGACATCTCATAAGCTTGGGTTGGGGGGCAATTTTGTTTTCTGTAGTTGGTCCTGTGTTGTAAGCTGGGGGAAATATAGGGAAGTAGTCAGTTATTGATAGAGTCCTCACTGTTTGAGGCCATTTGCCGCGGAGCTTGTGGTTTGGCTTTCCAGACTGGTTGCTGCAGAGTTTGTGGGTCACAGTTCTATTGTCTTATAAGATAGGGCTTTGCCCATTTATATCTCAGTTTCTCACTTTCGTTCATTTTTCTTTAACTCTAGTATCTGTAGCCTGCCTGTGGAAACAATTGACAATTGAGTATAGTTCCAACTTTAATGTTTCATGGTATTTTTGTTTATTGTAATGAGTAAGAGTAAAGTGAAACAATAAAGCTACTTGTACTTTGGGATTTCACTTGTTCATTAATGATGTGAGTGACTTCTCTGCTGAATCAGATAATAGTTTTCAAAACCTTTATTTCCTCAAATTTTGGTGCTATTCACATAGTCATACCTACACACATGCCACAGTTTCAAGTTTAATCTGCATTATTAACATATTCTCTATCACATTGTAAAGTCTAGACAATCAAAAATAATAATAAATTGAGCCCTGATTTGTAGGTATTTCTATGGTATCATACTTCTATCATGGACAACTTCAAATTACCCATGTGTTGTCACTGAACACAAGCTGGGAAGAAATGTGCCGTACAACAACAGCATTATGTAGTATTTCACCATACAGATACAATCAACATAAATAACCCCAAGAGCAGATCATATTTTACTAGACAATACTGAAATGTAAATATAATTAGGAAATAGTGAGTTTTGAGTATATATTGTCTTTGTTTTATAATATAATTTATTTAACAGATTTTTTACTGGAGACATTGTGAATTTACAGTGAAAAAAAAAACATTTTTTATTAGAGTTGTAGGTTTACAGAAAAATCATTCAGAAAGTACAGACTTCCCACATGCCCCCCATTATTAACACTTTGCATTAGGGTGGTAACTTTGTTAAAATTGATGAAAGAATATTATTATAATTGTACTATTAACTATAGTCTGTAATTTACATTAGGGTTCAATGTTTCTGTTGCGCAATCCTGTTTTGATATCTTCCAGTTCTTCTTTTGTCAGTACACATAGTTTGTATGATTCTAGGTATTTGTCCATTTCATGTCAGTTTTCTAATATGTTGGCATACAGGTGTTCATAGTATCCTATTATACTCCATTTATTTCTGTGGGGTTAGTAGTAAAATTTGCCTTTTCATGTCTGATTTCAGTTATTTATCTTTGTCGGTCTAGCTAAAGGTAGGTTGCTTTTATTGATCTTTTTAATGAAACAACTTCCATGGGGTTCTTTGCTGATTCTCTCTATTGTTTTTTCATCCTTTATTCCGTTTATCTTTCCTCTAATCTTTTCTATTTCTGTCCTTCTGCTCCCTTTGGGTTTAAATTCCTCTTGTTTTTCTAGGTCCTCCTGCAGAGAGTTAGGGTTCTGATTTGAGGTCTTTCTTCCTTTTTCCTTTTTTTTCATATATTTTCTTTTTTTAACGTTTTATTTCAAATTACTTCAAAACTTACAGGATACTTACAAAAATAATACAAAACCAATACATAGAATGCCAATATACTCTTACCACCCCACCCCAGATACCCAAATGCATCATTTTTAAAATTTTGCAACATTTGCTTTATCATTCTATCCCTCTTTCTATCTATCTATCTATCTATCTATCTATCTATCTATCTATCTATCCATCCATCTGTTTTCCAAACACTTGAGTGTAGGTTTTATACATCATTATCCTTGAACATTTGGTACTGCCATGTACATTTCCTAAGAACAAGGATATTCACTTATGTAACCACATTCAGTGCAGTTATCAAGTTCAAGAAATTTAACATTGATAAAAAGCTTACAGTCTATATACCAAATTTTTCATATGGCCCTATAATGTCCCTTTGAGCCTTTTCTCCTCCCTTGTTAGATACTGTCCAGCATCATGTATTGCACTTAAATGTCATTGTCTAGTTACTTGCTCTCTTTTTTTTTTTAAAGTTATTTGTGGGAACAGATAGATAACATAAACTTTCTCATCTCTTTCACTCCCAAGAATAATATTCATTGGGATTAATCACATGCACAATATGCTGTACCCTCATTGCCTCCCATTACTAAAATTTTCCATCTCCCCAAACTGAACCCTATACGCATTTGGCATTTACTACTCATTTCCCCTGGCCCTGTGTCCCTGTCAACCTGTTTTCTAATTTCTGCCTCTGTAAGCTTGTATATTCTTTGATATTTTCTTTGTAGTTACCATGGGGCTTGAATTTCACATCCTAAATCTATGGTGATATTGTTTGCTTTGCTACCAACTTAACTTCACACCCCTCTATACCTCACTATCCCCCCACCCTTATACTGTTCTTGTCACAAATTTCTTGCTTATATATATATATTATGAATCCAAAATTACTGGTTTCTCATTACATTTTATGCATTTGTCTTTTAGATCCTGTAGGAGGTAAAAGGAGTTGCTACTCAAAGAGAAAGTAGTACTCACATCTATATTTATCCATGTCGTTGCTATCTCTGGGGATCTTTATCTCTTCATATGTCTTGGCTCTCCTGTCAATTGTCACCCTGAAGAATTTTCTTTAGCATCTTCTGGATATGCTTTTTAAGCATATTCAGGACTATTTTTCAAAAGCCTTTATCTGTTATATCCCAGGTCTGGTCCTTTCATTGATGGCTTCTAATGCTGGACCAACACTTCCTCTACTTTTGTATGTTTTGTAATCTTTTGTTGACACCTGGACATTTTGATGTTTTAATGTGTTATCACTGGAATTTAGACACCAAGGCATCTGTTCCTGGAGTTATATCCAGCTAGTTTTATGACATTTCTTTCCTTGAATGCCAGGAGCTAACTAAAGAATAAAAAATAACAAAGGAAGAAGAAAAGAAGAGAAAGAGAAAACACCTCTCCCAGTCTTTGCAGTTTGACTTGTGCAAGTGCTCTCCTTCAAGGCTTATCCATACAATGAATTAGAGAATAGCTTGAGGCCAAAGCATAGGGGTCTTCCTGATCCTTCCCATTCATGTGTCTTGTCTTAGGCATGCATGGGTGGCCCTAGGAATTCCTCCATTAACAGAGATAAAAATATTCCCTCTTCCCTAGAAAACAGTTATTTAAGAACCTCAACCACTGCACTATGTGTTGTACTGTCAACAATCCCTTTACCCAAGCAGTGTGACCTGACTGCTCTGCCACAGCATTCTGTAGGAGAGCTTTGTGAGTTGCCTTCTACAAGCAGGACAAGTTCTGGAATGGCAAGTCCCCCAGGCCACCACCAAACAGATTAGGCCAGACATACATGTTCCCAGTATGTTGAGGGTTATTCTGCTCCCTACAGACTGAGACCAGGGAACCTTCCTCGGAGCTGACCAGTGAGGCATTGGGGAAGGGCCAGCCACGGCGCCACTTTTAAGTAGATTTTTTCTTGTTTTGGTGGTCATCCTGTTATTGTAGTCTTTTAACTGCTTTCTTGAGCCTTCAGAAAGATGTTTCTGCTGGCTCTTGCTAATTGTTCAAAACCTCAATAGGGGAACAGAGCCATGAAGCATCACACTCAACCATCTTGACTGAGGCAAGTTTCTTTTTCTTTTTCATGCAAGCATTTAGAGTTATAAATTTCACTCTCAGCACTGCTTTTGCTGCATCCCAGATCTTTTGGTATGTTGTGTTTTTGTTTTCATTTACCTCAAAATACTTCCTAGGTTCCCTTGTGATTTCTACTTTGATCCATTGGTTATTTAGTAGTGTGTTATATAATTTCCACATATTAGTGAATTTTCCAGTTATCCCTGTTATTAATTTCTAGCTTCATTCCACCGTAGTCATAAAAGATCCATTGTATGATTTCAATGTTTTTAAATTTAATTAGACTTGGTTTGTGACCTAACATATAATATCTGAGAAAAACCCGTTTTCACTAGAGAAGAATGTGTATTCTGTGCTGTTTGGTGAAATGCTCTTTGTATGTTTATTAGGTCAAGGTAGTTTATCGTATCATCCAAATTTTCTATTTCTTATTTCCTTATGGATGTTCTATCCATTATTGGTAATGGTATATTGAAATCTCCTACTACTAATGTAGAACTGCCTATTTCTCCCTTCAAATCTGTCAATATTTGCTTTATATATTGGGGGCTCTGCTGTTGATTGCATACATATTTATAATTGTTATGTATTCTTGTTAAATTGACCTCTTTATCAGTATGGAGTAACCTTATTTATCCCTTCTTATAATTTTTGATTTAATGTCTATTTTATCTGCTATTACTATTGCTATCCCCGCTCTCCTTTGGTTACTATTTGCATAACTTTTTTTTTCCTATCTTTTCACGTTCAACCTTCTTGTGTCTTTGAATTTAAGTTGAGTATCTTATAAACAGAATATAATTGGTTCATACCTTTTTATCCATTCTGCCAGTTGCTGCCTTTTGCATGGAGAGTTTAATCCATTTACATTTAAAGTAACTACTGACAATGCAGGGCTTTCTTCTGCCAGATTAAGCTTTACTTTTTATGCATTTTTATTTGAGAACCTGCAAGATAAAAAGTGGAATAATATACCAAAAATAAATAAATAAATTTAATAGAGCTGGCATTCATAATTACCCATATAGTTACCTTTACTGGAGATCTTTACTTTTTTATACCTCTTCACTCCACTCTCTAGTTTCTTTTCAGTATAAAGAATTCCCTTCAGCATTGCTTTTAGGACAAGTTTAGTGGTGATGAATTCTCTCAGATTTTGTTTATCTGGGAATGCCTTAAGTTTGCCCTCATTTCTGAAAGACAGACTGACTAAATATGCACACAGGGGCTACTCTGTTCTCTTCACATCAGGGCCAAGGACCTACAATTGGCATATAGGCTGGCTCTACACCATGCAGTAAAGGGGACTGCAGAGGGGCCAGCAAGGGCACCATGAGCTTTTCCTACCATCGTTAAAGGTGTGTTTTCTTGATTTGGTACTCCTCTAGTTATTGCAGCCCTTTTAACTGCTGCCCAAAATTTTAGAGAAACCAGTTCCACCAGTTTCTTTCAAGTTGTTCAAAGGTCCTGTGGCAGAACAGCACCCTGGAGCATCTTTTGCTGCCATCTTGGTCGTGCATAATTTTTAATAATAACTCTGTTTAACAGCAAGCTCAATGAAATGGAGAAAATTGGACAATTTCCAGCACACCATGATGTAAAGAAATGCAGAATTTGCATAACTAACCAAAATATTTAATTTCTGTCTTTCATTTTGAGAATTTAAGCATAGGATTGTATCACAATATAAAACATCATCTCTTCTTCTAGAGAAATTAATAAAGCCCAAAGCTCTTTGAATACTCAAACTGTCAACACACATGTCCACTCACTACCCTTGGCTATGGCAATGGCTCAAGTGCTAGTTTTCAGTTCTATCTTGGATTTTGTCCTCTAGGGAATTTCCTTTCTTTCCAACTTAATATGCATTTAATTTTTTTTTTTTTAATCTGATCCAGTATTTACAATGTTGAGCAGTTGGATGGCTTAAAATATCTGATCACCATATTGAAAGGAATTAAAGACCCCTGTCCTATATTAACTCTTTTTAAAACTTTCTGCCCTGAATCTGACTCTGTATAAGGAAATTTTTCTGACCTACAACATTAAACTTTACAAGACCTGATAATAACCACTTTCAGTTTGTTTCATGCAAGAGAATTTGCTGTTCTTCAGTGATTATCATCATTTTGGGCCTTCAAGAGATATCCTCTGATTGCAAAAAAAAAAGAGGACTAGTTGTTGCTAGATGCCGTGGCAATTAGAAGCATGCTGCAGAAGAATGCCAAGCTGGCTACTTGATATGGGAGTCTTCGACATGTAGGTTTCAAAGAGTTTTAAAGGCAAGAAAGTGATGCATTCTTCCATACTAAAGAATGCAAGATTGGGTCTCTAATGAGAACATTCACACAAAATCATGAAATATGGAAAAATAGCGAGAAAAGATTATTGGTGTTTTAGTGACCTCCGAAATGCTTCCTTACTTATAAAAACAAACAAGAACAAAAAGGTTAATATGGAAAATATTTGATGGATATCTAAATGTACATTTTTAATTTAAAAATATGAACAAGAAAATCTTTACCTGGATTTAAAAGTTCTGGCAACTAAATGAATCACGCTTACTTTTCAAATGTTTCTATGATACAGAAAGGTCTGTACAAGAGGAAATACACATATTAATAAATATAATCAAACACATGTATGTAATGCGAATATTCTCACTGTCCTGATTTTGTGATAATCAGGATAAGCTAAACATTCGCTATGTTAGAAACCATGCATGTGTCCCCAGACCTAGTTTTTCTCCCTAGGTCTGTTTTTTAGAATGCTGGTGATAAACCAAGCCTGATTTGTAATATGACCATCCTGTATGGGAAAAGACTAACTTTGAGTATATTTGGTCAACCTTAAGAGGTATAGCATGGGGACAAATGTAGCTCAGGTGGTTGGTCATCCATCTCCCTTATGGAGGGAACTGGGTTCGATCCCCGGGACCTCCCGGTAAAAATATAAAAAGAAAAATATAGAATGCATGTGTGCTGCCAGGCCCCACGAGTGGGTGAGCTCCAGGCCCCAGGTGAGCCACCAGGCTCCATGTGCAGGTGAGCCACCAGGCCCAAGCAGCAAGATGATGACGTAATAGGAGAGTGACACAAGGGAGAGTCAAGATGAGACAGACCGAAAAACCAGGAACTAAAGTGGTACAGGCCGTAGGATGCTTCTCTCCCACATCGGAGGTTCCGAAGATAGAGTCCCAGTTAAGTCAGGAGGAGAAAGATGAGAAGAGAGGGCAGGAAACAGTGAATGGACACTGAAACAGCAAAAAATGGGTGGGGGGGTAAAAATGGATAAAACTAACTAACTAAATAAATAAATCCTTAAAAAAAAATGTATAGGGGAGGAAGATACAGGCTATAGTTAGTAGTAATACTTTGACGATGCTCTTTCATGATTTGTTAACAGATGTTTCACAACAAAGTGGGGTGTTTGGGGCGGGGGGTGATGTGTGGGAGCCCTGCATGATGTTATGCATGTTTGTTTTGTAAGTTCATGATGTTTACTGAACACTTATGGTTTATGTATGTTCATGTATGAATGATATACTTCAATAAATTGTTTTAAAAAAAAACACATGTATGTAAATTGAAACTGCTTAATATCAAGGTTGAGAACAAAAGTGTTCTTTTCCCCTTTAAATCGTTTTTTTTTTTTTTTTTTTATCACCACAATAGGAAGTTTCCTTTACCGTAATTGGACTTGCTATTTTTGTAGATTGTGTAAATCTTGCTGAATTTCTATTGTGAATGAGCTTCATCCTAAAACACATTCTCTTTCTTTTGGTAGAAAATGCAATCTGACCACCAAAAGCTCAATGATAGCTCCTCTAGGTATTTCTCACTTTTCAATTTTTCTTTTTGTGTTTCAATTTAAGTAGCGTACTTAATTTTACCTCTTCATTATTTGGGGGTCTTATTGTATTCTGTGTTTTAACTTGTATGAGATCCTTCCAATAATAACAACTTATTTCAAGTAAATGTGAATAAAGAAACAATTAAGTCAGTCATTAATTACGTAATTGTAAATGCTCTAGAATTAACTTTGTCTTGGAGTGGATAGCAACAGACACTTCACTCTTTACAAAATTGAAAAATTAACTGTCAGCTATGTATCAAAAGAGGCCCCATTAAATGACTATTTTCTTTCTATCATTTTCTCCTCCACCTTTGGATTCAAATACATATTCATGTAATATAAATTACTTTTTATGCAGGAATGACAACCAGTTGTGTCAAGCTAGATAAATTTGATTGATTTGCTTAACAAATGTTTTCTTGTAGAAGATCCAATTATTCTTATAGGCCATCTTGGAAAATGTATGATTTTGTGTGAATGTTCTCATTAGAGACCCAATCCTGCATTCTTTAGTATGGAAGAATGTATCACTTTCTTGCCTTTAAACCTCTTTGAAACCTACATTTCGAAGACTCCCATATCAAGTAGCCAGCTTGGCATTCTTCTGCAGCATGCTTCTAATTGCCACGGCATCTAAATGAGGCATGAATTCATTTAATCATGTTTCACTATAAATTTGTAAACTGTAGATAGTGGTGCCCAAGCAATTTTTTCTTAAATTATTAATAGATATAGCCAATTTTGGATGTGTGTATAAATCGTGCCTCATATGAAATATGTTTCATAGCAAAAATATGATTTAATGCAAAATTTATTTAAGATTTGCAGGAGATGTTCTTTTCTAAATGCAAATGCTCTGAAAAACACTGCTAGGTAAGTAAACGGTACGCTTTAAGAGGGCGTGTATGAGGCAATAAATGTCATCTCCAACTCAGATAAACACTAAAATTATATTTATGTGATGATGGAGATGTTTTTGTGGCATCCGTGCACCTTTAAAACACAGCCAAGATTATTGATGAATATGCCCTTTACATTCGCTTTGGTTTGCTTGTTTTTTGTTTGCTTTGTAGTGATCTTTGACAGATGAAATTGTTTTTCCATTAATCCTCCTTCATTCCAATTTTTTTAAATCCCCATATGTTCTGATATTTCCAAAACAGTGAGCTGAGATGTAAAATGTATCTAATGGAGATGACAAGGCTCCCCACACACACACACTTTATTTTGAACCTGACATTTGTTCTTGATTGGATACTTATCTCTTATCTCAACTTTGGGAACCTTCTGCATTGTTGGGTATTTATTGTTTTGGTTTTTTTCCCCATAGAAAAAGTCCTCCCTCTGGGTCATATTTATCAGCATCAAATTAATCTTAAATCTTTATTTTTCATTTCAAAAGCTGTTGGTTTTGTTTTCTTAATCAGCGAGAGATTTCAGTAATATTCTGAGAAACTTTCTTAGGACTTATAGTGCACAATTTAGAAAATAAAGCAATTCCTGTTATTGACTCATGTTCTGTTCTGCTTTTCCTGGCACAGACAATGACATTGGAGATGTCCGTAGACTTTTGTGTTGATGTGTGCATGTGTTTATATGTAAGTGTGTGTGTTTAATCAGCCTAATAAGAAATAACAAATGAATAGACGCTTAATATTCAAGTAGTATAAAATCAGAAATTTGCAAAGATCCCCAAATGCACAATAAATATATACATTATTCATGAGAACTGGTCAAAAAGCTGAATTGAAATGGGCATGGTCAACATTGACTAAAATCAACCATAGTCAAATGACACCACATACCAGTCTTACAGCTTAATGGATTTGAATTGGGTTCTAACAAATAAAAATGTCTAAATTTCATGAAAATTGAGGTACAATAACATATAGGAAATATGCTATATTAACATATAGGACATATTCAACTAGTAATATTTAAGTCTAAATTTTAGGGAGTAGAATACCTATCACCCTATTCCAGTTAAATAATAAATATATAAGTATAAAAGCTAAAGGAATATGCTATTTTTTTCACTTACGTGGTCTTAAAAGCTTTTTTAAAACAATTTATTGAAGTATATCATTCATACATGAACTTACATAAACTATAAGTTTTCAGTAAACATTGTGAACTTACAAAACAAACATGCATAACATCATACAGGGTTCCCACACATCACCCCACCACAAATACTTTGCATTATGTGAAACATTTGTTAACAAATTATGAAAGAGCATCGCCAAAGTATTACTACTAACTGTAGTTCGTATCTTACTCCCCTATACATTTTTTAAAGGATTTATTTATTTACTTACTTTTATCCATTCCCTACCCCACCACCCCGTTTTTGCTGTTTTTGTGCCCATTCGCTGGGTAACTCTTTGTGTGCATTTCCTGCCCTTTATTCTCATACTTTTCCTCTTATCTTTGCTGGGATTTGATCCTCGGAACCTCCACTGTGGGAGAGAGGCATCCTACCACCTGCACCACCTTAGTTCCTGGTTTTCCAGCACATCTCGTCTTGACTCTCCCTTGTGTCACTCTCCTATTACGTCATTATCTTGCTGCATGGCTCGCGGGGCCTGGTAGCGCAGCCACACACGGGGCCTTGGGGGCTCACCCACTAGTGGGGCCTGACGGCGCACCCGTGCATGGGGCCTGGGGCCTGGTGGTCCACGCGCCTTCTATATTTTTCTCTTTTTTTATTTTTACCAGAAGGTTCCAGGGATTGAACCCAGGTCCCTCCATATGGGAGATAGACACCCAACCATTTGAGCCACATCCGTCCCCCTGCTTTATCTCTTAAGATTGACCAAATATACTTAGAATTAAAGTCTTTTTCCATACAGGATGGTCATATAATAAATCAGGCTTAGTTTATCACCAGCATTCTGAAAACCAGACCTAGGGAGAAAAACTAGGTCTCAGGATACATGCATGGTTTCTAATATAGCAAATGTCTAGCCAACCCTGATTATCACAAAATCAGGACAGCGAGAATATTCGCATGTATTATAAGCTTTTTAAGCATTCTTCTAGGTACCTGTATCCAGTACATTTAGATGAGCAGACTTCAGAGTTACTGATTATGATGATAATGATGATAATGTTAAATTATGATAAACTTATTCTGCTCCTCCTTATCTTTAATGGTCATAATTTTTATTGTCAAAGCTAATAGATGCTGGACATTCATAGCTGAGAAACCCAATTTCTCAAAATTAATTTTTTGCTTTTTGAGTACACTGGGGGAGTTATACATCATTCATGTCTCCCCTGACAAAACGCACAAGGACTCTCCCTTCTTTAGAAGATGTTGCCCCTCTTGTTGGTCTGAGGAAAGTAAAAGGTGTTGGGACAGGTCATCTTATCCTCTTAATTGGTAACAGAACAATTATACAGGTTATATATGATCTGGTTTTACATACAGGGTTAATTCATGTAAAATATCAAAAGTATCTTGTATTTTTCAGGAAAATTATTAGGCAATAGGAATGGATTTGTACTTTCTACCCTGAACATTTGTTCTTGCTGATCCTTCCCCCTATAATGTCCTACTTCCCACTCCTACCACCCCCTTCTCTTTGTGATACACTATTTTCATTTTCAAGGAAAGATGAAATGTTCAAAATTTAAAACTTTTGTGCATCAAAGAATTATCAAGAAGGTGAAAAGACACCCTACAGAATGGGAGAAAATATTTGGAAATCACGTATCTGATAAGGGTTCAATATCCAGAATATATAAATAACTCCTACAAATGAACATAAAAAGACAAACAACCCAGCTTTAAAATGGGCAAAGGACTTAAATATACAAATAGCCAATAAGCACATGCAGTGATGCTCAACATCATTAGCCATTAGGGAAATGCAAATCAAAACCACAATGAAATACCACTTCACACCCACTGGAATGGCTATTAAAAATAAGTGTTGACAAGGATGTGGAGAAATAGGAACCCTTGTATATCATTTGTACAGCCACTGTAACAGTTTGGCAGTTCCTCTGAAATTTATATATAGAATTACAATATGATCCAAGATTCTACTTCTAAGTATATATATCCAAAAAATTGAAAACATTGGCTCAAACAGATATTTTTACACCAATATTCACAGCAGCATAATTCACAATAGCCAAAAGGTGAAAGCTATCCATGTCTATCGACAGATGAATATATAAACAAAACATGTCATATATATACAAAACAATATTATCCCACCATAAATAAGAAGTTCTGCTACATTCTATAACTTGGATGAACTTTGAACAACTTATCATGTTGAGTGAAAGAAGCTGGATACAATAGGACAGATATCATATGACTTCCCATACATGAAATAACTAGAATATGCAAATTAATAGAAGTGATAAGTAAATTGCACTTATCAACCACGGGGAAGGTTGGGGTATAGAGAATCACTGCTTAATGGGTGCAGAGTTTCTGTTTGGAGTGATGGAAAAAATCTGGTAATAAATGATAGTGATGGTAGCACAACATTGTAAATGTAATAACTGCCACTTAATTGTATGTTTGAAAGTGGTTAAAATGGGAAATTTTATCTTGTATATATTTCAGCACATTTTTAAAAAAAAGGAAAAATGAAAAGTAACTTCCAGCTCATGCCTTCATCCAACCTTCCAGGTTTCCTTAATCTGTTTAACCTACCAAACTTAATTATCATTATTTGATTTTAAGTCTGTCATTCCCTTTAGCTTCTAGAGTGCTCCAGGCCCAGAACTTTGTCTTAACATAATTATACACTATCTTCCTAAGGCAGGGCAATGTCATTTTTCTGCTTTGTTTTACCAATAAGTCTTTTATGAATGAATGTATGAAGGAATGATGGATAGATGAATGAAAGAAAGAATGAATGAATGAAAAATATCAGCTTTATACATTTTATTTATTCTTCTGTTTTTTTGTTATTCTGATATCAGACTGGAAAGTCAGGGAAGATTTCAATTTTAACTTCAACCACTTAGGAGCCCTGCTACCTTGGGTAAATTATCCAACTCCTTTGACCCTGTTTCTTCATCTGTGTAATAAGGATGATAATACTTATCTCATAGTGAAAACTAAATGACAGAAACCAGGTGATTAATATTAGTTAATACTCTCTTGAAAAGAACTAATTGCAGTATCAAAAATAGATGTAAACAAGATCTTGATTTTTTTCCTATAAGACAGCATTCAAAAGAGAAATCAATAGCCTAAAAGGTCATTGGAGCTAATTAGAAACAAAGGATAAAATGATGGGCATATTTCATACACATTCTTCAACCTAAAATAAATGGGTTGTATTTTAGATGTGTGCTTCTGAGTCAATTGCCTAGAGTTTAGAAATGCATTCTTCCATGCAAACACATGCTGCTTGACGTCTGTGTTGTCAGAACAGCCTGTGAAGTGTTTGTACCTTAGAATATGTGGGAAATAAAGAACTGATATTGCCATTTTGTTAATCTACATTTTTCAGTGGGGATATGCTTTCTGTGTTTATTACTCAGGCTTCCAGGAACACATAGGAGATACTCACACAATAGGAATGCCACCTGCTGAAACATGTTGGGGAAGAAGGTCAGAGAAGGGAAACTTGGCCATTGAGCAAATCCGGAAATTTGAATATAGTAGAATCAGGTAATTTCAAGGGACTTTTATATCCATTTTCAAGTTGATAATATCAGGCAAAACTCTCATAAATAAATATTTAGCAAATCTGTTAAATGCTGAAAACATCATGAATTTCATAGTTAAATAGAATTAAATTAAAATCCTGAGCTTGCCACATATGACCCTGGAATTCTGAAAACTGTACAGAACCTCTTGAATTTTTATTTCCTAATATGCAAAATGAGAAGAGTAATACTTGACACAGTCACCCAGAAGGATTATATGCCATAAAGATTTATTAGGAATATCTTTGTCGTATCATTTGTCTTTTTCTTTTAACCCCCAGTATTAACTCACTTTCATATACTTCTTTATATACATTTTATTGTCCTTGAAATTGTTCCATTAAAAACATCTCCTTTATTAAGTTTTTTCTTCCTACAGAATTGTCAACCGTTCCATATTTTTTTTTATTTCTCCTTATCCTCATCTTGCTCATGCTTAGATGTTGCCAGATAATTCATTCTTGTTAGTGTTTCTATTCATCTTGTTGCCTCAACTCTGTACCAAGTCTTCCCAGTCTGTCTTTGATTTTCACAACTTCTGCACCAGTGTCTTCACCTTTCTTTTCTGCCACAGTCTCCATAAAACCCATCTACCCACTGTGATTCTTCTATTGCATGGTCTCACTTTAAGATTTTATTTAGCTTTTAAACTGTTCCTTTGAATGTTCTTTTCTCCTTCCCCTTTTGACTCTTCATATTTTAATTTTTATGTCCCAAATGATTTCATCCTTCTTTCCCCTTCAGCTCTAGTGGAATATTTATTCTCTGAGTTTTTGTGTGTTTTTGTTTGTTTTTTATTTATTATTGTCCTGGTTCTTTGTGTCTTCCTTTTCTCCTCTCTTGAAAAGAGATATCTCTTCTTAAATAAGTCCTCTGTTTCTCCTTATCTTAGTATAGTTCCTTTTCCATGTTTGCCCCCCACATCTTGACTTTTCTTGTACCACTTAAAATCTAGCTATTGATTTATTTTCTACAGCTTGACTTTTGAATTGCCATGCAACATCTCTAAATTCATCTTAATATATATTACCTGGGCACTTTCTTGCCCTTGAGACTGGCTTTGTTTTTTCTTTTCCTAGAATCTTTTTCTGGGAGTTTGCACCGATATATCAAACCATAAAGCCATAAAATTTTAGAAGGTGGAAGGAACCATAAATATCACCTTAAACAGACCATATGTTTTACCAAGAAGGAAAACAACTAAGAAATATCTTCATAAACCCAGATCAAAAGTGCCACGTCCCTCCTCAGACAGTGTAGGTAGGGCCTCATTCTTTATTGATATTGTCAATTTCTATTTCTCAGCCATTCTTTCTATTCAAAAAAGATTCATACAGCACATATTGTTTTGTAACCTGCTCTTTACACTATATATATGGATATATATTATACATATATACATATATGAGCTTTCTTCTTTTTTATTAAATATTCTTCTATACATATAATGCTTTTCCTACTCCAAAGTTTTACACACTCTCTTTTTACAGTTGATAGCATTGTGCCCTTCTTTCCACAGCTAAGATACCTTTTCTGATGTTGAGTTTAACTCATGCATATTTGGTTTTCCTGTGTAACTGTTATATGCCCACACGGGTCTGCATGGGAAGCTCCTGGTTAATACGCAATCCCACCACTCAAAGCTCCTTCATCCATTGTTGTCCTTGTCTTCCTTGTACAGTCTCTAAAATAAATATATGATGTAGACTAATATAAAGCTTCCAACAAACTTGTCATCCCTCTTTTTAGTAACTCCAAATACATCTGTAACAAAAGGCTGTCTCCTTTAACATCCACCATCTTCTAGTTAGTTGGGCACAAGGGGATTTGTCGTACTTACTCTCTTCAGCTGCCCGCATAGCAACTGCTTGTCTACTACTTCTATTGTCTGTCCCTTCCCTCCACCAGGGACCTCTGCCAACTTTTGCAGATCTCTGCTTGAATGTCCTGCAGTTTTGATCTCTTTAATAGGATGCTGTGCCCCTTATATGTCATTGACCAAGGAGTGAATGGTGCCAGTCTACAATCCCTTTATCCCCCATCCTTTTATTTTTTCTTTATTATCTCTGCCATCACACATTTTAACGTTTTCTTGCCGGTGTAAGGTGTGAGAGGAAGTTGATTATTTGGTGGGTAATTCTTGAATGTTACCTGGGCTCTTTCTTTCTTCCTCTTGAGACTGGCTTTGCTTTTTCTTTCCATGGAATCTGCTTCTGGGAAGTTTGCATTGATATATCAAATCATAAAGCCATAAAATTTTAGAGATGCAAGGAACCATAAATATCACCTTAAATGTACATTTTACCAAGAAGGAGAACAACTAAGAAATGACAAACATACACACACATACCCATACCTGACAAAGAGAAATGTTAATTTTCAGCAATAATACAGCCTAGATCTATATTAAGGAAGAAAACTTTTCTCTAAATGCAAAATAATGTACACAGATAATTATCCTCAAGGACAAATAGTTCAATATTCATTATTATGCAGATATTAATTACATACATTCATTAACGAAGTTTACCTTCTGCCACCAAGGCTGTGCTCAAGAGCCCACCTACTTGAAAAACAGATTATCTACTCAATGATGACAACATCTGTTAGGTTTAAAATCATTGCTCTTCTGGCCCTTAACACAAAATCACATTTCTAGACACCACCACACTGCTTTTTGCGAGCAGATGATTATATGACATTGAGGACTCTCCTATACAAGTAAGGGGGTTGTTGAGAGAGATGTTGACATGGTCGGGGTGGGGGGGGTGCTTTTCCCGGTACATGGCCTTTGGATTCGTCCCATTTTAATTGATATGAAGTCCTCAACTTATTAACTCTATCTTAAACTGGTGTACTCTTGTGAGGCAGGTTTACAATAAACCTTCCCTTAAAAGAGTTTTCTTCATCTCTCCTAATAAAAACTGCTTAATGTTCTTACTTTCTGTCTTCTTTCTTTCCACCTTTACGCTGATAGAGAAATCAGCACTCATTATTATCTCTTCTTTTTCCTCTCTTTTCTATATTTCTGTCTTTAATTCTTCTACATACTCCAGTTTTTTCTTCTTTTTGACTGTTTCACCTTTTCTTCAGCTCACTACGGCTTCCTATTAGTACCACCCTATCTTATCCTGCTTGGTTGGCTTAGACAAAAATCATCTTGATGAAGCAAATGTAGAATCCCACATTCCTTACCCCTCTAGGCGCCTTTTTGCTGTCCTCCTCCCCTCTGCTTGGCCCTCCTTGAACTGCTGCAATACCTCACACTTCTCCATTTCTCTCCCTTAGTGGCCACATTAGCTCCCTTCAGGCAGGTAACAAATGTGTCGGATCCTTGTGACGATTCTGCAATCAAGTTGAGGATTTATAATGATAACCCTTTATCATGATAGAATTATATTATTAAAACTATTGCAGGGCCATGGATGTGGCTCAAGCAGTTGAGAGTTTGCTTCCCACGTGGGAGGTCCCAGGTTTGGTTCCTGGTGCCTCCTAAAAAAAAGCAAAATAACAAATGCCAAGCAAACAACAAAAAACCAATTCAGGGGAGCCGATGTGGCTCAGTGGTTGAGCGCTGGCTTCCCATATACAAGGTTTGGGGTTCAATCTCCGACTCCAGGGACCTAAAAAAATGGGGGGGGGGACTGCAGTTGAGAATCCTGGTTTTCTGCAGGCAAATACAATTCTGTTTTTCCTTACTGCTCCCAAAATAGTGGTGTTAGTCATGTCAAAGTTAAAGTTAAAGCTAATGAACTTCAGTCTATTTTATTGCAAAAATAAAAATTTAATAAAAAACATGAGTGCTTGTTTCTCTAGACCACAGGTCATGAAGGATTTCCTCCAAAACAGAATTGTCAAATATTTGAGGATTAGTATGTGCAAGCACATCCTGCTGTTTCCACTCTGCCTCCATCTTAGATTGGGATGACACCATCAATTAATCAAGCAACAAGTATTTATTCAGCACATACTCTGTACCAAATGGAATTGAAGCAAAAAGAGCCACATTTTTAAAATGATGTGGAGGGCAAAAAAAAATAATCTGTGTCCAAGCAAGGATATTTGTTGTCAACAGATGAATAGGCACCCTCATCAGCATTTCATGGACTTCCATTCCAAATGCATGTTTGCAGCCACAGTCTCCTTTGGAAGTTTTCCTCATATGAAATGCTTACAGAAAAACCCTTCTGCTCATATGAAATCATTACAGAAAATCCTTCTACTGCCTGTTTCTTTTCAAAGTGACTCATGTAGAGTGTAGATAAAAAATACCTGTGGTAACAAGAGATTACTTAAAAACATTTTTCAAATTATTGTATATTCTTTCTAGAAGTCTCTATTAGTATGGTATCCCAAAGTTAGTCCATGATCTAAATTCATTTTTAGACAGCCTGTGAGGGACATGTCTGGGTCCTGTTGGCATAAAGGCAACAGGTCAGAATGATATGTCTTCTGTGTTACTGGAGAAGAGATGGTTTATTTTACTATATGATATCTAGAAATAAATGCTTCCACCTTCATATTTCTGGACTCTCGATAGTCTATGCTACCTAACTTACCTGAAGAGATAGGCTGCCACTGCCCTGATGGAGTCCATCTCAGGTGTCTGCCTGGTAGCAAACACTGCCTAAGTACTTTTTATGAGCCAGGCATTATTACAAGTATTTTAGAGGTATTAATACATTTTAATTCTCACCCTAACCCTACAATGTAGGTATAGGTATTAGCCGCATTTTACAAGTAAGGGCATCGAAGCATAAAATTGAAGCATAAAAAGTTTTAAGTAAATTACCCAAGATCACACAGCTAGTAAGCATCAGAGTTGGGGTTTAAATCCAAAGAGTCTGACTCCCTTTTTAAGATACCTTTAAAAAGGCCTTTAAAAAGCCTTGTGACATTTTATTTTTTTATTTTGTCTTATTCATCTTATCTAATCTCAAGAGGGAAAGGACTGCAAGCCATCTCCTCAGTCATGTTTCTTTGAAGACTTCGGATCCTGCCAGGGAGGGAGTAAAGGGAACATTTAAATCAAGGATCTCTTTGCTTTCAGCTATACCCCTCCCTGCTGGTTATTTTCTCAAGCTATGGAAGGTGGACTTTATCATTAAATGGGCTACTGTGGCCCTAGTCTTTCTAGAGAAGGGCTTTAATATGGTGCATGGTAATAGATGAAACACACTCTTCCCATCCAACCTGCCCCCCAAAATTGCAAATCAAGTCCTTCGTAACTAACTTGAACCAATTTCTCCAGGAGGGGCTTGACTCACTTAACTGGATCATTCTTGAAATCCAGATCAGAACACATCTCATTCAGGTATCTGAGTATGCTGCGGTGTGTTTTGCAATTACAAGGCACCCCTGTACTGCCTCACATTCATCACTGAGGTTCATCCTATGACTTAGGACTCAATCCTCTACTGAAATGTTTGTGCATTTCATGTTATCATTTATTTCCCTGAGAACCTGTTCCATTTTTTCCATTCTTTTTTTGTCTCTTCTCCTGTAATTTTAAGTTCAGATGTTCTGGCCTCAATTTCACTTAATCGTTCTTCTTCCATTTCAAGTCTGCTGTTATATTCCTCTAATGTATTTTTTTTTTAAGCAGGTATTGGGGAATGTCCCTCAGACCTCGCATATACAAAGCATGTGCTCAACCACTGAGCCACATCTGCTCCCTTCTGATGTATTTTAATCTCATCCATTGTCTTTCATTCCCATAAGCTCTATTACTTTTTTTTGCAGGCTTTCAAGTTGGTTTTTATGCCTACACAGTGTCTTCTTAATGTCCTTTATCTCTTTAGTCATATTTTCCTTCAACTCCTTGAATTTGTTTAGGAGATTTGTGTGATTGCCATTGATTAGTTGTTTTAAATCCTGTGTCTCATCAGAATTTTTGGTTTGTTCCTTTGGATGGGCCATCTCTTCCCATTTCTTTGTATGGCTTGTAATGTTTTGCTGATGTCTAGGCATCTGATTATGTTGGTGAATTTACTCTGATGGTCAATTTTTTTTGTTTGTTTGTTTTTTTGGTTTTTTTTTTTTGTTGTTTGTTTGTTTGACAGCTCTTCTTTGATTTTTGGCTCAACTTATTTAAAACTGCCCAGTTTAAGTTATCAAAATAAGGACAGGGAACCACTAATGGGGCACAGATCCAACCCAAGGGGTCTGGAACCAGAGGCCCCAAAAACATTTTACTCTCCTTGCAGTTTCTGGGTCTGCCAGAAGATGGCACTCTTCAGCCAATCTTGCCACACAGGTGTCTCTTTCAACCTCCACTTGGCCATGATTCTGTTCTGGCCAGTGCTGAGATTCAAAGCAGGCTCTGCTGGCCAGACTAACTGAAGAGAAACACTATGCCCTCTTCAGTACCCTCCCTCTTCTCAGAGAGAAAGATGTCTGTTCCTTTCTCAGACCACAGTGAGCCACAGATTTTATCCAGGTGGTTTGCCTTGAGGTTGAGGGATAGTTGCCATTCCCAGCCACAGGGCTAGTAACTCATGATTTTCATTTTGTCCCTGACCTTCCTGAATGATGCACAGCACTTTTCTGATCTGCAGATCCCCAGCTCCTGCAGACAGTATTTTTGGCCTTCCTCCATTATTTTTGTGGGAGAGTTGAGTCTTGCCTGCCTACTCTTCCCCCTCTACTGAAATGTGCAAAGGATAGAGGAAGCATTAGAGAAGAGGGTAATAGGGAAGAAGGAGTAAGGGGCAGTTGAGAATTTTACAAAAGTAGGATCTAGGACCATGAAGCCAATTGGATAGGGCTTTCTTGTAGTCTGTCACTCCTAGAATGAGCATCTGTAAGCATTTAGAAATACTGGCCCAATTCACACATTGGAACCCACCTTTCTCTCCATCTCATTGGGTTTTCTTCAGTGGTCTTAGATTCAGTCTCCTGAAACCATCACTCCATTAATCCATTCATTGATGGAATTTTTTAATCTTTCCTACCGGTTGTTTTGGCATCCTGTTGGGTTTCATTGGGTGCCATTTAAAACACATCACTTAAACCTACATTTTAAAAGGAAATCTTAAAATATAAAATGAGAATCTATAAATAATCCCTTTAGTTTAACCAGGTGACCATACAATAAAAATAAAAACATACAATAAAATCCTGTACATGAGATAATTCATCTGTAAATTTTAATCTCCATAGCTTTAGCTTTTAGCCAGGTATTTAGAAAGTAAGTAGTAAGAAGCGGTGGTCAGGGCAAAATACAGTTTTATATGAAAAACAGTGAGTTCTGCCTACCTCTTTTTATGTTCATGTAAGAGTATTCCCTGAATCTTTAAAAGTTGAAATATATTTCCATGAAAAATTAGATTTTTATCAAATTATGTTGTTGATCTATCAGAAAGACATACATTAGCTTTAGAATATAATCATAGAATGTATTGAAGCATTAACATGCTTCAGTTTCACTGTCTATGAAACATTGTCTGCAGTTAGTTTGGGGAACAGTTCAAAGTTGGAGGAGATAACAAATTCCTCCTAAAATTCCATAAGAGACTTGAAAGTTTAGTTTTATAAAAATGCAGCTAAGTTCCTATGTGTTAACACTGTTTTAAGTTGAAATTTTATTCTTTTTGTTCAACAAATTTAAACTGCAGAGATTTTAGTCAATTTTCCACTTGTTTATTTTTTCAATTAGCAGTTGTTACTATAATACTTAAGCTAGGCTATTGTACTTGACTTTAGGGTGGACTTTCTCATTACCCTCACCTGTCTTGAACCAAATATTAATACCCGCCATAGTTAACTGCTGTTTATTGAACCCTTACTATACATGAAACTAATCACCAAATATGTTACATAAATTATTTCCAGTCCTCACAACAATATCCAGATCAATATAATACTTATTTTACAAATGAGGAAACAGTTTCAGAGAAGTTAAAAATGAAATGACTAGCCAGGAATTGAACCATATTACGTTCCTGATAAAATGTAGTCCAGTGATTGAAGTTATCAAAAGACATGGCTATAAATTCCATTTCATCTAAAATAGTAGCAGAACTGAGTGCAAAGCTTCAGTGGGTTCTTGTGTATGACATATATCATCTCAAATAAGTTTTAGCATTTTTAACCTCCAAGCATCTAATAAGATTTTCTTGTCCAAATTAATTCTTTGTAAGAATGATCCTGTAAAAGGATAAAGAAAAAGAGATGTTGAGAAACTTGCCCAAGGTCACACCATTCACTAACAGTGGTTGGTGAAAAGAAATTTTCTCTCACTGCTCACACTGTATCTCCAATGTTAACCCAGGGCTTCCTATATCACAGGTGACCCATAAATATTTGCTGAAAGACTAAATGAAGGAATGGATAAACCCAAAAATAAGACTACCTATATGAATGTTTGCTATTCTTAAAATTCTATTATTCAGAGACATGGATCCACATGTCCTATAAATTTGAATCCAGATGTTAAAAACCTGCAACAAGAAGTCTGTTTGTTATACAGATGCAGTTTCTGTCACCTCAAGAAGTACTATAAAGTGGTTTCAATGTATTATAAATTAAACATGCTCTCTTCCTTGCTCTTTGGACAGAAAATGACTAGAAGGTGAATGTATATTAGCATACACAGTGGTGTTTGATAAACCTTCCTTGGATTAAATTGAGTATTTCATAGCAATGGCAATAGGTATTTATAACCAAACTCCTAAATATCATATGACAGCTGTTCTGATTACTTTTATATTATCATTAATTAAAATTTCCTGGAGTAAAACCCATCAAAGAGAATTTGTAATATCTTTTATACTTGGAATTTAATGTCATCATAAACATTTTTTTCCATGTTAAGGGCATCTGTCCCCCAATTTTTGTGTCATTATTTTGTTTCTTAGGTTCTCTTCTTTCTGTTTGCTGTTATTTTTACAATTGAATAATTGGCTACATTTCTATTACAGATTTGTCCTCAGGCCTCTAGCTTTTCCAAAATCATTGTAAATATGCTTAAAGCAATGAAATCATGAACCATGAAGTAAAGTGCTTTCATAAAATTATGTTACTGGTCTTGATGACATTACATATTCTTTTCTACAATATTCTACTACTAAACAGAACCTGCAGATAAATGCTTTTACTTATTTGTTGTTATCTAAGAAAATAGAAGTTTTCAATAGTTTAGTCTCAGATGGGAAAGTTTTGTAAACACCAGGTGGAGAGGACACAGGTGATGCAAATATCTTCAACATTTTCAAATGTCAGCTGTTCCCAAGAGAGGAAGCTTAAATAAACACCATCTATAGTTTTAGCAGATGTTATCAATGCATGGCACTTTAATTACAGTTTTCCAATATCTGTGCTGTTAAAACAGTACAGAGGAGATTTGAAGTGATTTGATTTTAATCAATAGTCATTTACGAAAAATAACTATGCTAAATGATGTATGTTTGCCTTTGGATCATCTCCCTTAAACAGATGGTATCTTTGGAATTGTTGTGACACTCCATTGTTGCTGGTGGTTGATGACTCATTGTAGGAAAATCCCAGTGTACACAATATGTGAAAATAAGATTGTTTGGTGCTCTTTGCTACATCTAATTTTCAAACAGATGTGACAATTTTGCCAAGATGTTGTCAAAATAAGTGCAACCCACTGACAAATCAAATCTGGCTCATGTTCAGCTCTTTGGTACCATTCTGGTTTGCTTCCAGTGTCAGGAGACTTTGTATCAATGTCATCCCTGATAACTTGATCATTTCCGATGGCATATTGTCAATTTTTCATCCTTCCTGATGGCTCACTTTGCAGTCACAATGCAATACTTCACAGGTTTTCTTTTCTTCCACCTTCCCTTGCCCACATATTACCGAAAGAACAATGTTTGTAACTGATCTTTAGTTGTTTGGATATAAAATGAGATCATCCACCAGAAATACTATTAGAGGTCACAGAGAAAAATGATCAATTAAGAAAGCTCACAGTGTCCTAAGGAATTTCCAGAATTTAGCTGTGCATCTCTGTTAGACTGATAACCTTGCATAGTTAAGAAGATAACTCCATAACAATTCAGAGTCATTGCATCCTTGACAAACATGGCAGAAACAGCCCTGAGAAAATGAGGTCAGCACACAGTGGTATCATGCATTATTTTGAGTGTCAAAAAAACCCCATAAAAGTAGCCAATTATCATCAATGGCAACTGGATGAGCAATAATGTTAAAATACTGGGTTCTCATTCCAGTGAGCTGACACAACAGAATACTCAGAACCACTCAGGGTAACCCAGCACAAAAAAGCCTTTTATGATGTGCCATCCCCTCCAAGGACTAATCAGAAAAGAGATATAAAAAGAGGGAGGTGATAAGTTTTGTGCACAGTAAAGACTATTTTAAAAGAGTAATGGGACCGAGTTGTAATTTTGTTTTTAAGAAGACACTAGTAGTTTGTATGGTAAAAAATTTTAACTGTGTTTCCTCTCAATAACATTTTTATTTGTGATCAGCCCTTCTAGAAATATCCAATACCCAGGGGACAAAGGTGTGACTCAAAGCAATACAATGAAAATTCTTTTGTTTCTTCTATTTCTGAAGTGACTCGTGGTGTACTCATGTTGCTGGACTTTTTCTGGGTTCCTGGCTAGGCTGCAAGAAATGAATTTCAAGAGCAAGCCACATCAGTTAGTCCAGTAATTTAAGGAATGGTGAAGAGAGAAATGGAAGAAAATAACAGAACATGGGTCCCAGGTAGAGAGGAAGGGGCTGAAGAGTGATAAAGTGGACTGATACACAAACTAAAATTCCCCATTATAGATTATAAATGCCCAGGTTTTACTTGCGTGGCCATCATGGCAGGGGAAAATGGCGAGAGCAGGGTGCAGAAGGCAGGAACAGGGCAGGAACAGGCACAGGGACAGGGCTGGTTAGCTTTCCCGCTTGCCTTTTAAACCATCAATTATTCTGCTCCTTTGCTAATGGCATGGGAAGAGTCCCAGCTGTTTGCTGTTTTGATTGATTACCCCACCCATCAATCCCCCAGGAGGGCCTAATGATAAGGCCCTTCTCTGGCTTCCGAAGGAAATCTCATTCCGAATGAGAGAATCGCACAAGGGTCTTCCAAGCAGCATCTTGGGGGTGCCGGAGGATATGTGTTCATGGCGGTGGTTGTTCTGCCAGGTTCCAGATCCCTCTATTGATTCCCTCTCTAGCCTGCTTCACTCATACTGTATTATTCAGCTGCTAGAAAGAGAAAACAGCCTAAATTGTTCCACTTCCATGTAGGCTTAGGTAATTCTCATTCTATTTCTCAGGCTTTTATAGGGGAATAAACTATGTTATAGTATTTGAAAATACCTCATATACAAATCCCTCATCAAGAGTAGAAAGTCCTATCACTGCTTCTACCATAGGAAAAATAAAAAGGGAAGTCATTTAAGAAGGTAGCTAATCTTCACTTATATGTTGAATAATCTTCTTTATATACAATCTGGGTAACACTATAGGTTTTATGCTTTTTGAGCAAGAGAAGTATGGTAGATTAAAACTGACCACGAATTATTTGCAGCTCCGTCCATCAAGAGGAGGAGTCTATTTCCCCACTCCTTTTACCTGGGCTGGACCCATGCCTTCCTTTAACCCATAAAATATGGTGGATGTGATGCTGTGGAACTTCTAAGTCAAGGCCTAAAGAAACCTTGTATCTTCCTCTCTCACCCTCTGGAAAGCTGCCACAAGGAGGTAAACAGGTAACTGCTGGAAAGGCCAGTGGAGAGGAACCAAGTTATCCTGGCTGAACCTGCCATCTGCCAAGATATGTGTGCCAAGCCTACGTAGACCATCCCACCCCCATCATGTCATCACATGACTGCAGCAACATGGGTGCCTCAGATGAGACCATCAGAAGAACTGACCAACTGAGCCCAGCCCAAAATCAATGACTCACAGGATCTTGAACAAAGAAAGGATTGTTGTGTTAAGCCACTAAGTTTGGGGGCAATATGTTACACAGCAGATGACTCATGCTGGAAAAGCAGAGTGAAAAATTAGGTCTGGCCTGGCTAGCTGGCATACCCAACAGCTCTCCTGTTGTGACCATAGGCCAATTTTAAAAGGAAAAAAACACCATGGTCCACTGATGTAAACTCTGTGCTTTTACACATCCTGGGAAAAATTACTAATGTCAGGGACCAAGTTAAACTACTGGTTGAGATATTCGTCCTGGGGCAACTTTTCCCATATGGTCCACCTTAATGCCAAATGATTGATTCTGGAAACCTCCTTAGCATTACAGGCTGCAGCAAACCTGCCTAACTGACACCTCAAATAAACCTGACGATGTAGTAAGAAATAAGATTGTAGAGAAGCGGGTGTGACTCAAGCGATTGGGTTTCCGTCTACCATATGGGAGGACCTGGGTTCGATCCCTGGGGCCTCCTGGTAAAGGTGTGTGAGCCAGGAAGCGACACAGCAAGATGATGACACAACAAAAAAGAGACACAGGAGAGAGTCAAGGTGAGGCGTAACAGAAACCAGGAACTGAGGTGGCACAAGCGACAGGGTACCTCTCTTCCACATCAGAGGTCCTCAGGATCAAATCTGGATGAAGCCTAGAGGAGAAAAACAAGAAGACAAAAGAAAGAAACAGACACAGAAGATAACACAGCAAATGGACACAGACAGTAAACAGCTGGGGGTGGTGGGGGTGGAGAATATACAAATGGTTCAGTAAGAGTTTCTTTATATAAGATAGAAGCTCGAGGAATTGTATGGGTTCCCATTTCCTACACCTGACTAATATGGTACAGAAGCGTGAGCCCATTTCCCACACCTGGTAGGTTTTTTCCTTTGTATGAGCTACTAGACCTCTATGTGAAGATACCCTCTGATAGGCAAGTCTCTTATGTTTTTAATCTCCTATGAATTTTTTGCTCTGCTTGTTTGCTGGTCCAAGAGTAAAGAAAAGTAGAAGCAACCTTAGCAGAGCCCAAGTCACCATCCTAGACTAGTCTTTGTGGCCTGTTCTAGTGCAGTCATTAAGTGTTCTAAATGCAAAGGAGAGAATTTACTGTCAATTTTGTTTGTTTGCTTCTTGTTTTTTTAGACTGAAGGATGTGTCATAGATTCAAGGAATTTCTCCTGAACCAAGGTTTTGGACTTGGATGAGAAGGCAGAAGGAAGAGTGGGGAAGGGAAGCTTGAGGGAAGCTCTCCAGATCCAGAAAAGTGTGATGTTGAGATATTCACACATAGCAGTGGCGTTGCCACGCTTTATTCCATTTTATTTCCACAAACATGTATTGAGCAACCGCCGTGTGACACTCACTCTTGTGGGTGCTAAGGAGACGGAGATGAGTAAAATGTGAAGAAATACAGTGCAAATGGATAATTATAATCCAGTGCATCATATATTATGAAAACAGTATGTGTTACAGTGTACAGTTTTGAGTAGACGAGAGGCACAAATAGAAGAAACCTCTTAAAATTTACTGTTTCTCAACACCCCATATGCTTATATATTGGAAATGGTTTGTGTTCCAAACATACATGCTCATGTTTTCTTTAAAAGACTGAAAATGCTGTGTCTCTGTATTTCCAGTGCTCAAGCACACAGTAAAAGCTCAACACACGTTTGTGATTCCTGATTCAACAAAAGCTTCTGCTTCCTTCCACCCATGCCCCAAGTTATGGACCATGAAAGTTCTTTCTGGTTTCAGCCTCACAGTGCCTATCACTGTGTGGACATAGGAAAGCTTCTGATTCTAACCACACGAGATAAGACAAATATTTTTTAAAGGCCTAGAGAATGCATTAAGTTAAATTATTTTTTAAAAGTAGCACACCAATGAAAATACATATTTTTAATTTCCCCACACTCTTCGCCAATCAGGATTCATTGTAAGCTCCCAGAACAAAGGCGTAAAACCTTTTTCTTGGCCCCTTAAGTCCTTCTAACACCACACTCACTGCAACTCTTCAATAACTGTTGGTAAACTCACTGAACAGTTCTTCTGTAAATATAATCTAACAAATAATTCCCCTGAGCATTGAAACAGTTGTTTTTTACGCTCTTTCTAGAAAAGCTTATAAACATATAAATAAAAGTAACGTAGTAGGAGTTCTAATTTTAAGATCAAATTTGCAACTCATCTTTTAGTTGTAATTCCTTTGAACTCAGATCTTTCAAAAGAACTTAAGTATACAACATAGCATTATCTCTAGTGCCCTTAGTAAAATGCCCACTATAAAAAGAAATGAAAGAATACATCCAGTTGGTGTGGGGCAGAAAAAAATTAAATATGATAAATTAAAGATATTTTAAATCTTTAAATTTCTATAGCCTTATCCACAGACAGTTCTATAATCACTTAATTCTATGCACAAGGAATTGGCTAAAGAAATTGGTCTGTAAAGCAAATTTTAACATTCAAAAGTTAATTCACTTGCATTATACTACATTTTTCTTTAACTGATTGTATTCTCCTCACCTAAGAAAATCTTTAGAGAGTACTGTCTTATATGTAGCCAAACTTTTTCTGAAGAAGCACATGATTAGTTACAAATCACCTGAAATCAAAAA
The DNA here is from genome assembly GCA_026826555.1 of Tolypeutes matacus. Taxonomy (NCBI): domain Eukaryota; kingdom Metazoa; phylum Chordata; class Mammalia; order Cingulata; family Chlamyphoridae; genus Tolypeutes; species Tolypeutes matacus. Next base: position 11,257,056 of record JAKSZT010054334.1, on the reverse strand, counting down.
CTTAGAGGAAAGTCACATTTCATTAAATTAAAATAGCTACACACTTTCATATCCTTTTTAAACAAAGTTTCAAATTTTAAGCCCTAAAGATTTTCTAGAACTAGCTCAGAATACATAAAATGTATCATATTCTTTTCTAATAAATAGGGATTATAGAAATTTTCATAGATCTCTTCTAACCCCCAGTGAATATGAAATATATATACATATTTATATTATATACGGAGATAAAATATTAGAATTTAGTGTATGCTGTAATATAATGAACTAGTATTTTAACTATTTAGACTAACCTGGTAACTAGAAGACTTAAGCACTATTTTTCTTTTTGCTTGATAATTGATTTAATTCCTCCTAGTCTCTGAATATTTCTGGATCCTACAGGATCTGGGCACTTGCAGGCAAGTGTGGCTTCTTACTGGGCAAGATTTGTATTCTTGATATTCAGAATATCAACTCCTCAGGATCATGAAAAAAGTATGATACCAAGTAAAGAAATAATTTAAAAATATATGCACATTTTGGCCATCTGCCCAACCACATCCTCCTTCTCTCCAGTTTTATCAAAACTAGGTGGTTTGAGTGGGGTTAATATCAGCTTCAGTTTAATACTGATTGGACTCATTCTATCTTCAAAGCCCATCTTCCTGGTGACTATTTCACAAATGGACTCATTACTCAGTGTAGCCCAAGGAGAAATGAAGAGAGAATTGGTGAGGACTTCAGAAAAAGAAGTTCCTTCTGTGAACACTACTAGAAGAAACTTTCCTTTCCCCACTGGATATGGAAAAGGAAACATAGGGTCCTGGCTGTGCTTGGTAACTTTATGATGGAAGTATGCCCTAGGGAAACTTCCGCAGAGAGATCAAATGTATCCAGTTCTTTGGTGCTACCTTTGAGCTGTACAACTCAACAAAACATGAAGCTGTCCTCACATCTGCATCTTCCTGTTACTCTTTTCCTGTTTCTCTTTTTCTGTACAGTGTTAATGCAACTTCCTGTTACTCTTTTCTTCAACTTGTAATCACAAATTGATACTTTTAAATAATCAGCAGGCAAAAAAGCACATTCACAAACTGTATCTCGTTTGATCCTCACCAGATATTATTATCCCCATTATATGGTTGAGGAAAATGAGGCATAGAAAAGTTAAGTGGCTTACTTAAGGTGTGTATGGTGGATAGAGCCACATTTTGCAAGATAATTAAAAAAAAAAAATTAGAAGTCTTAAGAGACCTATTTTCATTCTCTTGTTCATTCTTCAGCACAGCGTGTTTCTAGACCAAGTGTCCAGGAATGGCACCCAACCAGTGGTCATTACAGAGAGGTCGTTTTGTGCTCCGTATATCCCTGACCATTGTGCCATGCATGAATCCGGGAGGACCATAAACCAGCTCTGCCTGATAAATGCGAATTCATGGACAACACAAAATCAGGGCATCAAGTCATTGAGAAATAACATTTTATCCTATTAGAATGGTTTGAAAGAAGGCAGTATGTAGGGGGCAGTGATTGAGAGTTCATCAAAAGAGAGAGTGTTTATTCTGTTCTTCCTGAAATGGCCAACCTCATCTACAATGTAATTATGCTTATATTACTGTTTGCGATTTCCCCAGGCTTACACCTCTCTCTTAGCAGCATGTTCTCCTCAGCTCTGCTAGTAGACCCCTCCCTGCTCACTGCTGCTGCTGCTGCTGGAAGTCTAAGATTAAATGAGTAATGAGGCACCCAGTGTTATGATATTGTCTAATATCACAGAACCTCTGGTCACTCATGCTTCACACCTCATTAATTAGGTGCTAATTGCAGAAGCTGCTTAAAAGTAGTTTTCTGCCTTGCTCTGTGCCCTAACAACCTTGATTTTAATATGAAACTTCCATTAACATCAATGCTTCAGAGAAATAAGCTTAATATTTGTACTGTTAAGGGTACAGATTTTAGCCTCAAAGAGAAGATTCACAGAAGCTAGAATTTTTGTAGTAGGGCTAATTTCCTCATTATATATTCAACATGCTTTAAAAAGGACAAAATACAACATGGCAAAATTATCTTTCTTATGAGGATATGTATTTTGAGAGTCACCTATTAGTCAGTTTACAGAATGACTCATGTAATTTCATTAAAGAAAAGAGATGCTACTCAAAAAGCATATTAGATTTCTCCCAAGACAACTTTTTAACAAGGATTTTTGCTACTACAATAATAAATTATTCTACACTGAGAATCAGTTACATGAGGGCATTCAACTTTAATAAATCAACTGTTTCTGCCTAATTTAGTTCAAAACAAATTGTTTCATTTCCTTAAAGCCGAGGCACTAACTCTTTTACTTTACATGACTCAGACTTGGCTGAGCATATTTACAGAAATTTTCTAAAAGAGTCACCTTGGAATAAATAATTTATTGACAAAATAGCTAGTGAATAAGAGACTTGAGAGAAGCTAAAATCTGGGGTATAAACTTTGAAAGTTTCCCTTACTTATATAAAACATTTTATTTTCTGTTGAAAACCATGGCTTTAACTCAAGATGAATAAATTTCAACTAAATTTTTGAAGTACAGCTTGTTTGAAATAAGGGGGTAGCCAATAATCTCTTGCTAAATTGTCTACCCTATTTTTGTATACTATTAAAAGAGTTCATAATTCTTTTAAAATTTTGCCCTCAGAACAAAAGGAAGATACCCCACAGTAATGATACAAATCAATTGAAAACATATCAATTAACCGTAATTCCATGTAACCCTACCTATGGGACTGTCTTTTCTCCTAAGGAAATATAATTAAGATAGATGGTGGTTGCAGTTCACAGATATAGAAGGCATACAGCCAGCATGTCTTTTGTCTTTTCCAAGGCAGTCTTGGCCTTCTGGAAACTTAGGGACAGGTTTGAGAAAGAGAGGAGAATCTAGAATCAAGAAAGACTAGAATCTAAAAAACTCACTGAAATGACACTGCCCTCCTCCTCCATGGCAAAAAGTATGATCATCAGCCCCAGTGATTGTGTCTCAAAGATCTTAATCCTTTTTGACCTTGGTAGCCAGAAGGACATGGTATAGTGAGCAGCAAATCCAACATCACAGTGCAGCATTGGGGTTAAGAAGCTCAATCTGATTGGTGACTCTAATGTGGAGGATGGAGTCCATCCCTTAGGTCAAGAAGACTGACAAAAGCAGACAAGGTGTTTGGATTCCAGCCTGGACTGCAGAGCTGTGGTCCTGGCATACCAATTAAGCAACAATGGCCCAGTCCAATCATACAGATTAGGCAAATGAAGCCTGGCAGCAAAATGCTAAATCTTCCCAAGCACGCTTCATTCTTGATTGGCAAGATTTATTTGCCACCCTCTATCTAATGACTTAGCTGCTTGTTAGAACTGGTTTATTGGCTCAAGGCTACGCTGGCAGATCAAAGGTCTTCAGTGACTGCCACTGAGCAAAGTTAAGACAACAAGTAGGGATTGATAGTGTCTACATAGATGGATTTTTCATTTGGGATTGTTTAGTTTCTTAAAGGAGGCTGTAATAGTCCCTAGAGATCTCTATAAATAGAATGGATACTCTTTAGTAATAAATCAGGGGAGAGGAAATCGATCATTTCTGGGGACGTTTTGTAGCCTAATGTTGTAATTTCCAGTTTTCCACATGTGGCATTTTCCATCACTTTACCTTGAAATGTGCAAACCTACATGACATAATGTCTCTAAAAGCATGAAACTCAAGAGCAGACACTTACTGTTGCTTCTTTTTCCTTCTTGTGAGGCTACAAAAGCTCCATGTTAAAAAGAAAAAAAAAAATGAAAATAAATTTTAAAAGGTTGTGTCCTGCTTCAGGGTTTTTCTTCCAAATTAGAGAATACGACTGGAAATCTAGAGAGCAAATCAAAAAAAAAAAAAGGATAATGAGTTCATTGCCCCAATGAGATGCAAATTCCTAGTGCTTGGCTGGATTCATTCACTAGTTAAATGATTTTTCCACAGAAGCCTCACAAATTTGTAGCTCAGCAAAATGAGAGATTTCTATAGGTCGTGAAACATGTTATCTTTCTCTCATGGTCAAAGCCCTTAAGTGTTAAATCCGCAAATGTCAAGTTTATAATGAGTTTCCATTAAGATATTTAGTCTGCATTTGGGCAAACTTCTTCCAAGGGGCAACAAGGTTAGAACTTCCCAGTTTGAATACTCAGGAGTTACTTGATGTACTGAGCTCAAGCAAAGACAAGAGCAGGATCTTCCACTTGTGATTTGTTTAATAAAAAAAACGTTTTTTTTGTTTTGTTTTGTTTTGTTTCTGTGGCCAAATAGCTAAGTATAGTCATTATAGAATAAAATGTTTAGAGTTATATATTCATTAAAAAGTTTTGTGAGTATGGTAACATTTCTAAAGATTTATGTGCCTTTCTCACTAATGATGCCTACCTTGTTTCAATTATTTTAAGTCAAAGATTCTTAACTGGGGATATAAAGATCAACCTGAGAGAGAACATTGACTCCATGACCCAAAGTTACGTATGTTTGCTTTTCTGAAAAAGGAGGAGGGGGGTCCTATAGTTTTCATCAGGTTCTCAAATAAGTAGGTGATCCAAAAAAGGTAAAGAACCACTACTTAAATGAACCCTGCAGCCCTCTCTGACTCTCCTCACAAAAACGGGCCTCAGGAACAGAACATTTCCCTCAATTCTTGCTGAATCTTTTTTCTACATCTAGGATAGATATGTTGCTTGGCTCTGGAGTATCCTGGCTTCAAGGATAGCTTTTCCTCTAATTGCTTAAACACCGTCTTCTACTTTAGTTCCAAGGTCCTTGGCAAGCTCATGGTTTACCCAGGGAAGTTGAACCTTCCCAAGGGTCTCCTCTTGTCAGCTCTCCCTCACTTCCTCTTGATTCCAAGTCATGCAGAAAAGAGAATTTACACAGACAGCATGATGCCTGGGGAATTTGTGATCCCTGGGAGTTATTTGGTTTATGAACATTTATTGTAAGGTCTTTCTGTGATTAAAAAGCAACGCCCATTCATTGCCTATTACAGAAATCTGGAATGCAGAGAAAAGGTCTAAAACAATATAATAATTTCTCTGTTTTCCACTAGGAGTAATAATGACTTTTAAGTGTTTTTTTTTTTTTTTCATATTTTCTTCCACATAACTATAATATTACGTAAACTCACATAATGTATTAATTTGTTATATATAATTACACACATTAAAGCTAAAAAGGTAGGTTATAATATGTGTATCAAAGCTTAATCATTAAGATGTAAACAGAACAAAATATCTAAATGACATGGTAAAGGGATATATCCTCAAAATGGAAGTTGGACTATTTTTTATTAGAAAAGATAAACAGCTTCCTGCAGTTATATGATGTTTAGTGTTTGTTTCTTGAATACATATACATGTTTACCTAGTGATATACATTTTTCTTAAAGGAAGCATATCTGAAGAGGTTACATGAAGATGTTTTCCCTTTTAATCCACTTACTTATATTTTTGCCATGCCCTATTGAAATAGTAACAAATTCTTATTGCACATTTATTATATTCTAAGCCATTTTTCTCCTTTAGACTGTACAAGATACTGTGATGTAGATACTGTTTTTATCCTCATTTTATAGATGAAGATACTAATACTTAGAGAAGCTAAACAACTTGTCCAGGTCGTAAAGCCTAGGCAGGTTCAGGCAAACCTAGCTCTCTCCTACCTGGGAGCCTAAGCTCTTACCACCTTGCTGGTGGTTCTCACAGTGTGGTCCTCAGACCAGCTGCAGCAGTAGCGCCTGGGACTGGTTATAAAGGCAAATTCTCAGACCTGGACCTCTGAATCAGCAAGGCTGGGGATGGGACCCAGCAGTCTGTTTCTTAACAAGCCCTCCAGGAGGTTCCAATGCATGCAAAATTTGAAGAGCACTGCCCTACAATAGACTGCCTCCAAATCTGCAAAGGTAACTGATATAAAAAATTTTTTTAACTCTTTGTAAAATACATTTTAGATTGTTGCCACACAAATATTTGGTTAGTGTTTTATTGCTTAAGCTCTCAGAATTCTACTTTGGGGATTCCTTGAGTGTTTTATGCATTAGTTCATAATAATTGGAGCTTAAGACCAAGACACCAATGCTTTAAGTGAAAATAAAGGCCATAGTGTGGTGAGGGAGCATCATGGAAGCTTCCATTCTGTCTTCACCTTGTGCATGAATGATGAGCTCCATTGAGATTCAACTGAACAGCTGACTACAAAATTAAAAATGCTGTTATACAAATCAGGCTTACTGATTGTGAATAAGAAAATGAAAACTGTTTTTTAAACAGGTCCAGTATATAGGCATATTTGTCAAATAAATGAGTTTTATCATTAGAGACTACAGTAGCCTGACAATCTTAGTTCAATTGTCCCAATGTATTTTTTCTTCCTCAAGGCCTACTATCTTGATCCTAGTTTATAAGTTGTTTTGTTTTGTTTAGTTTTGTTTTTCTTCCCCCTTCTTTTTCTCTGTAGGTGGCTGTTGAGGAAGGAGAAACCCCTACATTTAGAATGTCATTTACATATTCCTGAAGTCCAAGGCATTTTGGTGTTAAATGTATTAAAATTTTAAGATCTTAGGTACAATTAGGTGTAATTTAATATAGATATGGCCAGCTTTGGTGTCCCTGGGTAGCTGAAATTCAATTTTTTTAATTAGTATTTGAAAAGGAAGGCTTCCTCTTGCCATCATAATCATATTTTCACTGTATTTTTATTCCTTGCTAGATCTGACTGTCTTAAAATTTAATTACTGTTAGCCAGACCTTTATAGGAAGAATAGAAATATTTTCATAATAGTGTTAGCATATTAAATGTAATTTTCAGGTGGTCCTCCTAGGATTCTAGCACTCCTCAATAGAGCCAATTTTGCTGCCTTTTTTCTGCCCTGACAATTCTCATACATTCAAATCAGGAACGTATTCTTTCCCAACTTCTCTGATGCTGTTAGAACTTCATTGCCCTAGTATATTAAAGTATTCATTCATTTGTGATAAGGCTGTCAAATCTGATATGCGTTTTAATGCTATTCATAAAACTATTAAACATGCTAATCTAAGCTCTTCTACATTTTTAGGCAGAGTTTTGTTGTATTTCTTCCTGTTGTTTATTTTTTTATTTTTTATTTTTTAAAGATTTTATTTATTTATTCATTTATCCCCCCCTTGCTGCTTGTGCTCGCTGGGTCAGCTAACCACGCCGTGCGGGCGGGCTTGCCTTCACCAGGAGGCCCCGGGAACCGAACCCGGGGCCTCCCATATGGTAAACGGGAGCCCCACTGATTGAGCCACAGCCGCTTCCCTGTTGTTTATTTTTTAACCATGTTAATTGCTTACAATTCAAAATGGAAGGGTTTTGAGGAAGAAAACCAAAGATTGCTATATAAGGACATAAAGGAAAAATTATACATTTTTGAGTACAGGCCAAAGACGAATGATGCAAGAGTTAATACTAGTGCTTAAAAATATTAATGTGACCAAACTTTAATAGACATGGATAAAAGGATGTTATAGTTGGAATTCTGAAGTAATGTCAGGGACAACTTCTGAGATCAAGTCACCTGTCTGGGACAAGGAGGAGGAGTGACTGAGGGTCACACGCCACGTCTTGTGAGAGCAGCAGATTCTCATGGGAATCAAGTACTCTCAGGCAAGCTTGGCACTTCTGACAGGAGAAGGACCAGCTCCTGCAGCCTGTAACTCGCCCCAACGGGTTATTTGTCAGCCAGTCTCCTAATTACTGGGAATTAACATATCTATATTTCTATGTTTGGTCTTAATTGGGACTTTTATTCCCTAATTCAGAAACAGCCAAAGAATCCAAATAAGCTGTCTTTCACATTTTAATTACCTCTAATTGTATTTCTTCTTATTCTTGCAGCAAATACAGAGCATTCTGTTAACTTAAAATAAATGAGGGCTTCTAGTGGATGTGATATTAATTTCACGTTTTAAAAATGACATCCATAGTGGATTTTAGCAGAAATGGGTGTGTGGTGGTTGTGCACAGGAATTTGGCTTGTTTCGCTTATTGAGTTTTCAGATACCACTTAAAAGTGAAAGTCAGAGAAAGACTTACTGTGTGCCGTTTAGGACAGACCACTCTTTCATCACATGATTTTTAGTATGTGATGATAAACAATCCAAAAGGGCAAAAGCTCATTGCTGCATTTCACTTCCTGTTGAAGAAAGAGACAGAAGGACAACCAAATGGGTTTCACACTGTTTGATCCGTTAATAAATTTTCAATTCCGTTGCATTTATACCTTATTATTTAAATGTACAGAAATCTGTGCTGGCATTCCAAGCCAAGATAGTTTTCTGTGACCTGCCGAGATGGGATATATATAAATATCTCCTCATGCGTGCTTATTTCATTTATATGTGCCAATTTTTCTTTTGATTCCAAACAGAGTTGGTTGGAGAGAAATGAACATGTTACTTTAGGTATGTAGAACAATGTTAGTAATTTGTGGGACAGAATGGAAGAGGAGTTTGTGGTTTGAAATGTCCACGTTCTCCTCTGTCTTCTGCTCCCTAGTGCTGCTTCGGCCAGACTCCCTCAGCCTTAGTACCAACCTTTGTCCCTCTCGAGGACGGGTGTGACTTTCGTGACATGCAGACAGCCTCCTGGGATTGCAATCATGGATGGAGGGAAAATCCATGGCTGTTAAAAAGAAGCATTACAAAATGTGAATGCCAAATGTTTTGCTTTCTCCTCAAGTAATTAGAAAATAGAAGGAGAGCAAAGAATGGAGAGCTTTAGCAACAGTCTAAAGTACTGTATGTTAAAAAATAAGTGGCCAAGGCTTTCTCTATTGAGGAAGAACCCCAGATTTATCCACTTTAACTAGAAAAAGGAGATAATAGGTGGACATATTTTCTATTTTAGCAGTTCTCAGTATGGAATTTTAAAACATGATGTCTTAGTTTGCCAGGGCGCTAAGGCAAATACCACAAAATGACTTGGCTTAACCAACAGGGATTTATCAGCTCACTATTTTGAGACTAAGAAATCTGATATCAAGGCTGACGTTGGCTTCCGGCTCATCCCTGTATCTTTACCTATGTCTGAATTTCTTCTATTTATAAAAGACTCCAGTAATCTGGATTAAGGCCCATCTTCATTCAGTTAGGCCACACCGTAACTAAAATCACATCTTCAAGATACCCTATTTACAATGGGTTCGCTCCCAAATAAATGAGGATTATGATTAAGAACATGTCCAAATTGGGGTACATAATTCAATCTACCACACATGGTGTTCAAATATAACGAACACTGAAATAGGAAGATATATAAAAATATGTATATATATGTGTGTGTATATATATATATATATACATATACACATACATGCATACAGAAATATTCTGTTTCATTTCTCCTTGGTTAATCTCTACTCTTCCTCCAAGTTCAGTAAGTGTCGCCTTTCAATACGGTCTTTTTAAAAAATTATTCTAGCCTACAAGACACCTCCTCTCAACCAATTTTTTTCTTAAAGCCTCAAATATTTAGGAATCTAGCCCAAGAAGGTAAAACATCTACATTGTTTATTTACAACATAGCTAAAATAAAATTGCATTTTTAATTGCTAAATCTTTATTGACTCCCTGACGAGGTCATAAGTACTAACAATTCTTTTTTAAGCTTGGATACTTATAGTCAGTATAGTGCCCTCCACAAATACTTGTTGTTGATGATGACATGATGAGAAGTTGGACAGACCTCTCTTGTGAACCTGAAGGTGAATCTGAATGCTGCTAAAGACACAATGATATTAATAGGAAGTTCTCAAACTTAACTTGTATAGAAATTATAGAAAACTGATTGAAGGTTCTAGAGCAGTGCAATCCAATGGGACCTTCTGAAGTGATGGTAATATTCTATCTGTACTCTCCAATATGGGAGCCACTATCCCCATGTGGCTTTAGGCACTTGCAATATGGCTAGAGTCACTGAAGAACTGAATATTTCATTTTAATTAATTTAAGCTTAAATTTACATGGCCACTTTTGGCTTCTGGCTCCCATATTGGACAGCACAGTTCAAAGAGAATTTGAAGACACTTTTAGATTGGTAAGTCACTCCATAAGTTCTAAGGGCTAGTGTAGTAAAGTATTAGGGTCATTTACCTCTTTCCTAATGCTCCTTTTTAATCATTAATTAATAATGTAAGGCAGAAATGCCCAAAGAACGGTCTGCAATATGGACAAGGCCACAGACTGTTTATTATAGCCCATGACAAAATTAGTAGAGAAATTGAAAGTATTTAGAAACTTCTCTAGCTGTGTGGCACTTATGTGGCATCCAAATATGGAATCAGTAGACTCATGTCATTGAACAGAGCAGAGGCTACTTTGGGTATTATCAAACTTGCACAGTGAGTCCCATCTAGCTTGAGCAGTGTATTGGTCAGGGGCAGGAGGACCACATATTTGTTCATGAAGGATTGGAATTTTTCAAAAAGGTGTCCTCTTACCACAGATAGTTTGAGAAGGCCAGAATAGAGGGTTAGGGATTGGAGGACAGGATTCTAGTCTATTCCCCTTAAACCGGCTAAATCGTCTTGAGCAGACTTCTCAGAATGATAGGACTTGAAAACAGAAGCACCCTTAGAAATTATAGGCTCCAACCCCCTCAATTTGCAGATATAGAAACCAAGTCCTAGGAAGGATTAGTGACAGACCTCAACTACTTATATCAGAGTTTAAGGATGAACCCTCCTCCTGGTTCTCTCAGGCAAGCTCTTTTTCCACTAACGCAGATGGATTTAGGCCAAGAGAGATCTTGTGATTCTTTCACACATCAAATGGACGTTTGAAAATATTACTACAACACTTCCATAAAATCTACCATGCAGTCACCTTGTGCTTGTGCCAAGTAAGATTTTCCTTTCTTTCTTAATGGGTTGTCGCCATAGTGAATTAAAAAAAAAAAAAATCAATGCAAATGAGGTATCGCTATGGCTCTATGCCCATGGAGAAATAAATGAATGAACCCAACTCTTATACTAAAGGTTTAGATTTTCAACACCTATAGTTTTTGTTGTTTTGCTGAGCCATAAAAGGGTGCTTTGTATTTTGATTTTCACCAATTTGTTCCCAGATAGTGGCAAAATGTTTATGGGTTAGAAAAATTTATGAACTCCTAAAAGGAGTCAAGAAGGGATTCCACAAAGCAGTGTTGTACATATTGGAAATAAGACAAGTGCTTGATTGAGATTGTAGTGGGTGCTTTTTGATGTTCCTCCCAAATTCCTAGAGGTCAGGACTTCCGGCACCTTTTTCTCAAGGTTTGCTCTCAGCCAACAGGAGCCTTCTTGCTTGAGAATACACTTCCCCCTTCCCTCTCCTCAGGAGCCACGGCAATCTGCTGCCAAGGACTGACTAATAGGGGGTTCATATCTCACACAATCTCTTGTGTATTTGGTTATGGGGGTACAAATGGATGGTCCCTAGATCTCAAGGAATGGTTGATCCTGTGTTGCTCCAAAGCTCCTTGTGGGATCAGCCTCCAGCTGAAACTCCATCTGTGCTGGCCCCTTCCCTACCCTAATCTGTCTTCACTTCCTTTCAGGTTTCTCCTGAGAGCCCTTGTCAACAGATCACTATTACAAGAATTCCTTAACCAATGTCAAAGTGTAGGCTAATTAAAAATTTTGGCCAATTTTTTATTATCACAAATATTTTGTGCACTGGCCTGATAGGAATTCAGAACAATATTTAATTGTCAACGTCTTAGAAAAAGAAGAGATGCCTAAATTTTTAGATCCTTTTGAAGTGTCTTGAAAAGTCTTCATCTCTTGAGTTTGGACCCCTTATTATCTCTGATCACTGATTTTAGAGCAAAAATTATGCTCAATTATAGAACACGTAGCTATTGCTGACATGTGTTAATTGCTATTTCTCAGCTGATGAGACCATTGTAAAAGTTTCTCTGTAAGAATTTAACACCACATCTCAAATAGATGACTGTTTTCTTATGCAAATGCAAAATAGTTACCCCGTATTTTTAAATCTATGAATATTTTTACTGTTATTTAATGGGAGAGTTAATCATCCAAATGTTTTATCTAATTTTTTTTTCTTTTTAGCTTGCTTTATTAATTTATGATATATAAAAACTTGTTTAACATAAACTTGGGAAAATATAATTTTCAATTGTATATTCAAATCATGTCAGTGGCATATGAAATGGAATTTATTAAGGAAATGTTATAGCTATTTGCATAATTTTCTAGTGCTGAAATATGAGAAAAATCTAACTGCTTATTTCTATAGTCCACTTTAACTTTGTGTTCAAATAAACTACTCATTCAACAACCTAAGCCTTTTTCTTTCCTCTGTGGAGCTGGTATACAATACACACAATATGCACTTAAGCTCCTGTAAAAATAATGTATTCTTCCATTTTCCTCTAAATCATTTAACAGTCTCATGTGTTTGTTAATAAATTTAGTTGCCAGTCATCTCCTTTTGTAGCTATTTCCATTTGAGATTTAGTAAAGGTGGTGGAGTCACTAAAATACCAATAATATCTTCAACAATATTTTATTTCTCTTTATTTAATTGTTTTAAATGACTCAGTCTTTTACTACCCATTCAAGAAATATCTAATTAGTGATTTCTTCTTTTACTTTTATTTCCTCCTAAAATCAGAATGACATTGCTGAATCCCTTCTTCATTTGCAGAATTTCTAGAATAAATGAAATGATTCCCTTTTGGGGAATACAGCTAAACCAGAAATTTTCTATGATTTTGAACAAAAGTGACATCATTCGTAACGTTTCATACTGTGCCGATGGAGCCCAAAATCTACAATTTAAGCACAGCAGGACTTTCCCACAAAGAAATAATGAAATATACATTTTTGTGCATGATTAAACAAATATTTGTTAGCAAATGGGATTCAATAATGCAATCCCTACATTCAAAGAGATCAAATTCTAAAAGAGATGGCAAACATAGAAACAGGCAATCCTAATACAATGTAATTAGTACCAGATGTTCCAGCAAGACTCTCTGGAAGCACAAAGGTAGGGAAAACTTACCCCTGTGCTGTTTGAGAGAGAATGAGGGAAGATTTTAAGTTGATGTGGCTTGTAAAGTTTTTTTGAAAGGGCAGTTTTAAGGAATTAACCCTAAATTAATTTTCTCATATCTATAACTAAAAATAAGATTTTAGTTCTTCCTTTCTAAAATCATTTTATTTCTCTCTCATAATGAGTTCTCTTTCACATCTACCAATTTAGTCAGGAGATTAGCCACCATTACTAAATCTCTTCCACATCCACCAACTCAGGGGAGCCCATGTGGCTCAGTGGTAGAACGCTAACTTCCCACATACGAGGTCCGGGGTTCAATCCCTGGCCCTGGTACCCAAAAAAAAAAAATTTTGTTGGGTGGGCCATTCAGGATTCTTATACTTACATTTGGGAAATCTGATTACTAGTGAGGGTCTAAAGACCTCTGAGTCCTCCAATTTTTGTGGTACAGATTTGGTAGATGTATATCCCAGTCTGAGTTGGAGTTCCAGCTATTGGTATGTGTCATTGAGGATGAAGCAAAATTTTATGCCTTTGTCCATCCATCTTTGACTAGAATTCATGAGAGAATAAAATAGGTGTTAGCTGATAGTCAGGAAATTCAGAAGATAATAGAATTTCCACACAAAAGAAAAACTGTATAAAACCTGAAACCTGAAAATATACATTTTAATAGTAAATGCTAACTAACAATGCAAAGGCCAAAAATCTCCATTGCACAATATTGGGTACCGCAAATATAGATGTTTTTATCCTGATCACTAAGCTGTATCATATGTATAATGAAGATGATGCTAAAGGTTCAATGAATCAATTGGCAATTGAATGATTACCAGTTTTCAGATATGTGGAGGAAATCATACACTTAGAACGTTATACTGTACTTAGTAAACTCCTAGTTCAACCAGTAGCAGGGGCATTTAAGAGCCTCTTAATGTTATAAAAAGATATACAATTGCTAAACTTGACTCCTGTAAAAAAGAGAGAAAGAGGAGTGAGGTGGCAGCAGGGGTGGGAGAGGAGTTTTTATTTATTCAAACCTCCAATGTTGAACATCTTGATATTTGTGGATGCTGTTAGTTCTTCTTTTTATTTGTTCCTAGTCAGAAGATTTACTAATATCACTAAGAAGGAAAATAGTTCTTAAGAGTTCTGAATTGATTAGCAATTCAGACAGTAGCTAGTTCTTTGCCTCATGAACTAGAAGCAGTTTGGGGGAATTAATAGAAAAAGAAATTTGCCCTGAGTACACATGTCTTTTTCTATAAGAAAAAAAAATAAGAAAAAAAATTTGTAAAGAGCAAAATATAAGTTTTTTATTTTTATTTTTTTAATTTGGAAGCATATATATTACATACAATTTCCCATACAAAATGGTAATTTGAATCTTTCATTTGTAATTTTGAGAGAGATTGAAGTGCTTTTTATACAAAAGAATTATCAAAAGACACTGTCTTGCCGCTTTGTTCCCGGGCCTGAGGGTGATCAGCCCTGCTGCAGCC